>OW569403.1:121478282-122678282 GCA_937654795.1 Cistogaster globosa
CATGTGAGTAAAATTAATAAATGGGAGCGCCCCGTCTTAAGATTTTTTTCTTTAACTTTTTCACAATACATGACTTCTTTTTCCTCTTGCGAAGTTTAATTTTTTATTATTTTATTTTTTTTTTCTCAATAATTTTTCTTAATTTGTGTGGCTTTAATTTTGAGTTTTTTGCTGAGCCACCACCACTATTTTATATTCCATTGCTTCCATCTATCACTACTACATTGGTAAAACAAAGCAAAATCACAACAAGCTGAAACTGAAAATACCCTCACTTCTTGCTGCACCTTCTCCTCTCTAGTGTGGCAGCACCTTCATTGTTTTTTTCATGTCTGCTATCCAGCCCTGCTGTTTGACTACGTTTTTTCTTAGCATCCGCTTTGACACTGAATGCATTTTGTTGACTATAACCAGCGTTTGCGTGGGCAGGCTCATTCATAATTTGGTGTTTTATAACAAATTTTTTCTTCATTAAACTCTTTTCATTGCTTGATTTTTTTTCATTTTTTTGTTGTTAATGTCTAAAGACCGTTACTGTTTTTGCTTAGCTTTTAGTACCCTAAAATGTTTCTAGTGAGAGAGATGCTGTAAGCTCGCACGAAATGTTATTTCATGAAAACAACAAAAAAAGTACCACAGCCTGAGATCATCTAAAGTTATATATTTTATATTTTTTATTTTTTTATTTATTAATTGGTCAGGCTGTCTGCTAACACTGATTTTGTACCTGAACGTAGATCATTATTTTAAAAATAATTTATAAATATATATATATTATTAACAATATATATATATTATTAACAAATATCGAAAGTACAAGTACATAGATTCAAACTTTATCAACTTCTAACTTTTAGTTTCACTTAAGGTAAAATTAGGGAAGTTTCTTTTAATCGCAAAAAGCATTTTATAAACATTGAAATAAACGTTTACAGAAAATACTAAACAGAGAGTTACTTGTCCATAGGAATTATACAATATGGTCATTTGATGTTGTTTAAAGTACATAATTAAGAAAATGATTTAGGAATTTCTTATGATATTTTGAATTAAAAGGAGGTTTTATATTAGAGCAAAACGATGTTCCAAAGCAAAATTATTTCAAAGTATGAGAAAGTCAAGCATATTTCAAATAATACGGGCTTATTCACTATTAAAGGTGCCGCATTTAGAATTTCAAGAATTTATATGTGATTGTCGGTAATCAAATGCATCTACAACAACAGACAGTTGTTTATTTCCAATTTGAGGCTAGAGGTATCGATGAAGCATAGCGAATACTTTTCCAAAAAGACGGCTAGGTTGTTGCTATTGCTTAATAAAGCTACTTGGAGACAAAGTTCCTTCTGCTTGAATTGAACGATATTGTAATTAAATAAGCGATATTATTATAAAATTAAGTAGGCAAAGGCTAACTACCTGTAACAGCATTACTAAAACCTGTATTAAAGACTTTTAGATAAAAATGTTTACAGCAAATTGTTGTGGAAAAACTAGAACAAACATACAATTGTGCCAGGAAACTTTTTTTAACTTTTTTTCGGACTTATTTTTTCATACATAACTCAACACAACGTACTTAATAATTTTATCAGTGAGCAAAAATAAAGAAGAAAAAAATGCATTTTCTGTAAACCTGCCATAATAAAGCACACGCTTAGAAGGATACCAGTTGTTCCCGATGCGCTTCGCTACTCATCTCTTCAAAATTAGACAGATTTTTCTTTTATTATAAACACTGTTGTCCAAGTTGCTTGTACAAAATTTTAAGTCCTATCTCCTTAAGTAAATGACAACTAGGGATACGAATTAATATTTTGTTGATAGCCAGTTAAAGCATTCTCTTAAGTATTTTTTATTCTTTCACAAATCTTAGTGGATGTTTACATTACTTTTTAAGCTCATCAGATATTATTAGTACAACTATCCTGTGACAATTTTTTAGGGTTTATTAATTTATTTATTTCTTTATTTTTATTTTTTTATTACTATTATTATTATTTGAAAACCATGTTGTTGCGAAAAAGCAATATACTGTGTGCTGAGAATTGTTGATCGCTACCTAAAACTTTCGATCCAAATTGGAATTATCATAAAAAATATTACATTTGGAGCCATCTACAAAATATTTTTTAGCCGATTTCAAACTTTCAAAAAAAAAAAATAAATTTTTTATTTACGATTGGGTAGCATTGTCGGCAGTCTAATTTTTTCATATTCTGTATCGCGATGGCCCAAGCAATAAAATGTGAGAAAAATGTTAATATCCATAGTGTTGAAATTGATTTTCTTATTTTGCACTACAAAGAGCAGTGTGCAGGGATTTCGCTAGTAAATTTATAAATTAAAGAGTGTGCCCGTAGACATGGGAACAATATGGATTTGTTTTTTGTACCGTCTTTGGCTCTTACAACCTTAAAGTTTACCTTAACTAAATTAGCAGAAACGGAAAAAAAGCTAAATTTTAGTTTAAGAGTGCTCGTTTTGCATTTATGGGTTTTTCTGTTTTAAAGTTGATTTTTTTCTAGTAAATTTTAAATTTATACTTGCTTTTTTACATTATTGCTACATCCCGCAGAAGCATTGCAAACAAACAAACCACATGTTACAAATACTTCTATTTCGACACTACTTCACAATCCATTTTCCATGGGTAAATAGGCTTTTTATTGCACTTTGGGATAATTTATTTGTCATAAATATTACATAAATATATTTTACCTGAAAAGAAAAGAGACAAACACAAAAATAATAATTATTTATACGATCATAAGAAAATATTAAATGTTACAATTGTGAAAAAATATTAAATTATTTTATATAAACTTTTATAAAAAGGATATTCCAGGGTATTCCTTGTGGGGAATAACATGGAGTTTTTTACAGAGACATGAAGTACTATTGTTAAAATATTAAGCAATTTTGTATTTTGATCACAGCTGTAGCTCAAGGATTTTACGCCGGTAGCAACAAATTTTTCTGCGGATATAAAAAAGAACAAATCAAGCAACAGTGTTTTTTTGTTTATTCTGATTTTATTTTTAGCTTTAATTAAACTTCTATGGTTAAGATGAATTTTCAATGCACCAAAGAAAACAAAACTCACGACAATTAGAGGCAGATAGCAATTTGTACAAAATTTTAAAATTGAAGTGTAGTGGAAGGTAGCCACGTCCTAGAAGCAAATTCGTACACAAAATTTTTCGCTCTGCGATAAATCCTCTAGTACCGGGTTAAACAGCTTTTCGACTTGACCCCGCCGCCAGATATTTTTTAAATTAATGAAATCATCAACGTGTGTTACAGAACTTTTAATCAGTTTATTATTTTTTTTTTCGTTATATTTACATAAATTGAAATTGAAGTTCGTAAAAATTGATATTATCACTGTTTTGTCTAACATTTGATGTGTCGTTTTTTTAAATGTAAATTGGGCAGGTACTCAAATTGTTTATCGAATTTTTCTCAATCAAATCTTAATGTATAATTAATTTTCAGATTTGATTTAAAAACACATAAAAGCAAATTTTATTGTAGTCATATATTCCATTTAACTATAGACAAATTTATGCATTTTTAATTTTAAATAACAAAGTTTAAAATGTTGCTTAGAGTTAAAGCGAGACTTCCGAGGAAATTGCGACATCAATGCTGTTTTATACAAAAAAAAAAAAAAAAAACAAAAAAAACTTGTAGTCAAAGTCATGTTATTTATTCTTTCATAAAATTGTTTTTTTTTAATATAAACTGTTTGTAATAAACGTAAAACAAAATTCATTCATAAGTTTGGTTGCCAAAAAAAAAAAAAAAAAAAAAAAAAAAAACAAGCCTTGACGAGGTTTAATTCAATACGTATTTTTTATTCTGTTTTTATTTTTTTCTCAAATCCAGTTAGTGAATTACACTGTCATTTGGAAAAAAAAAATATTAACCAACAAAGCAACAACAAACGACTGTACCAAAAGTGCGTGGGTTGTCTGAAATATATATATTTTTTTCAAACATCTGAAGCAGCACGTATCTTAGCTCTTGAATAAATATTGTTTGTCTCATGTATGTATAGTTTCAACTTTTGTATGGAAAAACTTGACTGACAAACTCGTACATTAAACAGTCGATAGCAAAAATAAAAAATAATAAAATGGCTTTAAAAAAAATAAATTAAAAAAATTAATTGGACAATACAAGTGATATTCTGTTGAAGAATTTATTATCCTTTCCCCCAACTTTTTTTGTTATCGGTAGGTCGGGTAATTAAAAGAACCTCCTTATTTATAAATATTTTTTGAAAATATGATAATAAATAATTTTATAAAAATGTTTTTGTTTTAAATATAATCGAATAAATTAATCGATTTTTTTAAATCAAAAATAAAAAAAATATTTAAACTTAAATTCCGAAAATGATATAAGTTTCCTGACTGAATTGGGCTCAGTTTCCACGGAGAGTACTTTTTACGATACTCTAGAGCCCATTTCGATATGCGTCGCGTTTCTCCGGTCACCATTAGCGACGCAAATCGAATCACCTTTTCCCATATAAATGCATTAAAATTTAATTTTTTGGGGATAATATTTAAAACAAATAAAAAAAATTTGTTTTTGATAAAAACCAAGTATGAATACATTTTTATTTATTTCATTTACTATATAAATATTTATAATTATTATAAAAAAATAAAAAAACAATAACTTCATAAAAAAACATAAAAAGGAACATTGGAAATTCCCCTTATTTCACGCAATTTGAAAACTTTTTAACGCACAGGTGTTGATCGGTGATCTATGGGACAGAAAAGATGCTAAATCAGGCACTACAAGTGCAAAAAATAGTATTCCAAAATGCTGATGTAAAAAATTAAACCTTTTTTAGCGACACAAATCGAAATTAAAACGACGCAAATCAAAAACAAAACGACGCAAATCGGGACGACGCAATTTGGGGCTCTAGTGCATATGCATACAGGACCTTAAATAAAAAAGGTTTTTAAAAAGCTAAGAAATTTTAATTTTATCCTTTCAAATGCTACAGATTTCATTGGTAAATGTTTTCCCAACCGTCTTTAAAGTATATTTTTAATTTGTAAGAAGAGGCCTCACTCATTAAGGGCCGATTATAAAATGAAGCCAAGTGGCATAATTAGCTACACAAAAAAAGTTGTTGCACTGATTAATTTTTTAGTTGTTAGTATTATTAGGTCAATTAAAAATAATTAAATTTTAATATGAAAAAAATGTAAATTATAAGAACTACTCTATACTAAAAAAAATCAAAGTAGAAACGGTAAAAAGTTCAAAAGCATTGCTTTAAAAACAAAAAAGAATTTAATCCGAAAACAACTATTTAATTCAGGTGAAAAGAAAGAAACTATGAAAAGATACTAAAATTACGAAACAAAATAAAATTCTAAAAAAAAAAATCTGTAATGCAAAAATAAAAGACAGGATAAGAGAAAGAATACATAATCCAACAAAAATTGCTTAAATGAATTCAAATTTAAATTGTCCCACCTAAAAAAAAATATATATACGAGTATATATAACAAACTTGGTTAAAAACTTTTGAATTTAAATGAATATATATTAATTAATCCAAAATTAAATTTCGCCATATATAGGCCGTTTATTTTTAATGCGGCATAAATCAATTTTTCAAAAATAAAAAATGTTAAGAGCTGCTACAATTTAATGTTGATCGTAGTTGTTATTGTGGAAAAAGGGCATTCTAGGATTATAAGTGCAAGCATGCATTCTTGAGACTTAGCCCCAATACTTTTAAAACCTTTGAAACAAAACTCCTAAATCTGTCCTTCAGCTTAAAAGCAAAGTGACTTATGCATCTCTCAAAATAAGCGGCTCATATATAGAGAATTAAAAGGAACTTTTTCTGAAACTTTTATTTCTTACTGTACATTTTAAATTTTATTAAAAGTAATAGGAATTGCTCCTGAAAAAAAACGACTGCTAATTCAAATCTAGATTTTAAAACACATTAGAAGCATTAAAAGCCTTAAAAGGGATTAAAAGCCCAACTTCTGCTACATAAACCAAAACAAATCGAAAACTAAACTAAATAAAAACTTCATAAATGTAATCCATGTTTTAGTAGTGTGCTGATCAAAATCATTTAACAACATCCGTTGGTGTTTTTAAAATAAATTTTCTAAAATGATTTCCATATGAATGCTTCTCTTCAAGCGTGTTTTCATGCCTTAAACATTTTTTTAATGCTCTTAACAAATCTAGTTTTCAAAAAAGACAAAAAAAAAAATTAAATTGACCAACACTCGTTGCACGTATGTACTTTATTTTCGTATTTACAATCAAAAGCTACTGTGGTTTCAATTTCCATAAACAAATAAATTTACATACTAGAAATGTTTAGCTGGGCCAGCCTATCCATGTCATACCACACCCTATATACAGCACAGCAATATTAACAAGCTGAATGAATGAATGAAGGTTCCTGTGAAGACTGAATGTGTTTCAGGAGAATGCTTAAATATGTACAAGACAAAACATCAGCGTCTAAAACCAAAGTCCAAAATAATAAAAGGCGAACGAGGAGACATCTCAAAACGTGAAAGGACCTTGGCCGAGGATAAAGAATAACAATAAATGAGAAGAATCATCGATAAGCACCAGTTATCATTTAAGCCGATTGAAAAATTGTAATGACTTTGCGGTATTGATTGAAAAGTAAGAAGGTTTTTAAATACCCCACAAAATTGAAAAAACAAATCGGGTACAAAAAGATTAAAAAAGCGGTGATGGCCTGCTTTGGTTGTGCTCTTAGAATCTTAGATTTTGGTTTTTATTTGTTAATATATAAAAAACTATCAGCTACTTAAAGGCTTCTAATTTTATTCTTCAAACTTTAACTTTATTTGGGTTTTTTTAGTAGAAACTATCAATTTCATATGAATTTAAATTTAATTAAGAGAGTGATGTAAGAAATATTCGTAATTACTTTGTTCAATATTTTTATTCTTTGTAGTGTGCAATGTAGCGTTAGAAGGTTTGTGCAGTACAGCATCAGTTTATTGTTACAAAATTTGCATAAAACATATGAAAATGTTTGCCAATTGTACGAATAAATTTTTAACTCTGTTAAAATTCAATATAAATTTTTTTATATTATGAGTAGTGAAGTTGCCTTATTCAAATAAAACATTCTGTCAAAAACTGCCTCTCTTTTGAAATAAAATTAAAACTATATGCTGATGGGGTATATACACTCTGCAAAATTTTTTGATACTTGATTACAAAAGGAACTTTTTCATCTTTATTTAAAAACATTTAATTATTTCTGTCGCCATAATTAAATTTTCAACGGTCTCCTCTCGTAATCAGCTGTGTTTCTGTCAAGTTAGCTGGTCCTCAAAGCAAAACTTTTAAAAGACCTTTAGAAGCATAATAAAAGCGTAAAACAGCCAACTGTGACTCGTAACTTTGGTCATTTTAAACTTATTAAAATGATAAACGACCCAAAGTTGTAACATGTCAGAAGTTTCTGCAAAAAAGATATAAGCGATAGTAAAATGGCCTTCAACACATACTTTCATGTACAATAATCAGTATGAGTGATTTAAAATTATCTAATAGGGAATTTAATATTCCAGTGATTTTTTTTAGTTAAAAATCTCTTTACCAAAATCTGTGTTCTATTGCAAAAGGAAGACGTTTTTAAAATCCCAAATATTTGTTAAATAAGAAATGCTTCTATCTTGGTTATCCTTCTCCACAATATTATGCATCACTAGTGTATTTATTTTAAGCAAAAACCATGAATGAATTAGGAAAATATCAACAGCTTTAAAGCTTTGTCTACTACTTCACTGTAGTTAAGTACAGAAAAAAAAAATAAAAACAACCTACAACTGTGTTTAAGCATTTGCAACAGCAGCAGCAATAACAACAACGTCACCATGTAACGAATTTGTAAATAAAACAAACAAAACAAAATTCATTCATAAATTTGTTTAAACACGAAAAAATAAACTTATTGTTACATATTTATTTGTGAAGTTTACATGTACATACGTATGTATGCATACACATATGAGTAAACACATATGTATTTTCAAATGGTTTACGCACACAGATTTGAACTTATTATTTAATCAGTTATTAAATACATTTAAGTTTTGAAAATTATTTACAATATTTTATGACTGTTTTATTTATTAAATATGCATTAATTATACAATGAATTGTCACATATAAAAGTATGTACGATACAGCTTCTTCTGTTGTTTGCTTTATAATTTTATTGCTTATTGCTCTTTTTATTGTTTTTTTCAAAATTCATTCATTCATTAAATCTTATTTTAAAACATTCATTCATCTATTCGTTTTAATGTTTTCTTAAGGTGAGCTACTATTTAATTAAAAGCAGCAAAAATGTTTTCTCGGCTTAAAAACTTTACTCGTTTTTGTTTGCACGTATTGAGATTTTCAAGTTTGATCTTTGACACCTACGGATTTGTCGGTTTTATAAATAAAAATTATTAATTTTTTCTTCACGTTATATTTAACTAAGTCTTGTTGTTATTGTTTTTACCTCTTTTGCTATTATCTTAAATTTAAAATCGATTGAAAATTGGTAGCTGAGTGTTTCGAATCGTGAACAGCAACAAACAGGCGCGTGCCTTTAAAAACTTATTAAAAATATATTACAAAAACAACAAAAACAACTACAAAATAACAATAATAACAATTTAGCTTTAACTTTAATGTAGGATGATATAACATCATTCATGGACAGATACAAAATGTTTGTTTTGTATTCTGCTACAGAATCATCACTTTTTAATAGAAACTGCAGCAATAAATATTCAATAGGATATACGTTTTCTGAAAGAAAAGTATTGAATAATTGGTATATTTGATGAAAGTGCATTTTGTTTATTAGTAACGAGCAACGAGGCTAAAAATTATTGATTTTAAATACCAAATTAAATTATTTAAAATTAAAAAATTAAATAATTTCGCAATTTGGATTAATAAATTATTTTGTAAATTTCTTTTTTGGACCACGTAGTGCCGTCTTCTTCTTCCTTTATTTCATCCCGCTCGGACACAATATGCCGCTTCTGGAAATACTTCATCAATTTCAAAGGAAATAAAAAGTCGTGTAACACAAGGGACTATATGCTGGACATTGATGATTTATTTTAACGCATACGAGTAAATGAAGGAACTACTCACATAACGCTAACTTCTTGTTTGTCTGGAAATTCAAATACTTTTACGGTGACACTGAATCAAGGATTCTTTCTCCTTAAGCAATATTTTAAAAAATTATAAATTGAATGACATATTTTTTCAAAAAATTTTGATCCTTTTTTTGAATTTTTAGAATTTTCAAAAACTTGTTTAATTTTAAAATTTTGTGTTCCATATATAAATATATCGCCCAAGAACCAAGATCAACTTAAGTGGGATAAAATTCTTTCTGACAGAACCAATGCCAATTCCGTAACAGTTTTGGAATATATATTCTGCAAAACTAAAATTAATGTTGACTTATTTAAGTAGGCAAGTTTCTCAACATAACGCCGTAAAGGAAGCATATCAGCCTTAAAGAGAAATAGTTCAGATCTAAATATAGCATGCAGAACAATCATAGTTAAAGAATAATAGGCCGAGAAAGTTGCGATGTTGTAGACCGTAAATAAACATGGAAATTTACTGGATAGCTTTCTGGTTTGTTCTACTTTCGAAAACGATTTTATCGATATTTTTCAATCAAAGTTTACGCTACATAAATAAACTTGTTAGAAGTAAAAAATTAATTAAATAAAGTGAACTAAACTTATTCTCATTTGGTATTTTATGGCTTTATTAGAAATAAAATTTATTGTTAATATAGCAGTCGCGGTTGATTTCACAGTAACTTATTCGGTCAGTGTACCGTTCTAAAATTTTGTTGATGCTTTTTTGTTCTATCTCATGAATAGTTTGGATAGTATTAGCCATAAGGGTGAGGGTCATTAATTGGTTATTCGCATAGTACCGGTAATTTACGCCTCCCAGCAAGAAAAATCGAAAGGGATCAAGTCACAGCTCCAATGCGGCTTATTTAACAGTCGTCAAGGTGACTGATAACATGCTTACTGAACTTAGTAAGCAAAAGAACGATACAATGAACGATGCAATGAAAAATAGTCTGCTGCTGCGCCATCAAATTTAAGTTTGAGTATAGAAGATTTTGCGAAAAAATCAAGGAGATCATAGTCTCCAAATGTGTTAGAAGATTGAATGTCTTAAATGAAGAGATGCTTATCTACCTCGAAATTTTTTAATAATTTTTTTCACAAGCGCTTTAAAGTCCAGTATTCGTAGACATCTGAGAACTTAGACTACGAGTAGCAGTGACTTTTTGCCTCTTTCAATTAATGACAAATTTTCACCACCTCTTTCATTACTACTGTAACTCGTAGCAAAACCCCTATTGTCTGTAATGTCGAAAAATAGCGGTTGATTGCCCACAATTGCTGTAACCAACAGTGCAGCAACCGATGCGCAAATTTTAAATTTGCATAAGAGTTCAATATTTATTTAATAACTAGCAGTGCCAACGACTTCGTCCTCATTTCATCATTAATTTTTAATTTTAAGCTAAAAATTTAAAAAATGTGTTTTTAAACTTTTGTTGTAGAGTTCTTTAAACAATGTTAAAAATTTTTTATCTACAAAAATGAAATGTACTGACAACTTTTCTAGTACTATTACACCGATAAAATTAGGTGACTTTACATTTGTATCTCCATTTTCTCTACGAAATAATTTATTTTTACGAAACAAAAAGTATTCTATATTTAAACTAAGGCTCTAGGGGGCCCTCACACAAAATTTAATTCTATCCAGTAGTTTTTACGTGATACGAACACAGACAGACAGACAAAAATTTCAAAAATATGTGTTTTGTATTCCTTGTCGATTGAAAAAATAGTTCATGTACAGAAATTGTCCCATTACAGTTTTATTATATGTTGAGATCACGGAGAAATTTCCCATTAATATCTTTTGGTAAATAGGGAGCACAACCAAAAATAGCTCTTTCAAATGCCAATGTATAGTGCCAAAAAAGTAAGCGCTATTTCGTGAAGTCGATTGATAAAAACACTTGTCTTTCAACATTAGTAATCATTTTTCAAAGATAACAGCTCCTCAGTGTTCTTTAAATTGTGATTTTCAAATCCATCGCGAATTCTGCTTTAAGTCGATTACGAAGCTTACATTTAACTCGCAAACAAAGAGGAAATATATTCTTGACTTAATTTAAGGCAATGATGGCTGAGGTTGCTATGCTAACGGATTTTAATAACTTGTGGACTTTGATTATAGCAGAGCTTTTTTTTAATAAATGTTAATTTTTGAAAACTTAAATATAATTTTGCTTAGAAATACACTTTAAGCTTTATTTTTTTTTTTGTTAATAATTTTCCTAAAATGGTTAAAACATTATAACAAGACTACAAATTTGACGCCTCTTCAAATTTGCTGATAAACTTTTCTATTCTTGTTTTGTTTTTAATTTGTTACAATCTTTTTTTTAACTTTAGAATTTTATGTTCTTATATTCAATACTCATACTCATAGTTACTGTTTATTCCGAAGATTTTTTTGTACATGTTTTTTCTTTTTAATTTCTGTAATTTTCTCTTTTTCTGTTTACCATATTTAGTCAAGTTTAAGACAAAAATTATCTACGACTTCGTTTTTTTTTTGCTGCATCTACCTACGAGGTTTTATTGAAGATTTAAATTTGTTTCAATAGACTCTAAGACTTGAAGTTCTTTTGAAGTTAAACTTGACATTTAAATTTAATTTAAATTTAAAATGTCAGCTGCAGTATGTTATGATGTCTTAAACACTTTACTTTTGTGTTTTCAAAATAAGCGAAAAGGTTTTTCTAATTGCCGCTTATTTTGTTTGGTATAAAAATTAGTTTCTTTCTTAAATAATGCATAAATAAAAGAATTGTTTTTCTGAATAATTCTTAAGGACTTTTTATATATATTTGTGTGCAGGCAACTTTAACTATTTAGCGTATAAAGCTTTAAGCCATCTAAGAACAGACATATGTATTTAATAGCTTTACCACTCATGGTTAGCCAGAAAGGAAGTGAATTTAAGTAAAGCAACTAGCAAAAAATAAAAAAAAAAAATAAATAAGAAATGAAACATCAAGTGAGAAAACTAGCGCTCGCTCTTATTAACCGAGTTATGGGCCTCTTTTGATGATATCTCTTAGAAAGTACTGAAGTGCTTTAAAATGCTTAATCCATTAAAAGCCGATGACATTTTTATGTAAAATTAATTTGTAATGCTCTGTCACCGCAATATTTGTGTTTTTTTTTTTTTTTTTTTTTTTTTTTTTTTTTTTGTTTTGATAGAAGGTACTTCACTAAACTAGATTTACGTACATGGTGAAGGGTATATAAGATTCGGAAGAATTAACATTCTTACTTGTTTTTAATGTACTCGATATTTGTGGCTGAAGCCGTGCCCGATAATTGTATTGCGAAAACCCATAAATTGGCTAAAAGTTTAAATAAACGTTGTTAGGAATACGCACAAATCGTAATAAAATTAAAATTAACAAATGCGGTAAAATTTAATAAGCTCCTAGGAGTATTCTAAGATCGTAACACCGGCTTAGAAAAACGACTTTATGACAGTTATGTTTCAGTTGTGTCTTAGACAAGGAAAGAAATCAGTTAATTTTAATATATGCTAAGAGAAACTAGCGACAATTATACTATTACGACAAATATATACCGCTAAATTGTGAAAGTCTATATGTATAATACAAAAAATGCAAGGTAACGCTTTTAATATATAAAAAAATTTATAAGCATTTTTTCAGGTAAATTATTAGGTTTGTTTTTATCCTTGTAAAAATATGACAGCACTTAATTAAGTAAAATGTAAGAAGAACTACGTGTCAGCTTTTCCGCCACGTTTGCTTAAAGCGCAAAATTATGCTATTTTTTAGTCGGTTAATAATTTTTACACAATTCGAAATATGCTAATCATTTTATCTTATTAAATAATTTTAAATACCAGAAGCTACTGAAAAACAATCTAAAGAATTTGCCAACAAATTCATCATCATAAAACTTAAAAATCATTAACTTAACAACCAACTTCTTAAGAAAAATTTATACCTGATCATAAATTAGCATTAGACCACATTAAAATGATAAATTTGAAGAAGATAACCGAAGGGAGATTTAACAAAAGTTGAAAGACCGCTTAACTTAATTTTTAAAATAGTTTTTTTTTCGGTTTGTATAATAATTTAAAATGCACGGTGGGGTAATATCAAAACATTTTGAAAACAACTGAGCCGTTTGTAAAGAAGTCGGCCGATTGTACAATTTCCCAACATTAGTTACGCTCAGGTAATGTATTTGATGTACAATTATAAAACTTAAAGGTCTCCTTTCGTTAAATTAAGTTCTATATAAATTCAACAAATAATTCCGAGCCAACATAAAAAACATGCAAGGTAAACAATTTTCTTTTTCGTTCTTCAAGGAGGGATGACGTAAAGTCAAGCAATTAACAATAGTTTCTGTGGTTAATTTGCATAGTCTTTATTATAGCAGCAAATAGCCTACAAAAGTATTAAAATAAGTTTACAGATGGAAATCATAATTTCAGAAATAAATATATAATTTTGGCACAACTTAGCCACCAAAATATATAAAATATAATAATAAAATAAAAGTAAAATAGTACTCGTATTTTATAATGGATATCTTTACTTTTTATAAGGGAAAATAATAACTTATAATTTTTTTTAGATGTTTATTTATTAAAGAAAAAGTTACAAACTTAAAATAAACAAAAAGTATAATGATAAATTATTAATATACAAAGTTCCATTTTACAGAGCTCTCAAGTATAATTTCTATCAATAGTAAATTTAACTTTTCTGTTATTCTGATATATACATATGTACATGGTAGTTTTGATATGTTTTTTAATTGTAAGCAAAAAAAAAAATCAAAAAATCTTACTTTTGTATTGGTGAGAATAAAAGGGTTAAAATCAACGGATTAGTATTGGGTAAGCCACCAATATTTATTAGGATTTAAATTAGGTTTAATATTTTATCTTCCAAATAAATACTTGTGTCGAAGCGACAGTTTTAAGGTGTTAGTTCATTACAATTTACTGATTTTATATTTGATCTTCTATAAATATGATAAAATATAGGAATACCTTCTTCGTTTTGAATAAAACCATGTTTATCAAGAAAAGAAATAGTTCAGGTGGAATGAATCCACTTACAAGTGTTTTAGAAATGCACTCCCGGTCAACGTAGTAAGGAGCCAATATTAGATTATTCGCAGTGGCACTGGTACTGCTTAGAATATTATCCCTTATAATGTGGATAATAAAACTATCAAATCTAGATATTTCGGCTTTTTCATAGAGGATTTTGTTTGATACGTATTTCTTGTAGTTACTACTTTTTAACCTGTATAATGAAGTACTACATCTGAGGCATTTCCTTTCGATAATTCGTATCTTTTCCGTATACGAAGGGCATATATTTAACCATATTTAGCAGTCATATGATAAAATTGGTCTAATTAGAGACTGGTACATACTAATTTTAACCCTTGGTTGTATATATTTTGAAAAAAATAATTTTTTATACGAAAATAATGCTTTCCTAGTTTTAATAAGTTGCAGGTTTATGTGATTGTTAAAGTATAGAAATTTATCTAACCCAATCCTAATAGCTTGACAGTCTGTTTTACTGGGATGCTTATATTATTCATGGATCTAATACCAAATGATTTCCAGTTTCTTCTTATATTGTTATTACATTTTGCAATCGGTGGCCTAAAAAGAATAGATTCACATTTGTTTAAATTAATCTTCATGTGCCAATCTTTTGAATATTTTTCAATTATTAAAACATTATTTTGCAAACCACTATTAATTCCTTCTACAGTATTGTCCGCATGATATATAGTAATGTCATCTGCAAAAGCTATAACATTGTCTATCTTGTCTAATAAATCAAGCAGGTATAAATTAAATAATATTGGAGAATTTACAGTTCCCTGTTGCAATTCATTTACAATTGTAAATTTCATAGTACCAACTGTATCTTTCCCATAAACAGTAAAGGTTTTATTATTGAGCATGTTATGTATAAGGATTATAAAATGTTTTGGGAATTTATATTTAAGTAATTTATAAATAAGACCCGGAATCCAAATACTGTCAAAGGCGTTTTCAAAATCTGCTGAGCATGCCCCGGTTTATAACGATCTATTTAAATTGCATTGAATATTTGAAACTAGTAGATGAATTGCATGGATTGTTGAGTGCTTGTATGTAAAACAAAATTGTCTATCACTCACTAAATTATTGTCTTCGCAAAATTTTACGATGTTAATTTTAATACAAGCTTTAAATACTTTGCTGATGTTTGGAAGCAAGCTAATTGCACAAAATTTTTTTGGATTTGTCGTATCCTTATCTTTCTTTGGTAAAATGATTGCTTTAGCATGCTCCCAAGACCTAGGAAAGTAAGCATTGTTCAACATGTTATTAAAAAGTAGTCCGTATTTGAATATCAGATTATCAGGTAATTTGCGTAATACAAAGTTAGGCATATTATCAACACCTGATGACAGTTTTGCCCTCAATTTTTTAAAGATTGACAAAACTTTGTCTTTTGGTATAAAAATGTTATTTAGTTGGAATTCATTTAAGTCATCTGCTCTTTGTGAAATTGAAAACGGTTAAGAAATGCTGTGCATATTGAATTTTTTCCTCCAAAAATTCATTGAAACAACAATTGACATCCAGATGTACTGAATTATCAGAGTCAATATCCTTAGAGATTGAACCGATTCTAAAAATGCACCAACTATATTTAAGTTTTGCTCTTCGCCATAAATCATGTAGTTGGCACCTTCTTTTTCTAAATCTAAGTGATCAATGCCAGCGTTTCTTATTAATCTTTCATCCTCTAAAGGAATTCTTAGAGTGTCTATTTCAAAAGGCCATGCTATCCTAAGCTGTTTTCTAACTTTACCAAACACATTACCAAACACATTAATTCACGCAAATAAAAATCTATTTTGCTGTTACTCAGATTCCTATCACCCGGAATTATAATATTATCATTCGTCTCTCTTAACAATGTTTTTTTGAACTTGTTCCAATTCGTCTTGTTAACATTTAGTATTGTCGCGGAAGATTCCTTCAAAAGAGAAAGTGGGTGATTATTTTCCACACCTAATAATTTAATTTTAATCGCGTCGTGATCACTATCGTAATCAAGTGTCTCTAAACAATTTATGGAATCATTTACCCTTTGAATAACCAGTCTCGAATCAATTATGCATACGTCTAGATAAGAATTGCCCCGTGGGTATGATGGACTTTAAGTTGCACATAGGCTACATCTGTATCTGATTTCAAAATCCTCAATCAATTCTTTTAAATGGTTCCCTTTAGTGTTTGACGAAGAGTTTTTCCAGATAATATGTTTGCAATTCAAGTCACCGGCTAGGATGTAAAAATTTTCTGTATTTTCTAAATTTAGAGATTGAAAAGGATTTAAAAGATCGGATTAAAAAAAACTGCAGTTATTTCCGGAAGGGTAAGAGGCAGCTATAATAAAAAGTGTCTTATCTGATGTTTCTAAGTGCCTAAAAAAGTTAACGTTTTTGTGGTGACTAAATTTTAGACCTTTCTTAATCAGTATTCCTGTTTCTCATCTTTGCGTCCTTTCTATCATTTCGTATAAAATTATAGTTTTCAAAATATAGCCTGTGTTTAGAATTAAGTTTTGTTTCGTTAATTAGAACTAAATCCGGATTGTGATTATTTAAAAATGCACTTAGATTATATCTTCTTTTAAACCTAATCAGAGAATTTACATTTATGTGGATAGTATTTAATTCTTTTACAATTACTTCAGCCATGATTAATATTTAAGCTTCTAGAATAGAGAAAAGTGTATCTATTATAGATGATTGTAATTGAAATTGTTTGTTTAAATTTATAAATTGGTTTGATAAGGCCTGAACTGAATTATTAAGTTGTTCCAATATATTACTAATTGTATTGTTTGGATTGACATTTTGTGTTGTAAAATTATTTCTTAATATGTTAGCATAGCTTAAATTATCATTAACAATAACTGGAGAAGTTTTCATTCTTTTATCTGACAACATTTGTTTTTTAGCCCTTAACTTTTGTTGAAGTTCTTTGTATTTTGTACAGCCTTTATACGATGCTGGATGCCCATTATTGTTGCATAAAACACCAAAAAGTTTCTCCCTTTCGTTTATAGGAACATCTTGTAGCAAACATTTTCCAATTTCGTGACACACCTACGTGGTAAATAGCAATTTGAAGCGGTATGTAAGTAGCTTTGGCAATTTCTACTCTGTGCTATTTCTGATTTTCTTAAACCTTCCCAATGGATGCAACGATATAGTAGCCCCTTAATAGATTTTAACTCGTTAGCAATGGCCCTTTTAGTCGTAAAAGGACTGACCTTAATTTCAGATTTTCATTTTCAAATTTTTTTAATTCATTTAATATTAAGTTGGGATCAATATTGGCAGTTAAGCCCTTTAGTAAAAATATTTTCATTTTTAGATTTTTCGGAGTGAAGGTGAAAAATTAAGTTTTGGTTTCGAGTAAATGCGCTTTTATTTTAGAGTAATCTTCTATAGATGAAGTGAGAAGTTGAATTTTATTATTATTGTATTCTCTTATTTTGAAATCGTTTACATTAAGACCTTTTTTCACGAATTCTATAAGAGCGTTAGGATCCACATCAATTATATAGAGTGGAGGTGTTTTTCTATTTTGGTACGATCATCATTGCTATTGTTGTTAGTGTTTTCGCTAGGCGGAGAATTAATTGTTACACTTTGAGTTGTTGTGGATTCTTCTTTTTTTTGAACATGTTTTTTATATTGTTGCATTATTTCGTTATTACAATTTCTTCCATCGGCAAGAAGTGCCCAATAATTATTTTTTAGATGTTTCGGTAATGATTCAAGTTTTGTAACATTTTTTCTTTTACCTAAATTCATATGATTTGCATTATTTTTGTCACTGTTTTTAAATAATGAGTATGGAGCATTACGCTCACTCATGATTAAATTATGTTTTTGTTTTTGGATAAGAGTTTATTTCTCTTGAAATTTATTAACAACACTTTTACACAAGAATGTAGATGTGTAAAAAAATTTAAGCAAGAATAAACAAAAAGGAATTTCAGCCGTGATTTACGTCCGTCTATCATGACAGCTTGATCGCAACTCATAATAACTTATAACTTAACAGCTTAAACAAAAATTAAATAAAATTTTTACTTAAAATCACATGTTCTCTGATTATTAGCATCATTATTTTTTTTTAGTTCAATGAATTCATATTGTTCTAAAGCTTTTAAGTCAATTTATCTGGGCAGAAGAAGATCGAACTACTCCAACATAAACATAAACTTGTTATATCTCAGTGAATACAAAACTACCTACGGAAAACGAGGAGGTTAACATAAAGATATTGTTAGAGGCTTTACTTAATTCTAAGTAGTTAGAAAAAGAAAAGCAATCGCATGGTTACCGTGGAAGAAATATATATATTGCAGAAATTCGCTATCCGCTTTCATCACGAATACCAAGCCTATCAGAATTTAAGCGCGTATAAAATTTCAAAAATCTTAGTGCCCATAGCTTCAGTTAAAATGAGCCGTTCTGTTGTGCCATAAAATAATGATTATAAAAATTTTTAAATGCATAATTTTTATAGTGTATTTTTAATAAAATATAGTTTGACTGTTATATTTTTTAAGGTATAGAAGAGCTTTTTTAAGTCCCGAAATTTTCTATAAGTCCAGTTTCAAACAACCACATATTAATGTTTTCCAAATTAATAACAGAAGAATAGCCAAATATTATTAAAATATAAAATTAATTTAATAATTAACAACATTAATTAAAATTCATTTTCTTTTCGCTAATTCAAGTGGAGAAAATGCAACGTAAATTATAGTTAAAGTTGGTTAAATGGTTTTTTTTTACTAAAAATTATATTTTTACTTCAAACACCTTAGCAGAAATTAATAATTATCTAGCATTTGTTATGACTGATAATCTGAGTTACTGAAGTGTTTCTTTATTTCTTAACCCACTAGATAGTAAGGAATTAAAAGAATATTATATTTGTGTTATGTAGGCTAATAAAATAATGATGAAATTATGATATTTGGTAAAACTAATTCTACATATTTTTGCATTGAAGAAAATATATCGAAATAGGTCCGAATATAAAAAATATTCAAATAAACAACAAAAATTTACTGTTTGGTGGTCCGTGTTGACTATTTTGGTAATATTGGATGTCTGATTTCATTTTACTACTAAAAGAAGGACTTCAGTAAAGCCGCTAAATCTTCACAATATTTTTTTAAAAAAATTTTCGCTTGTCACAGGTATATTAGGAAAAATAAATCATTCTGTACGATTTATTTATAATATTAATTATAAATAAATTATTTAATTTTTAAGTTGATCTATTAAATGAAAACATAATTAAATATTTTTGCCTGGCTTTCAGTCTCGTTTCAATGGTTTAACAATAAACTAGCGAATAAACAAAAGTTGTAGCAGGTCAACGTGGCGCCAATTAATGTTACCACATCAACAAGCTACAACAAACAAACAAGACATTCAGTCACTTAATCATTCATTTGGCTATTCAAGCTTTCCATCTATCAATAGTTGGAAATTTGACCAATAAAATTTTACATAAAATAACGTCCCACTCATTTTTTTTAATTAAATAAATTTTATATTTTGAATGGACAAATAAGTTACAAACACATTAATGTTTTGCATTTAAATCAGTGGTTTTTATATTTTTTACTGATGAAGCCCGATGTGATTCGCTACCTCAATTGTATGAAAAGAAAAGTTTATAGGTAATAATAATTATTATTTAATTTTTATATGAAGGCATTCATATTTTGTATAAAAGATGTTGTTTCACTACTTCTATTTAAATTTTAATCACTGTATTATAAGAATTTATGTATAAATTTAATATATCATTGATTTAAAATAAAATAAAAACATTATTAATTACAACTGATCACATTAAAATGACAAGAATAACAATAGTATTACCGAAAACAACAAGAACAGAAAAAAAACGAAAAAGAGATTTTTAATTTACCCACAAATTATATAATTTTTTTTGTTATAGTTTGTACTTTACGATTTAATATGAAATGATGTCTTGTCTTTTGTCTAGTCTTAAAGTCAAGACAAGTTGCACTCGGTATCAGATTTTGACTTGTGGTTATTTATATATTTATTTATTTTCTTCTTGGCTTGCTTGTAAAAATATGTCTTTATCTGTTCACTGTGTTTGTATTTAATACAGTTTGAATATTACGAGGGCTGCTCTATATATTTCTGGCCTAATAGTGAAAATGCGAATATTTACAATCAAAAATGGTTTTATTGTTTTTCAAAGTATTCTCCAGCATGATTTATACACTTTTGAATGCGCTCAAACCAGTTGTTGAAGCACTTTTTCCACTCCGATTGAGACACCTCTAAAACATGGTTTTTGAACACTTCAACAGCTTCTTCTGGCGACGAAAATCGTTGACCACGCATTTTTTTCTTGATGTGCGGAAACAATAAGAAGTCATTAGGTGCCAAGTCAGGGCTGCACAGCGGATGACCCATTATTTCGACGTTTTGGCCGGTCAAAAACGCTTTGGTTTGAGTCGATGTGTGAGAGCTCGCACTGTCATGGTGAACAATGATTCGTCTTCTCTTGTTGGTTTTTCGAGTTTCTCCGATGACTTCAGGCAAAGAAATTGTAGTGTACTACTCAGAAGTGACCGTCCTACGTTGTTCAAGTGGAACAGTCGCCACATGACCAGTTTTGCCGAAGAAACAGGCGACCATTTGCTTCGAAGTGCTTCTTCCACGAACAACTTTCGTTGGATTTTGCTCGTCTTTGAAGACCCACACGGTCGATTGTTGTTTCGTTTCAGGCTCATATGCATAGATCTATGATTCGTCACCTGTGACGATCTTATAAACGTCTTTTGAAGCACCGCAATCGTATTTTTGCAACATTTCTTTGCACCAATCGACAAATTGTGCGGGATCCAACGAGAACAAACCTTTTTTTACAGCCAGGTGTTCATGCAGTATCGAATGTATGCTGGTGGAAGAAATGTCCAAGGATGTCTCTATCTCTCGGTATGTCACATGTCGATCTTACATTAGGAGTTCACGCACGGCATCAATGTTCTCTGGCACAACAGCCGTTTTTGGACGACCTTCACGGAATTCGTCTTTGAGCGAGCTTCGGCCACGATTAAATTCATTATACCAATTTTTCACAGTGCTATGGGATGGTGCTTCATCGCCATACAAAGATTTAAGTTCATCAATGCACTCTTGTCGTGATAATCCACGTCAAAAGTTGTGAAAAATGATGGCACGAAAGTGTTCACGAGTTAATTCCATTTTTTTCTTTATTAATTTTTTCAAGTCACTGTAAACAACACAAATAATGGTCGTACGTCAAAACGTTTTGAGTACGATTATGCTTAAAAATGAAAAACATTCCGATGGAATTGTCAGATTGCACTTGGCAGCACTCAGAGTTGCCAGGCCAGAAAAATATATAGCAGCCCTCGTAAATAAGTGTGCTTCAAATCAAATCAAAGAAAAAAATATCGGCCTACTCTTTTTTTTATTTGAAAATTTAAAACGTTTGCTGTTGTAACATTGTTTTTTTATTTTTTTTTTTTTTTTGTCATATCTATTTCGAAAGGTCCTTGCGACAGTACATTTTAATATATTTTAAATTATGCTAATGTTTCTGTTCGTGTAGCGGTAATGGCAGGGTAATAACTGTAACACTTGGACTATAACTGGAGCAGCAGGCCGAACTCATTAACACTAATCAGCAAGAAAAATTAAAATCCGTAAAATAAATATGAAAAAGCAATATTTTAATATAAAAAGAAACATTATACAAGGTGGCGCAAAAGTAACCCTCCTATTAGAAAATGCTATAAATTTTGCGATTAGCCCTAATGTCAGTTCTGTTTTGACATTTGTGTAGTAAACACATGCAAAATACACGTAAATAAACAATGTTACGCTACATTGCTCCAGCATGCGGAATATTGGTGACTATTTATTTGACTAACAATCGGTCGATGACTTCATCCAAAAAAAATCCACGTGTGACCCACGAAGAGCCATTACACCCGCTCAAACTCACTGTATGGTGTGCTGTTTTCGCTGGAGGAGTCATCAGACCTTTTTTTTCGAAGACGTCGCGGGCCAAATGGTTACTGTGAATGGTGAGCGCTACAGAGCAATGATTAACGAGTTCTTTTTGCCGCAACTTGATAAATTGGGATTGGAAATCATGTGGTTTCAACAAAACGGTGCAACGGCACACACTGAAATGCTGAAGGATGCATTTCTCGGGTGCCTTATCTCCCGTTTTGGCGATTTGCACTGGCTAGCAAGTCCGCCTGATTTGACCGCCGCAGACTTCTTTTTGGGGGCGCTTTTTGAAGTCGCGGGTTTATGTCAACAATCCTCAGACTCTTGCTGCTCATAATGAGAATATCCGTCAAGAATATGAGGACCTATCGCCGGAAGTTTTAACCAAAGTGATGCAAAATGCCATAAAAAGGGCTCAAATGAAAATCAACTGTGGCGGCGGCCATTTACATGACATCATATTCTCGACTTGATGTAAAAAAATTAAAAGACAAAATAAAAATAATCGAAAAGAAGAATAAAAGTCTTTCATTTTTTTTTAATTACAGCCAAAAAACATCGGAAGGTTATTTTTGCGCCACCTTGTATTATATACTAAAATACACAAAAATGAAAAAAAAAAAAAAATAAACAACAAAAATAAATTCAATTAAAGGTACCAACTTTAGAAATCAAGTCATAGAAAAATACAATTTTAGTGACTTGATGTTATGTTTTTTTATTGAGGTACATTATCGGCTTTGATAGTAGCAGTAAACTTCATTTGTTTTGTTACTTTATATAGAGAGCTTTGTCGTCCGTGACCGAACGGGTTAAATTGAACGAATCACCCAAGTGAACGTAATGATTCGGTCATTTAACTGATGAATTTTCGTTCAATAGTGTACGAATTACAATATGGGTGTATGGTTCACTTTCGTTCTCGTTCTTTATGTTATGTTCTTTTATTTCAGTTGATTTTGTGTGTATTAAAAGGAGTTGCTCTATACGTATATATTTATATGCAAGTACATATTTCATTTTTATTTGAATTAATAGTCAAATAATATATAAATTAATAAAAGAAGTGAGTAAATATTAATGTTTTTTTTTACCTTTATAATTAATTTTTTTTTCTTATTTTCTCAAGCACTAGGTCAGTTTTTAAAATAAAAATGTTGTTGATTATTTTTTATATTTCGCCCATCCAACGGAATGGAATCTTCAAGAGGCAGGAAACAGAATTATTTAAATTAAGTTTTTTCATACACAAAAATTCTTTATTTCCCCTTCTTCATAATAAAAAAGCACTATATTTGACTCTCTCTTGAGAACCTACAAAAATATGGTTATATTGTTCTCTATGTGCCAAGGATTTTAATTCTGTATACTTGTGGTTTTGATAAGAAGACAGATCAGTTTTTGATACATGACCGAAAAAGACCAGTCACTAAAACGAACGACCGGACAAATCTTTATTTATAGGTATTGAATTATCTAAGAAATAAAAGAATTTAGTACAACGCGCTTTCTTTCCGATTCCGATTGTATATGAATAGAAATTCGCAGTGATGGTTTCTTTTTTCCTCCATACTCGATAAAGTAGTGAAGAATGATTGATGGAATATAAGCACGCAAAGTTTCTGTTTATGTGCTTACCTTATATATATTTGTTGGATTATTTTAATTGCAATAAAGAACATGTCAACAATTTTTTATTACTTTGTTTGCTCATGAAATATGTTTTTTTTTTTTTAATTTTCGACCTTTTTTTCTTTATGTTAATAGAAATTACTTTCCTGTGTTATTTGTATATAAATTATATTTGTCTTTCGAGGTATAATCTATCTACATGAAATAGTCTTACCGCTGCACAATGGTTTGCAAATGATTTATTTTGGACAGAATTCAGTATCTCATAAACCATAGGCAGGCCGCCTATGGTGAAGGGAGGCTTATGGCAAGGCCAATAAAGTTGAGTACTCAGCCACATAATTTTTTGAAAATGTCATAAAAAGTTTATTTAAAACTCAAATGGTTAGACTTTTTAAAGTTAATTAGACGTTGATAGCATCTGTACATGTACATGTGTGTTATCTGTTTTAGTTTGGTAGAAAATTGGCTTACAATTATTTATTTAAATTTTAGCTGACCGATCCGATTTTTACTTAAAAACATTTGGTATATTCTTAATAAGATCTAGAATAATCGAGTTATAACTTATTTGTTCTGAATGTGATCCTGCACCAGAAAATTTGTCTAATGCTTGACATTTCTTCAGTTTTAATAAATTATACGTGATTTTGAAGATCTAGTTAATAACTACAAAATAGTTCTTTAATCTTCAAACTGTCTTTTAAAATCAACATTTTTGGCTGTTCTAAAGCCTGGTCCAGTTTTTTTTTTATTAAATATAAGGTAAAATTTTAAACAAACTATTTTGAACTTTTTATCGTCGTTAGCTAGATTATATCTTTTCTCACTTAAATATTAGTCGATATTCTATTTAAAAATTTCCAAAGTTATTGCATCCTTGTGTATTATTTTTTTATAGAAAAAGTTTTCTTAAGGAAGCTACTTATAAATGTGCAAGACAAATTCTCCGTTCGACGTTTTAATTAACACTGACATAACGCTCGATTTCTATTTATAGGCGAGTGTAAACAACTGTATATTTCTAATTAGAAACAGTCTATTCTCGCTATTTCTGAGCACTTTATGTATGAAAATCACCTGTCACTGATTTGGTATCTGTTATTCAATTGCAGTGTAATGCTTCTGTTTATCGACATAAGGAGGTCTTAAATGCTCGGTTTCTGAATCTTCCTTTATATTTAGAAAACATTATTCTATACTTAAAGTGAAGCCTCATTCATTTCACTAATTTTTCTAAAGACCCAAAAAGTAAAGAGATCAATGTTGCGCAGTGCAAATTTTAGTAAAGAATGGAAATACCGCTGTAGTTTTTTTTTTTTTTTGTTCCATCTTTGTCTAGCTTTTTGTTTTATACGGAGCCAAGACCATTCCGATTTTCCAAACTTTTTTCTTAGATTGATAGCAAGTTTTTTAATTATTTAGGAACAAATTGAAAAAAAATCATTTCTAGATCAAAAATTTAACGTACAAATCGAACTTGGTAACGGTTTTAATTTTTAAAAGCATCGAGGCAAAGGCTCTCTAAGCATTTTACAACTTTCGCATGTTTACATCTCATCTATAGCCATTTAAAATTTCAGTACATTCGTAGGCTCTGTAAGCATCTTTGTAAAGTTTTAGCACATTTGGACAAGCCATTTGTAAACTACAGAGTTCTTACCATTTCTACCAAGTCCTATGTACTGCCTACAATAATGGTTATATATAATATTACACAAAACAATTTTTTATTGTAAATATTATTCAATCACTTTACCCTTAAAGAGAGATATTAAACTTTTGTAACAGTGCGTATAAGAAAGAATCCACTAAAAAAGGAAAACGTTCTTCTAGCAAAGATTTATTCCTCTTCCTCGTAATATAATTTACAAATTATGCATGAAATTTATTTCCCAAAATTATTTAAAATAAAAATAGTATTTTTGAGTTTTAATTGATGTTTTTTGTTTATTAGTGATGATGATAAATGACAGTGCACTAAAGTGAGTGACTGAGTCACATCTATGAAGGGTGTAACAAGGCAAGGCAGCGATTAATTGCTATTAGTTAGCAAGTAACGGCTAGATTTATATTCTTTGTTGGCGGATGATGAAACTGATGCAGTTGTTATTTTCTGTGCATATAAATTCATGGTGCTTGAATTTATGATAAAGTGTGGCGAAATTTAGGTGAATCTCAATACACTGCGAATTGTGTCGTTCTTAATCTCTTCTTAATAATGAATTCTTAATATTGTTTTTGTATTTATTTGATATCTGTTTCAGCTGTTACGTACAAATATATCAATTTTAAAGTCAAATTGTACATAAGACATTTCTTTCGTTGGTGCTAATGGAAATGCAGTTGATGTATTTTTTATTATTTTGTTGGCGGCAGGCAACAGGTGTCGTAATTATAATTCATGTGATGTTGAACACGTTCAATCGATTATTTTTTTTTGTTTTTTTGCAAGTTTCTGTTACCTTTTGTTTTTTATCGTTTTTGATGCATTAAAGTTGTTTTATAAGAGGTCTGTTTTCTGTTTCTTTAAACACCCAGCCAAAAAAGCAGCGCAATAAAAAAGGCTTGTCGTAGTGATTTTCGTATTCACGTTTGCCAAAAAAAACACATAAAATAAACAGAAACGGCAAAAAAATAAAAAAAAAACAAATTGAAATGCCTGTAAATCTATCAAAAGAATCAGACCACACATGATTCAGGTATCGCTGCATATTGTTTAACTTTTGAAAAATTTCCAAATGAATTGTAATAATTTTGCTTAGCGTCCAAATTTGTTCATTTTATATTAAAATGCTTTATTTGCTAAACATTCGAAAAAAGAATACTTTTAAGAAAAAAACACATTAAAATTTGTGGGTCATGCAAAGGGGTCATACTAGAGTTTTCTAAAGGTTTATTATTTCACAAATAATCTTCTTGAATTCAAATGTTCTTGCTGCTCCCCGAACGCTCTATTAATGGTGTGTTTATTTTTTTATGCGAGCATGGGTCAATCACGGCAAAATATTTGTCCTCATGGTAAGATAGGATATTTATATTTTTAAAGAGCGGTGCAGGACCAATTACAGTAATCTTTTCTGATTAAAATGGAAATTGTAGCTGTATAGAAAGTGATTGATAATTGATTTTCTATATCGGCTTTGTATCCGCTTATACCGACTTTACTTATTTCATGGTAAATCGTTTGAAAATGAAGTTTAACTCATGATGAACCATGGCTTTCCCACTTAATATTATTATTACTATTATTATTATTGATATTATTAAATTTTTGTTATTTTATTTCATTAATTATCAATTAATTCGGAGTACTTTAAATATGTTTAAAAACATAAAAATTATGTAAACAAGAATAATAGTTACAAAAATAATAATTATTCAGTAAAAAAATTCAGTAAAGTAAAGTGAGTTGTGATTTATTAAATTCATAAGTTAATATTTCTTCTTTTTTGCTCCTTTTATAAAACAGACTTCTTGTTGCCAAAAATAGATACCAAAAAAAGCAATATCTGCATTCTTTATAATATTTCCCCTAATTAACAAATAAGCCGTATCTGAATAGATTAAAAGTCTTATTTTAGCCAATTAATTTCATAACAAAAAGATGTTTCTTCTTAAAATAATTATAATTTACAACAACAACAACAAAACAAAACAAATCTTCTTTTTGTTGTTTGTAAAACAGCACCACAAACGTTGTAAAAACACCAAGGAAAAGGAAACGATTTTAAAATTAATAATGTCAAAGTTCAGCGATTTCCTTTTTCAAATCTCAACCATATTCAATTTGATTGTGAGTTATATTTTACACAATTAATTGAAATTGTGAATATGAAAGTCTCTCAATTGTTGATTTTACAAATATTTTTGCACTCATTGTTTCTTTTATTAATTGTATACAAACGTTTCTTAATTGGATGGACGTGGGAAGTATGACAAAGGGATAATAAATATTTTACTGAAAAACCTTAATTTATTCAACAAATGCAAGAGTTTGTGATATCTTTAGGGGTTTTTTCAAGTGTTAAAGCTTACGATTTTATTAAAACTCATGTAAAATGATGTTTAATACCATCTACAATCGATCCGACTATTTTGTGTGGTATTCGCAAACTTTTTTTCTAATTAAATAATGTAATAAATGAGTTATGATATATGTAATTTAAATTTTCATCTCTTTTCCAAATCAGATAATTCATACACGGTGCCTCAATAAGATTAATATTTATTTACTTAGAACCGCATAACAACAGACACAGGAAACTTTGATTTTATATGTAAAAAATTAAAGGAAATGGTCATTGCATATTTTAAATTCGAGATTTTAACAGAAACATTATTGATTTGGTCACCAAAGGACGGCAGTATTTTTTATAATTTTCAATATTCATCTGTTTAATGATGATTGCTAAACTCTGGATAAGAATATCAGAATCATTTGCTAAGATTCCTATGGAAATTTTAATACCATCTTCTTCTTCGTTTAAGACCCTTAGCTCCATACAGAAAAATTATCTAGAACAGAAGACTACAAGAAAAAAACCGAAAATGTCTGTAGACGTTTTCAAAAACTTTAGGCTTGCAACTGTCATCTGTACAAACACATTAAAGAAAAAATTATGATTTTCTTTTATTTTAAATGACTTCTAAACAGATCAACATAAAATCATGTTTCTTTTTTGCTGACACAGTTAAACAAAATTTGTTTAAATTCTATGAGTTTGTCTCTAACTGTTGAAGAGATTGGTCATATACATCAAATTGCATCAACTATTAGGGCTCCATTTAATTTTAAAAATTTATCCTTGTTCTTATACTCGATGTATTATCGGTCATTCTGTCTAATTTTCAAGTGTTCGTCAACAATGATTTTAAAAATATGACCGTTTAGGTCAGGTAACATCAGTTATAGGAACACTTTTTAATTTCTAAATTCAAATTGTATACTTGTTGCTCTAACGGATTTAGTGTTAAAGGTTTCTTGTAAATTTTAAATATCTCTTTATAATTGTTAAAAAGTTTAACCCCATGTATGAAAGTAAATCAACTTTTAAATTCCATATCCAACTTTAAAACTTTTTGTTATAGCGAACTTAAAATTCAGGTTCTTTGTAAATTTTAATTATCTTACTGCAACTGTTCCAAAGTATGACTATATGACATTAGAACTACCCTTTGATTTATATTTTTTTAATTTATACCTGTTATTCAACGCTCTTAGTAATCGTCATTGTGTACAATTTTCAAGCGTTAGTCAAAAATGGCTTAAAAGAAAGGCATATATAAGTCAATTTATGACATATATTGGGACACCCTTTAATTTTGAGACTTATTTCTGTATTAGTTTTTGCTATTGAAAGCCATTGTGATACGCAGTTACGTAGTGCCATTAACGGTTCATGACACACCTAAAACATGTATATTGTATAGGAACATCCTTAAATTTTTAAAAGGATGAACTGTTTTTGAAACAGGACAAATCTATTCTTTCGACATCGACATAATTATTTAGAAAAGCTTATACGTATATTTTTATAAATTCTTTAAAAATTGTGACAAATGTTTGCACAAAATTACCTAAATAGAATTATATTTTTTCTTCGTGTGTCATCAAATCTACATCATTTAAAAAATATGCTTAATTTTAAAATAGTTTCAAATAATAAAAAACAATGCTAAAATAGCTTGGAATTACTTCCCATCTCTTAAAAAAAAGAACCAACGCAAAGCATATTTTATGCGCTCCTATTTCTTAAATAATAAAGCAGTGATAATTTCATTTTATCCCTATAAAAAATACAACAAACTGCAGATTGTTTATTGTTTTAATTAAACAATTAGCCAGGAAATGACCCCAACTGTCAAAGTAATTACTAGCTGTGGTACGACTTAGCAACGGCCTTAATAAACTACAACTAGCAGGGTTGATAAAGAATATGATACTTAAATATGACAACGACAGAACGGATATTAACGCTATAATGAACTAATTAATAAACCCTCTACTTCATTAGTACTGATAAAAAGATTTCACAATAAAATTTTAATTTTTTTTTAGTTAAATAAAGGATTGCTTTCTCAATAGCTGTCCAAGTTTTATTTTCGTATAGTTTTTTAGTTGTAAATTTTATACGCCTGTTAACAAACTTCAAACTTCTGTTAAAACATAAACTTCTAGTTTTGCTATTTGCCAATTTTAAATTAAAAAACTATCGCGTCTACAGAGTGGCCCAAAAACAATAAATTAACTGTCAGTATTAAAGCTTAGTTTAACCTAACAGAATGTGCCCACCATGAGCGCTGTATGCAAGCGTTTGAAAAGACTTCATAAGACAGTAAAAATTCGCGGTCCTTGTCATCGTACGATACGTACCGATAACAATGTGGCTGCTGGGGCCGAAAGTTTTTAGGAATAGTCCAAGAAAATCGACTCGCCACTGCTCTCAACAACATCATTCTCATCTTGGCGACTATGTTAGCAAAAAAACTAACTCATCTGGGTGAACACGTACGTCATTGTCGAGAAGGCAGTGCATCTAAAGAAAGTAAAAATTTAATGATTTATTGGTCCACTTTTTGGAATACGCTGCTGGAAATACTAATTCAACCAAAAGCGCGTGCCGCAATTCTTGGATTGTGATCCCTATAATATCGCCTGTTCTAAAAAAGATCCGCCTGTTTTAATTTCTGGATTGTCAGTTCATAAGCTGAATTTAAAATTTTAAAACTATTGGTCTCACGATATAAGCGAATAAACAAGTAGACTTTAAAATACAGATTCATTTGTATATCCGTACAATGATTGGGAGGTTCGAGTTTAGCATGCCGAACGCAAAATGCTGCCTTGAAAAGTTGCGCAAAAACTTAAATGAGAGAAGTATAAAGCATCCAAAAAATATTGCTTGACCTTGTCGTAAGTTCATCAAAACAAAGGTAAAACCAAGCAAATTAATTTCACTCTCAATTACTCTGATCCGGTCCACAGGTATCACAGTCCGCTTGTAAAACTTTAAATCATGATCGGCAGAAAAATTTAAACTAAAAAAAAAAATATTCAAAAATTTTAAGCAACAATAAAGTTAATTTTTAAGCAAAGTTTAAAGGTGTGCAAAGATTTAAATAATTCGTATGTCATTAGAGTAAATTATTCATAGTTTAACAGTTTTGAAATAAACTCGGTATAGCCATGTCGCATGCAGCCTTATGTGGCAAATTTAAGTGAATTATATTGTAGTTTCTTCATCACTCAGTAAATAATATCAAGTCAATGTACAAGTTTGTATGGATTCACGTATGTACGTATGTATACATACAAACATATTTTCATAAGCACATTCATATGAAATTGTCTACATGTATTGAAAAAGAACATGTTGCATTGGCTGTGAAGAGACGTGTAATACCTTGTCACGTGAAATGACAGTTTAGTTGTCTTTGTATTTGTTTTTGTTGTTTTGTTTTGTCTGAATCTGAATCTGAACAGTGTAAAAGATTTTTTCTTGCTGTTGACAGTTGTCTCTTTGGTTATCTGAACGAATAAAAAAAGTTGAAAGTATTGACAAATTTTGTAGGAAAACAATTGAAAAACATTGAGTATTTTCTTAATGGTGAAAACAAATTTTTTTTGATGAAATGATGTTGAGTGGTAGACAGTATGAAGTGGTCGGCACATCATGTTTATATTCTGAGAAGGAAACAAATCAAATTTTCTTCCGGAATGAGATTTTCTTATTTTTCTCCTTTTTTCGTTTTTTATTTTTTTTATTTATTTATTTTTAATTAAGGTCAATTCTAGTTCATATAAATAAGTAACTATTTGCTACTGCTGCAAAAGTAAAACACTATAAAACTAAATATTTATTTATTAAAAAATGCATCAAAAAAATAATATAATATAAATATTCAATATACAATATTTTCTCTTTACTTTTTACTTATGTTGAGAAGTGAAGAATAAAAATGGGACACCAAAAAATTAATCTTATGAATCTTTTTGCTAAAAAACCATTTTTACTAAAATTTTATTTTAGGAAGGCACGAAGCAAGAACTAATTTACATCTTGCAAAGTCTTCTGAACACCGTATGCCAATCTAAAAAATTTGGTGCACATTAGTACTTTTTATAAAAAGTTTAGAGGCCGATAGCTCGGAAATAAAATTTATATAAATTTTTTCACATGGTGTTTTTATTTCATTTTTTAATTCAATATCGCCCCATTTATTGTTTTTTTTATTGGAGTAACTTCACTTAACTAGATTTGTTCAAATGATATGGAAAATTAGAGGCAGGTGCGGTGTTTTGCTCCCTTAAAGAAGCACGTGGACCGATCTTGCTGATATTCAATAGCAAAATATAGCGAAACTATGTGAGATCGATTGATCGTAGTGGCTTAAAAAAGTTAATTTGAACCCAAACACGAACGGACAGACGGACATCGCTTAATCGACTTTGCTATGCAAAAGGACTCAGGTTACAAACGGAATGGCAGACTTAGATATACTCTTTCCCCGACTGTGGCGAAGTGCATACAAATTGTATTTACGTTGTGGTATGTAAAACTAATTTAATTATTGGTATTTTAAAGTGGAAAACTTGGACTTAGAATAGAATTTTTAGTAACTTCGAAAACATATTCACCGAAAAACGTAATAACGCAATTAGATTTCCAATGGAAAAACTAAATATGTATTTATTTAATAAATCCTACTGGAGTAAATACATTTTTATACTAAATCCGCGCATGTTTAATAAAAAAAACAACAAACAGCAGAGTTATTTAAAATGTAACTTGATAACGATATTGAAAAGGTATTTAATAAAGCCTTATAATTTTATATTGTTTTAATTTTTATCGAATGCTTAAAAAAATTCATCTTTAAATATTTATGTACTCAATTCCTTTAATAAAACAGTTTTAAAACAATAATTAAAAAAATTAACAGCATTGTGTTAAATTGTCTTTTTGGTGCTATATTAATACAATAATATATAATTACTCAATAATTTGCAACTTTTATTGCGATGCTGCAACAGAATATCAGGAAATTGCATTATTTTAAGTGTAAATGTTATTTCAATCCCTTCAATTAAATCTTAAAGTGCCAACTTTGTTTTTTTTTTCCTTAATTCTAGTTGCATGATGTTATTGTTTTCAGAAATGTTTTCTGTTTGGTTTTGTGTTTTATTTTTTGCATCAACCACAATGTCAGCAATTGCTGTTGACATAGATTGTATTCTTGCTACAGGCGTTGTTCTTACCTTCACCATGTCTTTCAAATATTACTCAACACTTTTGTTGCGACAGCACTTATGTACCACTCCACTGTAACAACCAGCAAAACCAGACAATGTTTAAAGTGGCAACTTTAACATACAGGATCAACACTACCAATCACCTTAATTAAGCATTAGCTGCAGTAACAACAGCCAGTGCAAATAATTTTTGAAAAAATTGTTATAGCATTTGTGGGGCCTAGCAATACAACAGTAATTGTGGCAAATAATTGTTGCCATAGATTATTGGTTTTTTAATGGTCACAAATCCATTGGCGGAGACCACCATGTCATTGGTTTCCGTTAAAATCGAAATGAAAAGGAAAATAAAAACGAAAACAAAACCAACTGCCGCAGCAAATTTCAGATCTTTAGCAGTTTGATCTTTGGTGATTTTTGTTTGTAGTTAATTTTTAAGAAAAACTCTACACAATAATTGCTGCAAAAAGATTAAATTTTAAAGAATCAAATAAAGTCTCATCAAGTTTTATAAACTTCAATTTAAAAGTTAAAGATATTAATAAAAACGAGGATCGTCAGTGGAAAAAAGAAACAAAATTGAAATATTTTAAAATGAAAGAACAAAATTTTAGTTTACAAGTTGTTGAATCATTGATGGAATGCTTGAAGAAAACTTGTCTTTAATCTTTGAGCCAATTAATAGAAAATAATACGTATATAATTACAGCCGTTCGTACAGTAAAAATAATCATGTATTTGACATGACAACTTGAAATAAAGACAGGGAATTTTGTTATGAGTCTCGATTATCTTCTGCAATGTTTTTTTCTTGTCGGATAAGAAAATAGAATTACTTAGCAAGTAATTAGTCCATATTTTACACTCGGTGCTTTGGAACAACATGTTCAGCAAATCGTAAGGGCACATTTAGCTGTTGCACAACGATGTGTTACTTTGTAAAGCTAGAAAGTTGGTCACTGAAGCGAGGAATCGTCTAATTGAATTAACTTTAACAAACAAAAATTGGAGTGTATTATTTATCTGGCGTTGCCAGACAAATGTAACATAACCGAGCTGCAAAAAGAAATATTTCTGAAACCTAATGGGCGTGTTATATTTTGTATCGGAAAATAGTAATAAACTAGAACTAAAATCGCTAATCGCCATAAAACGCCTATAATCTGCTTGTGACAGGATGAAGAGGGATCGCTGAAGTTTACTGGTCCGGCTGACGTGTCCGCGGCGCATATTTATCACACAGTGCCACTCTCGGGGGCCTAATGTTTCCAAAACTTCAGCCCATTGGCCTGAAAAATCAGGTAAACACAATATGAAGAAATGTTTAAAAAAACGAGGTAAATTTGCCTCCTTGCCTAGAGCTTAATGCCAAGATTACTAATAGATTAGTGTTTCTAGCTTTTGAAAATATCATTTTAACACTAACACGGGATTTGTAAGGATTTGAATATTACAGAAATTATAAATGGGATTTCAAATTTGTACTATAATATTTTGAATACAACCACCAGGTTACCAAGACTCTGGCTAAGCGAAAAAGTTCTAAAACATTTTCGAACCTCTTGAAAGTTTTATCAGCTTTTACGAGTACGAGGCAAAATACAAGATTTGCAGCATCAGGCTGAAATATTATTAAACATATTTAGATAAAGAATTTTTAAGCTTGTACAAAATGCTTAGCTCTATTGAACAGGGTCTTTGACGATTTTCACTTCAAATTATAGATATTTTTTTATTGATAAGGAGCAAATCTGTGAACTTGTCACTGTTTTGTTAAATAAAATTTCTTTCGGCAAAAGTTAAGTTCATTATTAAAAAAAACTCTCAAAGACTGCCTTCACATTCATTATGAACTTTAAAAACTTTGTTTTGAAGGCATGAAGCAAGTGACGTTTCAGACATGGTATCGTATGTGACATGCTTTACGTCCTTGCTTCGATATGAGCACTGCTTTTGCGCAAGAAAATATGATGCTCACTTCTATAACTGCCAAGCGACAAAAAACTACATTTGGAAAAGTTCCCAGGAAAAACAATTTCTAAAAAAGAATCGATGAAATTTTAACGGTGATCAATTTTTGTCTTTAACTGTTGAAAATTAATCCAGAATTTTATTTCTTTGCCGCAAAAACTTTTTACAGCTTGACATTTTTTATATATAAAACATTGATTTAAATATCTTAAAACATATTAAATCTTTGAGAGATACTTCTCTGGTAGAGATATAGAAAAGAAATATTTAAGAATTTTTCTTTTTTGGCACAAAAAAAGTTTAACTCTTTGATTGAAATTCTAACAAACCGCCGTTATTTAGGAAAACGTAACAAATTTTACTTTTTATTTATCACTTAAATTCTTGTGGCAAAACAAATGTTTGAACTTATATTTAAATTTTACAGTTTATACGTAAATCTAAACTATTTTGATTATGAGTTCTTGAGTTTGATGCAATTTTTTTTGTACATTTAACTATAAATTTTAGTTAATCAAAAAAAAAAAAAAAAAAAAAAAAAAAAATAATAATAAAAAAAAAAAATATGAATTTATCATTTGATTGAACCAAATTTGTATATAAATTTTATCTTTTCAATCATCGTACTCACATTAGTTTTATTTTGTAGGTTTAATAATTTATAGACAGATATTAATTTTACAAAATTTTCAAAATTTTAAAGCTTTTCTTGAGTCTGACTCAAGATAACGTCTCAATTGATATGATTAATTATTATCGAAGAGGCGTTTGCAATAAAAAAAATATTTATTTATATTTTTGCTATGATTAAGATTTACTCACACACATACTTAACACATGGAATTTAGCAATTAAAATTTGCAGACAGTAATAAAGTTTTAATAACACAATTTTTTTAAACAAAACTTCTATTAAAAATGATAGTTGAAAATTTGAAGTTTTAACTCACGTTGCATAATTTATGATGTGGAAAAATTTTTTTTAGTATTTAGACATTTTACTTGTTATTGCAGTTTGATTCAAACACATTTATAAAAGCTGTATCAAAAAAAAAAAAAAAAAAAAAAAAAAACAAAAAAAAAAAAACGCGAAAATATTAAATTAATGTAAAATTATTATTTTTCAAGTTATTGTTATTACTATTGATATAATTTCGTTTTAATACAACATCCTTAACTATCCTAAATTACAATTAGCACATAAAAAGAAAGTTTTAAGGATATGAGTAACCGAATTCAAAAATTCGAAAATTTCGTAGGCCTTCACCGTTTAACATTAAACAAAAACTTGAAAGATTTACAAAAAGATATCAAATTCTAAAAATCTGGTGGCCGAGGCAAATATTAAGTAACGAGCTCTCATCACTCCAAATACGGCAGTTTTGTTTATGAACGTATACATTCAACCAAAAGTGTCCTTCGTTGCCCAAAAAATTCGATTTGATTGTATGGCTTTAACTATTACACGAGCTGGGCTTGTGAGCACGCAAACCAAGATCTTTCAGAAAAATTGTCCTTAAAATGGATGGATATCTATCAAATTCCTGCGCAAAATGACGAATAGACTTGTTCGGGTCTGTGGCTGAGTATTGTCATTAAGAGTAAACGTTGTGCGCAAATGTTAATACTTAATCGAATTAATTGCTCTGATGGACAATTATTTTCACCGTAAACTGTATGTAGTGCGCAGTATGCAATTCGAACAGAATGATTTTCAAAATAACTTTGAAGAGTTAAAAAGCATTGTTCAAGAGTCAGCCTATTTATTTTAAAATGCAAAAAAAAACCAATTATGAATTACTTGATTGCAGATTAAGTGGTCACATTGAAGGTCTCTACGTCTATGAAAACACTCTTTATAATTGCGTGTTATTTAATAAGATTTTCCTGTTGCGTCTATAGACAATACGATAAATAAAATTACTTTTTGGCTTTTCTAAAATGTTGCTATCAGACAGTAGTTTGAAATTAATTTATTTAAAACAAAACTGGTGCTTCATGCACCGCCTGAAGGGTGAAGGAGGCTTCCGGGTAAGCCACCAAATTTGGGTGAAAAGTTTATTTTTAATTCAATTGTTAAGATTTTTTTAAATTCAATTAGACCTTTAAAATGTTTTTAAAGAGAGCTTACATTATTGGGTCCCTCTTTAAGTTTGAAAGAAGATTGGATTACATTTTTTTAATTGGCTGGCCTCAACTCCAATATTTTTGACTTAGTGAACCTATTAATGATCGGATTATTACTTTAAAAGATTTGTTATATTTCTTCTGAAATTTTAAATAAACTAGATTAAAGTTCTATTCTAATAGCGTTTTATGTTAAAAAGTTACAAGCCTACCCAGTAAAAAATAATGTATGTTATTCTTAGAGAAGGGCATCTTGTTAATATCTAAAAAAGCTAATACACATTTCGTACTTTTTGTAAGCTATTTTTAAATGTTATTTTTTCAGTATTTAGAAAGCGAATAAAAAATACTACGATATTGTTAAAAACCAACGTCATGCCTTTAATGACATGCCTATGTAAAATTCATAGGTTTTTTACCCGAATTTCCACCACTTCGTTAGTAGTAGATGCGGTAATTTCATTACATTTTTTCCTTAATTTTCTTACAGGGTCTGAATTGAGAAAATGTAAAAAATACCATTAAAGGTTTTTCTCGCAAAAAGATGATATTCTTATTTTGTTTATGTAATTTAAATTCAGTTCAGTACTAGCAAATTTTTATATGTAAGTAAAAGAAAAAAGGTCAAAATTTTTAACTGTTTCCCATACAGCACTATCCAAATATAATAAATTTTAAAACAAAATTGTAAAATTCCTTAAAGTATAACGCACTCATTAAAAATGTAATAGAGCTTTTAAGGCCCCCATTCTTGGATACACACTTCAAAAAAGAATTTGACAGGCCCGTGATAAGAAAAGGCAGTGCAGCCTCTTTTGTGCTAAAAAAAAAAAACAATTTTTTAAATAAACTTTTGACCGTTCCGGGAATTGGTATGTTAAAACGAAAAAAACATCTATTTTTATCTTACTATTTAATAAAAACAATGAACTCTTTTTTGTCTATATAATCTTAAAATTTAGAGAGACTATCTTGATGCATTTTAATTTTGTGGCAATTTTAGTTCCATATTTTATTTCTCAAGAAACCACCTTAACTTAATATTTTTAATATTTGAGGTAAATGTCAGTTATAAAATGGAGCACGAAAAAAAAATAATTTTCTCAAAATCTCTTTTTCTTCAAATACTTAAGAGTTATTATTTAAAAGCGAATACCAATATTTTTGCACGAATTTTTGAAAATAGTGTACAGTCGACTCTTGATTATTTGAAATAGAAGAATCGAGTTTTCATATTAACGAGACTTCAATAAAATTCAAATTAACAAGAGCTTATAGAGTTGGCATAGAAACTAAATAAAACGGTTTAAATTTCCTTTAAAAACAGAAACATAATTACATAAGGAGTTCAAATTAAAAGGTGTAAAAAATCGAACTTCAAACTATAAAATGTTGGCAGGCAAAATGTCATTTTGTAACACCAAAAACAATAAAATAATAAATAAAAACCATTCAAATTATAGAGTGTAGAGCTAAAAAATTCAAATTATTGAGAGTCAGCAATTAAACTTCCCTTGAAATAGTTTCAAATTATTGAGGGGACCAAATTACATAGATTTTCTTAAATATATTGAATGTTTTTCAAGGGACCTGGAAAACAGTTCAAATTTTCGAGAGATTCAAATAAACGAGTTTCAAATTATCAAAAGTCGACTGTAATTAAAATATTTGAATTTAATTTTAAAAATTGTTCTCTTTTAGTAATATTTTTTAGCAGTTCGGGTTAAAATTTAAGACTGCCTGCAAATTAGCTGAAGTGTATCGAAATTTAGTTTCATGAGTTTTGTTGTTTTGGTCTTGCAAATATCTGCCATTGTTTTAAGAAAATATTCACAGCGCCTACTTTTTTAATATATCGGGCATATTCGATGTGCGACACATGTCATTTTAATTTAAGGCTTTAATTCATGGTACCTTAAGGACCTAACAATGTGTTTGATATAAGCAGAAATCTGTAAACTGTAAACATCATCTTCCTTTAAGCTGTTTGCCTAATAGATACATTGATTTTTGGTTAAAGATTTAATAAATTAATTTTTTTTATCTATTTTCAAAAGATGACTATAACTTTTTTTGTCATTTCAAGAAACGATGATGGTAATTAAACTTATTGAAAGAAACTAAATTTGATCAACTAAATTATATTCTAAATAAAGTCTTAAGTTTGTAAAGAATGCAATCTCTGTAGAGTCAGCAAAATAAGAAAATATAAGGCGTTTTCTTGGTCGCTAGAACCTTTGTCAGGCTTCTTTAGAACAATCTACAAGGAAGTTATTGATTGCAGCTACTTTATTTAAACAATTATTTCGAAGAAATGAAATACGTGGAATTAAAAGTAAAAATCCATTAAAAATTATATTTATACATTTTTTCTTAATCTAGGACATTTATTTTTTAAAATTGTACTATTTAATGATCAGACCTTACAGTTTTTAAGTCTTACATATCATTCCCAAAGCCACAACAATTTTATTTGATAATTTCTTGCATTTACTTTTCTTACATTTAGATGAATAATTTATAAAATTTCAGTTGCTAGTTTTTGCTAGTAAAGTAACTTCTTCAAACAAAAGTTACTAAAATAAATTTAAAAACATACAAAATATTTATGTTTTAATGTTTATTATGAACAACTACTTGTATATTTCGTTTGAAATTTTATTTTTGGATAGAAGTTTGATTTCTTATGTTCCCGCACTTTTGAGCATTTTTGTCGTTCGTTGGGAATAATTTGTTTGCTCTCATTTACCTAAATTTATCCAAAAAGTTCTTTATTATATGACAACCATTATTACCTAATAAGACCAATGCTGTTTATAGTTAAGTATTTGATATCGTTTAATTTTTATCTCTATGAAAGTTTTAATAAATTTCGAACAACTACTGTTTACTTTAGACGATTTGAAAACTCGCATATGCCCACTTTGTTAAAAAAATGACAATAACGCCATTTTTTTAAGTAACCAACATTTAATGATTTGAATGAATTTAGTCCAGCGCATAATTTGTCTTACAGGTCAGAAAATAATTTTTCGCATCTTAATCAATTTTAACAGAAAAGTTGATTGTTACTGTATGACCCTGCGAATGAAAATCCAAAGTGTGGGCGATTTTTAACATTTTTTTGCTCATATGCAGAGTTATAAACAATGAAGAAGCCGAAAGCCAACAAAGTAAATCAACTATAAAAAGACTAACTTCGTCACTTCTTACATTTTACATAACTACAATTGTTTTCTGAAAATTCTGCTAACAAGCAGAATAATGGACAATTCTATTTAACGTTTAGCATTAATTTCTCGAAGCGCACCCATTATTATAAAACTAGACAAAAGCTGTTTTTTTCTCTTTGGAAACCAAAATCGAAACTTAAACAGAAAAAACGAAAAGAAAACATCTCATCTACTGCCTAAACGAAATCATTTATCAAAAGCCTTCTAAACTTTTGAACACAACAAAAGACAACGAGCAATGAAAAGACGTTAAGTGAACCATGACAAATAAAATAAATAAATAAATAAATAAATAAAAACATATAAATAAAAAATGAAGAATACACTATTCACTAATACATACACACAGTTACACATTCACACATAAGTTCATGTGCAAGCGCAAACAATCAACGAAATTGCAGTTCCAGTAAAAGATTTGATTACAATAGATTTGTGCAATTAAGTTGGTTTTTGTAAGACCATCGACGTGGAGGTCTTGTGAACTTTTGTCTGGTAACAGAAAAAATTTGGTATAAATCCCAAGTTTACATACATGTTAAAGGAAAAAAGTGATGACAGAGAAAATAAACGAATTAAAAGAAAACGAAACTTGACTTTAAGTCATCTTTTTATTTTTCCATATGTTTAAAATGAGTTTTCAAGACTTAAAAAACAACAATGAATGACAAACAAATGGCAAACGATTTTCAAAAATGCCTACCAGCGAGACACTTTACAGACAGTAAAAAAAAACAAGCAAACATACAAACAAATAAACTAACAGGCAGATAGACAGACAGGCAGACAATGAGACAAACTTTAGCAAATAAAGTAAATTGCAATGCAAATAAAATTGGTTACATTTTGGTTGACGGTTTCAGTCGCTGCTACTTCTTAAGCTAATGTCGTCTCTCAGCTTCATCCAGTCACCAGTGCAATTAATACCATTTCAACAGGGGGAAGTGATTGCAATTAATCTTCATTAGAGCAGTTTGGTAGTGAAGATTTTTAGACTTAACTGTGTCTGTACGTAAATTTAAATTCGAATATTTTAATTCTTCATCATCAGGATTTTTCTTTAAAAAAATTTTTGTTCTTGTTGTTTTGTTGTTTAAATACTTAAGTAAATAGTAGTTTTGTTATGATATTTAAGAAAATGTGTGTATTTTTGATTGTAAAACTTTAAATAAATTACAGATATTAAGCAGTCGACAAAAAAGAATGGTTTTTATTAAAATGGAAACATCTGTTTTAATGGAGTAAAAATTTATTTTTAAAATTTCCTGGCGTAAAAGAAAACTGGAACTAAGCCACGGTTGCCTTATCAGCACCAGGGCTAACAATTTATGTTATATGATGTTTCGACTCAACAACTTTTATACGGCAGTTGATATTTCAATAAAACTTTATTCTTTTTAAAACATAAATGATTCTCCTACTAATATTGTTATCGTAAATGCCTGATTTGTATTCTGTACAGTAAGTTCTTTTTTTGGGTAACTAAACAACAACAATAACATACATAAACTCAATTCAACCGTGAGTAACAAATCCAACAATTTTTTTGCAACGCAGGTATTACTATTCTTACGGAGTTTTTCCCCCCAGGAATTTAGAATGTCTTAAGAAGTCTGCTGTTGCACGCTGAAATAAAACAAGGTACCGTTATGTAGATTTCAAAGACCATCCCAATACTTAAGCCAAACAAACCTGCTATGTCTCCCATATCTCACAGACCAATAAGCTTACTGTCATCACTAAGTACATTGTTAGAAAAAATTTTAAATGAAACAATTATTAACTTTACCAATGAAAATAATATTTTACAACCCCAACAATTTGGCTTCAGAAGTGAACATATTACTTCACAATCTAGTTAAAACGAAATTTATCGTTGGCAAATCCATGGGCATGGTATTACTCGACGTCAAATCTGCCTTTAATACCGTCTGGCATAACGGGTTGGTATTTAATTTAAAAAAAATTAATTTTCCGTTGGAAATAATAAAAATTATGACATTTGGGCAAAACATTTTCTCAAAAAATTAACATCTTAGCTGGTTGCCTTTAAGGATCTTGTCTATCACCAATACTATACAACATTTTTACTGCAGACATTTCTAAGTTCCCAAATTGTATGTTATCTATTTTTGCAGACGATACTGCAATACATAGCTCGCACTTATACTCAACTGATATAATTTATAACCTTCAATCTGCCCTCACAGGGCTAAAAACATACTTCAACAAGTGGAAAATAGCTATAAACCCTGAAAAACTCAAGCTATTTATTTTACAAGGAAGCGAAAGGATTGCTTTGTTCCTCAAAATTCACTACGTTTCATGGACTTTAACATACCTTGGGATGTCAAGGTAAAATATCTAGGTGTAATCTTGAACAGCAAAATAAATTTTACTTGTCATATATGCGCTATATTAACATTAACAAAATTAACAAATTGATAATACTTTTATATCTCTTAATATATAGAAGCTCCAAGTTAATGAGAATAAAAAACTTATCATCAAGTCAATTTTCCACCCTGTGTTCATCTGCCAAGTGTCATTTGAACAACCTTCAAGTTGCTCAAAGTAAACTCCACAAAGTGGTATACAATCTGCCGTGGCATTACTCAACTCGACGTCTACCCGTTCTTTCGGGCTTTAAACCAGTTCATATCAAGCTGACTAGGTTGACTTCAAATTTCAACGCAAGGTGTCTATCTTCGCCATACACACACATTGGTGAACTTTGTTCATCGTTATTTTACCAGTAGTAAAGTTTTTTATCCTAATTGCTTTAAAAAGGTTTCTGTAAATTTTTTCCTTCCATCTAAACCATTAAACTCTGTATGTATGTATTTATCCTGTAAAGAATTTACTTCTAAGTAGAAAAGGTACGTTAAATTTAAATTGAATTAATATTTTCGAAATAAAACAACTACTAATTAATCAACTTATAACAGAAATTAAGATTATTTTCCGTAAAAATTACGGCAAACCAGGGTTCAACCCCTGCGGCAACCAAAAATAAAAAATGTATTTTTCTGTTTAATGGTATAAATACATGATCAGAATTTACATTAAACATGCAGCCTCCTTCGTCGGTACTTCTTCATAGCATATTCGCCGGCGAAGTAAAATAACTAATAAAATGGCTATAGCTATCTATCTTTCTCTTTTTACCATCTGTCTTATCTCTCATCTCTTCCTTTCCTTAAGAATGTAGCACGGTTACGAAAATAACTAAATAGGCATTATTGCCTGAAGTGCTACTTCTTTAAAAAAAAAAAGAAAAAAATATAAAACCCTGGTATTGTATTTTGCTATGTTAAGGTTTTTTTGGTAGCATAATATTGTAAGGGGGTAAGATTGTAATCCATCTAACGCTCCGCATAAAGTAACTTAATTCTGACATTTCACAGGGGTGAGCGAGAAAAATACTGCACAGATCAGTAGCTGAGTTATTCAGTTGTCATTTCTTCATTTTATAAACCTCGAGAGCTTCTACACTTATTTTTCTAAGGAAGCCCACCTTTTTGTCATGCGCTTGGAATTTTTTGTCTTTTTACTCTTAGCAGTCGAACCAACCTCGGCCTTTGAAAATTCCCAGCCCTGTTGAAGATATAAGCCATCTTATATGCAAATTTCAATGCTTACCCGTAAGATAAGCTTTATATACTAAAACGAAAATGACGTTCCTTTTGGGACACCTTTAATTTTTTATTTTTTATTTCGTTAGATCGACCATGATAATGGGATTCAAAAGATAATGTTGTAGATATATTCCCAGAAAAATGTTACAGTGCTTGCACATTATGATTAAAAATATACTGTTGATCACATATCGTCGGTCACAGGTTGAGAACTCTTAATTTACAAAAAAATCGAATCGGATTATTATTTATTTGATTTTTTTTAATGAGAAATAATTTCAATAACTTTGTTTTCTTTACATCAACCCACAATAAATATTTCCTTCTAGTTTTGTTTTTTATTTCCATCTAACACGGGTAAGCAACGGAGTAATAACGTTTTTTTTTCGGTAAAGTATAAAAAACATGTTAAGAGTGACCGGCGGAATACTAAAATTAAATTTAACAAACATTTATTTTAACTTAAGTATAAGCTTTATTACTGTTTTAATTGCTTTTATAATTTTTGTCATAAATTGTTATTTTATTTTGTATTAACCATGAAAACGATATTTTCCAATTAAATAATTACAAATCTGTAAGAAATTTAAAATTGGTTAAGATTTAAAGTAAATATATTTCCGTGACTTTAAAACTATTAATAAAAGTCGTTTTAAGTACTATTAGTGCTGGCATAATCACAATGAGTCTTTAAGTTTAATTAGCTTTCAAGGTTATTGGCGAGATGAGAGTTATCAAGGAGAATATTCTGTGGCGTTTCCCTATTAGCTTCGAGAATAAAAAAATAAATATAATTTTAATGGATTATTTGAAGGTGTCACCATTCTTTAACACATAATGGAGCCTATAATTTTTAAGACTATTGTTTTCTTTAAATTCAGAGTGTTTCCTGTCTGATTTCTATAGAGGCTTGTTAAGTCCCAATTCGCACGATGCAAGTATTTAAGCTGAGCTGATTAGGTTGTAGGCAACGGGGTGAGGTAAAATTAAATGAGTACAGACTTGCTTGTACATGCAATTCGCTTTGCTTCCATATTCGTAAAACAAAAAACACAGATGTGTGTGTGTACATTCATGCAAAAATTTGACAATTTAAGCAATAAGACTTGTACTGTGCGAACAATAATGAAAGTTCAAAGAAGAAAATGAAAATAAGCAGTCTTATTTTCTTGCATCGTGCGAATTGGGACTAACTAAAATTACATTACTCTCCAATAATGGATTTAACAAACACATATTAGTTACTTTGTAAATGTTTAATTTTACTTTCAAAATTACTTATAAGTTAACATTTTGTTTGTAATTATATTCCTCATATAATTGTCTACTATGCAGTTCATTTGTTTATTGTCACTATCCAGGATGTATAAAAATAAATGTCTTTAAAATGTTGTGTAATTTTCCACGACATACGCAATAAATAAATAAAAATTAATTTTATTATCCACATACTACAATTGTCACTATAAATTCTGAAGGCTGTTGTTGTGCCCAATAATTGTAACACTGTGTCATGAAAATATTGACCATTAAATTTTAGAGATATTGAGTTAATGGTTTTTTAATAAAAACTGCAGTTTTGTAAAGTATTAAATTTAACGCCTAAACAAATACAAATCCATTTAATAGAAGTGTCTCCTTAAATTACTTTTAATAGCAAATGCATATTTTTACAAAAATAGTTGGAATATATAACGAATTTTATTTCTTTTGAACGATTTATAGGTTTTGATATAAAGTCGAAGTAATTAAAAAAGACAAAAAAAAAAAGTATACAGCTTTGGCCACAATGGGCACACGGAATGTAACTCGACGACCAGTAGACCGCTGAGGCAGTCAGTCAGTCATTCACTTATAAAATATAAATTGTAAATGACGCAATTTTTTGTAAGAAATCATAAAACGAATTTTATTAATAGTCAGAGGTGCATACCAAAGTGTAAAATTATAGCACATTTAATTTAATTCAATACACTTTATACAATTCATAAACAAGTTAGCAGTTATTCATTTGATACAATGAAATTATAGTTAAACAACGAAAATTGTTGAACATTTTAATAACAGAACACAACAAAGAGTTTTTCTCACAAAAAAAATTTACCATAAAATAAAGAAAAATTAATTAAAAATTACGATAATATATGCAAAAGAAATTTATTTAAATAAGCAGCCGACAAAAGAAATTTTCCTAATAGAAATATAATTCGTGGCGCCTTTCTAATAATGATTGTCGCATACAAAATTTAAGCAGATTGCTTAATTCAAACCCTAGTTCTTCATAAGCATTTAATATGAAATTTTTAGTAAAACTGTTTTTTCTCTTTTTTTCTGAATAAATATCTGACTACTAAGATAAAAACTTTAAATATGATTCGATACAATATCTTGAAGAATATTCACCATTTTTCTCATTATACTTGGTTGGAATGTGACCATGATAATTAAAAACATTTGAATATAATATTTCCGCTAAGTAAACAAATACATGGGTATCTCAGATTGAAAAAATACTCTTAAAAGACTTGTATATCAGTCTCTATGACGTTTTAAAATTAATAATTTATATTCAAAATCGTTTGCTTCTGCCCACTGTCCATTGCAATTAGAAAGAGAGAGAGAGAGAGCAACACCTTCACACACATGTGTTGAGCAAACTTTACTAAAGATGGTACAATCTTTATTATTGTTTAAATGTTAAGGGCCTTTGCCTCAAGACGCATTGAACAGGTGACAGATCATATGGTCAACATATGTTTTACAAATACAAAATACACGTAAAACCGTATGCATTCACCTGGTATTATTACGCCATGCTTTGCCTTTTCTCCATTTTGTAAGACTTTTAGGTTTACCTAAGTAACAAATCAGCTGGATTTGTATTGGCTTATGAATTTAACTTTCCTATATGCTGTAGATTTCAACATCGCTCCAAGTACGTGCGCTGATCAATTTCAAAACCTAAAAGAATGAAAGGTATCTAAAAGTTAATAAAAATATATGTTTCTTGATAATAATCATGGTCGAAACATTTCCTGATTCAAGAACAAATAAATTTCACTTACTTATTCGTCGAAAATATAACCATTTAAATCACTAACTAGAATTTTGTTCCCTACCTAAAACAAAGCAAGAATTTGTATGTTTATCCACAGAAAAAATTTTGAATTTGAAAATGATATTGGCATCTCATTCTAGAAACAATAAAAAATAAAAGAAAACTGCAAATCCGACGTTGGTTGCAGAAACAGAAGCATAGATTGCACATCACCTGAGAGACAATTCTGTAGCGGGATCATTTCTGTACATGAAATATTTTTTTAAAAATTTGTTGTTGGTGTAGACAGTAATCGATATGGTATATAAAACACCTATTTTTGGAATTTATTTCTGTCTGTCCGACTATCTATCTGTGTTCGCAGCAAGTTAAAACTGTTTAATGGATTTGAATAAAATTTTGTAAGGAATATTTTTTTAATATCTTGATTCAAATATAGAATATTTTTCCTGTTTTTTTGTAAGTTAAACAAAGATACAAATGTACCGGTGTAATGGTACTAAAACAATCGTCACGACATTTTATTTTTGGAGATGAAAGATTTTAAGCACTGTTTATAGAACTCTACAACAAACATTTAAAAACACATTTTTCAAAATTGCAGTTTTAAGAAAATAAGAGATGACACGCAGACGAAGTCGTGAGCACGACTACTACTCAATAAAAATTTATCAAGCTTATTCAAGCAACAAATATTAAATATTAAAAACCTTTTTATTTAGCATTATGATTTAACTATTCTGACCCATATATCAAGAAACGCATAAATACGCCGCTTGTTCACCGCAACTTTGAATATGGAAACTACTTCATTTTACACTTCTTATGGAGCTCTTACGTATTATCCATTGTTAAATTTCAATATCTTCTTTAAAAGACTTCAAAAAAGAAAGCGGTTATCAATTCGTCTGCATGTTGCTTTTTTTATGTTTGTGTCTGCAGAATTTAGTCCGAGCCGATTTTGATTTTTTTTTTATTAAATAGATTTTGTTGAAGATCTTAAAAATGCTTTTACGTGCATTATGAACCGTAACGGGCACAACTTTAAAATTTAAAAAGGTTGCATATCACTATAGCTACAGAAGCAAGATGAAATGCAAAAATAAATCCAAAAATTAAAGGGTTTTCACATGGGAGAATTAAATTGACCTGTATGGGCCTTTCAATTGAACCGTTACAGACAAATGCTTGAAAATTGAACAGAATGTCGATTAATATCTTCTTTTTAATAACAAGTATACATATTCGAAATTATTAATTAAAGGATGCCCCAATAGTGCATTAAATTTAATGTATATGACTGTACTTTTGAACAGTTGTAGAAAGACAGTTAAAATTTATAAAAACCCCTTAAAGCTTATTCCGCTATAACAGCAATAATATAATGAATTTCCAAATTAAAGGGGGCTCCAACAGTTGATGTTATTTGATGTATGTGGCCAAGCTTTTGAACCGTTGTAGACAGCCTGCTGAAACTTACAATAAACCTGTGTTGCTATGTCCGCTATAACACGTATAAAACTTAGAAATTAAAGGGTGTTTGTTTGAACCGTTGTATACAAATCCTTAAAAATTAGACAGAATGTCCACTACTTTGACCGGTATATTAAGAAGTATAAATATTTAAACTTAAAGGGTGTTACAATAGTTGAAGTAATTAAAAATATGTGACCAAACTCTTGAACAATTTAAGATAATCGGGTAATTTTACAAATAAATTGTGTTGTTATGTCGACTACAACATTTTAATTTGAAAATTAAAGAGTTGATGTAATTTGATGTATGTAGTCATACTTGTGAACCGTTATAGACAGACGGATGATATTTACAAAGAACCTGTATTGCCAAGTCTGCTACAACAGCAAGTATAAATTTCGGATTCGGAAACTAAAGGGTGTTTCAATAGTAAATGCAATTTGATATATGTGGCCAAGCTTTTGAAGCGTTATCGACAGACAGCTAAAATTTGTTCTGAAGTTGTTTTTTTTTTTTTTTTTTTGTTGCAAGAAATATGATTAATCTACACTATCAATTTATTTTTCAGTGGTTAGTGATTAAAAAAAAAAATTATTTGTATTTGTACCAGGAATAATAATTCTTTTTTAATTTTTAATATTTTGTATGACAATACTTTAATTCGTTTCGGGCAAAGTCAGAAGATATTTTTCACAGAATAACTTTTATACATTTTTAAACAAAAATATTTAAACTAATAATTACAAGTACTAATATTCGCGTTATTAAAGAAGTAAGTTTGTATTTATCTAGAGGCACATGGTTCATTTGAGTTAAATTGAACTGATGAAGGAAATTTTTTATTTTGCTTGCTTTTTGATCACGTCTGTACTAGCAATTTATAATATTAAGTAATAATAAAAGTTTAAATTTAACGCCTTTTCTTTGGCATGAATTAAATTTAAGCTGTGGTGACAACAATTTTGTAACACAGACACAGACACACAAACACTAACTTGTTGCTGCAGCATTTTTTTCAAATATGAAAATGATATTGTACACTTAAATATCATATGAACAAAGTGCGTGCAAAAAAATTTTAGTTTAAAAAAAATTCTTAGAATAGGAGACGTATTTGGATTTTAAAATTAATTATATACTACGGCAGAAATATGAACATACCTGAGCCATTATTGCCAAACCACAGGGCAACCAAATCCTCGCTAGGTGACGTATGATAATGATTGCCATATAAATATGGACTGGGATAATCTAAAAGCATGCGACGTGAAGAGGGTGAATCAGCTGCAAACAAAGAAATGTTTTCTCATTTTATTTACCAAGAACATTTTCTACTTTCTAATCGTAGCTTATATTATTAGATTTATTTACTTACCAGGATGTTGGGCTGCATATTCAGATGCCTTCTGTAAATTTAAGCGTGGTCTAGGTTGGGGTTTAGCTAAACTAGTAATAGATGACGAAGATGAAGATGTTGTTACAACGGCTGGTGTTGCTGTACTGGCAGTTGAATTAAAGGTAGAAGTTGATGCAGAGCTGTTGGTTGGAACAAAACTAAGAGGAGGTGGTTGGTTACCATTGGCAGCCGAATGATCTAAGAGCAAATGTTGTACTTGAAAAATATCCACAAATTCTTCTAACTCCTCTGCAGGAGGAATAATACTTCTACAAGTGTCTGACGAAGCTGTCAAATTGCTATTGGAGGCCGCATGTGCTGCAATATTGTTTGAGGAGGTGGCGTAAGCGGGAGCAGTAGGCGTATAATGATGAAAATATGAGGATGCAACAGATGGTGTCGCAGTATAAAAACCAAATTGGGGTCCTGGCTGTACGCTAATTGGTGGGGGTGGTGCCGTATAATGAAGAGGTGAACGTCCCAAATTTAGCAATGGAGTAGTTGGGGTATTCAATGAATCCAAACTGTTTGCATTGGTTGTGGACAATAATAAATTATGATTAAAATGTGTTTGCCCATTTGTAACAACAACAGTTTGAGAGGTTATTGCTAAAGAATTTGTTGTAGCTGCTACTGTTGGCAGTGTTGTGTGATGGTGATTTTCGATTTCGCGACGCATAGCTAACAACATTTTTACGTTTACACAAATAATAATTTTAACACACCAATATATATTTCTCTTAAAATAAATGCAATCAAATAATAATTATAAACCCATTTTAACATTAAACAAAAATTTAAATAAAAACATCAACAAATTTTTTAATGAAACTGAAGGATTTTTTTATAATTTCAAACAATATTCAAAATTAAATTAACGTATTTTGAAGAAACTTACGTTTAACAAATTGATATAATTTCACTAAAATTTTATTTTTGATTGGCTGTTATTATTATATTAAACAAATTGATATTTATAATTTTCGTTGGAAGATTGGAGATCAGTCTTTGTAAATTTATTTGGTTTTAAGTTTGTTATGAACACAAGCCTGAAAAGGAAAGATCAAAAATATTTCTTGTCAAATTAATTTGTGAGTATTAGGTTTTATTTCTAAAAATTAAACTAGAAATATTTTTTGTAACTTCTGACATAACGTATTTTTAAATATTTATCTATACATTTATTTTATCTATACATATGTATAATAAAACCGTAACGGGGTCATTTCTGTTCGCATCATGTAAAAACTTTTAGTTAGATTTAAATAAAATTTTGTAAGGAGGAGGTATAATGGTACTAGAACAGTTGTCAGTACATTTGATTTTTTTTATATTTTTTTGTCTACAACAAATGTTTAAAAACACATTTCTCTAAATTTTAATTTTAAGAAAATTAATAATTATGCGCAAGCGAAGTCGTGGTCACTGATAGTAATCAATAGAAAAGATAAATTAGTTGAATATAAGACAAAAGTTTTCATGCCAGCTTAGAGCTTTTGGTACTCATCATAAACATAGCTAAAGATATCTTTACACTTCCTAATGTTTCATATGAGTTTAACAGCTGAGAAGCGTCCCGATAGTGCAATAGCGCACCTGATTAAAATTTCTTTAGTTTAAATTTAAAAATTCTTAAAATAAACAACAAATTAAACATTTTTTAGAATACACGATATTTTTTTTTTTAATTTTTGGATAAGTTAAGTTCTTTAGTTTTACCTTGGACCAGCACTCAGGGGATGACCCCCACTAAAGTAATGCGTTGTGGCAGAACTAGGAAATTAAGTTATAGGAAGGAGGAAAAAGAGAGTAGTGTTTATGGACATTCGATTTAAAACTTTCCAACATTAAAAATGATAGGAAAGACCTTTGCAGGAAGATGGTTCCACATACGAACTGTTCGGCTAAAAAACAAATTCTCTGTGCAATGCATAGTGCGGTTTACTGACCAATTGACAACAAATGAATGAGCTCTTAATGAAGAGCGTGTCGTACGCAAAAACGTGCGAATATCGGAAACAAGTTCCCTTATTTTATAAGAACACACTCCATGGTAGTATCGATAAAACGGCGAAACACAACCCACACTGCATTAATGTTCAAGAGAGTCAATAAAGTTGGATACCTTACTGTCAACTATTAGCCTCTGCGCCCTCCCTGTAAGGGGTCGTGTAACAAACTTTTATTCGTCGGTCCATACATGACAGTGTATTTCATTCTTGGCCATATGCATGATAGTTTTTTTTTGTCAAAAAATTCATAAAAAAATTGAGACAGTGTAAAAGATAATATAATCTTATTAAAAAAGTATTTTTTTTGGTAATTATTGTTGATGCAGCTAATTTCTTTGGCCCTTTGGTTTATTGCTCAATCCAACTCTTCAGAAAATTTTAATCTACATTTAGAAATACTTTTATGTTAAAAAAATGAATTGACCAAAAAAAAAAATTAAAAAAAAAACGAAATTAAAAGTAGCAATTTTTTTGTCTAATATACATATACTATAAATGGCTTTGTAAGGTTGTTTGTTGTGTGTGGTTAATGACTGCACCGATTTAAATGAAATTTGAGACACGGGTAGACATTTGTCCTTATTGTGAAATAGTGTATTTATATTTTTATTAGCGGACCAGGGAAACTTAATTAATTGACTTAAAACTCGAAGCAGCTTTTAATTTCTATAAAGTTATCAATAATTGCTTTTCTATATGCAAACAGATCGGGCTTCTGTTTTCGCTTACATTAAAAATGTTAACAGAATAACCATTTGACAATTGTTTTTCTGTATGGTATCTAAATAGCTATATTGCACGAAATTTCCTGGAGTTATTTAAGATATATGTATATTTAAATATCTGATTTTTCGATATTTTCGAAATAAAGTCACTGCGATGCATCTAGAAAGAACAAAGTCACGTTTATGTTATGCAGCCAAGACGTCAATTAAAATATGGCGTTATTGTTTCACGTTAGAAAACATATAGCACTTTGTAACAAAAGACTTTATTATCTGGGGTCGACATTCTAAGCTTTGTTAAACTTTATGACCTGCTATTAACTGAAGTAGTAAAATCCTGCCTTGAAATATTGTTTGGGTGGGAGATAGTAAATTGTGTGAATTAATAAATAGTTTATAATAAGGTGTCATATTGGTATGGAGCTTACAGCGTAGAAATCCTTTAAAGATGAATCAAAACAAAAGAACCGAGTAACACAAATACACAGGTGAAAAACTTTTGATGAAGAAAAATGTAAACTTAATGATATAATAAAAATCTTATTAAAACATCAGCTAGTAGTTTTATATAGAAATAAAGAAAATATGTTACTATTTTTGAATTCGACAATGCAATCAAATTCTGTATTCGCCTACCTTTGGTTACAGAATTGATAGATTTCATTTCCGACATAACTCTTTTAATTACAAAAGTAAACAAGGCTAATATAATTAATGTTTTTTACAAATTATTTATTATATTAATTTTCTGAGCGATAGAAAGATTTTATGGCAGGAATTGTAATTTTTATCGTGTAGCGAATTTAACAAGATTTTTCCGTTAGCGTTTCTTTCTCCTGAAAAAGCAGTTGGTGCAAACGTTGCTCTCAAGAAAAATGCGCTCTGTCGCAGAAACAAATTTTTTTAAGTGGTTAGACTGAATTAAACAAACTTACACACGCCAAAGTAAATGCCTAAAAATGAAAATGTTTTGATGCTTGCCATCAATCATTCTCCTATAGCATAAAAATTTCTCAATAAATCTTTGACGATTTCTTAGAAAAAGTTAAATTTTGGACATCTTCGAACTCATTAAATTTTTTAGGAAATATCGAATTTAGCAGATATATTCTTAAGTTCTAAAAGCCTTTCACTACAGAAAGTGGAAAAATGGTGTATCAAAATTTGTCATTCCGTTTCTAATTTCTACAATAATCATTTCCAACCCATAAAATGTATATATATATATATTCTGAGTCCATATGTACAGCGAAGTCGATTAAGCAATGTCCGTCTCTCATTCTGTCCGTTTGTGTTTGGGTTGAAATAAACTTTATTAATGCACTAGAAGAGCTAGAGAAAATTAAAATACCCCAATCGATCAGACATATTTTCAAAAATTGCTATACAAAATTAGCAAGATCAGTCCATGTTCTTCAAGGCAGCGTGAAAAACAGCACACGTGCCTCTAATTTTTCCGTATCATTTGGAACAATGAAGTTACTCCAATCAAAAATTAAGCAACAAAAAAACAAACAAAAAAAAAAACAAAAATAAGAAAAATTCGTTAATAAAAAAATTTGTGCTCGCTTATATTTTCCAAATTATGGGCCTCTAAACTTTTTATTGTGCCTCATGTTTTTTAATATATCAATATCGTAATCATTTAAAAGAATAATACTAAAATTTTTTAAAATACTTAACTCACTAAGAGCCCTTGACATTTTTATATAAAAATTATCAATTATCTCAATATTTGTTTTTTGATTGGAGTTACCTCACTAAATTAGATTTTCATATAAGGTGTAAGGTTTATAAGATTCGGCATAGCCAAATTTAGCACTCTTACTTGTTTTTTTTTATCAAATTGTTGAAGATTTTATGAAGGAAAAAACTTGTTTTTGTGTAAGCTGGTGTAAGTGCTAAAAATTAGAAAAAAGCTTTGGATTAAATTGCCCATTTTTTGAGCCTTTTTACCATTTTAAAGCATATTGGCTAACCTCGAAATTTCGTTAGTAGCAGTTCGAGTTTTAGAAGGTCAAGTATAAATACATTTAGCAAATATAACATTTGCCTCTATGAAGTTGCGTTTTGCATAAAAATAAAAACAAATTTATATAAAAAATTATATATAACAAACAAAAAAGCGGATATCCAACACAAAATTATTATCGTTAAATAATATAAAAAACAAAATAAAAGCACAACTTTTTCCTCTTATCTTGAAAAATACAAAATTCCTTTGATTTATTGAAACCTAAAATCTAATAGCCACTCTCTTTAATATATGTAAATTAACGCAAGAAAACCCAAACCAATCTGAAAAACTTGAATTCAACATTCTCCTTCTTTTTTTTCCTGTGATTGCCTACAAACACAAAATGGTCGCCTCGCTAGATTCATTTACCCCTCCGAAGTACATTTAAATTTGATTGATCGCTAAATTTTATAACACTTAAGCTTTGCGGGTTTTACTGTCCCGTGGGGCCCTTTTACTACCTCCTGAAAATATGATTGCAAATTTTCGTTTTTGATGATATCTAGCCTTGCAATAATCATATCGTTACCACCCTTCCAATCCAGCCAGTTTTTCATTTAATTTAGCCAGCTAATTTGGAAGTTACTTATACGGAGTTTTAGGACTCTCATCCTTACAGTTGCTAAATTAACTAAAACAGCTTTTACTTTTGTATAGGTGGTACCACGCCCATTACTCCAATCCAGACAGTTTTTTTGCTTCATTTTGCACATTAATATGATAGTATTTTAAACAAAATTTTATGGTGCTACCTATTACAGTTACCAAGTAAAACGATAATAAATACTTATTTTGTATGCGAAATTCCACGCCCACTTAAATATTTTTTATATTACATCGTATATAAAATTAAAGGTAGAAACGCCACAACATCAGTTTGTTTTGTGTTTTCGAGAACTCATTGTGAATCTAATGTCATTTTCGATGGATAAAGATCCTGATTTCTTGTACGCACGTATTCATACACCATGAAAAAGAACACTATTGGAGTGAATTTTTCAAGGTGCACTGCACAAAATTTTAGGAAAATCTTTTCATTCATTGTTCAATGCCTCGAAGAGTATGAAAAAAATCATATGAAGAATAAATCAGTATGAAATAATATTCTTATGTTTATTAAAATAATGGTTGCTTTAAGTAGAAAACAAAGAATAAAAAGACCAAATGACCAAAAACAATAGTCGCATATAGATTAGTTGTCGCAGTTGTAAAATTTTCTTAACTTCCGCTGGGATATAATTGATGAATACCCCTTCTTTCCTTCGTACTTCCATTTTTAGTTTGACAATCCGTTTTTTGGAACAGTTTCTAACAAAAAAAAAAAAAAAAAAAAAAAAAAAACGAAAAAAAAAACTTAAAACGAATACTTTTTTCTTATAATACTCAACTTTTCTCCCTGTACAACCTTATCGTTCTCACCAACACAACTGCTCTAAAAGTTATATACAGTGTTGTCAATTATGGCGATTTCTCGCCAAACGTGGGGATAAAAAATTCTTTTTGGCGATAAAAATTTCAGAATGGCGAGAGGCGAGATACCTGGGGATATATAGAATACTTGACAATATTTTTGGCTATTTTTTCTGATTATTTTTTGATAACATTGCAATTAAAAAAATAAGAAACATTGTACTTTTATTTTGCATATTTAGGGTCGGTGAAAAGGTGTTAAAGCAAAAAGGAAGTGAGATACAGTGGATGGAGTTAAAGTACAATTTTTCTTAAGTATAAACGGTTGAAAACGACAAAACAGGTAAAAATATTTACCAGGAATTGTATGATGAAAGATAAAGATTTCATAAATAGAATTATAAATGAAATAAAACTTTTAAATATGGATTACCAATCTGACTATATGTATGCAGGAATTATGAATCAAATATCTTATAAGGCACTTCTTACATTTGCAAGAAAAAATTTTAAGGCAAATCTTTTAGTTGATACAGAAATCAGCGATGAATAAATTAAAAATACTTCAGAGAGGTAATGTATTTACAAAATTCATTTTCGAATATGGATAACATTGATTTCCGCACAGAATTTCAAACTAAATTCAACAAAACTGTTTTAAATGTTTAAATAATAAGTTAATTTCACAAAAATATTGTTTTCCACTTATAAAAAGTTGCTAAAAGTAATGCTTGATCGGCTTTCAAAAACATATCTCTTTTTGAAGTTATTGTAAATTTTCAAGTTCAAAATGCTGTAACTGTATATCTAATTAAACTTCATGCAGAATTTTTTAGAAGATTTGGAGACCTTAATTAGACTCAATATTTTTAAAATAAAGTACCAAAATCCTATGCGAGCTCTGGCCAAAGTTTACGATCACCAGGAGTAGTCGATTTCCGTTTTTAATATGTTAATTACTCCCGCAAGTAATGCTTGTGTCGAAAGAACTTTTTCTGGTTGTAATATCGTTTATAATAAAATATACTAATACGAGTATAAAAGACAATAATGACATTTTCAATTTTTTTTTAATTTTAACATATACTAAAATATTAAAAAATTACACTATGATTTCGATGTTTGATCTTTCATTATAACAATTATTTAAAATTTTTTATATGTATGTTTAAGTATTTCACTTGTTTTATTGTAAATTTTTGATTATAAATTAAATACTTTTTACTAGTGAATTCCATTTTGTATTTTTTAAATCAAAACTTTTTCAGACTGTTTTAAGCAATGAAGTGATTATGTTTTATGATAATTTCTTTTATTAAATTGAATAAAAATATTTATATAACTAAAGGTACCCATACACTACACAATGATATTGAGTACTTTATTGCTTTAATTATTGTCGTTATGATCCACATTACTCAATAAGTTTATCAATATTTTAAAGCAAAATTGGCGCGATTTTGTTTTTTTTTAATTTCCATATACATGTATGAACAGGAAACAAAACTATTCACACAATTTTTCTTAATTAAAATTATTAAGTAATTTTGTATTAAATAATTTAAATAATGTTTAGGGATATTGGTGAAGAAGAGTCTTGTCTAGCTAGCAATGGTACAATATTGTCAATACATTACAAAATATTCTTTTTTACGCAATTTAAATCAAAAGACTTTTGATTTTGTTCAATATATGGTGCAAAGTGCTAATATAATATACACATTGGCAAAATTATTGTACAATATCATTTATTGCACAATTATATTGCAAGTGTATGGGTACCTTAAAATTAATTATTTTTATATATTTCCGATATCCGACAAGCCATCTGGCAAGAAAGCTCGCAAAAAAACCTGGCAACACTGCTTATTGACTATCCTAATGATTTCTCCTGTGTTCGCTTTTAAAATATACACACATGAATAATAAATAAAATTAACGTACTTAAGCCTGGCTAACTACTGGTAAATTTCATCACTAACTTTTTCAGAAGGCCTATTTTACAAGACATCGTATTAATATTTACGGAAAAAATCACTAGTGAAATTATGCTGGCGTTCATTTTCTAAATAAATCATTACGCTCATATTTTGTGATATGCTTCGTTAATAATATTGAGCTAACGGTTGATATTCATTTTGTAGATTTAACGCGCGATTAAAAATTCCAAACAATATTAGTTTTGTTAAAATTATTTATTTTTATAATTACCTTTTAGATTAAGATTTTAGTTATTTTTTATCATTTTTTAATGATATTTAAGAAAATTTTAATTATTAATAAATCAACACCGACGGAAAATTGTTTTCCATATTAAACAGACACACCGACGGTTTAAAAATTGTTGTCAATTATTTAAACGTTTACAAAGACTTTTTGATCACATTAGAAAAAAATCTATAACATTAATTTATTTTTATTAAATAATTTAAGAATACACGCACAGTTATAAAACCATACAAGCATGGTAGCGAAAACACAATATATTTTTCACAATTTTAATTATTTTGTTTATAATTAATTTTTGCAATTTGCATAATTTTTCCACATTTATATGAAATAAATTATAAAAATTTTATAATTCGTAATTCATAACATTTTATTTATTTTATTTCTTTATAAATAGGTTATATATCACATCCAATTGTATGTGCAACACGTTGCATAAATAATATTTATTTCTAAAATTTATTTTTGATTTCTCTTGTTTTTTATGTTTTTATTTAGAATGATTATTATTTTTTTTTATAAGTTTTTAAATATTTCAAATTTTGAAAAATTCCAACAAGTGTTACTTAATTAATTATTTTATTTTTTTGTTTATTTTCTCTTGTTAATATTGACGCGAGAGACGAGACGAGCCATTGAGCCGCCAAGTCGCTACTAGCTGTTATTTGACTTGCCGGTGAAAGAAAAACAAAAAACGAAAAGACACACTCACTTGCACTCACACAAGATAATAAACTATATGAAAATCTAAGGGAAATGCAAAGAAAAACAAAAATAATTATAATGATTTCGTTGTAGTTGTTGTAGTATCATTGCGTGGTTGTTTGTCTCAATGTTTTCTTTTATTTATTCTTTATAGACATACGTTACGTATGAAAATTTCGTTGAAAAGATATTAATTTCCAAATGATATAAAGTTTAAAATATGTATGAAGAGCGAAAAAAATTAAAAATAGGTGAAAATCAAAATTTAATACGATATGGCAAACAACCGTCGGACAATAAGACAGGGAACTATGTTGTTTGAAAATGAAAGTGATTTAAACAACAAGTTAACAGAAGCCACAAAGTCCATATTAGTACACCCTATATTTTGCTAAGTGGTTTTATGTTCATAAAGATCTAAAAACTATAAATTTACTTTTCATTTAAACTAGAAATGTTAGTTTTATATCTTAGTCTTCCATTGCAACATAAAAATATTAATTCCTCGCATTATTCCACTTAAACACCTGCCTAATTTACTGGTATCATGAACCAACTATCAGGCATAAATGTTTGGATTGGAGTATTCGCGTAACTTATACCCAAAAATTTCCTTTCATCTTAATCACTACTTACCCGAAGTGGTCCAAAATTACTTATGGATTCATAGACGTAAACGTTGTAAACCTTTTGATTGTGCCAGAATTTTAATAAGATAAATTTTAGGTGAGCTTGTTATGCCAGCAACATTTTACAATGCACCCTCCTATGAATCTTTATAACGGTACATATAACTTACAAAGGCCATGCAAAGAAATTATGTACATACATATATCAGGTTCACAAAGTGCGTTGGTGTTGGTGGGTACAACAAAAAATTCCTTATTAATAAAGCGCGCAATAGTTGATAATGTAAAGCGGTACTCATCTGCAAGTGGGAGAAACTTACTGTGGCATTAAAAATAAAAGCATGTGCTTTTGTTAGAACGTAAACATCATGGATGGACAGTTGATATATTGAAAATTACATAATGCCTACTTAATTAGGTGGTGAGTATAGTAATTTTCGCGAGAAAGTAGTCTGTGCGCCATTTAATTTTTTATTCAGCAACGTATCTACAAACTACTATGAAATTAATATCTTTAGCATTTTTATGTTATTTCTATAATTCATAATTAAATTGACAATAAATAAAAATAAAAAAAAATGAAAAATTGAAAAAATTGACTGTTTAATTGAATTAATTTCATTCGACCAAGAATATAATTTCAGCTAAGCTTTTAACTCACTTTTTAAAAAATTAAAACATGAATAGGAAAATTATTTTTAATTAATTTATGTCAGGAAAACGTGTTGACGATGGCCTACTAAATCTATCCTGGCATTTTGGATTTATGGCAACAAGAGCGCAAGCAAATCAGGGTAAAAACTTAAAACAAATGATGACCAATTTTTTCTTAACATTTAAATACGAGGTTCGTTAAAAAATGATTCCGTTTTTAAGTCATTAATGTTCATTTGTATAAAACATTGGCAGCATTGCGAATTAAAAGAAAATTATAAACAGTTTTTTTTTTTTGATTTTGTGGAAAAAATATTTATAGTTTTCCTAAATGTTTGCTACAATCTTGCATTCCCTGTCTGAACTCACTTTAATTGTGTCTTTAATTTTTTAACTTCCTCAAAGCTATTAGTATTAAATTAAGTGTGCAAAATATCAAATGTTGTTTTATATATGGTAAAAAAGTATTACTAAGATCTGCGAAGAAGAAAAACAATGCCAACCTCATATGGGGAAATCGTGTTTTAATTTATTATACTAAAATATACAAAATTTGTTATTTATGTATTTAAGTGTGGCATTATTTTCACGCAAGAAAGTTTTCAAATTCTAAATCTAACAATAAATATGCCAAAATATATAAAATGAATTAAATTTTCTTTCCGGCTTAAGGTTCAATTATTTTAATTTATTTCTTAAAAATTTTTAGAAAGAAAAATTAAGGAAATTTAATCCTAAAGATTTACAATGATACTAAATTTCCCAACTCTGATTAGAATGTACGTTAATTTGAGATCTTTTATGCACATACTCTTGAAAGCTTAAATGAAAAAGAAATTTGTTTTTGTTTACTCTAACTAAGCAAAATTACCCTTCAGTAATAAAAAATTCAGTGAAAGATTTTTTTGGATTTGTTTTTTTCCTGTTGTAGGTGTACGACTACATTTCTCTAGGAAATTTCACTCTCTATAAGTGTTGCCAACTATTGTGATCGAAAGAAAATACCGCTAATGTTCGCTTATTTGTAATAAGTTAATGTTCAAGCTAAAGGTCTTCTAATCGCAAAAACATCTAATATTAAATCTATATTATGTACAAAAATTAAGGCAATAAATTAAACACAAACTATTAAAGCTCAGAGGAACGGTAATAGTCCTACACAAAAAGTTTAATTGTAGATAGGTTCGTTGTTTTGGTTCTTGTTTCCACTCAAAAAAATCACATATTTTAATTTTTAAGAAAGAAAAAAAATGGCAAAGAACAATAAAGTTTATAGTAACAAGTATGAGTGCATTTTTCTTGTCGGAATATATATATCTTTGTTACTTGTTTATTTTTTGACTAGGGTCTTATTCTAATCTATTGTAATGTAAGTGCAAAAAGCTTTTAGTAAGCCGAGATTTCGCTCAAAGGAATATCCTGAAGATGTCACGAATCTTATATGCCATTCATTATCTATGTAAATCTAGTTAAATGAAGTAACTCCAAAAAAACAAGTATTGAGGTGACAAAGACTCAAAAAATTAAAACAAAAAGATTTTCTTACTCAAAAAAAGTCATTGACTATTGACTCTTAACGGGTTAGGCATTTTTTATAAGTTTTTAGTATTTTCTGAAAGATCTCTTTAAAAGCTGTTAAATGATGGATATTAAAAATCAAACTTTTTTATGAAAGTTTTAGAGGCCCATAACTCATAACAAAGGGTCATCCAAATGTGATGCCTAGATGTCAGCACTATATAATTCTTACACGTGACATCTTTTCAAATGACATAAGCCATTTTGTTTTATAAAAATGTAGTACAGTTTTAACCATGGACAGGTACACATTGCAACAACGCGTTTACATCATTTACATCAGATCTATTATTTTCAAGCAAAATTTTGTTTAGTGAGGAAGCTCATTTCAGAATGGATGGATTCGTCAATAAGCAAAATTGTCGTATCTGGGGTGATGAAAATCTTCGTGTTATTCATGAAAAATCTCTACACCCACAAAAAGTTACTGTTTGGTGTGCATTTTGGGCAAATGGTATCATTGTGCCATTTTTCTTCGAAGATGATGCTGGAAATGCTGTTACTATGAATGCTGAGCGATACCAATCAATGTTGAGAGACTTTTTATGGACACAGTTGAATCATAATGATGTGTCTGACGTCTACTTTCAGTAAGAAGGTGCTACATGTCACACAACTCGAGAAAACATTACGCTTTTGCGATCAAAATTTCCTTAACGTGTAATTTCACGAAATGCAAATTTCAATTGGCTTCCAAGGTCATGTGATCTAACACCATTAGATTTTTTTTGTGGGGTTTTTTGAAAATTCGAGTGTATGCTAACAAGCCACAAACAATTAATGATCTAAAGAACAACATTCAAGTTGCAATTCGTGAAATAACACCAGCAACATGTCGGAAAGTCATTGAAAATTTCGATATTCGGATTGATGTCTGCAGACGCAGTCATCGTGGACATTTGAATGATATTCTATTCCATTTATAATTGTAATGGATCATACTTTTAATAAAAAAAACAGCTTGAAAAATTGCAAATAGTTTGTGTTTTATTTCAAAGAAACATGTAGGCGCGTTTTTTGGATGACCCTTTATTTTATTATGATGGTATGATATGAAAAATCTGGAGGACATGGACCGATTTGGCTGACTTTTAATGGCAAATCTTTCGAAACTATGTATGTGTGATAGATTCCCGTATTTTAACTTTCTCTAGCTCACCTAGTGTGGCTTAGCAAAGTTTATTTAAACCCAAACACGGACGGACATCATTTAATCGAATTCGCTATAGGTTCGGAAATGGATATTGTAGAAATTACAAAGGGAATGACAAACTTTGACAAAGTGTAAACGTGTTCTCATTTGTTAATAGTTTTTGATATTTTTTGCCCATTTTCGGCTTTGTATGAAATTTCGAAACTTTATTTCAAGTTAAATATAAATTTTTGCTGAAATTTTAATGAATATAAATATTTTGGTGAAATTGTGGCCGTTTAGTAAAAGTTATTCTTAACGAATTTTCGGCATTTACTGTTTTTTCAATACATTTTTTTAAAGTAAAGTTTAAAGCTTTTTTTGTATCAAATGTTGGTGAAAATTAATAAATTTGTGAAATTTAGATGGTTTATAATATTCAAGCTTTCAAATTATTTAAAGACGTTTTCGAAAATTTAGATTTCCAATATAACAAAACCAAAAATGAAAAATTATGGAAAATAGTGGCGCTTGTTTTTTTAAATATATTCACCCGGTGTTTCTAAATTTGACTAGCACCTCTTTCGAAATTATGTTTGAGATAAAAAATAATGGAAGACATAAGAGGGAAAAAGGGAAATGAAACTATGAATGGGATAATAATAGGCCCAACTGGCCTCTGTGGATGGTAACCAACGTGAAATCATCGTCATCCTTATAACCTAACTGTTAAACGTCTTTGTTTCTATTCAATTTTTAATATTAATTGTTATATATATCAGAAACTGAAGTAGGCGGGATCATGGAAATCAACGATTGCCTTCAACAAAAAATATTTAAGATTGATACGGTGGGTTAGATGCACAAATATTTATGTGTTTATTTTCATACATCTCGAAAGAAAATTTAGAGCTACTGCTGCAGGTGTAGAAAATTTCAAAACACTAAGGAAATAAGTTAAAATAGAAATATACCATACATGACTCGACAATTGTCTGTAGGATGTCTGAATTCCTCAGTTTACCAATTACTAGAAAATTTTTTTTTTACCTTGGCTTTCACATGTTGTTTGAGACCGCTAGACTTTTTGCCACTAAAGTTTCCATAAAAATTAAATTTCAAATCATCTTAAACCACTAGGGTAACATAATTTTGAGAGAAGTCATATGAGTAAAACAAAGTCATATGAGTAAAAACAAAATGAATGGTATATTAATATACCTTTTGACATTTTACCAGTTTTTAATTATTTAAAAGTCAAAGTTAGTTTTTTTGGGTTTAAATGTCAAAGTCTGCAAAGTGGACAACACAAATTTCTGAAAAATAATTCTTTGACATTTTGATAACAACTTACAGCCATTCCTAAATTAGCGCGTAAGACGCGACGCAAAATAACGCATGGCTTTTACGCTGAAGGTGCATACCTAAATAAAAGCGCAACGTTTTGTTGTGAACAGTAATGTTAACCTATCACTTTTAATAAAACCCCATTAAATGAAATGCAAAACAGTGATATAAACGCTATATAAGCCCGAAAAAAGCAAAAATGTCATTACTGTTTTGTAACGTTCTCTAAATACTACAACAAAATATGTAAACAACAGTAGCTTGCAGGCAACTGCATTATCTTACGCGCTGTCAAAATTGGATTTTCCAATTGCTAAGCGTTGACGCCGTGCTATTTAGGGATGCTTCATACATTTTGTATGTACATGAGAAATTTTGACAGATATCTTGCGCTTTACGTCGTAATTTAGGGATGGCAGTTAGTGAATTTAAAAAAAGAAAGATAAGAACTGAAGCCATCATTTGAAATAAAAAGGATTGTTACATTAACATTAGCTCCTAAAGAAGAATTGAATTTGAATTAAAATTGTCCATTAATATATTTTGTTGGCAACACATTAATTTCTGGCTTGGAAAAAATGGACAAACACAAGCGATTACAGCAGTTACCTTTTGATTGTTGAAAACAGATTTTGACAAAAATCAATTAACATGGAATTTTGATGCGGTAAAAATACTTTAATTAATTTAATAAAAATTTAAATTTACTTCGAGCAGGAGAGCAAATGCACTACCAATGAATGATTAATCTTCGACCGAAAATCTTTGAAAGTGTTCTTAACGTATTCTTCTTCCTATTTCTTGAAAAACCAATCATCTAAGAGACGGAAAAAAGTAAAGAAACATTCTTAGGATCTTACTTTTAAGTTAGAATTTTAGAATGCTGTCAATTGGAATGTAGGAGTAGGATCAATTTGTGATGAAATTATAATATAAAATGTTAATACTCCCACATTAAAATGTAACAATAAATTCATACGCAGCAAGTTAAAGGGCCAAAAAATGGACACAGGTGTCATATTTTACATATTTGAAGGTTGTTTATTATGAAGGCGAGTATTCTATGAATCAACCAGGTGGGTGTGTGCGTTTTTGTTTTTACTAAGACTCTTATTTTCTTTTTGTAATTTTTTGAAGAAATTAGCACAAATATTTCACAGGAATAGTAAAAAAAACGAAATCTAAAATCTGTTAAAAAATAATTATTATTGTGCGGGAGCACAAAATAAGATGATTATTGTACGTTTGTGCTGCCTTTTGTAATAACTATAGTAACGATCCTAATTCGGGTTTTTATTTTTAGTTGCTCAAGGCCAAAAACTACGGAAATTTTTATTATTTTTCAAATTTTCCAACTAAGAATATAATCTCATAATATTTTTTTTGCTTGCACAACTTTTTGTTTATAATTTATTTGTGATTATAATAATTAAATTGACATTTGTTATTGCAGATAAAAAGATTCTAGATTTACGGTGCAAAAGATAAGTAAATTGCATAGTTCAGAAAAAGGTCTCCAATTGGCAAACGCTTTATATTAATTAATTTAATATCATATATTTTTTCACAGACAGTGAAAACTGGTTTTGAATTTCGTATGAAGTGCTACAATAGTTTAAAAGATGAGCCATCCTTGATGACATCCTTTAATTTTTTACTTGATTTTTTAGCGGATATAGTGCTGAGCCTATAACTCCTCGTCTGTTAATAATCAAGTGTCTTGCTATTACGGTTCGAGAGATTGACCCGTGACGTTTCAGCGAAAATAATAGATATACGTTTCACCGAAATCACAAGTTATAAGATGCTACTGGTAAAATTTTGAAGACCTTATAATCAAATTATTGTTAAAGAATATCAAAAAGCTAACTAAGGATAATTAACCTCTTGAGTTGTCGCTCAACTTTCTTATAAATATAGCGGGAAACGGATTATGTGTACTGCAGATTCCTTAATATTATTATAACCAGAATGTAGGAAATAATTTTCTGTAAATGTTGTTTTATTCAGTGCCTATCTTCCATACATCCTACTATAAAGTATAATTTTATTTATAAGTAATCTTTATTATAAGGAAGCCAAAAATAGTAACTGTTCTTTTAAGCCTGAAAGTTAATTTCGTTACAATCTACACAAGATGATGCCTACATTCCATATATCTTATTAAAAGTTTAAATATGAGAGTATTTAACGAGATAGAGTAGTTTCACCATTATTTTTAATACTATGAGTCAATCTCGAAGTTTTGGTGAATTCAATCCATATAAAAAAAGTGTTGTAGTTGTTGTAAATATACTCAGCATTTTGATTCTATTGTGATCTTAAATTATGTTCATAATCTTGTAACTAAATGTTATAATAGATTACTCATTCATTAGATCTACAATTCGTAACTGCCAACCCTGTACTATACTTATAATTTTTTTCTTTTTGTACTTCTTCGTTAATAAATACTCTTCATAATTTTCTCATCTAAGCAAGACGTGTTTTTCTACTTAATTACAATGTTTTTGTAAAATCGTCCATATTTAGTTAAAAGGAAAAGGACTTGCAACAGCTCTTCGCTATTTTTATTGCAAATAAATTTTTGATCAACTTAAAATTAATTCGCTCGAAAAAAATCTTACTTTAAGAATTATCTAGTAGCCACGTGTTTTTTTTTTACAATGGGCAATGATAAAATTAAAATATTGAAGGGAAGAGAAAATTACGATATTTGGAAATTTGCTGCAAAATCTTGTCTTGTGCTCTAGGGGTATTGGCCATGCATTGAGGGATCGGAGGATGACTCCACCAAAAATTTACATGCAATTTCAGCACTCAAATTGCTTATAGAGCCATCGAACTACTCGTACGTACAAAATTGCACGACAGCAAAAGCCGCATGAGATGCGTTAGAAGCCGCATGAGATGCGTAAGAAGCCGCTTTTGAAGACAAGGGTGTTCTACGTCATATGGAGTTGTTGAAATACATAATGCGGTTTCATTATAATTTTATAGATATATAAAAAACGGCAGCATTAAACATTAGTTAATGGCAAATATTGTCAATGAAATTTCAATAGTAGTTTAAAAATCCCTAGTATGATATAAAATAATTTAATTGTAACCCATAGCTGTAAAATCTTATTTTTTAATGTGCTTTAAAAATAAATTATAAAAATTTTTATTCTTGTTAAATATTTTAATTTAATTTTTTTTTATTAAGTTAGATGAGACTTTAATAACAAATAAAACAATAAATCTATATTTGCGTTTTTAATAAATGCTTTTCTTGATTGATAAAATAATACATTCGCACAAACAGCATATTAAATATAGGTTTTTAGTAGTGAGAAATAGTTATTAAAACTTTGTTACTCGGTGAAGCAAGAATTTAGATTTGTAAAAAAAAAAATAAAAATCTACCATCCAGCGCTTAATCATTATTTTTTAAATAAGTGTTAAATAAGTTTTTTTATTTACGTAAAAGTTAAGCTCGTATTTTCTTAACAGTCATAGTTTTTTTGTTTCTATTTTTATTATTTGCAATTTTTATTGTTCTTTATTTGCTAAAAGTAAGAAAAAAGCTTAAAAATTAATTTAAACAAAAAAATAAAAAATAAAAAAAACAAAAAGTACATATTAATCTTAAAGGGTAGAAATTGGAGCTGCTCGCCTTTTTATAGATCGATGTTAAGAAATTGCGTTAGCGCCTTAATAAATAACATGTTTGAGAGCTGTTCTTGAGAGGAAAATAATAGCATATTATTCACAAGATAAACCTTAATAGAATCTGTATTGGACAAGATAGTTCACAAGATTGCTAAACAATAAACCTTGAATAGAGACATCAAAACTTTTTTATTTTAATTTTTAAACATCATTGTAAATTGCAAAAATATTTAAAAAATATGTTGTGGCTTTAGAGCCTAGTAAAAGGTGGGCTTAAATATTTTCGTTTATTTTAAATTACCTAATTCATCAAAATAAGTCAGAAAATTTTTAATGCAACAATAAATCTGGTATGGCGATTCATACATAGTGCTACAATTTAAAAATTGCTAAAAACGACAATAAAAAAACGTACGTACACACGTACATATATACAAACTAATATTATAATCACAATTTCCTTGTTAATGTTCTAAGCACTTTAAATTATTTATATTATTATCGATTATTGTCTAAAACTTTCCTAACAAACGACTAAAATATTGTCAATGTCAACACAAAAAATTAAACGAAGATACAAATTCCAATTAATTTATTGCAAAATACTAATGGGAAAATATATCACAAAAACAGACACCTACACAAACCCAATTATTTACATAAAAAATTAACTTTAATTTATTTCTTAATTCATGAAAGACAGGTAGGGTGTTTTACTATTCCAACCGTATTAAAGTGAAGTAAAACAAAATTTTACTCATTTAAAAAATTGTTTAATTGTTAACACCTACGTACATATATATATATATATAAATATATATATGTATATATATATATATATATATATATATATATATATATATATATATATATATATATATATATATATATATATATATATATATATATATATATATATATATATATATTTTCCTATAAAAAGATACATATGAGCAAAAGTTGGTTTAATGTTTAAAGTACACAAATCTGAAATTTTTAAGATAGATTTAAAGACACAGCAAATACTCAGTAAACATTTTTTTAAATTACTATAAAAAAGATTACGAATAATAAATTTTCATATTGATGTATTTGCATGTGCACATTGCTTATTTGTAAAAATTGTTTACAATTTTTACTTTTTCATTAAATCTTTTAAATACATATGAATGATTTCCAGAGAAAACCCTTATGTAGAAAAATGGAAGAAAAAAAAAAAAAAATAGTTACTGAATGGTTGCTGTGTTTTTGTATATAACATTTTTGGGTTTTTTTGGCTTTTTGCTTTGTTGATTCAATGTAGTCCTTATTAAATTACTTTGTCTTTTGATATGAAACTAGGGTTTGGGTTTTCCCGGAATTTTTAAGTTCCAGGGAAACGGGAAAAAAATTTTTGTATTCCCGGGACTTCCCAGTATTCCTGGGAAAAAGCATTTTTTATTAACGCATTGTGTTTTTAAGTTCTCTGAGCAATTTCATACGGTTACAATTTTTTTAATTTTTAGTGGTGCATAGAGAATCATTTATCGAAATATGTATAAAACTTGAGTTTCTTGCCTTTCTTTATTAGGCTAACGACATGTACATTTATATAAAAAAACCAGAAATAACAAAGATTAAAAAAATTATTTTATTTATTATTATTATTATTATTATTATTATTATTATTTTTATATATAATCTTAAAATTGTTAGTGCATTTAAGCAAAAAAACCCTTTCACTTTCTACTGAGGTAAGTTTTGTGGTCAACAAAGCGTTATAAAGATTATCCATGTTTCTTGTTCGAATGTCTGTGGCCTCACAAATTTTGTTTGTTTTATGTTTTGTGTAGTAGGATTTTCACAAAACGAGATATTTGAAAATTTATAAGTGTCACAACAAAAACATTTGAAAAACAATCAGTGTATTTTTTAAATTATTATGATTTAAAACTGCAGTTTCCCGGGAAAATGTTATAGCTTTTGTCTCGGGAACTCCCGTTTCCCAACACTATATAAGACTCTTTCTATCCAAAACTTTGGGTTAAATCCACTGATGAGGTATATGAGCAGTAGCGAAATGGCCATATGGATACGCTTTCCCCGCAGTAATACATTTCATTTTGTATTTTTCAGGAAGAAATCAAGCACAACTAAAGAAACATAATTAATAAAACATTGTCTTTGCTGACTACTAACTATCAAATTTTAGCATTAGTTTTAAATTTTAGCTTTTAAATTTTATTAAATTCAATTGTAGTAAATTTAATGTCAAAATTGTTGATGTAATTATTGAATAAACGTTTAACACGTCCTCTGCCACGTGTACCGTAGTCGGTACGCGCTAAACTTCATTTGTACTATAAGCTGAATCTTTGAAATTAAAAAATAAAAACAATATCATTGAATTGTAATGGGTTAAGCATTATTTAAAATTTAAGCATTTCCTGAAAAATCTCTTCTAAAGCTTTTTTATGATACACGTATTAATATCTTAAAGAAAACGGTTTAAATTTTAATTTTCTGAAAAGTTCTAAGGCCCATAACTCAGAAAACATTGGCAAGCTCAAATTTTTTCACTTCATGATTTTTTTAATATACTTGTTTTTTTATTGGAGTTACTTTACTAAACAAGATTTGTTAAAAGCAATATGGTAAAATTAGAGGCAGTCGTGGTGTTTTTCCGCTGCCTCGATGATGATATTCAGTAGTAAAAGTTTCGAAACTATCTCTGATCGATTAGCGTATTTAAATTTTCTTTAGCTCATTTAGTGCCTTGGAAAAGTTTATTTCACAATGAACGCGGTCAGATAGACGGACATCGCTCAATTGGTTTGGTTTTAAAATTAATCGGAATATATCACACTATTTTGAAATGGCAGTTTTCTAATGAATTGATTTCTATATTATACTTTTTTGTTAAGACTTAAGAGTGTAATTCATAAATTAACTTTAACAGTTTCATAAGCCTTTAATAAGAAAATTCCAACAAAAGTATATTAATAATCGTTATTAGCCTATTAAACTGGTTATAAACCTTCAACAAATATAAGTATTTCACTGTACCATTTACCCTTCTTTAAACCAAAAACAAAACGAATTGTTTTTATTAAAAGATTTTGTTTAAAAATAAAAGGTTGTCTTTTGGTAGAAAAATTAATTTGGCAAAATGTAAAATGACAGTATCGCCGGTTTTCTATTATTTCAAGCTTTGTGGCGGGATAGGCCAATATGAATATCATAAAAGAGAGCCATTTATCTTACAAGCAGGCACATTATGAACCAAATCTTTTACTAAAATACATCTAAATTGGCCAAAAGAAGTGGAGAGAAGTGATATGGGCTGATAAGTCCAAAATTGTTCTTTTTGGTGGAAAGAATTTTAGATGTTTTGTCCGTAGGCCACCTAACAGCGAACTAAAGCCACAATTCGCATCAAAAACTATTAAACATTATGGTATAGGGTTGCTTCTCATGTCAAGCAATTAATTCAAAACCGTTATGGTTTCATTATTTTACGTAAAAATTCTTGATGAAATTATGCTGCCGTATGCTTCCCACGAAATGCCGCTGGTGTGGGTCTGCAACAATAAGACCAACAATCATTGAAGGGCTTTGGGAGGCAGTGCAGAAAATTTAGAGTTCCGTCAAAGTTGAAAGATGCCAGCATTACGTGGATTCCATGGAAAGGCGTTGTGCTGCGGCAATAGCAATCAAAACGCATGCGACAAAGATATCTGTATGAATTTTTGATTTATTTAAATTAATTTTTGTTAAAAATGAGCTAAAGTGCTATTAATTTGACTGTTGAAAAAAAAAAATTTTTTTATTTTTTTCTGAGTTGAGTTGAATCTGCCCAACAGTTAAACAGATGTAAATGGAGTCATTAGAAATTTGTGCGTGGTGCTATTATATTGACGGCAGCTGTACATACATTAGTATATATAACGAAATATTTTTATTACAAAAATGAGCAAATTTGTTTACAAGGTTAGAATAGTCCCAAAATTAATTATAACACATTTCATATCATTAAAGTGATTTCTAAAGGGCTAACAATTGTTCACCATACATATTTTGTAAGGACCCTGATAGCTTATTATCTGGCCTTTTATTGAGTATTTGAAATGTTACAAATTTTATATAAAAAATTAAAAGGTCCGTTACCCTTAAAATATGAGGCTTCTCAGGATTAATTACATAAAATACTTTTCCTTAAATTGCTCTTACTGAACCCAGCATAGCGTTTAATTCATTTGGAGCAACTAGGCTAAAATAGATTTCTTCCATTAAAGAAAAATAAAATAAATTTATTAAAATAGTGAAGTAAAAAAAACGTAAACACATTATAATAGAACTCGTTACTTGAATACTATCACAAAAATAAGCAAAACATACATATTTACATATATAATTTTGTTAATAAATTTCTTGTTGTGTATTTTAACTAACGAGGCATATAAATTTTTAGTAAAGTTTTTTTTCGCTTTTAAAAGCATCAAGTTGTAGCCAGTTCCTGTGCTTTTTGGGTGAAGATCGGTAGGATGAGAATAAACATAAATTATTCTTAATAGAAGAAAAATTCCCAAAAGTACAGGAGTGCAAAAACACAAACTTTTATCCCAAAAAAAGATGTCAAACAAAAATACTTGCAGTTCTTCAGAGTTAACATAAAACACAATCATTTTTATGTTCTCTTATTTATTTTATAATTTTCTTTAGATAAAACTTTTAAAAAAACACTTTTTGGTTCATAAAACATAGGTTTTTTTAGTGTTTGCTACGTTTTCTTTTCAACCAGCTTATTGTTTTGCAGTTTACACAAACTTCCTTAACAAAAAGTCTGGGCTGTTTCGTACAGAAAGAAGAAATTTGTTTTCTCAAAAGCTCTCTCTTCTACCCAAACTTGTAGTACGGGAACAGTTTTTAGTATCAAGTTGAGTACGGGAACACACCTATTAAATGCTAATAGAAGTTGCCAAGTAAAAGCGTTATCATTATTATTATTATTATTATTATTATTATTATTATTATTATTATTATTATTATTATTATTATTAGAAGAAGAAGAGTTGACAAATAAGTGTTGTTTGAAATAAAATTTGGCTAAAATAAATTTAGGTTATATTTTAAGATTTTAGTCAGTTGGTTCACTCTTCGGGCAAAAGAAATTCTTAGTAGATTGTACTCTTCTATACACATAAAATAAGCTGTAACGGGATCATTTCTTTACATAGAGTTTTTTTTTTGTTTTTGTTTTTGTTTCTTTTTTTTTTTTTTTTGGATATTTGGTTCAAATATAGAATATTTTTTTTTGTATAAAAATAGGTAATGTCTTAAAGAAACTAGCGATACAAATATGAAAGAACCCTATATAATGTTACTAGAACAGTTGTCAGCACATATTATTTTTGAAGATAGATATTTACAAACACATTTTTCTAAATTTTAATTTTAAGAAAATTGCAATGCTAGTTAGAATTAAAAAAGAAAAGAAAAATACGAAAATGTTAAGTTTTTATTGATAAACATTTTATGATATTAATCTGGTCATACTGTTTGGAGGTAAATAAAAAATTGTTGTTGTTTTTTCTTTTTAAAACTTCACACACACACATACATTCATATGTAAGTATATTTAGTTTATAAGAATATACTATTTTTTACAGAGATGTAAGTGATTTTTTTTTCTAATTGCCAGTGTTGCCAGTTTAGCATTTATCCAGCTAGATCCATCATTTTTAAATTGACTTGGCGGGTTAAATCCGCTCTAGTATGTACTATATTATTTTAGGATTTTTCTAAAATTTGTAAGCATTCCCTAGTGTTTTTAAATTTTTGTCCTATTTTTTAAATTTTAAAAAGATCGTGCTATTATTGCGATAAAAGTTAGTTAATTCACCGATTGTTGTTTTTGCTTTCATCTTGATAACAATAGTATGCAAACATTGATTATAAAAAAGTTTTTTTGAAAAGTATTTTTTAGAGACGTTATATCGTTTTTCCATTCTAGCGATGTCCTGTTGGAATCGCTCCACATTCCAAAAAACTAAACCTTCAGCCATTTCAAAATTTTACATCACTGTTTTTGTCTGTGCGGAAAGATGTTTTATTCTTTCAAAGTCCCTTAAATAAGCTTGCGTAATCCTGTGTGCCTAAAAGAGTTACTAGGTACCTCGTATTCCGTCATTGACTGACCATAATTTCATATTCGTCGTCAACGATGTTAGAACGTTTCGGCATCGGATGAACATTAGTGTGCGCTAGAGAATGAGTAGGCGATGTTTCGTTGATTCTCGCCATTGCATTAGCGCTGCAAACAAAATGAGGTTTATTTTGCTATAAGGGGAATTTCTAAAATCTGTAGCACATGGATTGCAGCAAATATGTTGAATCCAAGTTTTATCTTAGTGTTTGATGTTTTCGGTTAAGTTGTAATAATAGGCTTTTTTTATTATAGGCGACACTTTTAATTGCTAAATACCAACTAGAGAGAAAATAACACTAAACCACAATATTCTGAATACTTGAAACCAAAAAACTATGTAAATATCAGCAATATAAAGCTAAATATGAGAGGTTTTCTCAAATTCGAAAGATATGTGGGCATCGTGAAATCTAAAACTAAAAAATGAATTTTACTTAACAATTCGTATTTTGCATGGGCAGAGAAACAAAACTTAGTTAAAATTATTTCGAATACTTTACCTTGCATAATAGTGTAATCAATGTCGGTGATTTTATAATTTTGATCCAGATTATAGCACTAAATTTATAGGTTTAAAAAGTAAAAAGTGCTGTTTTCGTTAGTAAAATGAAATTTTCGTTTTACATTTTCAATTTAATTTTTGATTTGGGATCATGTCTATATATAAAATATTTTCTACAGTATAAATGTATATCAAAGGAGCAGTCTAGAAGCAAACTAATAAGTCCATCCCTATAGCTAAAGCATTTCTGACTTCAAATTATAAAAAAAAACAATAGTGCTATATACGGCTATGCCGAATCTTATTATATACCCTTCACCATGTATGTAAATCTAGATTAGTAAATTAGCTTCTATCAAAAAAACCAAAAAATTTGCGGTGATACAGAAATAAAAAATAAGAGAATTTGACATTTTTGATTGGAGTTACTTTATTGTTCCAAATTAAATGAAAAAGTTGGTGGCAGGCTTGGTGTTTAGCCCACTGCCTCGGGGGACAAGGACGGATTGCTGATTTTCAATAGCAACTCTTTCAAAACTATGTCTGATTGATTGACGTATTTAAATTTTTTGCGAGCTCAACTAGTGCCTTGTTAAAGGTAATTTCAACATTAACATGGACGGACTTCGACTTCGCTATGCACAAGGACTCAGAATATATATACCTTGTAATTGTAGTCGGAAATGGATATTGTAGAAATTACAAACGAAATGAAGAAGTAAGATACACACACCCCTTTTCCACTATTTGTGGTAAAGTGAATAAAAAGGAGTAAGTCAATCGAAATCACAAGTCAATAATATCATTTGTAAATTTGGCTAGCTAAATAGTAATTCTTATTCTGATTTCAAATGATTGGAACGTGACCGCATTTAAAACGCTAAATTATTGCCGAATGCGTGTAATTCTACTGAATGTTGCTTTTTTATGTTTGCGCCTGCGGGACTCAGTCATTTCTGATCCGATTTATTATTATTATTTTTTTTTGTAATTTGATAGATTATGCTTACAGATTGGTACCGTTTTAAGTACAGTTAATAATCTTAAAAATTAAAGGTGTCCCTATTCAACCAACACACATGTTTCTTACGTGTATTATAAAATGTAAAGCGCACTTCTCTAAAATTAAAAAAGCATATTACTAAAGCTCCTTATAGCAAAAAGTAATACAAAAATAAATCTAAAAATTAAATGGTTTCCCCATATGTAACGTAAATTGACCTCTATGGGCTTATCTCTTGTACCGTATAGACAAACGCTTGCAAATTGGACAGAATGTCGATTGCTATGACCTTCATAGTAACAAGTATTAACATTCAAAATTATAAACTAAAGGGTGCCCCAATAGTTAATTTAATTTGATGTATGTTGCCAAGCTTTTGAACTGCTATAGCCATACAGCTGAAATTTATAAAGAAGCTTTAATATTAAGTTAATGTTTAAAATTATAAAATAAAGGCTATTACAATAGTTGCTGTTATTTGATATATATGTTGACCAGTTGTAGAAAATTGAATAAAATTTGCAAAGAACCTTTACAAAATTAGTCACGATGCCCATTACTATCTTTAGTGCAAATAACAAGTATAAATATTTAAAATAATTACAGGGTGCCCTAATGTAATTTGATGTATGTATATGGCCAATCTTTTGAACAGTTATAGATTAACGCTTGTAATGTAAACAAATTTTTTTTTTTAACTGTCTCAGCAATAAAAAGTGTAAAAATTAAAGGGTAACCACATACATAACTGCTGAATTTTAATTTTTTTATTTAATCTTGATTTATACTTTATTTTTTTTTTATTATTTTTCTAATGCTAAAGAAAAAAGTTTTAACCAATTTCGAATCATGGTTTAACAACTTTGTGGCATCTTTCCTCACTTTAATTGAATCTTTGTATTTGTTTTTTTTTAACTAGATATTTTTTAATTTTTTTATTCTGTTTTAAAATTTATATTTTATAATTATAGCTGTTATTATTTAGGCTTAAGTAGAAAAAGAATAAGTTTCATTGCATCTCATAAATATCAGAAAAGATTTTAGTAAAAATACAAATCATTCAGGTACAGTTATCTTGGCAGTTGATGCTAGCAAACTTTAATAAAAAATGTAATTTTAAATTGTTCAGATAAATAAAAAAATTAAATTATGATATTTATAGTTAAATTTTGAATATTTGTACTGATTTTTAACCTTGTTTTTCCTGTGTATGATAGCGCTGCTTTGTGGTGTACCATAATTAATATTTCTTTTGCCAGAGTTGATAAAATACACACATCAAACACAACATGTATTGTTCGATAGCAACATACACATATTTTTATACATATCAATTATATGTGTTCTTAATTTTATATGTTGCCGAATATATATATGTATGTGTTTGTGTTATCACTTGGAAGTTCTCTATATCTCCATAAAAATTTCTGTAATTCGTTAAACTAATGCATAAAACTACAACTTTTTCAATCAGATTTATTTAAAATATCGGAATAATTCATGAGCAAGTACAAAGAATATATTACACATTCGTATTATTATTTGCTATCATAAGGACCGAAATTTTCAGTTATTTAATGCAGTGCACCGAATTGCTCTCTCACTTCTCACACATGAGAGAACAGTGAGACATTTTTATTTTTGTTACTTTTTTTATATTGTGTGAGAGGATAGAAAATATTTTGATTTTTTCATTCATAAGAAGGATGATTAATTTATTTCTTCCTATTCAAAAGTGAAAAAATGAGAAAATATATTTTTTCAGGCAAGTGCTCATTTATGAGAATGTTAAATTTTGATAATTTTTCATGTTTAAATATGTACATTTTAAATTGATTTGTTTATCACGCAACGGCGGGCGTATGCAATACTTATTTGTTAGTGGAAAATGTATGTTGGTAAACAAATTTTACTTTTTAGTTTCCATAGTTTTCTACTTCCGATCCATTTAGAACTTTAAAAAGTTTTCTTTATAAGTTATTTTAAAGAAAAAACAATTTCTTAATTAGTTTATTAACATTTATTTATTTGCTTGGTCTAAGAAGAAACAGTCACATATACATGAATATTTTTGTACAATAAATATATATGTATATAGAAATATATCGTAAGCTTTATAAAATGTGTTTTTGTTAGAAATTTTTATTTTTAATTTTATTATAAATTTGTCTTTCATAATATGGATTTTCTTTATTTTTCACCCTTACTTGTATCAATGCTAATACACTCATTTATGTAGGATTCTAGCATATAATTTTTTGTTGGTCGTTAATGACGGTCAAAAAAAAAAAAATTTTTTTTTTCTCTCTTTTGAGGAATTTCATAAATCTCATCTTTGAATTCTCATAAATGAAAACTTTTCAACGCTGAAAAAATATGCAAAGCATCATTAATGAGAATGATATTATTCATCCCTTATCACCTGTGAATAATAGGAATATATTTTGTTATTCACTCTTTCATTTATGAATGCTTAAAACAAAACATACATATTCATGTGTGATCGCAAGCAGACATTTTTTTATGCTCGTTTATCAACGTGAAAACACACAAAAAAAAAAAAAAATGATAGAAATCTCATTTATGTGTTATGTTTAAAATTGAAAGCTTATAAATGAAAAATTCTGAACTCTGATTTCAAGTATAATTTTGCTGTTAAAATATTAGAAAAAGAATACCTTAAGAGCTAAGATTTTATCTTATACAGCAAATCCCACTTCAGCAATGTGACTTAATTTTAATTTGTGTTGAGAAATATTCTTCCAATATCACAATACTAACGGTTTCGTTTGTTTCTTGCGTATAGTCGAAAGATCTGTGCTTATGTGATAACTCTGTTTGGTAGGTATTAAATGATATGTATTTGCGAGTGTATTGATATGTTGTTCTTGTATAGAGCGTGCGGCATTTGAAGTACTTGGAGCAATATCTAAAGAAGTTGAAGACTCGTAAAAAGATATATTATAATTTTCGTCTCTTGAAAATGTCTATGGGGTTGCATTTGAATTTTTATTTTTTAGAGATGGAACTTCATTCTCTATTTAAGTTTGAAGTGTTTGCCTTCACCGTTTTTTTTAAATAATACCAGCCCTCAGGGTGTGACTCATACTTTAACAATGTCTTGTGCCAGAATTAGCAAATAACGTTATGTGTAAATTTGATTGGAATCTTCTATAAATGAAAGTGAATTGATTTCATCATCATCAAAGAAAATTCCTTTGTAGTTACGATAACACTCTGAAACATGTCCTATATTACGTCGATGCTTCACGGAGCCAATGGAGCTAGGTGTCCTACTGCCACCGAGGAGCTTATCTGCCTTGCTCAAGTAACTCCAATGTAGTCTTTGAAGCACCGGCCTAAACATGAGAGTTATATTTTACTTCCGGAATGATGCACGTAACATAAACAGGTGGAGTTAAGTATTTCTTGCACAGTTTCGAAAAACCAAGGCACTTTAATGCTTTCTTTGCGACCTGAATTTTTATAACAAGAACATTGTGTTTCTGATTCCTTAATATCTACATAACCTATAATAACAGATGAGGTAGAACATTCATCCGTAAGCCTGCGCCAAAGCATTTAGCACTGGATTGTCAGAGCGTTATTATATTTATGATGTGGTTGATTATTTGTTTGCATCAGAACTTTTTTTTTTTTTTTGGTGTAAAATTGTAATAATTTTTCATTTATATTGTTTAGAAAACTGTTAAATCTATTGGATAGATGTTTTTAAATCTAACTGTTACCTTGTCATTTAAAATAATATAATCTGCCAAACTTAAATCTTATTACTTTTAAATTCAAATTTTAACAAAACCTCGAACATATTTATCATTATCGTGGCAACAATCTTGGTTACCACACTCGTGGCAACAAACATATGCTTATGAGAAATAACATGTTTTTACTAATTAATTGCATGTATTTCCAATTGTAATGTTATGTTCTTTAGTATAAAATTTTTGTTGCTATAGTTTTGAATAAAAACAACTTGAAACAACAAACGATAAATGCCGTGTATTGCTTAACACTTACCCAAAAGAGAGAAGAAATGACATCAAAGCAACAAACAAAGAACATTCAAAAAATTTTCCGTTGTGTCGTTTGGATTTTTAAATGATTATATTTCCAATTGTAATATTATTTTATTTTAGCATTGTTGTTGCTATAGTTTTTACTGAAAAATATGATGAAGCAACAAACAAAAAATTTTTATAGCTTTAGATTTTCCCAAAAGACGGGACGAACAATGAAACAACATCAAAGCAGCAAACAAAAAATATTTATTATTATTTCTGTAAGCAAAAATTGCTCCGTTGCGAAATTTATAAGTAAGTGAAAACGAAATACTGATATAAAAAACAAACAAAAACCATTTCAAACTTCGGCAAACATTTCTATTATTTTCGTATACCTTATTTAGAGATTAGCTTGAGATAAGCAGTTTTTTAAAAATATGTTTGTCCAGCTTGTTGCGGCACGGTGATTTTTTCTACAAACGTGTGTTATTGAATGGACAGCATAACAACCCCTAGACAAATAAGGCGTGTTTAAAAAAACTACACTCACAATATTTTTGCAGTATTTGGGTTAGAAAATTATTAAACATTTAAAAAGAAAATTAAATGGGTTTTCTTTTAACTAAGGAAACATTTAAACCATGATTTCTTTTTCATATTTTAATAAAAACACTATTTTAGTGGTTTTTGTGGGATAAAGGAGTGGAAAATAAAGGCATGAATCATGTTTTGTATATCTAATAATTTAGAAATCCTTTACAAAGCAAAAACAAAATTAAATTATCTGTTAATGAGATCTAAACAAAGAATATACCAAAAGTAAACCATTATCTGAATAAAAATTATTAATTGATTTTACTGTTGGTTATATTAACTTGGTATGATTTGCCAATGTTTATCACTTCCGAATTGTGATTTGAGATAATTTAAATAATAATGTGTTCTCTCAGCTATTTTGCAAGTTACTCTTGCGATGGCAGATGGTCCTTAAACAGTTTTCTACTACTTAGGTCGCCTTTGACAATCTCGAGGCTTATACGGTGGTCAAACTTTTATAGGTAGTTATAACTTTTTAAAGTAAGTTATATAGCAAACTAAACACCGCAATTAAAAAAAGTGTTAAGTGCAATGCTAAAATCCAAAAAACAACCTAATATTCTACAAAACTTTATTTGTATTATGAAGAATTAAACAAATCAAATTGGATGATTGTTACTCTAGTCGAAAACCTGCAAACAGCTCCCGAACTGTTGTCCGTGCTTGAGAGGCGTAATAAGTGTTTACCTCAGAGTTCATAAATTTAAGTTTTATTTACTAAAATATTCATTAGCTAAAAAGGATTAAGATGTTTGTAAACATCGTGTCCGTTTGAGGGAATGCAACTGTCCCGAAGAAATTAAAAATTTCTTTGTAGCACGACTTGTAAAATATGTGTCTACAGGCAATTGAATCGTCTAAATTAATATTAGCAAATTCATTTATTTTGATGAAATGAACGGTCGGAACGGACGATACAGTTTGATGTTTTACTTTTATAATATTTGAGTGTAAAAAATACTCAAACACAGTTACATGATTATCTCTCGTCAATTCATAATAAATGATGTACAAAGCAACAAACAAAAAATTTTAATCGTTAACGAAAAGTACAAATAATAAAGGGAAAATATTTGTTTGCTATTAAAATGTTTGTTCCTGGAATAGACAATATAGAGAACCCCTGTCCAAGTAGTTTAATGAACTATAAATCTGCTCATGCAGGTGCACTACCGGCAAACGAAATAATCCCTTTTCTAATTCATATCATATGGAACAACAAACAAAAAAATTTTTAAGCAAAAAACCTACTGATATATAATTTCAAACAAACAATTATTTTTGATGGGTTCATTTAAATGTGACATAATTGGTTTGCATGGTAAACTCCGGAAAATATTTAACTGTAGGGAATTAAGGAGATATAAAATGTGTTGTTAACTTTGGAATTGAAATGTTTAAAATTGCTGTCAATTTGTAACGGTTAATAATGTGTAAACAATTTCTTGATAGCCAATAACTTCAGTTTTCATTTAAGTATTTCCTCGAAAAACGTATGCAAGATTTAGAGAAAATAGATTTCATAACTATTTTTCTAGATTACTTTTTCTATCAATAAAAAATTAATGATTTAAAATTCTACATGGCGTTAATATTAACTGATTATTTTGCATGGATAAAAACCTGAACGAATTTAATTCATAGAAAGAAAGAAAAAGATCCAATTCTAGTTTGAGCTTTGTATCCTTGTGACCTATTCGATGGAATATGATTTAACAATGTCTCTAAATTTGAATCGTTTCGTAACCACTGTCAGTTTCTTTTCCCAATTATTAGAACTAATTTTAACGACGGTCATAATCCATTGAATTGCGAATAAACATGGTGTATTGAGAAGACCGTTTCTGTCTTCTAACACTGATTGGAACTTTTCGCTAACATAAGACTCAAGTGATGATCCCCATATAATCCCATTTTAATTAATCAATATTAACTTGTGCTTACTGTTACCAACTTATACTTTACTCTGCATAGTTTAGTCGTTGTGAAAAAATTTTTTGATATTATTCGAAAGGCAAAAAATTGAAACAAAATTCGAAGCAAATGACTGAAGATTACTTAATAATGGATCAAAACTCAGCTTGAAAGCGGTTTAACTGTATAATTTACAGTATAAGCCGAATAAGAAAACCATGGGTTTCAATAGCTGGTAATTCCGAAACGAAAGAAAGCCATGATGCACTACAAACTATTTTAAAAGGGTGGACACTAAACATATGTGAAATATATGCTGAGATTTAAACGACTATCTATAGTAGATAAGTAGTAATCGGTACGGAATAAAAAACACCTATTTTGAAAATTTTGTCTGTCTTTGCTCGTATCACGTAAAAACTGATGGATGAATTTGAATTAAACTTTGTAAGAGGTCCCTTGGGACCTTGGTTCAAATATAAAATACTTTTTATTTCATAAAAATATGTCATATCGCAGAGAAAGTAGAAACACAATGTGAAACCACACAATTTTACCGGAATAATGGTAATTGGACAGTTGTCAGTATATTTATATTTTGTAGATTGAAAATTTTAACATTGTTTACAAAACTCTACAACAAATGTTAAAAAAAACAAATTTTTCTAAATTTTAATTTTAAGAAAATTATAAATTATACGCGGACGAAGTCGTGGGCACTGCTTTTATAAAATATATGCTTTTTATTAGGTTGTGATACACAATCTGAACAAACGCTGTGGATGAAAAAGTTGACATATTGCGTAACAGGTTTAGAAATGTCGAAAAACAGTTCACGTAAAGATTAAGACTTCTTGTTTATCTTAGACTTGTTACATAAAATCAGAATATTGTTAGTTAACTCCTCCAAGGGAATAAAATAAATTTTTTTAATTTCGTGGTAAATTCCAACTTTCGAAAAATACATATCACGACCTTTTATAGCAACAAATTTATTTTTTTTTCTATCAGATGAACAGAACAAGGTCTAATGCAGTAGGTCCTATTAACTTTATTTTGTTCGCTTCCAGAGATAATTACATATTTTGTTTATACCCAAACATCATTTTAATGGTAGCCAAGTTCCCAAAAGAGTACCAAATGTCTAAAGTAATAACTTTATCGAAATTTAGAAATACAATCAGCCATAGTGACATCACACCAATAAGGTTTTCACCAATCCATTATTTTGCAAGATGGAATTCTGACTTATAAACTAATTTCAATATTTCTCGATTTCAGTAAGGCATTCAATTCTATCTGCGGCGATAAGTTTATATCAAAAAGAATTAATCAATTTAACTTTGCATTGTAAACCTGCATTCTTATATACACATCTTTATATAACATACGACAATTCGCAAATATATCAAAGAAAATCTCTTACTAGGTCACTGAGTAGGGGAGTACCTTAAGGAGCAAAAACACAGGTCGGTGGAAACATAATTTTGAAAAATTGTTTGAACTGCGAAAGATAATTTTATTGCTTTTTTAGCGCTGGTTTCAAATACAAATTTAGTTTTTCCCCATCAAAGATGGATGGCCAACAAAATGAATTCTCTCTCTATCTAAAACCTCTGCAAAATTCTTTAGAAGCGATCTCTCTAACTAGATTGTTTGAGACAGGATCATAGCTGCCACCACCTGTAATTTAATCTAACTGATCTAGTTCGTCTATAGCATCATCCTCAGTAGCAGGCGAGGAAGGCACTGGTACATTAGACCGTAGAGAACAGGAAGAATAGCTGATGGCAAGTTAGGATAGACAATGTCCTTTTAAATTCAATTTTGAAATTTACATAGAACTAAACAACTTTTTAAGAAAAGCCCAAATATTTCGTTGCTGCTATTTTAAGGCATAGTTATTACAAATGCAACAGAAACAGTCAGGTGAAGTTACACTTCCTCTCGAAAACATTTCTATTACAGCACAGAGCACATAAATAAATATAAACTTTTTACCTCAATAAAATGAATAAAAAGTCAAAGTTAAACGCGCAGTGCATGAAACAGAAACAGAGTAAACTGCACAACTAACACTAGACAGGTTCGGTTTATAACTGGCATTACCTTTAAAATGTTTAGACTCCTTTTTTTCATTTATTCAATTCTTTATTTTTTTCCATAATCAGATAATTCTATCGCAGATCTATTTAATTGCTTTACTGCTCTTCACAATAAATATTAATAAAAAAATATTTATGGCCAATAGAAAATAAAATAAATCTAAATTTGGTAAAATTATTGCTTTGCAAATACTTGTACTCTTTCTATAAATGACATACCCATCGAACATGTTTCATATAATAAATTCTTGACGATTTATTTAGATGATAGGCTAACCTTTGACCATCATTTAAAATCTGTTCGGTTTTTAGCAAATACATTGTTATTATCGATTACTCCTGCAGTAGTTCCACAAATTTTAATTTAACAATATTATGATCGACGCTTAATTGTGTTTTGGGATAGCAGCCAATGAAATAATAAAAGGCTTCTTAGAAAAGATAACTCTACCAAAAATGATGCTTGTATTCCACGGATGATACATCATAGTCTGCATATCATTTGCAGACAATTGCATATGAGCATGTGAGGTGCATATGAGGTGAACGATATTATCAAGTTACTTTGCCATTTGAAATGAGGTAACATTTCTTTTCAGAAAGAGCATATCGGACATTTATATTTGCCAGGTTTTCAAATATTTAAATTACTTAAATTTTTATGTTGAAAAATAAAAATTTTTACGACCTTCGTTCATTGTCTTCAAAATACTTGTCACTTATAAAAAAATGTTTTTCTCTGTAATGTTGTAATCGCTTCTCTTTATTCTTTTCTCATAAAAATAAAATTAATCAATGAAAAAAAATTTTTTTCAATAATTTTTTTATCCTGGATCTCCTCGAATTTAAAGCTGGAATTCAAAATTGGAACCCAGAAGCCTAATATAAATTACTTTCCAAATGATTTTATGGTCCCAGCTATCATTCGCCCAAAAATGGCTACTCTAAACTAAGGTTCAATCTCAAAAAGGAGTATATAAAAATGTCTTTTGTTAAAAACACTCGGCAGTCGAAATGTACATTTAATACCTTTGCTTTCATAGTTATATGAAGAGGCAGCATACGTAGCAATGATGCCATGACAAAAGCACCTTTAACTAGAGCTTTTGAAATTATCGTAAGACGAGGTAAATATAAACAGCGAAAAAAAAACTAGAAACTAAGATTCATATTTACAAGATAACTGAATTCCTAAATTCCTGATTGGGACATAGTCTTAGTCATTACTTTATTATTTTTGCAATAATTAAGGTCTATGCGTAAATTTTGTCTTAGTTGAATTGAAATTTTTTAATGAAGAAAAGAAGTAATTTTATAAATATCGCATGTTCTTAACATCTTAAACTTTTATTATTAAGTTTTATTATGTAAATTTAAAACCATATTTTTAAATGATAATTATCAAATGAATTGAAAACCATTCAATTTGGGCCCCAATTCAAACGCAGAAAAAAAGAAGAAACACAATTTTAATCAAGTTTGATGGTAAAACACGGTGCGTGTTTGAAATCAAATTTCTTAAATCTTGAAATTAAAAGCAAAAAAAAATAATAAAAAAAGATGAAAACAATAACCTAAGAACACCGACGGCTTTTTTATTTTATTTTAAATTTTGTTTTTCTTTTTATTATTGTCACCAGATTGCTATCATCACAGTAGCACAATTTTTTTTGAAATGTTAAACTTGACAGTGTAAACAGTGGCAAAAACATTCGAATTACACATACTGCATTATCGCCAGCGTACAATCTGGTCTGCGTCATTTGGCTCTCCTATGCTATTTTTTTTAGGCCTCAATGGACTGTAGAAAATGCGCGTGCTTTTTAGCTACTGTCAATTTTCCAAATAGTACGCGCGTACACGTAATTGTTGGATTTAACTATTCACTTCTTTTCTTAATTCGCAGCTTCCTTTTTATATTTTATTTAATCATTTGCTTCATCTGTTAAAATCCCATTCACTACTTAAACTTTGCTGTTCCAGCCAACTTATCGCAAAATGATCATTTGTTGTTGATCTTTTTTTGGTGCAACGCATAGCAGCGTGCAACAGTAGAAAAAGTTAAACTATGAGTCTGTGCGCGTTCTTTGGTAATTAATTATGTTTAACGCTTTTAGTTTAAAAATTTTATTGGTTTAATTTACTTTAGGTTACATCGTGTTTAATCTTTCATTAACATTGTTTAAAATGCTTGTTGACAACTCTTTTCGATTTTATGTTGTCTTCAAGATCATGGATATCGTTGTATTTAATTACAATTTACATACGATACATTCAAAAGCAATTGTTGATAATTTTCTTTAGTACAAAGATATTAACCGTCCAAGTAGTTAGAATAGAATTTTGTTGAAAATGAAAGAAAAATATATAATATTTTTATACGCGAAGTTTTATTTGAAGTAAGTGTTGCCAAAACATTTCATTTTTCCTTGTAGCTAATATCCTGCTCCGTACGTTTTTTTATCAGAAATCAAAAATAAATATAAAAGCAGATTTCCACCAAAAGAGATTAGATCTCGAACTTTGTAGCATCACCAATAACTTCCAAAAGAGTTCATATATTGGTAAGAAAATAAGATTTGAAAGCCATTACACAGACTTAACTTAAAAACTAAAAGATTGCTTTTGTCCATTAAACACTTTGAATTTTGATGTGTGTGTCTGTGGAAAAAGAAAACTGGATAATTCATTGGTTTTACCACTAAAAAATAAGATATGTGTCGACTGAATAAAAGAAACATTGGCTAGCAAGTATTGAACCGGCGCTTTTGCTTTGAAGGATTTGGTGTAGCTTTATTAGTAAACAAAAAAGAAAACTGTAAATTCAAATGTTAAGGCAGCCGCTGTGGCTGTGTTTAAGGTTATTGTTATGGCAACTCTGCGGAAGTCGGGCGCCACTTCCTTTTACCTTAGATTGGTTGTGTAGTTGACAATCGTTGGCTAAATGTTTCACGAATCATTCCGGAGCTTGGATATAATTGCAATGCCGACATCATGAGTTCAAGCCCCAATAGAGGCGTAAGTAAAAAAATCATTGCAACTGAGTAGCCGCATTGGCGGGCAATTATAAAGATCGAAAGAATAGAAACCCTTAATAATAAAGCAGTCGTGGATGAGTAGGTCAAAAGAATCTAGCTAGAGCCACGGATAAAGAAACCTTAGTCAAGCAGTAAGAAAAAACAAACAAATTTTGTGTTGAAATATAAAAGTATAAACATTGCCTTTCCCTTTGTCGTCTAGCGGCTTTATAAATACAAATAAAAAAACAAACAAATTTTGTGCTGAAATATAAAAGTATGAGCATTGCCTTTCCCTGCTTTATAACCACACAATTATCAATATTTTATTTAGACATATCTTTAAGTGCCCATAACATTTCTAAATCTGAAGAGGTTCATTTAAAGAATCGATATCAACATCAATTTGATTTTTTCTAAAGAGATTTGAATTTAAAGCTGCAAAAGTAAAAGTTATTTTTTCTTTTTTTTTTCTAAGAAGATAAATAATTTTCAGCATAAATTACTGAAAAAAATTTTTAACTTATAATCATATATATTTGGATAGTTTTCCATCAAAAGTAAATAATAACATTTTTAGCAAAAGCGCCAGCAGTAGACACATATCTTTTATTAACTTCATTAGTATCGTAAGGTGAATTAACCTGTGTTTTTCTTATGTACCGAGACGCGAGCACTTTGTAGAAAACAGCAGGTCATTGTATTGCTTTACTTTTTTTAGGCTCAACCTTCGAAGCAGAAACCAAGATGGAAATGGGCGCAATGACATGGCCAGAGATTTGCTATATGATTAAACTTTGAACAGAAAGATCATTCATTAATAACGATAAGCTCAGTGGCAAGCAGCCATATGCAAATGAGGATTTGAATAGAAGCGATTAGAAACATAAGCTCCACTGAAAGTGTCTTATGTAGCAGAGAAAGTGCTTGAATGTTAAGTTGTTGAGTTTCATAATGGACTTTGTTTATAGTAACGGCTGTTTCTCTGCACAAGTCGTAATAGCATGGATACTGAATGTGCCGGAGACATAAGGCCAACTTTACCTTACTTTACTTAACTAACATTTCTAGTGCTTTTTCTGATCTTTTGTTAAATCTTCAAACACACACATTCATATCAAAAGCAAAATAATAATGAGGGAAAGGTTATTCGCCATTTTTCGCTTTAAGAGGAATTTATTTTGACTTTGCTCGTAAGGAAGTCCAAAGATAGCGAGTAGTTATTGTTGGATAAAGAATGTAAAGTGTAAGACTAGTATAAACACACCAAGGTTATTGTCGGTGCGGTCACTAAATAATTATTGGAGTGACCGATTTGATGAGTTCAGTCCCTTTATGGCAGCATTTTATTTTCTTGACACCAGCTCATTCGTTTGAGATAAAGGACAGGATTTTACCAATAGTGTTAAATTTTATGATCTAGAGCAGATTCTGGTTTTCGAAATAAAAGAGTGAGAACCTGATAAGACAATATTCCATACAGTAACTAAATACTTACAGCTGTATTGCGTAATTTTTAACCAGAATCATAAAAATGATTACCACTAAATCTTAAATTAGAGCAACAAAAAATTATAATTGAAATTTATTGATTTTTTAATTTTTTCCTAATCAGGATTTGAACTATGGATATCGTTAATAAATTAAAATTTAACTTTTTTGGCTCAGGTTAATTTTTTTTATTCACTTTCTAAAAAAACTTTGAAAGGAAAATTATTTTTAAATGTATGCAGGCGTTTTCCAACGAACAGAAGAAAAGTAAACACTAGCAGAATGTAATGCCGCATTTTCTGTATCGATACATCCTTCATCAGAATTCTATGCATCTCTCACCTTACGTTGTGTACATTTTCAACATCATTTATTTAACCAATTAATCAATATAAATTTGGTTAGATGAAGACCACATGCATTTTAATGAAACTTATATTTTTTATCTGTTGCAGAAAGTTTATATGTCGGTCTATTACGGTTCAAGAGATAATAACCTACACACCCCAGTTCTTTGTAGGAACACCTTTTTATTTCTTATAGAGGATACACACTCTATATAAATTTTAAATGCCTGTCTATTTTCGTAACCCCCATTTATTATCTGCGATTAAAGCGGTAATAATAACTTACCTAAAAAAGGAAAGAAGGGGACAGACGGAAAGACACTACAGGGAAAGCATTAGGATTATGTCATACTCTTTGTGCAGGGAACCCTTATATGATCCATTTTACATTTATTTTTTTGTATAATATATAGTTTTAACATGCTTAATGTTTATGTTTTTTTTTATTTGTAAATCTAATCAGAAAGGAAAAGAAGGAGGTTATCAGTTCGACTGAATATTGATTTTTATGTTTATGTCTGTCATTTCTGAACCGATTTAGAAAAATTTTTGCAATTTGAATTTTGATGGCAAATATTAAAGGGTGTTCCCATACTTGACATTAATTGACCTACATGCGCCTACCTTTTTAACCGTTGTAGACAAACGCTTGAAAATTTTACAGAAGGTCGATTACTTTGACCATTGTAATATCAAATATAAACATTCAAAATTATAAAATAAAGGGTGTCCCAATAGTTAATGAAATTTGATGTATGTGGCCAAACTTTTTTAACTGTTATAGCCAAATACTTGAAATTTACAAAGAACCTTTATTGCTAAGTCCACTATAATACGAAGTGTGTGTAATTATCAAATAGAAAAAATTAACTGCCAGCAAAATGCTATGCAGAATTTTCAGAATTGCCACAACCGTCATGAGAATTCTTCATATCTGCTTACCTTAAGACGCATTTAGACTATATATTTTATATTTTTATGCAATTGCTTATCTATGTCAAATTAGCTATTCTTTACATATGGCTCAAAAGTTTATATTTAAAAGTACATGTAAATTACGTCTGACCGAACCTACAAAGTAAATCATGACTTACAATAGTTGTAAGTCATTGCAAGTCGTTCATTTAAAACTGTAAAAGTAAAGAAAAAACACCCTCCAATAAAATTTTTTATACGTTTTTTACACATAAAAAATATTTTAAAACGTTTACACGATACAAATGTATTTTCAAATGGAAAAACGAACACGTCATATGTGAAAAACATGAAGTCTAAGAGAACCTTTAGGTGGCGTATTCTAACCAACCAATTTTAGCAAATAGATCTTAAACAGAATTATAGTAGTAACTTCACATCAGAGATTAAAATACTGAAACAGCATTACAGTGACGAAAAGAAAACTAAAAAAATTGCATTTAATGGTTAAAAGGGGAAAAAGGCGACTGTCTAGTAAATAAATCATTTTTATACCTGTTGGTGGCTCAATAATCAGGCATGTCACACATTCCGATCGGAATGGTTTTAATTCCGTATTAACAATTCCGATCGATTTTGTTTTACCTTCTTCAGATTCCGATTGATTTTGTTTATTCCTGAAAAGTATTGAATCTCCACTATTTAATGTAAATGTGTCAACATTTTGCACACCAAAGTAAACAACAAGGCTAATCTAAGTTGGACACATCATAAAAGTAAATTAATAAACGCAAATAACAAAATTTCAAGGAAACTAATTTCCAATTTGAAATTTGAAAGTGGTTTCATTCCGAAGAAATTTTTCGTTTTTAGTTTTCTGAAGAAGCAAATTATGGAATTGAAACCACTTTCGATCGGAATTGAGTTCTGTGACATGCCTGAATATTTTCATCCAAACTAAACGAGTAACATGTGGATGTGACAAAGTTCTATTTCGGTAAGTGCTCGGAAATAATAAAAAAAATTTTGACGAATAGAAATTGCTTTTGTAACGTTTTGAAGGTTCATGGAAATTGGTTTTCAAATTATTTTTTGCGATTTTAGAAACCACTTTTTTATTACTTAAAACACGTTAACTATTAAAGCAGAATTCAATCAAATTCTACAGTCTATATTTCTGAACTTTTATGCCTTTTTTATTTGTAAGTGAGAAGGGGGCAGCAAGGAATACTTGATAACGCTCGTGTTCACATCTGTGCTTTCGAATTCAAATTTATTTATATAACATTTGAAAGTAGTCAAAACTCAATTTATATTATTTCTTTAATAAAGTAATTTTGAACACAATCTTTATAAATAAATAATAAAATAAATGTATGAATTTTAAATGCGCTCTTCTAAGATTTCCAATATTTAATAATACAAAATCTATCAATTTTGTGTTATATCTAACTTTTGCCGCCAAAAGAGCATCCGTTAACAAAATTCTACTTTACTATCGTTTTGCTGCCCATAATCATAAGTAGAATGAGTTTGGCTTAAAGCCTAAAACGTCTTGCAAAAATACGGAATTCTAAAATGCGGTTTTTAAGTTTTAAATCAAGGAAAAATTTCCAAAAAAAATTCCATCTAATTTTTCGCTGCAATTATTATTTATATTTTTATTTTGTGTTTTAGCAACAAACTTTAAAATACATGTGTGAACATGTTCCAAGAAAAAGCAACAATTAAAAAGGAAAATAGAGGTTAAAAGGAAAGCAAATTGTTTGTTTTTAAATAAACTTTTAAGTTATGAATAAATGTATTAAAACTTATAAAAATTTATACTTTTGCTTAAAACAAACGACGAGGCAGGTCAAAACTCTATCGTGTAATTATTTCTTCATTGCAAAATTTAGGCATTAAAGCTAAATTAGTGACGAAATGACGATATGGCATTCCAATTCTAATTGTGATCGCCACCTTTTAACTTTTAATATACTTACTTTGTTAGGCACTGACGGCATAAAAATCTCACAAATTATTTCTTTTTTGTTTGCTTATTTTAATTAGAGTCATTATACTTTATCGGTTCGTTCAATGATATAATCCTTCTGCCACGTATTTCTATATATAAAATATTTTTCGAAAATACACATTAGTGCGGTTGTTAAATTCTGAAATGTCTTTTTCCCATTCTGTAGAAAATATTTGCAAAGGTGCTAAGCTTCTTAGAATATTTTTAATAGATTTATTTTAATTTTAGGTAATAGTATTATTTTAATTCTAATTAATTAACATTATTTTTAGATTTAATATATTTCCTTAGATGCAGTTCGCTCCAAGGTTGATTGTATACAAAATTTAATTTAACTCATGCACTCTTATGGTCATTATTTCCTTATTCTTTAATTAACTTTTCCTTAAAATTTGTATAAAATTTTAAAATTATAAATCTGTATTTAAATTAAAACTTGAAAAATACTTGCTGTACACTTCAATTTTTTTTTTATCTCATAATGATCTTCATAGATATATATTTGTCTGCATGTACAACCGGTTATTAGAAATGATTCATTCACTGCGACTTGACAACACTATAGCCGTCTCTTTTTCAAAAATTTTCCATTTTGATCTAAAATCTTCTTCACTGATATTCATTCATTCATTCATTCACATTAACAATGGCTCTTTGTACAAGATTAGTTTACTGATAAACTTTTGCAATTCTTTTGCAAGTAACCGGTAGTCGTCAACAATTTTAGAAAGAGAAAAAGTAACGACTTTAAAAATTTCACCAGAAAACCGGCATTTCTTTTATTTTTTGCGACGATCTTTCTCGTTATTTTTATAAATTTTTTATAAACAATTCTGAACGTGGCAAAGTTTCACGAGTTACTCAACGTGTGAGATTTAACAAACGTTTAAACTTTATTCAAAATCTTTTTTTTTTTTTTTGTTTTGTAATCGTATTCTCTGCTCTTTTCACTTCAATGTTCATTTCGTCTTTGTGATGGAGTGTGCGATTTTGTATTATATTTTTTGTTTTTTCAAAACTGATCGTAGGTAGATCTTCGCCTAAGTTACCACTTTGTTTATGGCTGCATTTGTGTTTTTTCTTTTTTTTTTCTTTTTGAGATTTTGATTTTTAGTTTATTTAGCGTGTGTGGTTGTTTACGTCACTGTGTCTGTCTACTTGTTGTCATTTTTGGTCATACATTTTATCGTTAAGGCATAACTGATGGTACTGTTGCTGTTGTTGTTGTCGTCAGTGTTAGTTGTTTTGTGTAGGCTAAATTTTATCTTTGGCTTGTGCTGTGTGGAACTCTCTCCCTGGCTGACTCTCAAAACTGTTGTTAGAATACTGCTACAAGTCTTGAGTAAAATTTTCAACCACTTTGTTGAATAAAAAAAATAAAATCTTATTTAATCTTTACCAATCGAATATAATTCTTACGAATCCATAATTATCCATAAAGCAAAGTACACAGCTACCAATGTACATTAACAAAAACACAAATTTCTTACGCCATCACTTTTATTAACATAAAAATCAGTCGTTTCGTTCTTGTTGCTAAAAAAAACTTAGATTCTACCACTTTTTCTTTATCTAGGGGCGTCAATTGTTTGATTCCTTTTTTGTTTAAACCGCCCTAGAAAAATGTTTTTTTTTTAGTTTTGTTACTGAGTTTTTACTGTTTTCATTGGGTAATGTCTCGTGGTGTAAGTCTGCGTTGTAAGATTGCGTAGGCCAAATAGTCTGCCACAATCGCACAGTGTTTTAACTGTTGACAAAATTCAAATAAATTAAAGGAAAACAAGAGACAAGAGAATATAAAAATAAAATCCTTGACATTTAGCATATTCTGGGATATAGCGTAGCGTTTTTAAACCAGATAATATTCTTACACTTTCTTCAATACAAAGCAAACTAACTCACCAATACGTCAAGAAAATGAAACATTAAGAGGAAGTTATTGATGAGGTCTACATTTAGCAGAACTACTGGATTACTTTTTATTTTGGAAATGCTTTTTGAAAAAAGTACATTTTGGGTCATAATGCTAACCAATTAATTGAACTTTTTTCTTCACCATGGTACAAAGGACTTAAAGCAAGTGCAGTAGAAAAGTGACAAAAGAGTTTTGTTTTTAATAGCGCTACAATTGCAAGTTGTTTTTGCTTTTTCACAGCGGAATTCAACCCGTAGTTTCAATCCTTGTTGTAATAGTTTGTGTGCAGCACAAACAAGCATATGAATTTCTACTAAAGTCCTAGGATAACGAAACGTATAAAAAGCAAGTATCAAAAAATGTCTTTAAAATTAAAGTCATGCCATTTTGCTTACTCAAATCGCCAAAAAAAAAAGTTTATGCAACTATTTTAATGAAAACAATCGAAGCAATCAGATACTTGTTAAGAATTATTTAATAATTTAGGCTAAAGCTTCTTTAGTTTTCTCCAACATTTATAATTTTTTATCGCAAAAGTTAAAATTAATTTTAAATAGAACGATGACCATTTGTAAAAGAAGGACTACAGACATAAGTTCTTACTAATTTAATAAGTCATAACTGAATGACTACCCAAGAGCCATTAGAATTTAAATAAACAATTTCCTCGATCGTGACTGCCGAAGATTATCGATTTATTCTCTATTTGCCGTGAAGGTGTAATTTCGCAAACTCGTTACTTGGTTGTTATACAATATTATGTTGTAAAAATAAATATTATTTTTCTCATTTGTAAAATGAAGTAAAGAGTGTAAGTAAATTTAATACAAAAAGACCTTGAAAGAGCTTAATGCTCGTAACATTAATATATTAAGCAATAAATAAGTTATAAAAAAAAGATAATGACAAAAAGCGAAAAACCAAAGCACAAGATAATTAAATGACAAAAGAACTAAAATTCAATCATTGGTTAATTCCTGATGACGAAAATAATGATCAAGAATGTATGAAAGTATTTGAGAAACAAAACCAATATCATGGGCTACTAACAATTTTTATATTTGCTAAACAAAACAGCAAGCCAGTAAAATAGAATGTGAACTGAAATTTAAATGTTCCTTCTTAAAACATCCAAAATTTTGTATCTAATAAACGACTGATCTTAAAATAATCGAATTTAAAATAAGGGAAATGAATAAAAAAATTTATTTATAAAATTATTATGGGAATTTTGATAATATTATTTATTATTTTATTCTAATAACCCATAACATTTAAAATAAGAATGTACTTTATTTGTTAGTTGGAAAAGCAGGTATCTCTACGTATTTTTTATTTAAGTTCTCTATAAATGACTACTTTAGAGCTTACAAAAGGTAAAACTATTTTTTCAGATACACGGCAAAAGCTAATAAAATCAAAACTTTACTATTAAAGTGTCTTATTACAGACACTGACCCCAATGACATTCTTGAAGAACTAAATAAATATCTAAATAATTATTAAATAAAAAGAGGAACGGAAAAAGGAGGTCATAAACAACTTTTTTGGTACAAATAAGCTGCTATAGCAAAGTGAATCAAGTTAAATCATTAAAGTATTTTAATACAGATGTGCTTGTTGGAAGGCTTTAAAAAATGTGTGATGTGTAAAATGCAGACAACCTGTAAATCGAAAAATGTCAAGTACAGAAAGTCAGTGAAAAGAAAAAAATATGGTCACCCTGCATCGTCTTACAGATGTGAGAGTAAAAAGAACCAAAAAAAGTTACGGTCAAAAATCAAAATTTATCTGAAAACCCTGTATATAGAACTTCTTTTTAAACAAATAATAACTCGAGCGTAAGTTTCACTAACATTGTTAAAATACAAACAATTCAATGTAGAACGCGCTGCTATTAGCAAAACTTGGCAATACTATACAAAATCTGGTCAAATCAAATTATAAGTCTAAGCAAACAATTACAAATGAAAATATCTAGAAAAACACTATTTACTCAATGTCAGACTAAGTTAGAAAGATGGCGGACTCTTTAAGTACGACTTAAGTAAGTGGTTAAAGAGCTAAAACCAAGATTTAATGATATTTAAGGAAACTAAAATAAACGATAGGCGTAATGTTGTCTTCCAAGATTACAATTGTATCAGCAAAGATAGAATAAATTCAACGCTACAGCCGGCACAGCAATTTAAGTTAAAGATTGTGTTAAATTTTGTAACCGTTCAAATTTGTGAGAAATTGACGTTGCATTCTAATTAAATGCTTTTTGTTATAGTAGCCCACTATCTCGCCGGTTATTATGATGTTTTTTAGTTAAACTGCTTTATAATTTTGATCTACAAAATTCAAATAATCACTATATCCTTGCAGGAGATTTGAATTGTTAGCACATGGATTAGAGAAATAGCTGTCAAAACAAAAGTGGAAACCAGCTGAAAGAATGACTCTTTACAAATGAAATTCTATACAGATGTGTTTTTTATGCTTCGGAGAAATTTCAAATTAGATTTTTCTTATCTTAGACTGAATGATATGAAAAATCAGTTCCTCAATTTAAAAAATGTTACTCGTATAATAAAATCACTAGAACAGTAAAAAAAATTATATGCTGAAAAAATTAACATTATTACAATATAACAAATGTAACAGATTGGAATAATATTTATCATACCAGGCGTTTAACTTGTAAAATACTAAACTAAACCTAATTAAAAAACTTCTTAACCAAAATGTTTGTTTTTTAGTCAATAAACATTTTTATAAAAAGCTAAGAAAAAAATTTAAAACAATTCAATTTTGTACAAGAATATTAATCCTGATAGTTTGAATAAAGACCCTTTGAGTAATAACTGCATTGTAAGTGATGAAGCACAAAAATTTAATGTTACAGGTTTTTTTATTTGAAATCGGTTCACTCTTACAAAGAGTAGACCGTAACAACGGGTTGCATACTGAAGTTGACAGTAACTTCTTTAGAGTTTTAGAAAAGCATACTGAGTATGAAGCCAGTTACTCAACGATAAGTCATTTAGCACATTCAAAAAAGCTAATGGCCATTATGATTTATTTTTGTTACCAGTAAAATATTCCCGATTGGTGTTAATACTATTCCAAACATAATTTAAAAAACACCCCAGCAAGAATCATTAGTGTATATTATACACTATTCAATAATATGCTAAATAATAATTAATATTTCGCCAAAAGCGTTGAAAACAGCAAAGGTTTTAGTTATACCAAAGAAGCATAAAGATATGAGCAATCCTAAGGATCTACTAAAAAAATTAGCGAATTTTTCATAAATAATAAATTGATAAAATTTTTCGTAAAATTACGCTATAAACAACATTCTTATTACATTTTTTTCTGACAAAATCTAACACAAATCTTAAGACTTGTATAATAGTATAAATGGACCTTAAATAGCAATAATTATTATTATATATATGATAAGAAAGATACTTATATCCATTATGCTTGAGGTCCTGCTATAGGGACGGTGTGTAAAAATAGTTTATAGATACTTAAAACTTTTGTTTATTTATAATTGTTAAAAAATAAGAGTTTCGTATAAATAAGCATTTCAAAATATACACAATTCCCTAATTATATGTACTTATATATATTTTTTTCTTTTTCAATTGGATTTTGAATTTACCAATTATAATTATAAGTTTTTGAGTAGAATACGAATCATATTTGGCCTCAAAGTCTTGGTTCTAAAATTGTTTATAAAGCAATAAATAAAAGTTTAGGAAAACTTTGACAAACAAATTTATTAAAACAATTAAAACGGTAATAAAAATTATATTTAACTTCAAACAAATGTTCGTTAAAAAAAATAATAAAGGGTCATCGAAATAATTTTTACACGTGACATCTTTTTAAATGACATAAGCCATTATGTTTTATTAGAAGGTAGTACAGTTTCAATAATGGACATGTACACATTGCAACAACGCGTTTACATCATTCAAAGTTATTATGAAAATGGGCGTTCTTTGAAAAATACCCATCGCAAAATTCGTGATTTTTTTGGTGTAAACAATCGGCCAAATCAATCTTCAATTCAAAGATTATTGAAAAAATTCGAAGAAACTGGTTGTGTTACTGATAAAACAAAAAGTGGAGGACCAAAAACTGTACGCACAAATGAAAATATTGCTGGTGTTGGTGAAAATGTTGAAAATGAACCGACAACATCAATTTCGCGTCGTTCGCAAGAATTGGGCATATCTTATGGCTCCTTATGGAGGATTTTGCATAAAGATTTGCATTTACATGCTTATAAAATTCAATTAACCCAGGAATTGAAAGAAAGAGACTATGGACAACGTCGTACTTTCGCTAGTTGGATTATTGAACAACGAACAGCAGATCCATTGTTTTCAAGCAAAATTTTGTTTAGTGACGAAGCTCATTTCAGAATGGATGGATTCGTCAATAAGCAAAATAGTCGTATCTGGGGTGATGAAACTCCTCGTATTATTCATGAAAAATCTCTACACCCACAAAAAGTTACTGTTTGGTGTGCATTTTGGGCAAATGGAATCATTGGGCCATTTTTGTTCGAAGATGATGCTGGAAATGCTGTTACTGTGAATGCTGAGCGATACCAATCAATGTTGAGAGACTTTTTTTTTAATGATCAAAAGAACAACATTCAAGTTGCGATTCGTGAAATAACACCAGCAACATGTCGGAAAGTCATTGAAAATTTCGATATTTGGATTGATGTCTGCAGACGCAGTCATGGTGTACATTTGAATGATATTCTATTCCACTTATAATTGTAATGGATCATACTTTAAATAAAAAAACAGCTTGAAAAATTGCAACTAGTTTGTGTTTTATTTCAAAGAAACATGTAGGCGCGTTTTTTGGATGACCCTTTACATAACTCTTTTTGTGCAAGAAAATAAGTGACGGCAATAAAAGTTTAATAAATTTTATAAAAGTAAAAGTGAAGAGCTTTTAATTAAAGCAATATATGTACACCTATACCCTCGAAATTTGAATTACTTGTGGAGTTTTCTAGGAAATATTATGCTGAGCAATTAAAACTTCCTTAAAGAAAGTATTTAAAAGCAAATCAATTTAATATCAAGATTCAGTTTAATCTTATGTCAAACTTACTACCAATCTTTTAGCTTAATACCGAAGAAGAAGCATGGATCCACACTAGAACCGATAATACTTTCTACATATCCATACGGCACTATGGGATTTAGTCGTTGGATCTGTCAATAATCTAGTCCAAAAGGAAAAATTGAGTTTATTATAAAAAAAGTTTAATAGTTTTTATAGGTCTGTCAGATTTGTGAATCATTAAAAAAATCATAAACTAATAGTTTCGGTACGATCTTGCAGTTATTAAGCCCTAAACACATACTGTTTTGTTGATGTTATAAGGTTTTCTTCGCTACTTTAGAAAAGATATTTATTTCCAATTAAATATAACCTTAATTAATTAATTTAATTAATTTTATTAATCTTATAAAAGATCCTGGTTTAATAAAAAATTAAATACATAAACTTAGTAATAAAATGCAAAATTGAATTTTTCCTTGTACATGAACTGACAACTAGAAACGGGTTTGTTAGAATTACGAAACTATGAGAACACATCCAAGGCACAAACTTGAATTTAGGCTTTGTTAGTTTTGGCTTTCTTATTAGTTAAGAATATTTTACTTTAATTGAATTGCAATACATATATATTAATTGGCCTACCGACGTCGATGGAAGGCATATTTCCATACTAATGGTAAAAGCTAAAGCTGCAATAATATTATTGTAGCACTATTCACCTACAACTTTGAATATATAAACGTCCAATGCAGTTGTGCCACTGAAATTACTAACTGTATGAAAGCACAAAATTTGTTTGTTCTTCGGAAAGCTATAGCTACTACACTAGTTGAATTTCTGAAATTTTTAGTCTTTTATCAGAAATACGGTTGGTAATACAAAGTCATTTTTTTCGTACTACACGTGGGCCTTTCGCTTCCCATACGAAAAAAAAACGACTGTCGTGTTTTTTGGTAACTGTATTTCAAATAACTTCCTTGCTAATATGCATAATGTAGCAAACAACTGTACGGATTAGGAATGTTGGCGTGAGTAGTTGTTTTCGCAATGCAAAGGAAGGGTATTCAAATTTTGTACATGTTTCTTTCAAATTACTGTGCTTAATCAAATAAAAAAACTGGCTGAAGTGGAAAACTGGTCGTAGTACGATTATTTCTATTGGCGTAACGAAGAGCACCGGCACGTATCGAACATTCTTAAAACAAAAGAATTGTTCGAAGATAATGGCTACTTTGCAAATTGTCTCACTTAAAAAATCCTCCAAAAGTACAAGATGGCTTAGAAACCGTATTTAATCTAAAAGAATTAGATTTCTTAATAATACTTAGGTTGTGAGGCAACCAAAATAACTATTTTTATCTGCAATGCTATCCTACGTATTGGATTAAATCCAGCAGAATTAAAAATTAGCTATCCTGACTCCTTAGCCAGCAAGAGATCACACAGTAGTAGAATAATATTTTTACAAATACGTAATAACCGTCTGGAAAAAAACTAATGTTTACTCTATTCTGAGCGAGCGAAATTTTATTCCATAAAAGACAATTGAATAAACCACACTCGGTTGTAAGAAACCTTGTAATTTAGTAAAAAAAGTATTATATACCCTTCAACATGTGTGTAAATTTAGTTTAGTGAACTATCTCTAATCAACAAAAAAAAAAACCAATAAGGGATACCAGAATTAAAAAAAATAAGTACAGAAGAACTATAACATTTTTACATAAAAATGTCGCCGGCTCTTAACGGGCTTTTGGGTATCTTTTAATGCATATCTTATACGCCAGCCATTATTTTTGTCCAGACATCGATCATTCCTAACGACAAAACTTTCCGCATTGTTCATGAAAGCCACCATGTACCTTCATGATATTTTCGAATTGAAAACCAAAGAAAAAAATTATAGACACCGAAATAGGATTATAAAACTGAACTTTGTGGGTCATAAAAAATTCAAATATTAGCGAAGATTTGCAAAACGTATTTTTGTAAAAGTCTGTAACATATCTGCAATGACTGCCTTTAGATCCGACCAATAAAGACGAACATCGCATCTAAGTGGCTTGAGAGATCTTATTTAGCTTTTTAAGAGCTTTGTTCTAATATGTTCTACCTACAACTATAATATTTTTTTTTTGAGATTCTAAATGTTTAGTTTAATGCAAAGGTCCAGGCTTAGAGGTTTTTCTTGCTTAATGACTCTATTAACCGCTTGGGTTTGAAGGGATGCCGCTGCACTAAATGGACCTCCAATTACACGACAACTGTCTGTTCTCTTGTGACTTATACTTTTTGTTTAAATATTGCATTCTTCTTTTGTACAACTATTAAAGCTGCTGCAAAATTTCATTAAATGCACTGTTATCTGCGCAATCACCTATTGAAAGCGAGTAAAAATTAGTTTTACAAGCGTAAGAGCTTTTATGCTGGCTTTTCGTCTTAAAATATGTTTTCTTGGGAATTTTAAAATCAATTATTTCTAATTACATACTTAAAATTATTTAATATTTAGGGCCAACCAGTTTGGAGGATCGGGTGCTTTTGCAAATCGAACATTAAGTTTAAAAAAGTGTCTTCACTTTACTCTGTATATGTTTGCTGTATTCATATATTTATTTTTAATATGAAAATTAATTATTTGGAATCCTCTTTATAGTAATTTATTTTGATTGTGCTGCGAATATCATCGACATCGACAAATCCCTCAAGTGGAAATACCAGCAGCGTCCTAGTAATCGTAAGTTTAGGCCTAGAACTTGTATAGACCATCAAATAGGGACATGTTTTTTTTTTTAAATTCAATCTATCATTTCTTTTAGCAATTTAAAAAAAAAATAGAAAACAAATTTCTTGTAAAATCAACGTATCAGCTACATGTAAAATAGTTCTGTTTAATTTAGTTTTAAATTTTGTGCCACAATAATTGTTATCCATAATCAAAAACATATTTGTAAATGCATTTTCCCTATAAATTTCTTCATTAATTTATCGTCGTTTTCTGTATAAGCTAAAATATTAGACTAAAAAGTTTTTTTTCAAATGGTTTTTGATGCATAAGTCCTCCATAAAGATAGATTTGCAACTATTTATTTATGAAATCTATGTTTTTCATCACATAATTCGTTATGAATATTCTTAGCTATTTATCGTTTTCAGCCGTGGATATTAAAGAAAAATGGTAGCTCAACTCCATTCACTGTATCTCACTACCTTTTTTATTTAGCCATATTCACTTGATAGTTTTTCAAAGAGTAGTATTTAATTTAGTTGAATAAAAGACAGATTAAAAATAAAGAACTTAAAGCCAATTTGGCTAATTCGCCGATATACCTGCATTTTTGTCGACTTTAAACATAAAATAAAGCTGCAATATTTTTTATTTTTCAATTGCAGTGTTATCACATAAAAAAAATCATACAAAATAGACAAAACTATCGTATTTTCAATATCGCATCTCACCATTATATGTATCTTTTCTTATTTGTTATTATTGTGTAATATAAAAGCCTTTTATGGCCAAAACTACATATTACAATTGAGAATATATTTGGTTTACTTATGGTAACTCTAGATTCATATAATTCGTATAATTAAATCTGATATATGTAACTATTTTCATATAAATATTTTAATACAATTTTTTATAAACAGCTTCAAATTATAACATCTTAACGTTTAGATTTAAAAATTAAACGAAGAGAGGTCCGTAATCAACAATAGGAAGGTAGAAAAGTTAAGTTGAATTTGCATTGAAATGTTCAATAAACTTTTTGCGATATACGTGAATAGAATATTAAAAGGATCGCAACGCATTAGGTAAACCATTCCAACAATGAGCAACCATGCCTAGATTTTTTGCAAGAATTCGGATTACATGTTGTAATGACTTAAGCGCTTTTACAACCTGTAACAACATAGTAGAAAAATCCATCATTTTATCTTTAGCCATTGAAGCAGCCGTTTTTCGTCATATCGTTTAGTCTTATATCAAAATACTACAACACCGCCTTCATCTACTGCCTCCTTACCAAATTCTAAGTTACCAAGGCACGTGTCTAACTTGTAAAAATCTGGTACAATACTGTCTTTTTTGTTTATTTCGTTTTTATTATAATTCTGCTTTCATTATATAAATATAATTTCGTTGTAAATAAAAATTGTAACTGGCTTTCTTTTCGTTTCATAAAAATAACCAAAGTAACTAAATTTACTCTGCGCCATCTTAGAGATATTCACGAATAATATTTATGTATCATGACTACTCATAGCTACCTTAATTTTTGTAATTGTAGTTGTGCCTTTTTCTTATTTGCAGTCCATCCTACACATTCAGCTCTGAAAGCATAAAAAAAGTTATTTTTTGTGACATTTAAGAAGTTGTCCTTATTATAAGCTCTGTCTGTTATCATTACTATGAAAAAACAAAAAAGAGTCTGTGGTACTTAACAAATAAGAAAGGAGTTTTTTATTTTAGATAGCCAGCCATATTGTTACTTATATATCGACATTTTGTTAAAAAATTAATTTCTATTGGTTGCTAGTATGCTACCCCAATTAAAATGTCTTATTAACCTTCCTTAACAACTTTATGAAATTTGGAACAACTACTATTAATGTACTTGTCAAATGTTATGAAAAAAGGGAGGGACACAAAATTTAACATATATTGACCAGTGAAAAAAGTACATCTCACGAAATTGATTTAAAATTGTTAAAAATAGTCGAATAAGTTAAAATTTCAAGGATTTGTACAAAAAAGTCCGCTCGAAGATTATGACTTTCAAATGATATACTCTATAAAATCCTAAAAATCCAAATTATAGTGCCAATTGACATCTTTTCTTTAAAGTTCCTATTTAATAATAATTCGTAAGCTCTTGAATCAATGAAGAAATATGTATAATTCATAGGCAAGAAAATATATTGCTGTACTATTTATGCTTATAGTCTACTATGCAAGACATTTTGCTTAAAATTTCACCATAAAGGTTTTTGAAAATTTGCAAAATCTATATTTTTAATTTAAATTGCCTTAGTATCTGGAGGTTAAGTAGCATCAGGCCTTAAACCTGACACTAATATAATAGAATTTATAATTATTTTAATTTAATTATCATTTCAAAACATGTTTTTTATAAATCGATAATATTGATACATAAAATTTGATTCGACCACCGAACGTACTGCACTTATAAAATTTTAAGTGTTTTGGGCAGAAGAAGGACTATAGACAGCCTCGAAATAAAAATATTTTTTATAGTATCGAAAAACTTTATTTTTAATTAATGTATTAGGATAGTCCTTGCCAATGTGTTATTGTTATACTTACACCACCCTTGATTTAGTATTTCGCTGTAGTTGATTTTCGAAAGAACATTTCCTGTTACTTGAAATAATTTTTAAATTTTAATGAATTTCAAAAACTAACTTTCTGCGTACGTTGTTTAAAACATTTTTAGAAATTTACAAGTATGTCAATTTAAAATTGTTGTCCGGTTAAAATTGTTGGTTAAAATCAGAAGAGCTCAAAGGCAGATGTAGTATAAAGCTATATAAATGCTTAGCAGATTTTGCTAGAACTCCCGAATCTGATAACTCGGAAATAGGTATTTATCCTGATCATAATTACCGTTATAGCTTAGATTTGCTCTTCAAAATTCTGAAAAGACAGTTTAAAACCTGCCTTTGTAAGTATCTGAGGACAGTTTTGCGACAGCTAAATTTTCTATCCAATCTGTAAGCACAAATTAAAAAAAAAAACTCAAAATCGGCTTAAAAATGACCGAGTTCTGCAGGCATAAACATAAAAAGCAACATTCAGTCGATTCAAGAACCTTCTCCTCAGTTAAAAATATATCGTTTTATGGCTCTTTACATTTTTTGTTCTATATAAAACAAAATGATTTCTTCCTGGGTACAGTCGCACCCTGTATAGACGCGTTAGGTTTTTGTTTAACAGTTTTGACTTGCATTATCTTGCAGTTAACGCATCGATGTGTATTCATGTTTTTTGTGCATTTCTAAAATTTTTTAAACACCCTGAAACCGTTTTTTTTTATTTGATGATGAATATTTTGTTAAAACCAATTTATCGTATTTTTATTGTTTTAACCTGCAACAGAAAGAGATGAAAATGTTATACTATAAAATATTAAAATAATAAAGTATAACCTAACATCTCCCTTTCATGCTACAAATTCTGGACACATAGGCAAATTGCAACACAAAAAAGGGAATATGGTGACCATTAAAATACTGCTACGTTGTTTTCCTTTGGGCAAACGTACGGATTTTTTTAATTGCAAATATCACTGGCGCACGTTATTAATTCTGTGTTTTTTATTCTGAGGCTCTGGCTATACTTGAACATATGACTTCTTAATGCAGCAATCGACGCTACAACACTTTGTTACTCCGGGTAGGTGTGAACTGTTGAGTGCCTTGTTTATAAACCTAAGCCATCCACAGACCACTTAAGCCATTTTTCCCCTTTATCCATAGCCACATCATCACACATCTTACTGGTGGAAGTAACCTTCTATACCCATATGGACAACAACAACATGGGTTGCTTTACGCGAATGTCGTAAATTCGAAAATAAGAATTTTTCTTTAAAAATTTCCTTTAATAGTCAAAATTTCTTTTAATACATAAAATAGTAACCTAAATGTACAGTATTTATAAATGTTAACAGTACCTACTTTAGTTCGCATATCTTTGCATATAATAAAACTGTAACGGGACCATTTCTGTATATAAAATATTTTTTTGAACACTTCTTTTTGGAGTTTTTGTCTGTCTTTCTGTGTTCGCATCACGTAAAAACCTTGGTTAAAATGTAGAATATTTTTTTTTTTAAATAAGATATTTCCTGGAGAAACTAGAGATAAAAATGTGAAAGCACCCAATTTTACCGTTATAAGAGTACTAAACCGTAGTCAATACATTTTATTTTTGTGATTTGAAAGGCTGCTTACAGATAATTTTTTGCTTAGTTTTGCAATGTCAAAAAAAGTGAATCATTTTTAATTACAAAATTTATTTTTTTATTTTTCTTTAAGAAAAGAATTGTAAGAAGAATTTAAAAAACGAATCTTAGTAATTATGTTATTAAAAAGGGGTAAGAAAAAAGTGCAGTAGTAAATTGTGCTCTAAAGTTTACCATACACTTAAGTGCCTGTTTTTCTTTTTATTGTTGTATTATTGTAGCGGCGCTGCCACCTTATATGTATTTGCCTTGCTTTTTTCATTTGAATTTTAAGAAAATTAAAAATGACACGCGGGCGATGTAGTTGGCACTGTCAGTCTGTAAAAGCATTAGCAAAAGTTCGCAAAACAATCGAAACATCGAAACCTATAAAATCGTAAAGCTAGGAGTAATTAATTTTAAAATCTTATATAATTTGAATATTATAGTTGAACTATAGTTGAACTGCAGCCTTAAGTCCTGTATTCCAGTTTTTTTATGAGCGATGTCACAATAAGTACTTGTCCGTCAACGCAAAGTACGAAAGTTCGTCAACTTTTAATTTTCGTTCAATACTTTGGTTCAATTGTTTCTTTCAACTCTTTCTGTGCTTGAATTATACGCCGTGATTTTAATAAAATAATATTGGTGGAAAAAAATTAAATACAAATTGAACTAAACTTACAAGTAAATAAAATACAAATTATATTTATTATTTATTTATTTATTTATTCTTATTGTGTCAACCTCATCGTCGATACTTTAACTTTAGTTGAAAACGTCAAAGTACAAGGTATGGCGGATTCTATGTGCCCCGGCGTTTTTTTTTTGTGACTCTCGTAATCTTAATCTATATCTCAATCGCTAAAAACCTAAAAATAAATTACAGCAAAAAGTGTTACAGAATAGCATTTTCAGCCAAAAGTCGCTAAATATATCTTTTGAAACGTTTAGCAATGTAGATTTAGCTTTAGCTCTTTGATATTATAAAAAATAAATTATATTAAATGTATGTGGATGTTTTCCAAAGAAAACAGACAAATTTTGACACTAGCAGAATTCTTCGCAACTACTTACCTTATCTTATGTGCTTTGTAACCAGCTAATTTTGTAAACAAGAATACGAGAAGCATTTATAATCAATAAATATTAATTTGATTAAAAGATGTGTAAAAAAAACTTTTTTTGTGGAACTAAAGAATGTAATATTTTTGTACCGGAGAATGAAGAAGATAATAAAGATGAGAGAGAACAAATTTGCAGCAAGAATTTTATAGTAAACTATGTTGCTGTTTTGAATTGAGGCCATTAATATAAACCACTAAACCCCAAAGAAAATATTAGTATTTGAGCAGGGACTTTGTAATAAGTAAGAAAGTCGGAGACTGACAGTCTACAACCGCTCATCACTAAATAGCTAGCCAAAACAGAAGTAGTCTGATTCATTATCTTCCTACACAATCACTGCTGATACCCAACAAAAAATTTAAAAAAAGTTTATCGAGTCTGGAATTTAACATTTTTGGTGGAAGGACTTCCCAACTAAATTACAAACCTAATGATTTTAACAAGGCATGAGACTTTTATAATCAACTATTGAGAATTGATTACATTAACTATTGCAGGAAATAAAAATAATCATTAGTATGCACTTTAACGTATTCCTTTTTAACTTAAAGAACTAGTTTAATTACTGCTTCCCTTTTTTGCGAGCTAATGTAATGTGTTTTGTAAGCGAGTAATAAAATTTGGCATTCACAAAAGTAAGTCATTATATGGCAAGTACTTTTTAAGGAAATGTCAATTATTTTGCTGCGTATGGAAGTAGTCTGTACGAATACATTGGTGAAAGTTTTCTTTTAATTTAAATAAAATGTCATAAATAAATTAATGCGTGTCTCACTGGTTAATTGCACATTTACATAAAATTATTGTTGAAATAAAAGGGTTCAACTACAAATAACTTTGTTCGTTGTTTTTGTGTCTATGCTTGCAAGTTAACAACTTTCAGAAGTAATTGCTCTGCCCCCATACAAAGAAAAGTTAACTGAATATGCAGTACATACATGAACACATAGAAAAAAAGCTTTCTGCGCAAACAAACAAAAATAATCTTGTAAAGTTTAAACTAAACATTTATGGTTGTTTGTAAGTACTTGTGATGTTTATTTGAGTAAAGTTAAGTTTGATGGTGTGAGTAAAATTTGAATGTGTTTTTTTTTTCTTGTTGCATTTCACATGACGTGGGTGTTTTCATTGATAAATTTATACTTTTTGTACGAACGTGTGTTTGCTTTTTATACACATATATTTTTTAGTGAGTCAAACTGTTTTTGTTTGTAGCTTTTTTTCCTAAAGGTTTATTTTTGTGTTACTGTTGGTGTTTTAAGTTTTGTAAAGAAAAAAGTCCAACTGTTGAGATTAACTGCAAATTGAATTGCAAAATTGTGCAGCTGTGCGTTGAATTGAATCAAATTGCGCTTAAGTTTTAACTGTTTAAAATCTCAAACTGAGTTCTTGAAACTTTGTTTAGAGCGTTTTATTATTTTTCCTTTCATTCATTCGTTTATTTCATTTGTTTTATTTTTTACCATGTGTATCGTGGGTGGATCATCTGAGAGCTGTTTAAGTTTTGCTTTTAAGTACTCAATCGTTAGAAATCTCTTTTAGATACTCTAAACGAGGTTTTTCTTCTTTAAAAATTAAGCGGAAAGAAATCACATGGAAGCTTCCATTTAAGGTACATTGTAAAAATTGTATGGTGTGGAAGAAATCCACAGTAATATAATGCAATTTAAGATCGATCGGTATTCCTGCAAGAGATATTCATGATTTAAAAGAAAGAAGTTTAACCCTTTGTATTTATTCAAGCATGTCACACATTCCGATCGGAATGGTTTTAATTTCTTATTAACAATTCCGATCGATTTTATTTTACCTTCTTCAGATTCCGATCGATTTTGTTTATTTCTGAAAAGTATTGAATCTCCATTATTTAATTTAATATTTTGCACACCAAAGTAAACAACATGGCTAATCTAAGTAGGACACATCATAATAGTAAATTTAAGAAACGCAAATAACAAAATTTCCTGGAAACTAAATTCCACTTTGAAATTTGAAGGTGGTTTCATTCCGTTTCAAGTTTTCTGAAGAAGCAATTAAAAACTTTTTTTTGTTACGTTTTTTTTTTTTTTGAAAATTTCATGTCTGTTATTGAGCTGCTAACCTAATTCGGAGAGAGGCGCTATACCTTTGAAATCGGCAACAACTTAACTAACAGCGAAAGGATTGATAGTGTTGTGTAAGAAGAAAATCACAAGACTGGGTTTGGGTTCAAACTCGATCATATCTTACTATAGTTGCATTATAATTTAATACAATACGTGTGGTCGTTAAGAAACATTGAAATAAATTTTTCTTAACCAACTGTGCAGCATCTTCGCCTATGGTACTTTCTCTAAAATAAAGAGTTTACAAAAATAACAAAAAAAAAAAAAAAACATCATCAAAAAAAATGGACAACCACTTTCAGCATCTACCTTTTCATTTAAAGAACGGTCTACGTACATTTCGATTAAATCTAATATACAGGTATGTCACAGAGCTTAATTCCGATCGAAAGTGGTTACAATTCCGCAAATCGCTTCTTACGAAAAATTTCTTCGAAATGAAACCAATTTCAAAGTAGAATTTAGTTTCCTTGAAATTTAGTTGTTTGCGGTTGTTAAACTTACTTTTATGATGTGTCCTCCTTAGATTCGCTTTGTTGTTTACTTTGGTGTGCAAAATATTATCACATTTAAATAAATAGTGGAGATTCAATGCTTTTCAGAAATAAAAAAAATCGATTGGAATCCGAAAAAGATAAAATAAAATTGATAGGAATTGTTAATACGGAATTGAAACCATTCAGATCGGAATGTGTGACATGTCTGATAATTCTTAATTGTTTTAGAATGTTGATTTTATATCAAATAATTTTTCTTTTATTCCAACGCACACAAAAACCTCATAACAGGGAAATGTATTATTGTTTAATTTATTTTAACTATATAAGTGTTATCTACTTAAACATCAATAGTTACTGTTTCTCCATTTATTAAAGCTAACACAATTTTACCTACTAAAACAGTAAAATTTACTGCTATTTTCTTTAATTTCAACCTTCTAAAAATAACTTACTAAAGCAATAAAAACTACAAATTTTTAATTTTTTTTTTTTTTCGTATCAAAAATTTTTAATTTATTAGCAATTAATTTTATTTTAATACTTATGCTATTTTTCTGTAAATTATTAAAGGTCCCCTAGATTAAGTTGGAAATACAGTCAGAGAACTCCAATAATAAGACCTTTATATACAAAATTTGTGTCAGTGTTCTTTTTTTGTAGTTGCAGCTTAAAACACCTACATATATATTTTCTGTTCATTTTAGTCTCTTCTCATGTGATTTAGGTCCAAAACTATTTCTTATATAAAATTACTGGTACTCATGCTACTCTGACATACATACATGTCTAGTACGTACTATTTAAGTTTTAAAAAATATGCAAATAAAAAAGTAATAAAACGTTAGAAAGAAGTTAGTATTCGTACTTAAAAAACTGAAATTTGTTTCCAGATGTTAAACAATTAGAAATCAGAACAAAAAGCTTTATTAGATCGGTCACTGATAACCGCTTTTTATGTTTTTTTTTTTTTTTTTTTTTTTTTTTTTGTTAATTTTGTAAATAAAAACCTTGTTGATGTTCCTTTTTTGATTACACGAATGGGGTTTAGTTCCTGATTTAATATGTATTAAAAAAAGTTCCGAATTAAAACTAAGACACATAATTTCTAAAATACCTTAGTAAAATGTGTCACAAGATTTCTCTTTGCCGACACGTTGCGAAGTTCGGTGGACGATGATGCTTATTGAAATGCTGAATGCAATTGTAACCATCATTGGCCTTCCTAATAATCAAAGTACATAAATGAGTTAACGGTTATTAGTTTGAGCACAATCACAGATCGATTTTAGCACAAAAATTGCACTGTAATGATTTGTTCTGAATTATTGAAATTATTTATAATTATCTCTGTATTTTGATCGACCCACACACAGTGTTATGTTCGCATACTACAGTGCAACATACTTGCTACGACAATTACATTTCTATTAATTAGGAAAAATTTAAGTTTTGGAAGAAATCCAACATCGCACGTGTTTCAGAAATAAAAAACTTGCTAATATTTGCTTAATTATTAAACACAAAATTGTATAATTAAGTTACTATCTTAAATTATCAAATTAAACAATGACTTCTGGCCCTGTCAACTGTTGTTAATAAAAAATGCAAAAGTCCTACAAATATCATTTGTTATATTTTATAATATTATTTATTATTACGCAACTTGGTATGTTTGTGCAAATCTGTTAATACAAAAGCGCATGTGACTGTTTTTACTTACGGTCACACAATCTTACCTACTTTCAGGAATCGTAATAGGTAAATTCTCAGACTCACACTCTGCTATTGATGCAATACTTAACTGCAATAAGAATAGGTTCTACCCTAATCAAATTCGACAAATAACAATCCAGAAACAGCTAGATTATAATTTGGTTTGTATTCGCGGCCACTCGGGCATAACGAGAAACGAAATCGCTGACAGAATAGCAAAGAATGATACATTAAACAAGACTTCTATAACTCACAACTAAATAATTGGATTTTTACAACCGACTGGTACAAAAGAAGCAACCCTATGAGAATGAACGCCTCTCAAATTTTCAAAAAAGCCAAAAACCTCTCTAGAAAACATCAAATCAATACAATGAGTATAAGAATGGGACACTACAAAATTGACCCACTCTCACATACGAGTAATAGACAAGTCCGACCCTAAACCTTTTCACTTTAACAACAACGCCTAAGTAAGCCATAATCCCATATTTTCAAATTATCTACACATAAATAAACTTAAAATATCATTATGAAGAATAAGGACATTTATACTACTATTAATAATATTATGACAACCCGTGACACCAAGCTAATAGGAGTCTTTCTAACAAAAAGCAACTTTGACAAATATACTCGTATATTAATATTAAACCTAACTGAGCTTCAGGCCTATGTTGCTATATCTCCTTTTACTGTCTATTATTATACTGATAATTTAGTTATAAGTATACATACATAAGGATAAAAGGGTGTTCGAAAAGCGACTGATATCCATAAAATATTGTTATTTTTTAACTGTAAAAGGCAGACACATCAAGTTCGCATTGTGTTCGTAAAACTATGTTTGCTACAGCGACAGAATCCTGAGTCTTAAGTATTTTTATGTCCGCTAAAAAACAATTACAAACAAATAAGAGTAAAACTAATACGAGGGCTGCTATATATATTTCTGGCCTGGCAACTCTGAGTGCTGCCAAGTGCAGTCTGACATTTCCATTGGAAAGTTTGTCATTTTTAAACATAATCGTACTCAAAACGTTTTGACGTACTACCATTTTTTGTATTGTTTACAGTGACTTGAAAAAATTAATATAGAAAAAAATGGAATTACCTCGTGAACATTTTCGTGCCATCATTTTTCACAACTTTCGACGTGGATTATCACGACAAGAGTGCATTGATGAACTTAAATCTTTGTATGGCGATGAAGCACCATCCTATAGCACTGTGAAAAATTGGTATAATGAATTTAATCGTGGCCGAAGCTCGCTCAAAGACGAATTCCGTGAAGGTCGTCCAAAAACGGCTGTTGTGCGAGAGAACATTAATGCCGTGCGTGAACTCATAATGCAAGATCGACATGCGACATACCGAGAGATAGAGACATCCTTGGAAATTTCTTCTACCAGCATACAATCGGCACTGCATGAACACCTGGCCGTAAAAAAGGTTTGTTCTCGTTGGATCCCACACAATTTGAAAGTCGCTTAAAAAAAGGCTCGTGTCGATTGGTGCAAAGAAATGTTGCAAAAATACGATTGCGGTGCTTCAAAAGACGTTTAAAAGATCGTCATCGGAGAAATTCGAAAAACCAACAAGAGACGACGAATCATTGTTTACCATGACAATGCGAACTCTCACACATCAGTTCAAACCAGAGCGTTTTTGACCGGCCAAAACGTCGAATTAATGGGTCATCCGCCGTACAGCCCTGACTTGGCACCTAATGACTTCTTCTTGTTTCCGCACATCAAGAAAAAAATGAGTGGTCAACGATTTTCGTCGCCAGAAGAAGCTGTCGAAGTGTTCAAAAACCATGTTTTAGAGGTGTCTCAATCGGAGTGGAAAAAGTGCTTCGACAACTGGTTTGAGCGCATGCAAAAGTAAATAAATCATGCTGGAGAATACTTTGAAAAACAATAAAATCATTTTTGATTATAAATATTCATATTTTCCCTATAAGGCCAGAAATATATAGAGCATCCCTCGTATATAAATAGTTTTCCTATAGTGACGTAATTCGGAAGTATATAGCTACAGTTTTTTAGCCATAGTAAGCAAACATAAAATAAAAAATAAATTAAATTAATTGATGCAAAAAAATTATTATAAAATGTTAGCCACGTGCGTGTAGTGACTTGAAGAGAGTGAATTCGTAGTACAATTGTAATACAATGATTTAGGAAATGTTTTTCATATAAAGACTTACAGTTCTTAAAATACTAAGCGAACTGGATACCCTTGACGAAATTACACAAGTCAGCTATTAGATAGAGCTGATACTGTTCAAGATGCCGATGAAGTCAATGATGAATAGGAACATTAATTTACTTCAGGAACAATACGTGAAAAATGTCCTCTGCGCTCATTAGAAGGAAGATCTATTGGTCCTTGACTTACAAGTAATAGAATTATATTTCTCACACGATAGACGGATAATAATCTTGTCAGAATTGGAACAAATTTTGATGCCAATGGAATGAGACAATGCTTTCGATTTGCTAAAGGAAGGTGTGTTTTAAATATTTGCCAACCAAACTAGTTTTTAATCGATAAGATAAGATCGATCAATTATAAATGGTGTATGTTTATACTTGCATATTTACTTTATGTCACAGTAAATAATGCATCTCATCATAATGATCAACATTTGCTTCTTCATGTTTTTTGCCGAAATCTTGCTAAATTTTACCTTAAAACGTATGTTACTCCATGTAGAAGAGGGTAACACATTAAAAAGTGACGACTCAGACACGATATGATGGCAGAAGCCACCTTATTGAATATTCTAAATGATGTGGATGTTATAGAAAAAAGCAAACTTTATTTAGAACAAATGTGTAAAAGGGCTTCATCCCACGTTTTTATCATACTTTAGTGTACAAACTGCCCAATATCGCTTATGAAGGAAGTTTCTTTTAATCAGGTAATTTTTGTTAATAATTGGCAATTTTTATTTAAGGAAATGTGCCAGGGCACTTCGTTCATCAGTGGGCTACTAAATTATCCTAAAATTACTTTTTGTCGATATTAGTGCTGATTGCTTATTAATGAGTATTAAACACTTTAAAATTTGCAAGCATTTATTGCATTGAAAAAATTTACCTTTCAAGTCGTGTGAAATAAAAAAAATTAGTTGTTTTCATAACAAGACTAACTCAATAGAATCTCGCGTATTCGCTAGCTTTTAAAATAATAAGCAATGGCTACAGCTGAGTTAAATAAATTTTGCAATAAAAAAATTTTTTTTTGAAAGCCGTATCACCGTCAGGAAACAATTTTCTTTAAATGGATTTTTCTCAGTTTCAAATTGAATACAAATAGTAACGTCACTTTTATTATATTATTATATGTTGCTCACAACATGCATTTTTTTGCTTAAAATTTTTTAACAATTTTTTATACAAATTCATGCCTAAAACAATTTTTTAAGAGAATTAAAACTTTTTTTATAATTTTTTTTACAATTAAAGTTTAGTGATTTAAGCAAATACTTCTTTTATTTCCCTTTGTTTACTTGCAAGGTCTGCAAAGAAAGAACTGCTTTGAAAATTAAATCCAGATATAAAATTTCCTTTAAACAAATTAAATAAGCTTAAAGAAAAATTTAATTTAAAACCAATACGATTTATTTGTATGCGATCACTATAGTGCATTAAACCTTAGTAGTAAATAATCTGGTTTTAACACCAATACAGGTGGTCTCTTATTATTCAATGACCACCCGTATCAGATAATCACTACCACCAAATAATAGACACATAATACCATTGTTAAACATAAAATATTTCTTAAATTTTATAGGAAGTGGTTCCATAAAGATGACATTTCAATTGAAACAATGTGTGTGTTCAATATTGTTTTCATTTTTATTGACGTTTTATATTTGATCATAATAATAAAAAAAAAGAGCCAAAAGTAACTGATGTCGATAACGGCGATTAATAAAATAAAAATATGTACGATTACAAGGCACTTATCTTACCGTGTGACAAATAAACCAAACAAATATCTTTAGATGTTGTAAGAATAAAATAATTTTAACTTTTTATGTTTTGTAGTTTAAATACGGCTTTTGCCGAGTGTATGCTGACTTCCCTTCTTCACATTGTTTTAGGTTTTTATATATGACAAGATTTATGATCGTTGACTGATTATAAATTGCTGTTTTGTTACAAAGTTTTTGTGATCAGAGTCTTTTTGTAAAGAAAATATCACTAGATATCCCACTTGAGCGTGTCACTCACATTCGTGTTTGTAAAAATTCTTAATTTATTTCAACAATAAAATATTATTTATTGTTAATTTAATCGTTAAAATTAAATTAATTACATCATATGGTTAAAAGAATATTTTATTTTAAAACTAGAATATTTTAATTTTGAAAATAAAAGAGCGACTTAAAAAACTTTCTAAATTTTTGATTTAAAATTGAAACTGTTGGCTTTAACGGAGAGCACCAACCACAACATGAAATTTTTCTGCAATCGTATTGTTAATTATGACAATAGCGTGAAAGCTTCAAAAGTCGGATAATATGCGAGCCTAACTTGCGAAATTCGTTAAGTGTTTGGGCATGAACTGATACTAAAAAAGGCTGTTTATTTATTATTTGCAATTATTTTACGTACTTTTACTTTAGACATCTTGAAATAACCAATGTAAATTCCGAGAATTCTTTACTTCAGCATAATAGGTTGTAATTCCACATGGCGCATTAGATAGTTCGTATTTTATGCTGTAAGTATAAAAGTACTGTTATCAGTGACGCTAATTGGCCTTCCTAAAGTTGCGATTTGATGCTTTTAAACTTTTTCTCATAGGGTGCCGATAAACGCTGATGCTTTGAAATTAATCTTGAATCACACTCATAAAGTTAACAATGCCGCAGTCATGTGTCACAAACAATCAGAAACCACAAACAAGGTCTTACTGGAGGAGATCATAAGCATAAAACAAATGAAACAAACAAGATCTACAGTTGGCAAGATGGTAAAAATCTGTCAAATATATAAAAAAATACGTTATAAAAAATTATTTATTTAGACACCATCATTTTTGTTTCCTAATCTATGCGTAAAGGAAGTTTTTCTATGCAAATTTCAAGACAATTAAATCAGTCAGCTATAATTTACGCATTAAATACTTACAAAAATCTTTTTTAAATTATACAATTTGATTAGTTAAAGACAGTACTTTAGTGACGTTTAATATCCTGTTAATTTTTTTTTAACCTGAAGATTTCTATTTTAGTTTTCTATTTCTCGAATCTTGAAAACTTCATTCGATGATATCAAATATTTTTATTTAATTGAATTTCCTGCAAACTTCTGCGTCCAATTGAACTTCGTGTCAAAATTTAATTTTATTTTTCGTTCATAATTTTTATTTCAAATGTTTAGTTTTTATTTTTCTAGTTGCAATATGATTTATTAAAATGTTAAATAAAAACGTTTATCAGCAGCTAACACTGCTTGAACAAGACAAAACAAAACCAAACCCCATTGTCTTACCATAAATCTATTTTATTGCCATTTCCTTTTTTTAAAAGAATGTTTATTTTTTGGTATTTTGATTTTTATATGTTTCTGTTAACTAAGGATGCTGCACAAGTAATGTTCAATTAAATTAGGATATTTAAACAAATAATTTCAGTGCTTGTGATCAAAAATATGTATAATCATCAGCAGCTACAAAAAAGAACTCAAATTTTTTGCATAAAATAGTTTTGAAACTGAATCGTGGCCAATTTGCTAGTAATGTATCTGGGCTTTTTCGAGCTACATTATTATTATATTAGAATTATTCTGTAGAATCATTTAGGTCCATTAAATTATTCTCAACAGCCAAATATATTTTTCGACTCTGTGAGTGAATCCAAATTTTAAAAATTGCGTCTTCAAATTTTTGTGTTAAAAATCGAAACTTACTTTTGAGCAAAAAAGGGAACGTAACTAAACCATATATCTCTGATAACAACGGCGTCAAGTTAATTTATCTTTAAGAAAATTAAAAAAAAAATGTTTTGTTGCTTCTTCATCATTTTCTTTGCATTAAAGACAACGTTTTTTTTTTTTTTTTGTTATTCATGTTGGCAAAGCATACTCTCTCTCTCTTTCCATTGGGTCACGATATAGAATCGCACTTTCTTTGGACGACGGCCTATTAAATCTGAGATCAGTGTAGCACATATTATTTTACATTTTGAAATGAGACAGTATCGATTTGACTTTGCTAAACACTTCCATAGAGCCTGTAGCAACAAAAACCAAATGTTAGGCCACCATTTTTTACCTCAGCCGTTATTTAGCTTCATTTTCATGGTAGAGTAGGTGAAAAATCTTACGTGTTTAAATGTATCTACACAAAGAATTTTAGTTTCACTTTATGCGACAGTTAAAAGCTGAATAAAATAAAATATTTCTATGGTAATGTTTAATAAAATCAATGTGGACTAGTTCCTCGAAGAATTATTCATGCTAAAGTATATTTTAGATCATCACTAAGTTTGCAGCAGAATAAAGCACACTAATTTATATAAAAAATGTCAATAATTCTATTATTACCAAAAAGAGAATTGCTTGAAATGAGAAGGTTTACGGAAGTTCCTGATATCGCATTGTTCTTAACAATCATGCCTTTTTTCCTTAAAATAAATTTTTTCTTGTACAAAATGCTTTTAAAAATGTTGGTCGAAAGTGATAAAAACTTTTCGTGTAGAAGCATTTATCCTTACAAAATTATTATTTCAATATTTGTTTGCATCAGTGCATCAATAATATTTTTAGTAATATTGTTAAAGCTTAGAAACTGTGATGGACTCAATCTTGCCTGAATTTATTTATATGCGTTCAACTTTAATGGGCCAACTAATTTAATTTCATGCACAATTGATGCATATTTTTACAGTTTCAATTAATACTTCATGCATGTTTGATACATTTATTTCATTTTTTCTACATCCTAAAGAAAAACATCATCATCGCCATCCTCATCATCAACAGTATCACACAATTCGTTGAATAGATGGATGGATGAATAGGAATTATTCACATATTTGTTTTTTTTTTCTTTTTTTTTTTTTTAAAGAAAAAGAAATCAAAATGTTTCAACATAAAATCTGTGTCAAATAAATCATAAATTCTTGGCACATGCCTGCATTTGTCTATACCAAAAAAAAATCAGACATTTTATTTGCTAGACAGACAGAGAAGTAGACAAACTGCGTGCTTTTATTATTATGGTTACGGATGGTTGGTTGGTTTACTTGCGATGATTTTTTTTTACTTTTATATCAATTGGCTGCAATGTTCTTTAAGCACTTTGTTCAAGATCTTATGAATATTTGATTTTTTTTAATTTTGTATGCATTTTTGAATTGTCATCTGTTATTTTCAGAGCAATAGATTGTGTTAAAAGTGGTTTTTGCAAGCCTTATAATGTGTAAATTGTTGCATTTTTATTTAAAGATAAAAAATAGATATTTAAATATTTTATACCTTTTTAAACTATTTTTTGAATTAAAATAAATAAATTGAGTTACCCCCTTTAAAACGAAATATTTAAGTTTGTTGATACAATATTTGGGTGTTGACATAAAATATTTTTAGGAAATTATACATTTTATGATTTTAAATTAAAAAAAATATTGTTGCTATTGAGCAAATATGCAGGTAAATAATGTAAGTGGCTCCAAGATGTATACGACCTCAATATTTGAATATCTCGTTTGCAATATAAATATATAAAATGTCAGTTTTTCAAGTTGATACTGCGAATTTACCCATATTATTTTCATTAAAACTATTTGGTTAAAAAGACGAGTTTTAAAAGATTAGTTAAGATATGCAAAATTTAAATAAATCTAAGTTAAAGATTTAATGAAATACAAATTTATTCTCCAATTTTTCTTTCTCTTTCAATAAATAGAATTAAAATTTGAATCTGATCCTGATAACAATAACAATAACAAGCAAAATGTTGTAAAAATATTTTTTACCCAAGAAGTAAGAGATGCAGCTTCGAGTAAACATTTAAGTCTTACTTTGAATACGATTAAGATCCGTCTTTAAGATCCCACATTTAACATATTTTTCGAAAAAAATTTCTTTAAGGAGCGAGCGTTAACTTCTGCATCATAAAAATATTTATAAGTCTATTACAAACAAAACTGCTGATCATAATTTTCTTACTTTTAATTTATCTTTAATAGAACTTTTCTTTTTTTGACAACAGAATAATGACCATTAGCAACAATTCTTTTCAACTTTTGGCTTTAAAGTTCCTCCATCTTTCAGTGATGTAAAAATATAATCAGGTTCGTGTCTTAAATCTCTTGTTTTTATGACGGCACACTGCAAGACATTTTAATTAATTTATAGTTGGTTTTATTAAATTTAACGGCTTTATTATCACAAAAAGAACAAAAAAATTTTATTACTCGTTTAAAATTTTCTTCTTTGTGTTAAAATATCTTTTAATTAAAAAAGATTCAAATTTTATTAAATAAAAATTCCGATTTTGTGTTGGTAAACGGTTTAAAAATTGCTTTAAAAGTAAATTTGTGCAATTTACATGTTAATCTCAATATATTACGGTATATTTTAAAGGCTGAACAAAGATTTTCTGTTTAAAATTTAATCTAGTTAAATTTCAATCTAGTTAAAGCGTAACAAAGTGATGACAATAATTGTCTAGTCGGCTCAACTCATCGTAACATATTTCTTCTTGATTCGTCTGAAGCTGGCTGTTTGAGTAAATTTTTATGATTATACTTTTGGTAATAATAAAATTTATAACTTAATTAATATTTTTTGATTTAATTTTTTACGGCCTTTTTTTGGGTTTGGTGAGAAACAACATCAATAACAAAAGGTTATGGTGCCGCCTTTTTTAGACACTTTAATAATGAAGCGTGCCTTGTAGTTGCTACCTAATTTTCTATTAGTATAGTGTTTAAATCAAGAATGTTGTTTCACTATAATTGATTTTTCACCTCATACAAAGGCTAAAATGCGGTAGAACATAAAAAAAGCGCGGCATTTGATCAGAAATCAAATTACAAAAAAATATTTTATACAAATAATTATTACTGTTTAGAAACGTAACTAAACAGAACATCTAAGTAACTTTCTTTTTGTTTATTAAAATTCACTTTTTTGCAGGGAAAAAGAATGGGTCTACGTGCTTAATTCTGGCTTAAGCGTACAGAAAGTCTTAGTAAAACTACTAACAATCGTGCGAAAATACGTTTTTAAATTCTTATATATGACGTGAGAATTATTAATTTTAAGTGGCAGTATCTTTCTAATAGGTGTCTGACAAATGTATCAATCTAGTTATTCCCGATGTGCTTTGCTACCCCAATAGGAATACTCGCATCACATACACTTCTCAAATTGAGGCACCTTTTTAATTGATTAGTCACTAATTAAAAATTTCAATACTCTGCCAATTATAGTTTTCTAGGTTAGTATATGATAATAATTTTAAACTTTTTTTGGTAAGTATCACACCCTGTTTTAATTTTTTTACCTTTTTGTTACTGGCCAGACTAAAACAACTTATATCTGAGTTTCCCAATCAAAATTTCATGACTCTTCCTATTGTATTTCTCTATCTACACCATGAAATTTTTTTTCAAAGAGACGTAGAACTTCAGGCATTATTTACCTTTTTAGTTATTATCGTAACTGTGCAACATTCTTTAGGAAAGGGATAGATGAGAGATACGACAAGTGGTGAAAGGAGAAAGATAGAGAGTTAGTTACTTTACTGCGCCGGCAAATATGCTATAAAGAAGTACCGACGAAGGGGCTCCACGTTTTAATGTATTTATACCGTTAAGCAAAACATTTTATCTTTTGATTGCCGCAGGAGTTGAACCCTGGCGAACCAAGTTTGTAGTCAACATGTTTACCTCTTTGACTATGGGAGCTATTATGATAATTAATCGATTCCGCCAGTTTTTTGCTTTACTATTTATTGTTAAAAGAGAGTGCTTTAAGCAAAATTTCAAAATTCTACTTATTACAATTACCAAGTACGTGAATATAAACATTTACTTTCAATGGAAAGTTCTACGTTCACTTGAGATAGCGAAAAAAGGTACCCTATTTTACCAACTGCATATCTGATAACAAACTATGAAAAACTATGTCTTTATTAATTTTTATTATTTTTCAATTATTTAAAAATATTTTATTGTAAAAAAGATACTTATTTTTATTTTATTTATAAAATATTGGAATTAGACATGTACGATAAATAAAACTATATCGGAGGTTAAACGAATTGTAAAAAAGAACAGACAATCAAGAATATGTAAGTAACATCAATTTTAATGAAACAGAATTTATTTTTATAACACAACCCGTAATTTAAAACCATTCTAAGAATAAGGAAAAATTGCGAAATTTATTAAATATTTTGATTTTTTAAAGTGTAAATAGCACTATCATGTTATAAATTGTTTTTATGGACATATAAATAAAAATATATATTTATATACATATGTATGTAACAAATTTCAAAGTTTATTTGATTGAAAGTGTTAAAAATCAAAGTAGTACATTAAAGTAGAAACGCAGTTTTGCTGAATTATTTTTTAGTTTAATTATCCTTAACTCATAAGAAACGGGTCAGACGTTTGAAAGTTGCATATATCTTTAAGGAATTTTTATATGGGAAGAATTTGTAAAGGAAAAAGTTGTTTCCGTAACGCAAAAGGAGGTTAAGGTGCTTAAGCAGCTGTTCCCAAAAAGAATTCTGTCAAACTAGAAATTTAAATTTGTTAAAAAGAAGCTATTGCGATGTATTACGATCTTCTAAATAATGTATCTTCTTTGCAGTCGTAAGCAGTTTGAGTCACACGAAGTGTATCTTGTAAATATTTTAATCAAGCAAGTATGTAGCAGCCTGAAAAAAATCGAAATAAAAAATATAAAAGAATTTCCAAATAATCCTTTGCTACACCAATAAGTTCATCGTTAGAATATAATTACATTTCCAGTTTGTATAGAATTTTGTTCACACTCTTAATACTAATCTAAAAATCAATCAATATATATAAATCGACACATACATGCATGTTACAAATGGTGGTCTTAAATCCATATGAACAATGCGATCGAATTTATTTTACAAATTAAAAACTGCAAAAAACAAAATTTTAAAGAATTTCAATTCCACTTTGGATTTTCATAGTGGTTTTTTTCTGAAAAAAATTTTCGTTATTCGTTTTTTCAACCAATTTGCGGAATTAAATTCACTTTCGAGCGGAATCAAGTTCTGTGACATTCCTGATAAAATCAATATATTAAATTTAAAGCCAATAGCGCATTACAAGTTTTTTATTTATTAATAATGGGTACATTTTAAATACAAACGTTTAATTAACAAACGTATTTTCGATTTGAATAGCAAAAATTTGTTATTTCAAAATAATGTAACAAAAATTATAAAATAGATTCATTTTAGAGCTAGAATTCTTATCATTTAGAATTATTATTTTAGAATTAAAAAGTCATATTAGAAGTAAACATTTTAAATCAGTTTTATATACATATTTTCGCTACAGGTCGGGAATTGAATAGTCTTGAAATCAAGTTGTGTTGTGAGAATGTTATTAGATGTATAATTTTTAGCTAAATATTTAAAAAAAACTTAAGGGTTTTTCCTTTAAGTTTTCCATTAAAATTGTATTACAATATAATAAGTTTATAATCGGGATTCCCAAGTTGAGGTCACATAAAAATAATAAATAGGAAACTAAATTCTTTGGCTTGTGTTTTCAAATTAGTCATAAAGTAAACAGTATAAAGTTCTGTATAAACAGCAGTTTGGATAAACGGACTTAATGGCTTTAATAGCAATGTAGCACATTCTGCCCAAAGGTGAAAAGGTGCTTGTAGACGTGTGTGCAATGATCTGTGACTTTAAATTATTCAATTAAAAAATCTTATGGTATTAAATAATATTTCGAAAAAAATGTACATTATTATGGCAAATAATTTTACTCGTAAAAATATTTGCAAAAAAAACATATTTTCGCAAAGCAAGATCTTGCATGACCTATTTTAAAAATTCAAGAAATTGAGGTAAAATTATTCAAATCTACGTTAGTAGTCTAGTTTGAAGTTTTAAAGTATAACTTATCGCAGAGCTTCTAAAAGTCAAAAAATCGCTGTATTAATTAATGCCACTGTTCGCTCAACGAAATATTGTTATTTACACGTATTCATACAATAAACGAGTTTCTGTTGCTGACTCAAGAGCAATCAATTCTCCAAAAGCCATCATGAGCAATCACCAACTAAATATTGTAATTATACTAAAATAGTAATCAAGCAAATATTAGATAGCGTATTATTTTAAACGACACAAATATCAAGTAATTTATCCCTCAACATCCGTATCGAGCAGGTACAAATAGTTTTTTTTTAAGTATCTGCAAACTTTTCGTTTCTAACTTTTCTTATTTTCTTCCTTAATTTATTCCCCTTTTAATTGAGTTAACAAAACAAATTTGTTGCTGGTTGCGAAAAACAAAAAAAAAAAAACAAAACAAAAAAGAACAGCTAAAAAAGGTCAAAAGTTGGACTACCCAACGACCACACATACCAACCTAAACACACTTATATTGACATAAACATCTACATTGATTTTATGTGTTTGCAATTTAATATTTCTGCCATCCAACGAATGCTTGACTTGCCACGTATGGAGAGGGCCGAATCGTAAAATATTCACCTATTTATCATCTTTCCAATTGTTACTTGTTGTTGGTTAATTTGTTTGTCTATTGGACATGTTCCTCTGGGCAGCTAAGCAATTGCTGTTGTTTGAGTATTGTTAAAATAAGTACACAGCAAGAAATATTGGCGAATGTAAGAAGAGAGAAAATTATTTTTTTGGAAATAACTATAAGTATTTTAGGAAAGGAATTTTCCGCGTTTTCTTTTTAATGTCTTGTTTTTTTCTGTAGATTTTTATAAAATTATTTGAGAAATCATGACAAATAATTAAATCAATAACATCTCTTTTTACAAAAATTAATGCTCAATTTTAGGCTATTTGATATCAGTGCTCAGTGCTCAGTGCCGTATAAAGAAGCACCTTAATAATAATAAATAATTATAATAATAAAATTGCATGAGCAACTATTGAAGTAACAGTTCGCCAGAGAACTTAACTGAAAGTTCGGTTTTGTTTATGAGTATGAAATAAATAAAAGTAACTTGAAGGGTTGTGTTTAAAAATAACTTGACCCATCGAAACAGTGTAAGTTCCTGAGACACCTAAGCGCGAACTAGTTAAAGGGGTTAATAATTAACATTAAAAAATACCAAAGAAATTACGTCCTAGAGAGCTCAGGAGATTTCGGATATAGATTAAATAATAGGGCTGTAAAACTAGTAAAATAGTGCACTGTAAAATAAGTACTCGGAATTTTACAGATGAAACATTATTAAATATAACTAACCATGCGGCTTCAAGTTATATGCACTAAATACATTTGTTTTCGCACTGAGAGTCTATGGATACCTGGCATTTTTCTTACAGCCATATCTAAACAAGAGCAAGAGCGTTCTTTTTGCTGTCAAAAGTTCTCATGCTCATTCATTTTGTATGTAGCTTTGACTTCAATGTTTAATTTCTAAAAAACTTTTTTTTTTTTTAAATAAAAACAAGTTACAAAGAGAAGAGTGAAGAAATACTTTGGCTTGTGTGTCCACTTCGTTAACTAAATTAGTTTTGATAAAAATACTCCTCGTATTCTAATTTACAAAATTAGTTGGTTAAATAGATGATGATTACAATATACACAACTCAAGGTAGATAGATATGAAGAATGCTGCTGAAGGATGTAGCAGTCCAAAAAAATGCGGCATTACATTCTGCTAATGTCTAATTTTTCTTGTGTTCTTCGAAAAACGTCTCCTTTCATTTGCAAAATAATTATTCTTCTGCAAAAGGGTTTTTAGAAATTAAAAATGAACTTAAATCCAAAAATAAATTTTAATTCATTTATATCCACAGTTCAAATCCTAATTTTATAAAAATTAAATTATCAGAAAAATTATATTTTTTATTAACCCTGTTTTTATAGTTTTGACACAGCGTTGGCGCTTTTGTTTAGTTATAGCATTTCAACGTAAAAGCTATGCGGAAATAAACGTTCCGTTTTCCGCTTTTGTTTACGTATGCCCTTTAGTGTCAAAGGCAAAACGCTTTAAAAGAAACCAGCAAGAGGTTTTTATAATGGGAGAAATTTTGAGTCTAAATGCAACACTCATGGCGAAATAATTTACTAGGTGGTGGCAGTGGCGAATTTATTCATTACCGCCGTTGCAGAAAATGTCAAACTCCATATATAAAAAATCAGCGAAAATTTTTTTTATATGAAGTTTGAAATTTTCTGCAACGGCGAAAATTGATGAAATTCGCCACTGCCACCACCTGGTAAATTATTTCGCCATGGCAACACTGTTTTAAAACCAAATGACAAAACCATCAATTGCAGGGTTATGGAATATGAAACTTTCTCTCTATCAATTTACTTCTATACCTTTCATTCTAATCTCTATTACTTTTCAAAAAAGACAGCACAACACACTTAATAAATAGGCATTATTGGATAAGTATTTCCAAATTTTGAAAATTATTTGTATAAGACGTTAAAATAATTGTACTTAAACAGTGAAAAGAAAAAAAAAAAAAGTTAATATTCTATGTATGTCGAGGCAATAAATTTGAAATTATCTTATTAAACTGCTCTTATATAAAATTAGATATAAATTAATGATCTTATAAAATTATCAAAAAAAGAAAAACAAGAAAAGAACTTTATAATTAAATAGTTTTATTTGAATTCCTTGCTTGCACATTACGTTTCTTTCTGTGTAAATGACAGTGTTCCTTGTTTTAAGAGTCTTAATTTTACTCCTATTTTTTATTAGTTTGAGTTTGTCATATTATTGTTGTTGTTGTTGTTGTTTTCGTTGACTTTAGTGTCAAAGATCAACATCTTCAATATCATTGGTCTTTTATTACTTATTTCCATTTGTACATGGAGTTTGTTATTTCTTCTTGAATTTTCCATGACAAATCCACGTTCATTTTCGTATTTCTTTGATTGTAGTTGTTGTTTTCTTGTAACGTCATTATTATTTAGAGATATTTTATTATTATTTAATTTCATGTCTGTACAAGCACTTACAACATGAATCTCTTTGTAATACTTTTTGCTTCTACCCTGATGTGTGTATAGTGGTCAATTATTATACTTATGTACGTACGTATATTCAATATTGCTGCTTTTGTTAAAACGTGAAAAGCATCTGTTCTAAACACACCTTAGTTTTGAACTTTGTAACAATATTTAACCCTTCTGCAATATCACGTTTATATGTGATATATTTGATTTAGCTTTAATAATCTCGTACCTATGATGTGTTTTTTCTTCTTGCTGTGGTTTTCTATATTTGAAGTGGGAGTGTCGCATGTATTTTGTGTTGTTAGTGTTGTCCTTTTCTAGACTAATTAATGTAATCTACATGGAGTTTAATGATTATATCATTTAATATAATCCATCTTACTTATTCGTTTCGTTTGCCAATTTTACTAATAAAAGATTTTTACGAGGCATTTATCAAAAGTTTTATGTTTTGCCCCATTAAAGAACTTTGCAAGTATTTACTGATGATTACTTAAGATTACTGATTTGGCCAGCGATCACTTAAAATTTTATAGCAACCAATTTTAATTAAGTTTTTGAGCTTAGTAAAATTCTAATTCGCATGTCATTAATTAATTTGAAAGTAATGCTTCTTTTTACGGTACAAAGGTGCTCACTTTCGAAAATATTTTTATTTCTTTGTTTTTTTAACTACGAAATATTTTTATTATTATTCACTGTTAATAAATTAATAAAGGTCACGATTGATAAAACAATCCTATCTTACTCAGTAAAATCGAAATATATATATGTATATTTATATATTAAGTTAGGATCACACGATTGTATATTTTACATGACAATCGAGTGATTTCACAATCGAGAGCAAAGGTATGCAACTCTGCTGTGGCCATCGTGTGGCAATAAAAATGTCAAAAACGCACCAATATTTATTATGTTATTGTGCGCTCATCAAAGAAGACAATTCGCGTCAATTGTTTGTTTTTATAATTAGATTTTTTTTGCTTGATTTGATGGACAATATTTTTTCCTAAGTAAAATGAATTTTAGTTGCTGTACATGCTATAATTATGAATATTTTAATTGCAGTGTTAACATGAAAATCGATGACTCCATTGTAGTAGATTATTCTACTTAACTTGTGTATTTTCCCTGGAACAGCGACCACAAACACCCTTGCCCAAAAAAAGAATAGACTTCCGCATATTTGTGTCTTGTCTCTTCATATGTAGTGTCACTAGTTGCAACAATTCCTTAAACGTTTCATTATTCATCCCAACAAAATTTTTGAACAAGAAAATTTGGTTTTCTATTTCACGAAACTCCATCAACTAAATGCCCATCAGTGCTTTTTTTGTGAACCGCTCTCTTAGCCACATACTTCTTTTAAGTTTTATTTTTTTACAGTTTTTGTACTTTTAAATTTACACAAGATAATTATGTAAAGCTGATGAAATTTTCTTTTTCTTTAAGGAACAAATTATTGCAAAAAACAGATTAAATGCAAAATGTTTTAAATTTACATAACATAACATAAACAAAGCTAAATTTGGCATCTACCACAACAGCTGTTTCTCAGATTTGCCGTGCGACAGTCAAATTCATGTAAAATGAGGCAATCATGTGACCGCACAGAATTTGATGGGAACAATTTATTTATTTTAAAAAAGATCAGCATAATAAAAATTGTGTAAAATTGGTACTTTGTAACAATCGTGTGATCCTATATTTACACTGTCACAAAAAAACGATCGACTCTGACTCTGCAGAAATTAATATTTTTCGAAGATTTTTAAAGATTATTTCTATACATACCACTATATTAATTTCTGACAGATCTGACGGTTAGTCAGAAAGTGTGCAAAGGCGTTGTCGCAGTTGTTTTAGTAAAACCATCTTCTGAGTAGTGTAAACTGAGATGTTTCTTTTGTAAGATTTTAAGCATAACAAAACATAAGGTTATCAAAAATTAACAAAAAAAAAAAAAAAAATAGACCAAAATTTCCCTAGTGTGATTGAAATGCTTACATACATTTTTAATTACATACAATAAGGTGACGGTGATTTTAAAATACAGAAATTAATACTTAGATTTTGAAAGACACACGAACGGCTAAACACACAAGAATTCCAAAAATTAGTATTTGATTCTAATTTAATGATTATCTGCATAAACAAAAATTAATATATAACTTTTTAATACAGTAATACTCAGAACGTTTTAGGCAATTTTAATATACCTTTGTTAATTACAGGTAATTTAGTTCGCTGAACCAAAGTTGAGGTTTTGCAAAAACCAATAAAAGGGAAAAACTTATGGACAAATTTATACCGAAGCACAATTTTATACAGCTCAAAGATAAATCTCTTACCAAATTTTCTACACAAAAAACTTTTACGCATGTAGAACAAGCCAAAACTAATTATGACTTAAGCCATCTGAATGAACCCCGTTTCAAGATAAATAGCGGCAACTGAAAAGATCAGTTCACTCAAATGTTAACTAAGAAGATGCAAACCTAAAGAAAATTATAATCCAGTTATAAAATGAGTCTATTTCCTATTCAAAACTCACAAAAGGTGGTATCAGAAACTCACAGACTAAAAAAGGAAACAAACCGGCTGTGTTATTTCTTTAGAAAAAACATTAGTAACGATGATGTGATAAAATACAAACGTAGTCTTTTAGAAAGAAATTAAAGCTGCCAAAAAATCCCTTTATAATTTAACATCTCAAATTATTGCCGCTACTTTCACCAAGAAAATATGAAATAACATTAGAAAATTTTGTGATTATAAAACATTATTTAATACACATTTCGTTAAATTCAGTCATCCTCCTACAATATATTAACTAAAAGTTCTGTTATTACTAATGTGTTGGGACATTTTTGATCCGTTAACTCAGCAAATGATGAGTTTTCGAAAAATTTTCAAGACAACAGATCAAATATCACAAATATGTGACGAAACATCAAATGTCAAAATATTAAGAACAAGCAAAATAATATACCCTCCCTAGCTTCTAAAGTCGGAATGCATTGATTCCACATTTTCTGCAATTTAAAGAATAATTAGTGATGGGTAAATACAATAAAAGAATTTTTGATTATACACATGGCTCTAAGACGAAGACAATAAAAGCGGTATCTATTGAATTAACCCCGGAGGAAAGAATATATAACTCCATTTGCTACCTAATTAAAGCTAAGTATTTTTTGCTGAAATCATAGCGATTTAAAAAGATATTGACAGCTCTTAAGAGCCAGGAAATTATGCTATTATCACTGATTTTTTTTTTTTTTGTTTTGCAATAGAAGCTTTTTCTTATATCAGAAATAAGGATCTTATGCAGTCAGTATTAGAAAGTCTCTTATTGAGAACTTTCCAAGAATTGTTATTATTTGGATACCTGCTCATACTTTGATAAAAGAAAATGTATTCGCATACACCATTATTCAGAACAACAAATATACATTTTTTTGATGTAGAAAATTTTTTTAAGAAAGAAAAATATCAATTCAAGTGCTGCATAAAAAAAATAATCAGTAAAATTCAAACCACCACAACAAGAATAATATTTTACTTGGTTAGTCAAGGAATTTGATATAAATCATATTAATTTAATATTCATTAGAACGTGTTTAGGTCATACAGCTGTCACCCATAATCATCTTATTAAAGGACAACAAATTTTTTCACATAAAAACCCGCTTAAGATACTTTCTTTACCAACAGAAAACATTCTTTAACAGTTATTACCATTTTTAAAAATCAATAAGATTTAACAAAATCTGAACAATTCCCAAATGTAAATAAATCATTATGTAAATAACAAGATACTCGTATTTAAGTTAATAATTAAGCTAAGTCTATTGTACAACTGTAAATATAATAGCTTAAGGCCTTGTTGCTAAATTATATGCATGTGTGTGTATATGGAAAAGGTTTATTTAAAAAAAATGTTTTATGCAAAGACATGGTCGAGTTACAATTTTATTGCATTCACTTGACTACTAAATATTCAAGTGGTTTTATATCTAAAGCCTAAACATTAAATAAGTTTGTGCAAGGTGTTGCTTCCATACAACTTTCTAAGAACATAGAAAATAATATTGTATAATTATAATTAGTCAATCAATACAAAGTATGTGGGAAATTCCACAATTTAATTAAATCTTCTGTTTAGGGTTTTATTTTGGGATATGTTTTCGAAAAATATTCTACAAAATCTACTTAAAACCTATTAAACTTACAACCATGTGTAGTTATTTCAAACCACATAACGAACAAAAAACTGAACACACCACTTTAATTACTAAGATACCATGCAATAACCTTTCAGATCTACATACTTACAAGATAGGCTTGATAATGAAGTTACCACACCGAAAGCGCTCGCCGATTTAACAAAATATACAGCCAGTTACGACGCCCTTTGCCGAAAGGTATGACAACAGTTAAAAAAAAAGAAAAAACAAAACGTTTAATTCATGAAGCTTTAAGTTTATAATATCTCTGCGGATGCTTCAATACTTTGAAATCTTTGCTGACCATAAAAAATTTTGCCCTGTTTAATTTGAAAGAACATTCGGAATGCTCAGATCGAAAACCAAAAATGTTAAGAGACTCAAAAAATTAAACAGTGTGTTATTTTATAAAAAAAACAGTAAGAGTGCTGTATTCGGCTATGCCGAATTTGATACATCACTCACCATGTATGTAAGTCCACTTTAGTGAATCAGATCCCATCAAAAAACAAATATTGCGTTGACAGGGAATTAAAAAATAAAATAAAATTAATTAAAATTAAGCATTTTAAAAAATTCTAGTAATTTCTGCAAAATTTTTTAAAATCTTTTAAATTAAACCCATATTGACCATATTGACAATCGATCTCTTTTATGAAAATTTCAAAGGCGAGCGTCAACTTTTTTCTCATGTTTTTATTTGTCTATCGTTTCATATATTTGTTTTTTTTTATTGGAGGTACATGGACCGATTTTGCAGATTTTTAATAGCAACTCTTTCAAAGCTATGGATGATTGATTGAAGTATTTAAATTTTCTCTAGCTCATCTAGTGCCTTGGCAATGTTGATTTGAAAACGAACACGGACGAACATACTGAGAGAGCTCAATCGACTTTGCTATGCATATAAACTCAAATATATATACTTTATGGGAGACGAAAATGGATATTGTAGAAATTACAAATGGAATGACAAACTGAGATATACATACCCTTTTAACATTTTTTGTGGTGAAGAGTATAATGAATTAATGTGGCATGAAATGAATAAAAATTATATTAAACTCTTTTAAACGATTGTATGTGAAAAAGTTCACAAACCGTTTTTTGTCATTGTTTCAAATGTTTGTTTTCATTTAATATCAAGTAATTAGAAATAAGTAAGAATTACGTTATAAATATTTTTTTCTTGTAAATACATTTCGTCCTCGTTATCTAATTGGTTTAAATCACGATCTCATCTCTCTTCATCAATTCCATCAGGCTAACGCACACTTTGAACAGGTGCTTTAAATTTAATAAATTTTCAATTAACAACAGCAGCAGGTATTCAAAGGTATAAAAGGCGGCTTCAAGAAATAAAAGAACATTTAAGGCACATTTTTTATGTATTTTTTCATATTTCCATGTTGTTACTGTTGTTGTTTTAAATTTGCAGACATTAAGTTGTTTACAGTGTTGGTTTTTTTTGTTTCATATAAATGTAAAAAAAAAACAGAAAAATAAGATAAGATATGAAAAATACTAGAAGTATTTTATTAAAATTATTTATACTTAAAATAACAGCAACAGACACAACTATTTTTACAAATACAACAACAGCAAAATGTAACAACAATTTTTAATATCGAAAGATAATAAACATGCTGGCAGTACAAACAGCAACATCTACAATAACAACAACAAGGTTAAAACATTTCTTTTTAAATGCTGATCGCTGCTGTTTGTACTCGTATCAGGATAAAAAAGAATTTTATCTTAACGTTATCAAGTTGCAAGAAAAATTAAGAAATTAATGAAACGCACTATTTTGAATTCCCTACATTAAGCACGCTACTATGTTCACTACTTTGTGCGAAAAGCTGTCAGAATTCGATTAAAATATTTGTCTGAAATAATTAAGAAATCAAGTTGGCTTTGTTGGTTTATTTCAGCTTCGAAGTGTTTTTTACAACTAAAAAATATAATGAGCTGTACTTAATGTGTGTGGAACTGCAGCCAACATCAGCCAAGGGCATTAAAAACGACAATTTTTCTTCTGTAACGCTGTAATGGCACTAACATTTTTTAAATGAAATAAAAAAAGTTGTTATAATTTCAAACAAATTGTTGAATTTATTTTAATTTGTTTTGTGTTTATTAAAAATATATCAGTTCAGCCATTGGGAAAAATCTGGTTAGTTTAAAAAAAAATTAATATCGAATCTCGTAGTAAATTCTAATCGACGTAGTCACTCATGAAACCACTAACGAACATGTGTGGGTTTTAGTTAAGGGACTATACCTCTTGATTAAATAACGGGTCAGCAACCCAACGTTTGTTTTTCAACTAGTGCTTATTTCGTGAATGGTAAAACTTAGCTCATGTCTGATCTAACAGATAATTAGTTTTATCCTTCCGCTGAACGAATATGGTTGTTTATACGCTTGAACAACAACGCTGGGTAATATTGCGACATTACTTTAAAAATTATGGTAATGTTGCTGAATGTGTGCGAACATTGAGTACGGATTTTGAAAGAAGACCCTATAAAAGAAAAGATCATGAGTTCAAATCCCAACAGATTCTTTAAGTAAAAGAAAAAAAAAGTAATTTTTAGTAGCCCAATAATTAATATTCTCACAGAATATCTTTCACAAAGAAAATTTTTTTCTCGAAAAAATAATTCCTCTAATAACGGATATATATCACCGAGATTTGAAGAGAGCTAGTTTGTTTATTTCCGTAAATTTTTTTTTTATAATTAGCAAAACCTACTTTTTTCCCACGATGTTTTTTTAACTTTTCACAGGCAATAAAAAAGGGAACAAATTTGTTGTTGGAGAAAAGAGAAAGGTGAAAAACTCACCGGATTTCTTATTTATGATTGGGCTGTAAATAAAAGGTATTTGTTACCGCTACCAAAATTTAGTTTTCTTTAATATAAAACTGAAATTAATAGAATGCATTATATTCGGTGATTGTGATTAAAAACCAAATACAAATTTTATTCGCATCCTTAGTGAATCATTTTTTCTTTTTTTCTTTTAAAACATCGTTTTATCATAAAATTCTTATCAAAGAAATAAATCTCTTTTAAAGTGGAAAACAGATTACGAAGCAAAGCAAAAACAATTATACGTTTTTAACTACTTTATTCATTTATATTGGCTGCAAATAAGGTAGTTGTGCAAGAATCGTTGCCGATGCAGTTGCAGTTGCAATATTTCATATGCAGATTTAAATAAAATCCTTAGGTATCAATTGATTGAATTGATCAAATCCATCGACCGATCGATCCATCGTTACCTGGTGGTTATTTAAGATATGATGCAAATGCTGTTAATGCTGTTTTTGATGTTCATCAGGCTTTAGGGGTGCCACTGTTATAAAGTGCGACAAAGAAGCTAAACAGAACAACTCATTAACGCAGTAATTAAGACGACAACAACGTTTTTTAATAAAAAAAAATAACACTCGTATTATTGCAGGAAACTTTACTAAAAAAATATTTCAAGCAGTTTTATGTAAAATTTAAGCAAAAATTGGAAATTTGAAGATGGCTCAACTGAAAGAAAATTATTATTTAATAAAAAGCATAAAAGACATTCGTTTAAAAAACATGTGAATGCAATACTTAGATATTTGGGTTCAAAGGAGAATACTTCTTTTTACGTGAATCAGCAAGATATAGAACAAGACACAAAATTTACAATATTTATTCTGTCAGTCCTTACAGCCTTAAATCTTTTTGTAATGTATTAAAAATGGGTTACTTATTAAGACTAAAATATTATAAATGTTTGCTTAAAGAAAACATAGAAAGGAAATACAGAACAAGGCGTAAAACTTTTCTCTTATCTTATGATGAATATCATGAAGTATATCTAAATACACCAAAAGTAGGAGGTTATATTAGGTTTACAGGTAAAAAAAACGTAGGCTAAAAAAATTGAAGTGGGATTATCCTGGCGAGCGTATCGGCCTCGCTGTTACCGACACTAGTCCCGTGGCCGGTTTTGTTTCGATAGTAATTATTAATAAACTCTATGGCTTGGATCTGCGTGTCAAAAACCTAACCAAGGGTCACAGTTGAGATAAATGTATTCGAATCATTGATTTAATGTAGGAGGTTGGCCTTTCGCTTTATAGAAGTTTATTCACTTAACAAAAGAAAAAAAACGTACTAAACGTTTTCAAAATTCTCGCAAAAGAATGTATTTTGTTACTTGTTTTTAATTTGTTTATACACAAATTTGATGCTAAAGAAGATTTAACAAACAAATTATGTTTTGGGTTCTCGTTAATCCATATAAAATAACAACTAAAAGTTCTGCCCGTTAAAGAAACACAAAAAAACACTCATTGACTTTAAGTTGCAGTTTTTCAAAATTTAACGATACATTTTAAAAAATTTAAGTGAGAAAATTAAAAAGTGCTGCGTGAAATCTTAAAAAATTACAGAGATGTTATCATCCATTTAACAACCAGCAGGTCAATTGTGTTACTTACAAAATGTCAGAGAGTTTTCGACTCATTAAATAACACACATCCGTTTATGTGCATTTTTTTAGGAGAGAGATTTTATTTGTTATCATGCGTAACTTATCAGCTTAATCACAAATCGAAAAAGAATCATTAAAGTACATTAAATATTAATGAAAAAATAAGTAAATAAATAAACGACATTAAATAAACATTTTCCTTATTAACGTTAAACTACCGTTGTTCATTTAGACTCTTAGCAGTGGCCAGTTGTTGCATGTTATACAGCAACGCAAGCCGCAAAAATGTTTGACAGTTGTTGGTTAATATTTCTTTTTTCTTTAATTTTTTTTAATCTCTACCAAATTAATATTTGATCTTTACTAAAATAAAGAAACTAAAAGATTGCTAAAAGTTTAAGTACTTCCACTTTTATATTACACCTTCTAGACAGAGCTATTAAAGACTGTTGACATAAATAAAGTTGTGATGTTTCAAAAAATCAAGAAATAATTTTTAATTTAGGTTGAACATATTTTAGAGACCAGCTAGACTGAATCAGAATTTGCTTGTAATTAATCAGGTTAATTGATCTTTTTGGCGATAGTTTTGTTTTCCCTACGGCGTTTCTTTTCTTGAATTTGAGTAGACCTGATGTAGTTTCAGAAATTGATCCACCATTTTCTTGGCTTTTATAATCTCAGAAGTTGAACTATCAATCTTTTGCAAAGTGTCATCTAGTCACGTTTTGTGTCATCCATAGTTATTCGCTTGTATATCATGAATTGTTTGAATTTTTTAAACTACTGTTTTTTTTTAATAATGCTTCACTTCACACTTTGACTTTATGAATAATAATTTTAGGAAGAATTATGGAGGCTTAAGGATGCATTTTTAATTCTAGCAATTCCATAATCACAACGAAGCAAACTGTGAAGGGCTGTGGCTTTCATTCAGAAAAAACTTTAAGTTGCAAATGTAGTCGTGCCTAGATTGTGCAATAGAACATTTTTTAAAGCAAATAAACTTCTATTAATCGCTTGAAAATATTATTATTCAACTCAAATTACTTAAATAAAAACGGAAATGTATCAATGAATTCATTGCTTTAATGAACTTCTTGCATGTGTGTGTTTCAATATCTCATTAATGGGGCATCTAGTCGGCTGGTGAGGGTTATAATTACCTTAGATGTTGTTTTAGAGATAAAGGGTTTGTTGTTCTGGCGAATGTACATCAAATAATTGACAACCTAAGAAGCTTCCAAGATTTTTCATCTCATGTGAAGATTTCGTCTTGTTGCTGGTTGTTGTTGAATGTTGTTTGGTTTTCAGTTCAATTAAAATTAAACAGAATGAAGGATGGAGTAGAAAAAAAAAGAAATGCTTTCCTTCATTCTCTGTCATTGCGACAACAGGTACAATTTTTTCGTACCTTTTTTTCTTTTTTTTCCTTTTTCTTGTTTATTTTTCTTGTAAATAAAAGTCAAATGTTTCGATTTATTTCAAAAGATAAGCTTATTTTTTACGAACGAACGTGTGTGTTGTTCACATTTTTAGACTTTTATTTCGGGCCAAAAATTTCTTTATGCTTAAAAGTCTGTCCTATAAAATTTCATGTGTTTTATTTTGTGGCATTTTTTCAAAAACTTGTATAATATTTTTAGATTTGTAATAAATCATTATTTTAAATCTATAATCATTTCGATTTAACACCTACAGTCCTTAATTCATTCCGTCATATTTATCTTATTTAGATGTACTTGTTGCCATTTGTGTTGCTGTTGTTGTGTATTATTTGGTTTTATTAATACAAAATACGTTTATAAAACAATATTTGGCCTATATTTTCGTTTTAATATAGAAAAATAAAAAACACTGCCGTTGTAAATACCAGAAGCTGGCAACGTCATGCTTAACCAACCGTATCATTCGATTTTTCTTTAATTTAATTGTGAGAAATATTTTTTTGATTTCGTTGGTTTTACGATTTCAAATAATTTAGGCGCATTAAATATTCTTAATGCTGACTGGTAGTGTAGCAGTCATTGATGTATGAATCAATGTAAAATATAACATAGACTTTTTTAATGAGAAGTAAATTGCAGTTTTAAATAACCAATAACTAACTTGTACTTTTGAATTATTCGCAGACCTTGATTTTCTTCTTGAAAAAAAAATATTAATAAGACATATACAATAGCAATATTTTTCCATTCCTATTCCTATTTTGTGCTTAAAGATAATTTTGTTCTTAAATCTAAGTATTCTTTAACTGCTTAGATGGAGCTTATCTTAACATGTAGATTCATAGGACCACTTTCAAATATGAAATACAATTAAAAATAGGAGATTGATGTGTCATCTTAGGACGAAATTCCAGTCGTTATTCAGGACATAAGTTTTGTTCTTACTAGCAGTGGCTTTTATACACGTGGTGAGGAAAATCGTTGAGATTCAAGCTTCTAAAAGTTCTATACAATACATCCAGAAAAGAGGCTGTGAAGAGCGATAAGTAGAATAAAACGTACACAAGATGGAAAAAGGAAAACTGGCTTAAAAGAAGAAATTCATTTCATACTAATATCTGCATGACAGCCCTGTAACAATCTTTTATTTCAGCTCTATTGACGGGCAACTATAACAATGTTTAGCTCTTAGTAACAAAATAGGGTTCTCTCAAATGGGATTGCGTGTTAAACATAAAATATTACAATATTATTTACTAAGAGTCGATTAAACTCAAAATACATTTAGAGAATCGATGCTTCCCTATATGAATCTTATGTGCACTCTCTTCAAATTCTACTTACTTTTGTTTCTAAAATTCACAAGAGGGTGTATAGATTTGCAGAAAAAATCGTCATATATTTCACTTATACTTCAAAGTTGAAACTTTGGGTAGACCTGTTGACTCCTAGTCAAGGACTAGATGGCGTTTTTTGATAACAAATAGCAACGTATCACAACATAGATCACCAAGCTAAAAACATATAATGCAGAAGGATACCCATTTTTGTATTATTAAAAACAGCAGTCCAGATATTTGCTTTTGTAAACTATTAAGAATGATTTGGATAGATACGTTTATTCATCGAGGAATGTGGTAAAGAAACATTACATTACGTTAACAAAATTATAAACGCAATCCGTAAGAAATCTTATAAAATTTAATTTTTTTTCATATTCATTAATTTGGTTTAATTAAAAACATGAAAACAAAAAATATGAAAAAGTAAAAAAAAAAAATCAGGAACTATGCACCATTACTTAAGAGTTGGAAGCATTGTATTAAAAATCAAGTGGTATTTTTGATTTTTTTTTTCAGTAACAGCTGCTTGTCAACATGCTATCTTTGAAGTTATATATATGTCGTAGACTTACCTCTTATAAATTCTGGTATAATTGATTGCCAGACAAAAAATTGTATCACCGATTCATCAACTGATTTCTTCAAATCTGTTTTAGGATATATTGTTGTCGATAAATGGCAAACGGGTGTCTTTGAGAAGCTGCCAATTTTCTAAGCATAGAGTGATATCCACTACAAAGCGAAATAGCTAAAAATATTTTTTAATCTTCTGCGTGCATTAAGATATTGTGCACAGTAGTTTGCGATGCACACAAATTTGCTTAATAATTTACTTCCTCAACTCTTATCGAACAAACTTTTTAAAGTTCAATTAGATCTTAAAAATTTGTCCTTTTAGAATTTCTTGTTTGCTTAAGTTGTTAAATATACATCTTCTCGCTATGCTTTGGCATAAAGCATTTGCTGGTATAAAAACACGGTCCCGTTCGTTGCAATTATGCTTATAAGTTAAGGCTTTCTGTTAGGTCATCTCGTTTCCTTGCTAAAACAATTTTATCTTAGTTTGCTCTTTTACCTGTTACTTCAGATGATGCTTAGTCTCGTTCGGTGCTCACTTTCTCTGACTAAATGTTAAATTACTGTTTGCCCTTATAATATTTCTAAGTTATTTTCCATGCCCCAAGGAAAACTTCGGGATTTTATAAAGAGTCGCATCATTCTCATTATTCGTATGTGTGGCAAAAATTTACAACTAATCAGTCAACCAATTAATCTTCTTAAATTTCTTTAACCACTTTGATAAAAGTCTTGATGGTCTTCTTTTGTAAAGTCTTACTTTGTTTTGGGAATCATTGTTAAGAAAGAGACCTTTCACTCAAAAGTAAAATCACATAAAAAAATCATAAAATCGTAAAAATAATCATAAAATCACATAAACGAAATATTTCTTTTACTCTACAGCTCAACCAACATTATGTCGTTGGTTTCATTCAAAACCACGGGCTTTTAAATTGAATTCTGCCGATAAGGAAATGCTGTTCTATTTCTAACACATCTGTGACTGAAACTAAAGCTTTATTGCCTGTTTAAATGTAAACCACTAGTTTTAAGTTGATATCACTGTACTTGGAATTCGCCTTGGCAGATACAAAATTTTAAATAATACAACCGGAAATTGGCTCGTGCCTATAACTCGACACAACACAACACAATTAAAAACAAACACTGTGACAAAATAAACTCTAACAAAATATTAGAGTTTATAAATTTGAGATTTTCTGATCATCTAAAAATGAATTAATTTATGCACAAAAGGTTGTTCAAAGTTTCCATGTAGTCACTTTAAAACTTAAAACGCAAAAAGTCCCTTTCGCTCAATTTTACTGAAGTCTTCAGTAAGACTTATCTATACTAATCCAGCAAAAGAGCAAAACAAATCGTGATTAAAAAAAATTGTTTTAATATATAAATTGAGATCTGTTTTTGTCTTTCCCATTTTTTTCTTTACAAGACCTTTTCAACATAATTTGGGCTGTGATGATTTCTGCACAAAAACCACCAGAGTTTTTATTACAGATTTTATTTTTATTTTTTTGTTGTTGATAGAATTGTTGTCTGTTTGGTGTCAAAATAACAAAATGCCAGTCCATGTTGACACTATGACACCAATGAAAAAGTGAAGACAGCCATCGTGCGCTTTGTTTTTGTTTTTAGCACAAAGAAGATCATAAATTTTTCTACTAAACAAGTATAAGTTTTCAAATTGAAATAGGGGTATTGTGCTTTGGAAGAAGTTGCTTGTAGGGTATGCACAAAATCATGTATTAAAATGGGAATAAATGGTTACAAATCGTGGCTTGATGTTAGCAACGTGTTAAGTGCCGGCTTATGATTTTAATGATTTTTTACAATAATTTTATTTTAACTTTAAAATAAACACTGTTCAAAAAATGCAAATAAAATTACAGAACTTTTAAAATTCTGAGCAAGAAAATGAAAATTAGCAAGGGCAAATAAAAAATTGGAAAAAACGAATTTCCAAAAGCAGTAATAGAATGTCGTTACAAGAATGTTTAACACGACAAATCAATAAAAACATTTCTCATTATCAAAAAGAGAGGTTTTCTGAAGTATGGAAAAGTAATTGGGGTACCTACTTTCTAACGAAACATAATCAGTTAAAAGTATCAAAGAAAGATCCATATTGCGCTTTTTGCTTTAAAATTGGAAAGTTAGTAGATTTTTAATAACGTCTTAATCTTCTGTTAGCATCCACTGACAAAACTTAAGAACACAGTTTTTTGGTCGCTAGATTTTGCCTAATTTCTGGTATAAACAGTTTGAAGAGACTTGTAAAAATCCCGCAGGAGGATTGAAGCAATAATAACAAATTTATTATACATCCCACAAATCAAATAAATATTCCCTAGTTGTTCTTTTCGCTACTGATTTTAAAAACTAAAGCAAACTTTCCTTGAATTTAGTAATTTGATGGATGACAATTTATATTTATTTATTAAATATTTAGTAATATAATAATAATAATAAGTGTTCGAACCTTTTATCTAAAGATAAGACTTTGTGACGAGGAAGGCCAACAGTTACCGGTCGACAGTCTGAAATCACTAAAGTCAAGCAGAAAGTGTAGTAGAATCATGTGACTCCATGAGAGTAGGGTTGCCGTAAACTACGAATCGGTTACCTACAATCAATGAGAATCGGTTACCTTCAATTATGGTGGTAGAGAGGGGGCCAAAAAGGAACCCTTTTGGGAGGCGGTCTTCTTCGACATCCCCCTAATACAATAAGTCGAAGCAGTGCTAAACAAAATTTAACTCTTCGTACTTTATGTTAAGTTTCTTAACATTTCCTTATGTTCGACTAAGAAAAGGATATCCCTCGGATGTAACCACATCGTTTCAAATTTTGCATGCTAGCGGGTTCGGGTTCGTTTCACGATATCTGCTGTAACCAAGGCCAAGTCTTTGTGAATTTTCAAATTTGTTATACCACGGGTATGTAGTAAACATTCGTAGTACTTTGTTTGCCGTCTCAAAATTTAATACGAAGGCAATGCTCCATCATTGTATCCCAGTGTATTTGCAATATTTTTAATATTATCTGCGCCAGCTTTGTTTTTATATGGCCCTTTTAAACGTTTACGAAGATATTAATTTGAATATTTAATTGAATATAGAGCCGTGATGACATTGTCTTAAAAGGATTTTTTCTGGATTTTTTTACCACATTTACAAACCTGTATATTTTCTTAATCTGCTAAGATCGAAGTGATGATCCGGAATATATCAATTCTCACAGGGGTCGACTCATATGACCGAACCTTAGGCGCCAATATTTTTAAATTATAGAAACAATTTTTCAAACAAATAAAAAAAAATCTCAATAAAAATGTTGAAGGAAGTTTAAGGTGAAGTGGACCTCTATTATTATAGAATGGGGACTAAATATCTAAAATTCCACTTCGCCTTTAAAAAGCAGAGACAAAATTTGAATTTTTGTTCTATATTATTTTATTGAAAACTTAAAATTTTTTACAAAGGAAAAGCGAGAATTTAAATGGTGGCTAAACATGTTAAATGTGGGTTAAATGGTAAGTTTTAATATTTCAAATTACGAGCAAATTAATTTAAAGAGAGTTATAAAAAACTATAAATATCGTATAAAAATAAAAGCAGTCCTACTGTTTTAAATGCAAAATCAAACATAAGCGATCGCAATCATTCGGTACTTTAAACTTTTTAACTTTACACGAAAAATTCGCATATTACAACAGCACCATCCAATAAATGTCTTCAATAGAACAATCTTTAATTTTTATTTTATATTTAACAGATACTACAAATCAAGTTACTTTTCACGGATAATGCAAAACGAAACTTACATCAGCTATTTGAGCACGGTAATAATGTAAGCAGATAATTCGGCAAAAAGCGACTAAAAGAATTTAGCAATATAAACGCTCATATGATAGGTTAACACGTACTAAATACTATCTTGTTATTTAATGTTTTTTTTAACATTTCTTTTAAAGATGACATATCTTCCAATAAAATAAAATAAAAAAAAATATTTAAAAGAAGCAAGTCCCGGCAAAGAGCTTTCCTTTCAAGGCGATTCTATAAGTCATCGGCGAATTGATACAACAGAGCAACTTTTTTGTGCGAGTCCGTATTAAAAATAAGTTATTGAAGCGAATAAAAATTTAATATGTTTTGAAAACATTAAAATCAAACAGTCAAAATTTAAAAAATCAATTCCACAAACCAAACATAAATTCTGTTTTTTAAATATATTTCTCATTTTGAATTACAAAATAGCTTTTCAATAAAGAAACAATATTAAAAAAGTTATGGAACCCTGAAACAAGAAAACACATTTTTGCTAGAATAATTTTCAAAAAAAAGAGTTATATATGAGCTGTTAATTTTTATTAGATAATAAAAAATTTAAACGATCATTGTAAAACAAGAATTAAATTAAAAAGCCTACACACATAAAGACTGTAGCAAAATTTTTATCTTAAAATTATTTCTTTATTTTATACAAACTTCCGCAGTTTATTTTTTACTTAATAACACAATTCGTTTTTACAAAATATTTGCATATTAATTGACTGCTAAGTTCCAAAAACGTGGACTAAAATTGATGTATTACGGTATTTTTGGTACAATATCTCCAAACTGCCCTAAAAGTCATGTGAATAGTTTTGTTCCTAGTTGCTTGTCAATGACAAGCACAAGCAAATTGACCGAGCATTTTATGAGTCAGTATTACTGGCTTATTATAAAATTTTTATTATTTGCAAATATATAAAAGAGTAATTGTTAAAACTTTTATAACTTCCAAACACTTAAAAAATTGATTATGCGCAGCCGCAAAAAAATCCTTAAACAGGTTTTTTCATCGAAATCGTCTGTTTAATGTGAGCGTAAATGATAGAAAAAAAAATCGTCTTGTCTATGATTTATATAAATTTTGTCAAACAGTTTTGATTTCTTTGAAAAAAAGACATAAGTAGTTCTATATAATTCTAATTTTATCTTTTTCTGGTTTCATTGGAAACTCATATTTTTTTAAATAAATACTCGGCCTTAAAGAAGAAAAACATGAGTGAAACAAAATATAAATACTTTAATCTGAGATGCTGGTACTGAGATCTGTACTAAATCTGCACATACGCAGAGACAATATTTCACATCACAACTCCCACTCTATAAGAGTTAAAGACTGTTTACGTAGTAATCGGCCCACTGTGCCAAGAATGTTATGAGCTTAGTGTAAGAAGTAACTGAGACATGGCGCATGAAAATACGTCAAGCTTTTCAAATTTTTTATAAAAAGTAATACATCGGGATGTTTTTTGCACACTTAGTTGTTTATTAAGAAATATAGTAGATAAAGTTGGCGACAAAGGTTCATTTTCTATTGTTACCGGTATTAGCAGGTGAAAAAATATGCCCTCAAATTGCAAAATGTGCATTACTGACCAATAATATCCAAAAAAGTGTAATTTCTAAAAAAAAATCAGCTTTTAAATCTAACAGAGGTTTATTAAAAGGAATAGGCTTTTTGATTTAGCAACAGACCTAACAGGAATTTTTCTCAGTGTTAACCATACAAATTCTGTATATTCGTAAATAATACTTTTATTAAATCAAAATCTCATTCATAAAATTGAATTTCATTTATGTTGAAAGAAGTTGAATGAATTTTAAAAACGTTGTTGTTTCTATAGTCGTTATTGTGGCTGATTTTATTCGTATTAAAAATGTTGCTAAACTGGTTAGAATTGTTCAATAATTCGTACATTTTTTAAACTCTAGACAACTATTTATTCATTCATAAATGTTAGAGTTTTAATTATAAATTTTACTGAATATTAATATCAGCTTTTGTTTTTTTTTTTTTGTAGAACAAAAATTTTATACGAAATAACGTCAGAAATATGAAAAAAAAATATTGAAATAAATATTTATAGTTAAAATTGAACACCCAATAGTTGTTGTAGTTCAAATAATTATTGGCTAAATTTACATTCATACACCGGATGTTGTTGATTTAATATCTTTATATTTTTAAAAGCTTTTTGTATTTATTTCTTGTTTGGCTTAAAATTTTAAGACAGCAACAACCATAATAACAATAACAACATTAACAAACAAATAAATAAATAAGCGTCAAGTTCAAAACAAGCTCATGACAGCATTAATCACAAACTTGGCTTAGTTTTTGTAATTTTTCGTTTCATTCTATTTTGCATTTAAAATCTTGTCCAGTTTTATAGACATTTTAGTTCTTGAAGACAAACACAACAACAATATTGAAATGGCGTTTTCCTTTTTTTTGGTTTGATTGTAAAGAAAATTCAAATAAATGAAAATAAGACAACAGAAAAGCGCTTTGGCTGGAAAGCTTGTCAGGTAATGAAATTGTTACCATTCATCTTAGAAGTCTCTATTTTTGGTTTTTGTTCATTTCGCTGGCTTGAGAGTTCTTCTTCGTTTTTTAAGAATTTATGCGTTTTAAATGTTATTTTTTGATTTAAAACATTTTTATTTTCTTAAGTTTGTTATTGGTACACTACTGTACGTCTACTGTCGTGCTGCTGGAGTTTTGTACTAACGTAAGTAGATTGCAAAAGTTTATTTAAAATATAAAAATTATTTTTTTTATATTATATAGATTTACTTTTAAATTGAAACGAGCAAATATGTGAAATGTTATTATGCTCGTATTTTAAAACACAATTATTGATGGTTATATAAAAAAAGTGGATACTAAATGAAAATCACAATTTTTAAAAAAGGTAACTTATCGAAAAAACTAAAAATTTTTTCCAAAAACTGAATTAACTTAAATTAAAACTATTTTTTTATTTTTATTTATAGACCAAACAATTTTAAATCCCTTAAAATCTCTAAAATACTGAACAGATTTAGTTAAAAAATTAATTGCATAATGTGAGCATAACCAAAAATCATCCTGCCTATTCATTATATGAATATATTTCTAAATTTATTAAGAGAGATAATATATTTACAAGCATTAATCAATATAATAAAGAATTTTCTGGATCGCCACATCCAGGATTTTTTTATATGGATTAAGGTTCTCTTCGCCGTAAACATCATCAATTTAAGCCACTTTTATCATAAATATGAGTTATTTTAATAATCATCCTATTGGTTGGCATTGCTCTATTTATTGATCATCACATATATTTGTTCTTGTTTTCTGCTAACCGCCAGTTTAGCCACAAATACAATTTTTTTCTGTACTTTTTTCTGCACATCGTAGTAGATGATGTTCCAATATCATACCGACCGTTGTGATAGCAGAATAAATGTGCGGTGCCTTGCGTGAAACAAATTAAATTGATCCGAATTAACGTTTACAGTACATTTTTGACAATTTTAATTTAAAAACAGATTTGTGTTTGGCCATAAAAAAATATAAAATAATGTAAATATTCCCAGAAAAAAAGACTTGGGTTCTACGTAAAATGAAATAGTCCAATTGAGGGGAAACATGGGTTCACATAGCTTGGCATTAAAGTGAATGCTTAAAATCAGCAAAAATTCGATGACTAGGATACGTTTTTTTATTAGTCTCTGTTTTTTATAATTTCTTTTTCATGAATTTTAATGAGTTTTTCATGAGTTCAAAAGTTATAACTTAATTAGAGAAAACGAACTTATTAAAAATGCATTAGAGAAAACAAGCGCAAGAGGAGCAATGAAAATGGAGATGATTTTTGAACTACTTAATTTTTTTTGGCTGGGTTTGAATCACTGTACAATGCGATATTTTCTGATTCAAAAGAAAGCTATTTAAACAGTTAATCATTGTACGCTATTCTTTTTCCTAATTTTAAATAAATACAAATAAAATTAAAGAGGGTTAGGTCTTTAACAATATTGAAAATCTAAGTAACTCATTTAGCATAAAATTTAAAATTAAACAAAAAATAAATTATTATTAAAGCTCCAGCTCTGGTAATGTTATTATCTACTAACCACAGCTGCCAGTTGCTTCTATTCCACCATTTTACAAGCAGCACATATCATAAGTAGAATGTATTATATGCTCAGTTCAAAACTGCACTAGGTAGAAATAAAAATTTTAACTGGTTCATTTCGATCAAGGAAGGGAATAATTCAGTTAAGCTTTTTCGTTTAGAAACAACTCAAAATTATTCATTGCTTGTCGCAAACAACGCGCTATAATCGAGATATATTTTACTTTTATTTTAAACAGTTAATGTTAAAAGAAAATTAGTTGCAACTTTTTATCAAGTCACAGAAAGAAGTCTTTTTCTCTTACTTAAATAAGATCTTTAGGGTTTACACATTCTAAAAATGATGTAAACGTGAAAACAGCCACTGTAAGAACTGTCTTTAAGACAATTCTATCTGTAATATTGTCGAAAATAATTTATACTACGTATTCAAGCTGATTTAATTTAATAACACTTATAATAAGAAATTGATTTTAAGGCATAAGAGTCATCAAGTTTTTTATAAAAATACTCTTTAAGAAATATCTACCAGAAAAGCTATATCTCATATGTAAAGCCAAGAAATCGTATTTTTAATAAAAATAAATATCGTGCTATTTTTTATTCCGATTAAATTATCAAATCACCGATATTGATTATTGAAGGTGAAAGTACGTCTCGAAGACCATTTCGCTACCGCTAACTTAGCTCTTGAGGAACCTTCTCAAAAATATTTTAAGTCAACTATAGATTTGATAATTTAATCGGGATAAAAAAGGACGATATACATACATACATTTTTTAAAATTATTTAATTTAGTTCAATACTTCTGTGGTTCATCTTAATTTAACAATTTGCGAGTGGCCGCGCATTATTCAAAAATAAATCATCGTAGTGTTGTTGTGATATTTTATTTTTCATCATTTTTTAACTGTTTAAAAAAGCTGAAAAAAAGTCAGCCGTATACAGTGGATTAAGAAAAATAAAATTATTGTTGATTAGTGTTGTTTTTGCTTAAACTTTGATTTTTGTCTTTACTTGATTGCTTGGACAAAAATCTTTAGTTCATTTAAAATAATTGTGAGAAGTTTTCTGAAGAGCTAAGTAAGCGGTAGCGAAATGGCCATCGAGGCGTGCTTTCAACTTTAATAATCAATATCGGTGATTAATTTACTTAATCGGGATAAAAAATAGCACAATTTTTTTAAAAGTCAATTAATTTAATTCAATATTACCGTGGTTTATTTTAAATCATATTTTTATTTAAGTTTTCCTTTGCCGTAGTAATAAAATTATAACTATTAAAATGTAAAATAATAAAAAATATCAAGTGGAATTGCAACGCGCTTTTTTTAGGGTGCACTTGGAATAACTGATCTTGTTAAATGCTGGGAATTTCTTGACTGGGATTTGCACCGCTAATCCTGACTCTCCAAGCGCTGATAAAAATGGTAAAGCCAGGTACTTTTTAAAGCAAGCAAGTCACCCAGGAAGCGATGATGATCTTAAATTAAAATTTTCAGATAATGAGGCAAATGGACATATGGTGCCATTACTGTATTGAACAACGCGTGCTAGTAATTAAAATGTTGTGTTTTGTAGCAAAGTTATGTTGAGAACAAAAATTTATGGTGTTTTCCCGTGCCGACTTTGAAATATTTGCTGGTTTATTTATTCCATGAATCATTTCTTAAGACATCGCTGATATTAAGAATAGTGTATAGGAGAACCTAAGCCGTTAATATCAAATTAGGATCAAAAACTTGTTCGAAAAAAATGATATGATACGACGCCATGTTTCTATTAGAATAACGATATTTATAATTCAACAGAGCTGTACACATCAACAACAGTTTATATCCAGCTAATAGGTCCCGAATAAAGTAATATCGATGATGATGATTTTGTACATCTGTGTAAGGACAAATATTGTGTAGGCCCTTTTATATAATAATAATTGCACTAAAATTAATTCTGTCACATGAAAGACAGCGATTCCAAGATCTTGTTCTTAAAAATTGAAGGGTGACATTTAGTTGATCGTATTCACATCCAATCAAATGTTGGATTTTGATTTTGTTTGATTGTATGTTCGGGTATATTTATATATTTATATCTTTATATTTATATCATGTTTCTTTTATTGCACATTAAGTTAAATGTTCGTATGTTGTATAATGTTTATCTGTCCCTAATGTATATATTTTTTAGCACATTTAACACTTCATACTTTTACAAAGGCATTGGTTGTATGAGTTACACGTTGTTGTTAAGGTTTTGTTCAAGTATTAAATTACAAAACGATTTGTTTGCAAACTCAACAAAACATTTATTTTGTTGTTTATACATTTGTTAAACAATTTTCATGTTCTGTCCATTTTTTCTGAAGTATTTTTGTTGCCTTGACGTTTCTCTATTTGTTGTTGAGTGAATTTTATTTGTTAAGTTAATTTAATTTATTATTACAACATTTTGATGCCTTTTTGTTAAAATTAAACTTAAAATGTGTGTTGCATTTTTTAGGTAGACCACACAGCAGGGTCAGGCTGTGATAATCAAGAAATTGCAATTGTCTTTAGCAGTTTCCAAAAACATCCATCATTGGGAGCTTTTAGTTTGTGAAATTTCATTACGCGTTGTTTAAAATTTTGTGTTAGGATTGTAATTTAATTTAATTTTAATAAATGCAACTAATATATCTCGCCATATATATAAAAATATTAAACATAGAATTAATTATTGGAAAGACTAATTAAATTTATAATTTCATTAGTTTTGAATGCTAAATATCGCTTATGATTTTTTTGCATTACTATTATTTTCACAAACGGTAATGCCTTGTAATGAAAAGGTTGGATTAATAATAAATTCAAAAGCAAAAACATTTCTATTATTGGGCGTCATTACTTGTCCTTTTCTGCTTAAAACCACTTTAATGTAAAATACATTATTTTTATAAAATGGCAATTTTATCACAAAAATTTGGTGAAACCTTATGTCTTAATATTCTCAGGCAAAAACGAGAAATTAAAGAAACATATTTTTATTTTCCCGTAATTAATAAGAACCGTCAGTTAGTTGATTTAAGATCTTACTTAAAATTATGAATTAAATAAAACTTTCATATTCATATTATGCTTAGTTCTTTTTAAGCTTCTGTGATAAATTGTAATTAGTAAATAAACGACAAGAGAGTCGATGCCATAGCGGAAGTCCCCTGGTCCGGATGGAATTCCAGCAATGGTCTTGAATAGTGCTCTTCGACGTTAGCGCGTCCATTACCAAAACTTTTCAGCATTTTGTACCATGTTGATGAGTTCCCATCATGTTGAAGTGTTGCTAATGTAACACCAATCCCTAAAAAGGGAGAGGCTAGCAACCCTGAATATTACCGCCCAATCGCAATTTGCTCTGCACTTTCCAAAGCAATGGAAAATATGCTTAATTTTCATTTAACAGCTTGCTTAGTGACCGGAAGTATGGCGTCCACCCTACGCGTGACTTATTGGCTTTTCTTTTGGAAAAACAGTGTCAATACATTCACCATTTCGGCAAAAGTTAGGTGGAGGCTTTAAATATTTCCAAGGCATTTGATAAAGTGTGGCGTGGTGTACTCATATCAAAACTTATTGCTTTTGGTGTCGGTGATAGTTTATCTCGACTTATATAGAGCTTCTCAGAAATTGCACTATACAAGTTTTTTTGGATGGGATCTCACTAACCAAGTTCAAAGTAAATTCAGGGGTACAATCCTTTCTCCTATTTCTTACTTTTTTTAACGAGCTGCTTCGTCAAACTTCCAAATCTATTTATTCTTTCGCAGATGACAGAAGCATACGCCATTCATTTTAATTTCGCAATAGACCAAGTCTTCGGGAAATTGGGGCAATGCAAAAACGCATGGATGATACCCTTATTCTCGACCTTTTGGTAATCTCCAAATGGGGCCTTGCGAACCAGGTTGAATTTAACGCTCAATAAACCCAGTGCTGTGTGTTTTCCCACAGGTGTACGGTTGAATATGCCATCTTATCTGTAATTATGGGTGAAATACCTATTAAGGAATCAGAAGCTCTCAATGTTCTTGTCATAAAACTTCAATGCGATGTTCAGTGAAATAAGCATATTTTTTCCATGCCGCAAAGGAAGCCTAGGTTTTCTGAAACGGTGTAAGAGATTCTTCAATCTATCTGGTCTCCTTGCTACCTGTGTTAACTTTATCAGACCTAAAATGAAATAAAACACTCATTTATGGGGCGGTGCTCCAACGGTGACAGTAGGGTATCCAGCTCTATTAATTCACTGGAGCATCGACGCAATGTGGGATGTGTTTTATCGTTACTATAACGGAATGTGCTTTTATGAAATCAGGTAGCTTTTTCCTGAAAACCGTAATTTCGTGAAACGCACTACATATTAGATAGAAAATTCGTTTTTTAGCCGAACAGTTCGTAAGTGGAATAAAGTCCTTGTGGAGGCCTTTCCTGTCACTTTCTATGTGCAAAAATTCAAATCAAATGCTCACAAGCACTACTCTTTCTATCCTCCTTCCCAAAACCTAATTTCGTAGTTCTGGCACAATGCATTGCATAAGTAGGGTAAAAACACTTGTAATTAAAAAAATCATTAGCATTTAATGGTAGTTACAATTTTTTCATTGTCCTTATTACAAAACATTCCCAATGACATTTTAGAGGATACGCATATGAATGTTCCAAAAATGGTATTTTTTCATTTGCATATAGATGTAAAAACCTAGGCTATTTTATTGTTTTTATTGAGATTATATTTATAGTTGGTACCTTTTAATAACAATAAGAACAAGTTAAAAATTACGGGGTGACCCAAATTCAACTTTATTATTATATATTTCGCCTTATCTTATTACCGGTTATAAGCATAAATTTTATATTTAAACAAAATTCTATAAGCGTAAAACGTATCCCTATAAATGACTGGAATTCATAATCATAAAATAAATTTAAGTGTGTGTAAGCAAAATAAAACATTTTAAAATTATTTTTAATTCACTTACATTTCAAAAATTTGGATAATTTTTCCATTCTCTTATAATTTCCTTGGTTTTTTAAATTTAGCACAAAGGGACCAATTTATGGACCCAAGTGGGCTGTGGCAAGATGGCTGCCTGACTAACCCAGGTCTTTAACTTAAATAACGGGTTTTTCGTACCTAAAAAATTTTTATTTCGCGATTGTGATAATTTTAACTACCTACATTTGGTTATCTAAATGTAATGTGCTAAATTAAATTGATTGCATTTAAGCGGCTTATTTGAGAATAATTTGAGTCAACTTTCAATTTAAACCTTTTCCAAAATGTTTGGATGAATTTTTTCTTTGTCCAGAATATTTTATTCTACGAATACGCCTGCCTTGTTTACTATGAATATAGATGAAAATACATTTGCTTGTGATACTGCGTCTGTTTGGAAAACAAGAGCGTCTGTCCGGAGCCATAGAGTGTTACTTGGATAGCCCCGATTCGACACAGAGCATATATACGGGTAGGAGATATAAATGCTATACAGCAAAACTTTGGTCAATACATATTTCTGTATAAAACAATAGTGATGCGCTTATTTTATATTTTTTTTTTTACTGCAACTGAATGCTTTTAATAAACTGAAAAGAGAAAATAATTGTGATACATATTTTTACATAAAATATTCATTTTCTCTAGTTGGAATGAGAGATTACCAGTCTAATAAAGATTAGTCTAGTTTATTGTCATAGAATAGCAATGTCCACAATGCGTATAAAATATATTTTTCTGCTATTGCTTAAAAAATAATTGGTTCGTCTAAACAAATGGCCAAAACAAAAAATGAAGAATTTTTTTGAAATGGGGTTTAAATCTTTCCACTTGATATTGGCGCTATTCACAGATGACACTTGGGCAGTTTATTCGTTATTTTAAAAAATACCTCCCGGTGATTTTTAATTATGGCGCTGATAACAATTTGCGCAGATGGTAGCGATTTTTCATTAAAAAATGTGTTTGACAAAAAAAAAAAAAACAGATCAGGCGAAGACCTTAAAATCCATAAAATGTGACAGTATACTAGATGCTGTAAAAAGAAAATAAATTAATAAATCACAACAAGAGATTACATTCTCTATACAACTGAGAGTTGCCATAAATTTTCCAAAATGATAAATTAGTTTTGCTGTACAAAAAAGTAACCATTGTGTTTTTGTTTTTTTTTTAATTCTGTTACAAGCGATCAACAACAGTGTTGTCAACTACGGCAGCAGCAGCAGGATCAACATGTAGGATCTTATATTTGAGCAGAACGGAAGCTCTTTATGCCTTTTTGAACATTTTACTTTTTTATATAAACTGCATAAGTGGAAGTTTTACACCCTATAGAATTTTTAAATAGCGAAAATTTATCTATTGCGATCTTTTAGTAACCAAAATTGGCTTTAAGTTAAAAAACATTTAAAATTTTTGAAGGCAAAAAATTCAAATGTTTTAAACTGGTACCATATTTTACGAGTTTTTTCTAACTTGCTTGTAAATTATTAGGAATACTTTTGTTAAGTCAGAAAATAATTTCCCCGCTTATTTTTTTAGTAAAAGTAGGAATTTAATTTTGGAACTTTACTATCGTCATAACAAACTTTTAAATACTTTCTTGTCTTTGGTGTTGTAGGGTATAGACCCTTAAGTATAAAAAAGTTGTGTTCCAGTCTCAGTTCTTTTGTTATCTTACTTTACGCGCTCACTGTGTGCTTTAGCAGAATATGACCAGACAGACAGACAAACGTATGTATTGATTTGGCTACTTGTTAGCTGGACTGTTGGCTGGTTGGTTAGTTGGCGATTGATTAAGTGATCTCGCACCTTATTACAGTAATAATTTATGACTTTAAAACATGATATTTATAACAAAAAATCCACAAGGACATTGAACACAAAAATTAACAATTTTTGAGTACTTTCTAAAGTACAAAATTAAAACTTTTAACTGAGTTGATTAATTTAATAATTTAATAAAAAAACAATATTGTTTGCTTTAATAGCTGCTTTATTTCATTAAGATTTAATTAATAGCTCAGTTTTAAATATTTTAAATAATTAACATCCATAAAATATTTTTTGAATATTTGTTTTTTTGCAAAATCATCGTCACCATCAGCAACATCAGCATCGTGTGCTGCCTCAAACTTTATTCTTTCAAATGGTTTTGTTAAGTGGTGTCGTGAGAAGTGCATACTGATTCTAGCATTTGTTTTAATTTTTTTATTAAACTCAAATACGATATAAAATAACTTAAAAAGTTAATGCAGCGAGAAACAGGTAAAAATAATCGTTACTAGCGGTGTACAAAAAATATCATTAATATAAAAATATTATCATTCAAAGTAAAATCAAAATCAATAAAAAGTTTTTTCCTATCTTTGATGTATAGAAAACACAAATTGTGTTTGTTTATTTGTTTTGTTTTTTGTTAGAAAGGTTTAGCTGCCTACCCCAGTTGAATGCTCCTTTTAAAATTTTCGTAGTGGGTTAATATCAATTACCAATGCGTTGCGCAAAAAGGGATAAATTTTTTCGTAATTTCAAGTGGAAGTGTCACTATCTTTACACAGTAAAAATTTTAGGCAGAGTCTTGAAATATTATGCAAGTAACTTCCTAATCGTTTCACATAGTTTGCCAAATAACTGGTTGTATTAAAAAAGTGGGCGTGATACCTTTCATACAAAGTGAAAAAATTATTATAGATTTTTAAGGGAACTGCAATAGGAAGAGTCTTGAAATGTTATACAAGTAGCTTTCTTATCAATGTGGCTAATAAAATAAAAGACCAGCGGGCTTTGAAGAGTGAGCGGGAAACAGCACCTACGAAGTGAAAAATTAATATTGCTCTGAAATTTTGTTAATGTAATTTCTTAGTAATATGCATAATCCAGCGAAATACTGGTGACAATAGTTCCTCCCATACAAAGTAAAACAGTAATTATATATTACCTTTGAAGCTGTAATAACATAGCGTTTAAATGGGGTACCAATTTTTTAATGACGTTACAAGTAGCTGGGTTAAAAGAGTGCATGTAGTACCGCTTATACAAAGGGAAAACAATTGTCGTATTCCAAGAGAATTATAACAGGTTGCGTAGTGAAATTTTTCCTAATTTAATCACTTATTAATGTACATATTCAAACTAACTAATCTAACTTAATATTTTATAATGAGATAACAATATGATCGTAACCAAAATAAATGGCAATAAACTGTACATGAAACCTCTTCGAAATTGTATCACAGTGGTCGCTGTCATATGTAACCCACTGGCCAAAGAAATATGAAAAGAGAGACATTAAATATATCATTACTATTTCTTTAAAAGAACAGACTTTTAAGTATTCATGTAAAATTTTTGTTTCGTTCCAACGATGCTCATTAATTCCAGCTTCACAATAGGGTTCATTTTATTAGTTGATTTTTGCAGTGTATGAAGTTTGAAAAGAACGTACAACTTTAAGTAAATTAGAAATATTTAGAATTATTTTATTTTAAAATAGATTATAATGAATATTGGAAAAAAAAGGTAGTTACTTTATTTTATTCAATATAAAATAATTTTAATGTATTTAGCTTGATGTGTGTTTTTTCGCAAAATTTATATATTCTCGGGGTCATTTTAAATTTTCGTCATGTTTCCCTCTTTCCGTCTTTAGGATCTGTTTTTTATGTATTTGAATTTTTGCCAGTTTTATTTATTATCCCCCCTTTCCATTATTGGGGACTGTTTACTAATATTGGTTAATATTTTAAGATTCCATTCTTTTAATATCAGCTACCTAGTGCTCTTTTCTGTGCTATCACCCATCGATCAAAAAGATCTCCTTAATTTTGCAACACTTTCCTCTTCTAAACGATAGGATGCTGTTCTATCTCTGATGCATAAGGCCCTATTAGCCTTTGGCTAAAATCCTTAAAACTGCTTAAAAAAGTATTAAAAAATAAACTGAAAACGATATTGTAGGATAATAAGAAGAAGCACTTGCTGCATCATTGCGCTAATGTACTTTTTGTGTGTGTGCATTGCATTTGCAACAGTAATTTAAAAATCATCATATACAAATCAATAACAAACAAATGTAATTTTAAATGCACGAACACTGGATACCGCTACAATAATATCGAACGTAAAGATTAGTTATAATGCATTCCGTCCAAGATTGTTTTAGAGGTCTGCTTCTTTTGTTAAAATATATATAATACGGGTGTTCTTAGATATAAAAGAAATGCACAATAAACTACTTAGAAATTACCTAATTTACGAATAATTGTGAAATTTGGTGACAAGGCGATGTAAGCGTGAAAGTGTTGGTCAAAATGACTGAGACTACCTTAAGATCCACTTTAGCCATTTACCGACAGCTAGTTAGTATTCCTGCAACAGGCAACAATTTAAAGACGCTTACTATGACTATAAAAGGCATTAGGCTGTACTTCCAATCGGCTTTAGTAGTGAATAGAGATCATTATATTGGTAAACTCACTAAATATTTACAATATAAACAAAATAAGAATAAACTAAATAAGAATTGTAACGACCAAGTTACTTTAATAATAATAAATACATAACGGGGTTTATTTATTAAGCTATAGTTTCATATTATTATAAGTAATTTCTTGTGTATTTTTGTGTAATGCCATGTTACGTAGTAAATTAATTTAAAAATTCCATAAAGAAAAAAAAAATATATTAAGTGCTTTCCATCAACGAATTCCACAAAAAAAAGCAGTACAGACAATTTGATCTACTGATCAAATCTCTAGTCGATTTTAAAATCGCTATACATGTTGTTATATAAATCAGTGGCTGAATTTAATGTTTTGAAAACGAGGAACTAAAAATAGGTTTAACAAATAATTTCGGCAGCTCTCTATTATATTTGCAATTAAAAGTTTCAAAGCTGATAAAAAATAGAGGAAGGAAGTGCCAAAAATTTAAGCAAGTCGTTTTATAGTGAATGGGCCTTAATAAACAACTTGTGCTTTTTTTTGGAACTCATTACTTGCTATTCAAAGCTTTTCTGGGTAGTTTGCTTTTTTAACAGTCTCTCTTGCGTAGAAGCTCAAGTTAACTATTCTTAAGAATAGTTAAATTAAAAATTCATAGCGTTTTATTTTATTGCTAATTATATTACATTCATAATGGTCACAGATCGTAACATTTCTAGTATTTGTTTTTTAATTTAAGCCTGACTTTTGGAAAATTATTTACAACTTTAAAATAAATTTATAACAAAGCTAATATTTGAATGCATGTGGAACATAGTGTTGGAATATAATTAAGTAATTTAAATATTTATTGGATTTGAGATAAAATGAAACAGCAAGCCAGCAAGTACGACAACACACAGCAAAACCTTATGAAACACGGAATTGAGAAAGTTTAATTTACATAAATATGATCATGATGGTGACTTTTTTCTAACGATTGTTTTTGTGATTTTAATTTCCAAAGCCATTAACTAATAAGACACAGGGAAATTGAGATTAAATATTGACCAAGACAAAGACACTCAAAATTAAAAATGGTTAAAGTTTTATGACGTTAAAAAAAGATAAACAGTGGTTTCCAGCCAGGCTAGAAAACACATTAAATAACTTTGGTGATATTTGGCTAAACAATTTCTTAGGAAAAACAAAAGAAATACAAGAATGTTATAAAATAAATTAGATAAATGGCAATAAAAAATCCAAATATTTTACAAAATGTTTAAGTAGTTAATTTATGAGAGCAGTCGGTATTTATTGTCTTAAAAAGCGACGACCGACAAAATGTCATGACTCGTTAAGCCAAAATGCTTTTAATAAATTAAACTTCAAAATTAATTTCTTTAATTTATTTTTGTGAAAAATGATTTTTTAATAAAAATAAATTATATCTTTTTTAATTTAGTACAAAAAGTTATAATTTTTATTCGAAATTTAGAAAGTACAGATAATTTTATTTAGGTTTTTCACTATAAAGAAATATATGATTTTATTTCATTTCTTAAATTGCTGTTACCTGGAGTAAATAATTAAATTAATTCTGAGTTAAATGAAAGGTAAAAAAAAAGAAAACACAGTTTAGCTGGTTGTTATCTCAGAATACGACTTAACTTAAATATTGAATTGACATTAAATATTTATTTCTTTAAAACTTATGAACAAAAAATTTGTTACCAATTCTGACAGTTTTTATTATAACTAGTAAAACAGTTATAAAAAATGTTCTTATTGCATTGCAATCAATGATAAAAAAATGTAAGAAAATAATAAAAAAAAGTCTTGGAATCGTTATACCTTAATAAATATTTAATTAATATCATTGATTATTGAAATTGATTAAATTTTCATTACAATCGTTATTAATTGTGGAGCTAAGCCAAATACGAGAGGCTTTGTCAGCGACCTTAAGGTAGTTGTATGTATATCGTGTACCACAAACTATTTAGAAATTTAAATTAGGAAATCAGTAGAACGAATATTAAAAAATGAGACCCGGTTATAAATTACATATTACAGAAAAATGTTTACAACGATATACCCATAAAAAATATGTATTTAGGTGATCTGAGGAAGATGAACATTAGACGTTCGATAAAAGCCCATAAAAGGAAATCTTATCCATAGCATTTAATACAATATGTTAGATTTAAACGGTGAATTTTACTCCCGTTCCCAACAACCGTAAATGTTTCACTCGTGTTAAATGGACAAACTTTATAAATTAGAAGAGATCCAAATGTTCCTCTTTGAATAAGCTCTATTAAAAACAAGAAACCGCTAGTTAAGTTGGTAAACAATTACAGCCCTCAGGTTTGAAGGAAATTTTTAAGCCATATGAATGCCTTTAGTACGCCGTAACGCTTTTGATAAGCCTGGTCACTTTAACAAAATTATGGACTTGTAAAACAATTTCATTTAAGTTGCATTTTGTTGGAAGCAGATTTACACAGGGTGTCTTACATTAAACTGGAAAGAAAATAGTTCGGATAAATGAGTCAGATATCAAGCTTTAATTTTTTAGGTCTTAAAGATGGCCTCCACATGCGTAATAATTTCGCTAGAACAAAACGAATATTCCTACGTTTTTACACAACACGCTCCACTTTGGCATGTTTGAGTGAGAACTTTACGAAGAGCACTTTAAACATCTGGTCTTGTACAATTTGTTTCTTTAATTTTAGAGTTCTTAGCTAAAGTACTATGATCAGTTAAAACACATGAATTTTTTTTTTTTAATTTTAATCAATAAAATAAAAAATCACCACTTAATCCCTCTAATTAATGCATTTAAAACAAATTTACAAATTAAATAGGCTCAAAATCGACCTACTTAAATAAACCTATAACGTAAAAAAAACTAAATCATAAAGACTTAAATAAGCTTAATTTTATTTACCAATTAATACCGCCGTTGTTGTCTTTGTTTAAAAGAAGATTAATCAAAATCACCTTTTTTAATTTACTTAAATAATCTAAATTGTCAGTGTATATTTGTTTGATTTTAGTTGTAAAATATCTATACCAAACTTACCATGCACACACACATATATGTTTTTATGTATGGGTGCATTATTTAAATTTATAATGCTATTGATTTAAATTTATGCTATTGCTTTTTTAAAATTTTAAATAAAAATAAAAAAGAGATAAAAAATATCAATTAATTCGTTACGCCTCATAAAGTTGCAGATTTGTGTTGTAAATTATTTACATAGTTTTCAGATAAATAGGTTTGTTTACTGTCATTTCTTTTATTATTTTTTTTTAATTTCGTATTAAATAAAGTATCTTTTTGAGTTGCTTTTAATAAAAGACTTAAGCGCCAAAAGTTGATTCAAGAAAAATGTTAAACTTTTTAAGCTGACAATTTAAGAGAAATAAATGTGTAAATAATGGATGTTCATTTAAGACTGATAGAATTTACGAAAGAGTTGTCTGACAAACTATCATACTGCGCTCACTTTTCATGAGTTAATTGATGCTTGAACTACTTAAACAAAATATTAAGAATTATTTTACGATCATCAATAATTCAGCAATGATTCCCATTTTTGGTTAAAGCGTGCGATTTGATACCTCTCGATTACCTTATGTAGGGCCATTTAAAGGTACAACAATTAGAACAATGTAGGTCAAGTTTGCTTGTGTGATCTGTGACATAAGGCCATCAATGCTTGAAAAAGTAGCCTTACATCTGAAATTTAAAAAGCGCTCCTTCAAAATTAACTGCGGTGGCCGTATGCCTAAAATAATTGTGAGTTGTTAAGGCCATGTATTGATCCTTCAAATAATTTTTTTTAATTTATTTATCTTTTACAATTTAAATCTTTATTTGGCTTAAAAACACCTGATTTATTCATCTCAATAACTTTTATAAATATTAAATGTTGTATTTTTTATTTTATTTATTTATTTATTTATTATCAGATGACAATAATATTTTGTCACAGTTGTCTCAAATTGATAAGATTTAGATTAAAAGCATTGGTGTGATCAGACTTGCTTTAAAGGCGTGCATGTGCCAAACACAGTTAAATTGGATTTCGTCTGTTACCGCTCTTGTATTTAACTTCAATTAGTAATTTTAATCTTTATTGCTTTCTAATATTTTTATGTTGTAATTAATAACAGATGCTTAATTTTAATTTTAAACCAAAGAAGGATTTTTTTTATTACTTTCTGTTTAAACTGTACGAAAAAAAATGTTTTTCAATACTGTAGAAGTTTAAAAATAAATTAAACATTTAATATGCTTCTTAAAATATGCTTGTTTATTGCAACGTTTACTTCTAGTGCGTTTACCTTGAAATAAAGTTTAGCATAGAATTTAAAGAGATAAAAATTCTAAATTATAATAATAAAAAAAATTTATTTTAAAATGTAAATAATAAATACAGATTACATTCTAAAAACAAACAACAATGAACATTGCAGTAAGTTAAAAAAAACAACAACAACATAAAACAAATTAAAACAAGAAATTTAAATAAAATAAAAAACAAAAACAATCACGAATAAAGCAGCCTCCATTTGGAGCAGTTATTTGCGTTTTTATTATCTTAAAAGTTTAAAATTCCAATCGAACTTATCAATTAAGTTTACAATTTTTTGTAATTTTTCTTACCAATGTTTATTTTATACAATCTTTTTTTTTTTTTTTCTTTGGTCTGTTGCTGCTAACGTTGATACTTATAGCGGCATATTTACAACATCAGATGAAATCACAGATAGCAAAAAATTTGCAATATTTTAAGGCATTGAAGCTACTGTAGAAAAAAATTTAAAAAAAATTGCAGTTCTGATGTCGTGTGTAAGTTACTAAACACTTACACCTGCTAGAAGTTTCATGGAATTAAAAAAAAAACTCAAAGTCTACACAAGAGCAATGTTTTCTTCTGCGAAAAAAATGAGCTTGAAAAAAAGAACATAAAACTGGTGCATCAGAATACGCGATTCAAGTTGATTGATATTCAAATTAAGCAAATGACACAAGTCTTGCAAATTCTGCAAAGAAGAATAAATAAAAACTTAAAACAACAAATATTGTCGGCTTAGGTTTTTTTTTTTTTTTTGTTATATTTGTTTCATTCACAGACATCCTAGACTTTTGCTATTGCGCAAAATATACTTTAATGCGAGAAAAAATATTAATAAAATAAAATTTAAATTGTATGCTCCAGTTTTCTTTACTATTTGCTGCATTTGTTAATATTGTAGAGCTAAGCTTTTTTATTTTTGTTTGTCCACTTTTTGTCCAGCTGCAGCAAGTGAAGTTAATTACTAGGAATATAGGCGCCTCTTCAAAGATAAGCTTGTAAAGCAGTCCAGCACCATAGACGAAGCGGGTTTATTTAAATAAAGTAGTGCAACAGGAACTTAAGTGTAGTCATAAATTTTGTGATTTTTTTCTTATGAAGGTTATAAATTTCAAGTAAAAGGTGTTATTAAAACGTAAGTAAAGAATTTGAATTTTCTTTTTATTCTACGGCTGGTACTACTGCACTCCTTATTTGCGTTCATAGAAATGAAAACCAAAGATTGATTAAATATTTTAGAATTTTTTGTAGTTAAGTTCTATGATTTAAATATGTTCATTAATTTTTAAAATGTATGTAAATCATTTTAATAATAGAATTGGTTGGTACTATCAAAAGGCTATTAACGACTGACACATTATTTGCTTAAGTTTTTTAAGATTTTTTTGCCTTTAAACTAACTTGTAAGTCAGTTTACTACATTTCATACAGCAAAATTATTTCGTATATTATGTGCGGTTAAAGAAGAATTTTTCATAACAACTGGTGCAGTATTTTTTGGTCAAGATTTTATAAACGTAATATATTTTGGATAGCAAGTGAATTAAAGTATTTGCAAAGCTTATAATTACAGTTTGTTTAAAGGAATATATATTCTACTTTTTTGAGTTTTTATATTCACATTTAAAAAGATAAGAATAAATATTTATCTCACTCATGCGAGAATATGGAAAAGGAGGATGTCTTCTCTACAGGACAAGTAAATTAAATTAAATTAAACGAGGACCTTCCGATAGTAAAACTGTTTCAACCATAAAGAGCAACTTTAATTTTTTTTATTTAATAAGAACCAGTAAGAGTTCTATAAATTCTTAAACACCTGTCACCAAGGAATTGTGTTATCATAAAATTTAGATTTCATGCCTAACATTTTATCATATTAAAAGATAATAAACACAATATTTGTTACCCAAAGGTCCATTTATGCCTTTATACTCTGGAGGCTTCTGGTCATTCCGTTTTATTCCACTCACCCCCGGCGTTAGAATCAGTAACCACCAAACTGTGGACTTCTAGGCGGCCACCGTTATTCATTGTATCCACAGAACAAATGCGAGTTTCTAAGTCTCAGTTTTTTGTGCATTTTTTGTTCTTAATAACTGATTGCCAAAAACATTTTTTAGAAAATTAATTTTTTTTGTAACATTTTGGTGAAAATAATTACTCATATAAAATTTGTATTGTTTGTGATTTTTTCATAATCTAGAGTTTTTTCTGTATATTCGGTTTTTAATGCTTTTAAAAAGTGTTACTAAAGCCGATTCCATGTTAAACTGCGGCCTTTTCCTGAATTCTAGGTTTTCAGCTTAATAAAAAAGCAAAAATAATAAGAAGAATGCAATATAGAAAACCAAAACTCGAGTCCTTAAAGTCTTTGTTCATCGTTAGTGGACCGATTTTTTTGGTTTAATACGTTTAACCAAATATCTTACCATGAGTTTCTATTCCAAAACTTTTGTTGAGGTCCACACTTTGAGGAGAAATTCCATTATCTTGCTACACTAGTTAATAATTGCGGGTAGATTTTGAATATTCCCCGAAGTCTTATTAACGAAATTAGTTGCCTTAAAAAATGATGTTTACAATGTACATAAGCTAAGGTAGATAGATACGAAGAATGATGGCGACGGTTGTAGCGATCCATACCATGCTGCTGTACATTCAGCTGGTGTCTAATTTTATGTTTTCTTTGGAAAACTTCTGCATACGTTGGAAAATAAATTTTCTTTTTTAAAAATTTGTATAAATTAAAATAAAATGAAAATATATTTGTTATATTATGCAGGATATTTATATTTTAAGATGGCGGAAATGAGTGTTGTAGAAATTACAAACAGAATAGCAGATTTACATGTCTATATAACCTTTTTTTTCACTCAAAAGTAACAATATCAGCCATAGCGGTACATACTGTCATCAGGATTCTGACTATAATGGTATAAAAAATAAGACCACATTCGTCAAATTCACGACCTTTCGGAAACACCCGTTAAATTTTAAATACATTCATTTGTGCATACTCTGCATATATGCTAAACGATAATAGCTTCAACATTGGGACACCTTTTAATTTGAAGTTATGTTTTCTCAACTCTTCGATGTAGTGCGCTTAAATATCGTGTCATTTTCAGAACACCCAATAATTAATAATATTTATAGTTTTAGCGACTATAGTAATAATTCTTCTGTGGAAATTTTAAAAGTTTACCTATTGCGGTTCTAGAGATAAAGGGCTATGTCAGGCGGTCAGACGATAGGACGAATAGACGTATGGACAGATGTAGAGAAATAACAACGGAAACAATAAGGTGTCGTTTTTACTTTTTGTTAGCGAAACCCTAAATACACCTAAATGTTTACAGTTTACCCATGATTTTTAAGTTTACTAAGAGAAAAAATATCGCCACCGCTTACTAAACTCTTCAGGAACCTGCTTACAAAGATTTTAAATAAACTAAAGATTTATGTCCAGACAATAAAGTTAGAAAAGAATCAAAGTTAAAACAAAACTAACAATAAGAAAAAAAAAAGATTTTATTTTTCCTTAACCACTGTATTCGGCTGACTTTTGTTCGATGATAGCACGATATTTTTAAAATTAATTAAATTAATTTAATATTCCAGTGGTTTAAATTTAATTTAAAAAAATGTATATTGTCATTTTGCTGTTTTCTTCATTTTATAATGAAATTTACCTTAAAATCTTTCTTCGAAAACCTGATTTTTATTATTTTAAGAAAAGAATATAAAGCTATTAAAAACCTTCCTGTGTAATTTTTCAATAGCTTTATGTGAGTGCAATTTTGTTATTATTAATAGGAATAACCTTGTCGACGATAAACATCCTTGATCACTTTCGCTCTCAAAAACCTTCGGATTTATTTATTAATATTTAAGTCAGGTCATTGAATGAAAAATATAAATCGTACATATTGATTTTAATTGGTTGGCACAAACGAATAAATAAATATATACGAGCGTTTCCTAAAATTAAGTAACACAGTTCTAAGAGTGTGCTTTTCGGGAACATGACACATTCCTAACAATACGCATGCAGGCGACAGTCGGATTCATCTTAGTATAACCTTTAAGGTTTTTTTGGTTAATATTATATTTTAGAATCAATTTACTTTAATCGTGCTTGATTCCTTAAAATTTATAAATTTTATGAAATTCTCATGAAATATTTATTATTTACAACTACAAAATGAAATGTATTACTGCGGAAAAGTATATCCATGTGGGCATTTCGCTACTGCTCATATAGCTCATCAGTGGATTTTACCCAAAAGTTGTATTCAAAACTAGAAGGTCTTATATTTCATGAGAATATTATGAAACATTAACATATGAAAGAAACAAGCACGACTAAAATAAATTAATATAAAAAAGATTCAGAATAATAAATTTTCATATTGATTTAAGAATCAAGCGAATTAATGCAAATTGGTAAAATGGTTTCTTTTTTTTAAGAGTTAATATTTCCATTGACTTGTATTTTTACTTTATGTATCAGTTTTGCTTCGTATAGGAAACATTATTTTAAATTTCTAACGCAGGCTTTCTCTTTTGTGTTAAAATAAAAACTTTTGTATTCATTTCGAATTCGTATAAGCAGACGTTGTTAGGATTTTATTAATAAAGCAATTTTAACCTTCACCTACTACCAACCCTTCAAGGCATTTGAATCAGAATTTATAATACTTTTAAACTGCTTAATCATGAACAATAACAACAAAAAATAAACACAAAAACAAGAACTTATATGCTTAAATTTGAGTGCCTTCTCTTTCCATATTCGTGCAATTGGTAAAATGTTCTTTGCCAACAAAGTAAAAAACCAAAAAACAAATAAAATTTGTTTGATAAATCTTTTTTGATTTTGTCCATTAAAGCCGCCATCTCGTTGCTTACAAGCAAAGTTAATTTTTTTTTTTGTTTATTTGCCATTTTGCATTCATATGTTTTTATGGTCAGAGTCATGTATTTGCACATATGATGGCTTACATCGTTGACCTTACTATTGTTTTAACATTTAATATGTTTTTTACTTAAGCTTTGCTTGCCAACAATTGCACATTCAGTATAAATTATTTGATTTGATTGACTTGGAAATGAGTTCACATTTAGCTTCAAGACATTTTCATTATTTTCAAACTAAACTCATTCTAAAGTTAGATGTAAAATTTATTGTGTATTTAAAATTGGCAAATAAATATCATTTGTTGTTGACTATAATGGTGATAAAAGCAATTATTATTATATATTATTAATTTTTATTTTTTTATCGGATACGCAGTTTTTAAAACGAGACCTTAACACACAGTCGAAATTCCTAAAATTGTTTTAAACACTTCACTTCTAATAGAAAAGCTTTAAGTTGTGTTAACAAATCTTACGGTTAACATTAAGAGCCGTTAGATCCACTTTTGCTTAAAACATTTTCCTGTTAAGTTACATAAACTAAAACCTTGGAGATTCTACAACGGATCGTTAGAGCCAAAGTTTGCGTATAAAATTATTTTGATGTAAAAAAGATGTGGATAGAACAATAAATCTTGCCACGTCTCCTAAAATAAACATATATTTTTAATATACAGTGTTGAAATTTTCCAAACTCGTCTGGTTTTGTGTGTCTGTTTTTTTAACAAACACTTGTTATATTAAACAGGCCATACTTAGGATATTTAAATAACATTTAATGCTAATCACTTAAGTTTAATTATAACTGCTTTTACTTAAATTGAAAAAAAATTGTTTCTGATAGCAGAACGTTAAAAAAGAAACCCTTTTTGATGAATAATAAATTTTAAGTGAGTAAAACTTGATGTCTGGGATTTGAAGTCACCAACACCCCAACTAGCAGAACTTATTGCTTACATGGAAACAAGAGTATGTTCCTATAGTGTCTCATATTTCCCAGGAATGTCATAAACGCACCAATTTTATAAAATTGTGATAAAATGCCATTTTATAATAATGCGCTACTCTACTTTAAGGTGTTTATTTAGGGTACAAAGACAACGAGTGACGTTTATTAATGGACATTGATTTTTTAAATTATTATCAATGAAACTCTTTAATTTAAAAGCATTACATTAATGAAAACAATGGCAGCGCAAAAAAATATTTAGAATTTTTAATTGTTCAGTCTTAATGAAGTTGTAAATTAATAAGTTCATCTAATTAATTACTCCCATGTATAAAACAAGCAAACTTGACTTTACGTTTTTAGTTATTTGAATTTAAAATATTTAAAATATTTCAAGTGTTTCTGTTCCAGAAAGTTTTGTAACCAAAGAAAAAATCATAAAATTTTAAATATATTTTGTTTCTCATTAAGAACACTTTTGATCTCAACGAAATGATAACGCAAAAATTTTAACACTCAAATCAACAAATTATCAACAAATTGAGGTTACAAAAAAGTTTAAAATAATTTTTTATTCAAAATCTGTCCACTTGACATCTATTGAAGATGCCACAAAAAACAAACTATATGAAAAATTTTTGAACGCATATGAAAAATCATGAAATAAATAAACAAAGATAAATACCATTAGATCAAAACTAGAGATAATGTCAAATTTATATAAACATGAAATTTTAAATATAAAACTCCTATAATTAATACAAATAAACAATGACAAAGATTCTCTACAAAAACTAACTAGACACACAAATGGCAAAGAAGAAAAGAACTGGTTATGAAAAACCGATTATGAAATAATGAAATGACTCAGTGTTTAAATGTTTCAGTGATGATGTCGAAACAGCCATGAGATGTGATGGAAAGACATCAGATAAAACAAGTGCTCTTTCATACATTTGCATCTTAAAATTAAAAGGGTAAAAACAAAGTTCACATACTTAGAGATTTTATACATAATAAAAAGTTTTAATCATTTTACACAGAAATCTAAAAAACAAAAATCACAGTCTTCATACAATGTAACACAAATGTTCATTCGGACATTTAAAAATTCCCATAAATTTTTATATTTTTACAAATATATTAGAAAGGGTCTTTCCAATTTTTTATTTAAATTAAATAAACAATAGGTTAAGGCTTTCAAATTTCTAGCAATTGTATGCGAAGCCAGTTAGCGTGCACAGTGGATTCGAAACAAAATCTTTTGATTATAAAACAGATATTTATAAACGGATTAGTTGATTGGCATATAACTTCGTGCATATGGTAGCCAAAAAACCGTACAGTTGTTTAATGTGTGCTGCCCCACTGTACAATGGAAATTGAGAGAAAAGTTTGTACTACAATAATAATCTTAATACAAGTTATAATGACAGAAGTAGTTAAACTCTTTGTTAAGTTTAACCGACTTCACTTTGATTTGTAGTGCTATTCTGTTATATGAATTTTTAAGGCTGTGAACTCCAATTGTTTAGTGACATACATCACAGCGCATTAAGAGATTTGAAAATAATAAAAAAGTTTTGTCATTGGAGCATTTATAGTTTGACGAGATCATATGTGAGAAATTGTTTACCACATTCCACTTGATTTTAACAATCTGTAGCATTCAATTTCCTAAATGCTGTTTATGACATTAATCCGACTTTTATTAAAGCGTGAGAAAATTTTTGGAATTAATATACCTTAGCTTATATCAAAAATAACAAATTTTTAAGAATAATATTTTTCTTAGAAAAAAAATGTGTACTAAGTCAAAAGACTTAAGAAGGGAACCTATGAACGATTGACTTATGACAAACAGAAAACAGGAAAAAAGGAAAGATTTAGGTCAAATGCATTCTTTATTATGGAAAAAACAAGAACAGGGGCAATTGGCGGCACTCGATATCGATCGGTAGGTAACACAATACTATTCAGACAATGGCAGGCACAAACAAGATGGCAATATAAGAGATAACCGAGATAATATATAGCTTTGCAAAAACGGGTTGGTATGGTGCGAGATAATGTTTACAATATACTCCAATATATTCCAGATATCTTCATGCAGGCGTGAAAGTGCATCACGGAGACGGCGCTCTTAGATACAGCTGAAATACATTAAATTAAACAACTTACTTGACTGTAAGTTATTGAAATATAAATGAACACTATGTGCAAATATTGAGGGGCAGCAACATATTGTATGCGTATGCAATAACTAATCTTAATTTAAGGACAAAAGAGGCCATTTCACAGGATTCTGTTATGAAAAGAAAATTGATAGGCCTCAATTGACAACCAGAAATCATTAGTTCAGAGTAGATGTCTGCAGGGTGACACGGAATTTATGAGAAAGAAATGACTAAGATCGATGTACTTTCTCAAACCAAATTATCATCACATATTAACGAAAGGAAGTTAACAAGATAGATTCAATAAAGCGGGTTTGTTATGTTATCACCCCATTTGATTATTAAAGTGTATAATGGAGGAATACGAAATCCTGGTAATCAATTTACACGTGAAACCTGAACAAAATTCATAGAAAATTGCCACAAGAAAAATACTAAGAACATTAATTTAACAGATATAAACAACAAGGGGTCATATTTTTTAAAATCTCTACATCTTTTCTTTTATATATTTTTTTAATTATTTTCATTATCAAAATTTTGTTTTCATTTGCTTCATTTTTGTTTCATTTTATTCAAACAATATGACTTTTTCTATTATTTTATATGAACATGCAATTCATTTTCAAATATATTTCTATGCATAATCTGCATTTAAATGTTTTGTTTACAAATTATTATATAAAGAAATGAACTTAAGTGTTACTAAATATTATTAATTTCTTTTTCTTCTTTTATTTTTACCTTATTACATTTCAATACAGATTTGTAGAATTCATAATCAAAAATGTCGTTATCCACCCAACATTTTAATGCCTTAAATCCTTTGTTAAAAAAAAATAATTCAAACGTTGTTTTTTTACTAGAAATTAAAACACAAAATTATAAAGGAAGTCGTGATTTTCTTAAAAAAACAACATTCATAATTTAACAAGCACAGCAACAACAAAAAAACATCATAAGAAACTACAACGAAATAAAAAACTTCACGTATTTTTTCAACGTTTAGATAAAAAATCCTTAACAAGAACTGCTTTAATCATCCAGAAAACAGAAAAACCAAAATAAAATACACTTTATTTTATATTAAAATTAAAAAAAAACACAACCACAAAAAATAAAAAAATAAGTGAAAATGAAACATATTTTTTCACACTTCTTTTGTTGCGCACGTATTGTTTAATTAAAAATCGTACCACTGCACGTTTATACAGGAGTCATCTTTAAAAAAAATGTTGTTTAAATGTAGCAAGAAAAAAAAAAGAATAAGAAAAAATTTTTTATAAAAATCATACACTAAGCCACACTTTTATAGATGACAATGAATGAAGAGGTTTCAACAACATTATAACAAATATTTATACTCGCATCTGCGCTTGTACATGTTTATAGTGGAGGATAAAATAAGGGCAAATGTTTTATGCTTCTGGTTAAAAAATTAAAAAAGAATTTTAGATTTTGTGCCCAGTTTCTTTAAAATAAGACATTTTCCCATGAATTTGTTAAGAACATCCGATTTCATACAGCATGAAGGACACTAGACATTAGAAAATAGTAAAAAATTGCATGATTATTTCTAGCTGATTTAATGACGTAAAAGACAAAATATAAAAAATCTCACAGAGTCGAGTTGCTGCTTACTAATTGTATAACTTAAATAAATAAAGAAATCTATCTGTAAATATTTCAATTTAATCATTTTCTCGAAATTTTATTTAGGGTAGAAAACAAATTTTTTTGCGAATACAATTTTATTTTATCGCCTCTTTGGTTATCCATAGCACACTTAACACAATATTTTCCTCATATTCATTAACCGACAACTGCAAAGCCTTAAACTGACAACATGTTGACAGCTAGAAAACACTTAAAATAAAGTTTACCTCAGCCAGTTTTTATATTCTAGATTATTGCCTGAGATTAAAGAATTATTTGTACGAATATCTAACGCTGATCTCACCTATATTTTTATAATAATCGTGCCAGAATTTTATCAAATTACTAAACTTATGAAATTAAAAATATAATTATACACACTTCTGTGCAAACTCTCTGTAGTTACAACCAGTTAAACTCTTTATGGTTGATATGTTTTTTTTTTCTTTCCTCTTCTGTTGTAATTTTATTTTGGTCTTCAACTACTGTTCGTTTCTGCTAACGATCTTCATCATCATCATCTTTCTCGCTACTTTAGACGGAGCCGTGAAATTGTGGCAGCATGTGTGAAGGATCTTGTTTAGGAAGTTGTTACTTTTATTTCTCCAAATCTAGCTGCAGTTTTTCAATATATTTTATTCCTTCAACATTTATAAGAACGTGCCTCTTTTCCAATTGAGTTAAAGTTATTGTCATGGTTGTTAAGAAGACTGGTGTTTTCTTCACGACGTTAAGTAGTGGTGGTGGTAGTGATGATGTCTTAAATGAAAAATTAATAAAATGAAAACGAAATGTTTACAACTACAGTAGCAAAAAAACATCAACAAAACGTCACTTGAATACTAGTTAAATGAAATCTAAGTTTAACTATGACGACTTTTTTTCACCAAATTTATTTGATTTTGATTTCTGTTTTTTTTTTCAGAGAATTAAGAATTTTTATATAAATTTTAAACAAAAACAAGAATGCTATAATCGGCTATGCCGAATCTTATATATCCCTTATCATATATGTATAACCACATGCAGCCTACAGCAGATATCCCAATGTATAATTTAAATTAAAATTGTCATTAGAAATTCTTTCCTACCTAAAGTTCTTCTGTTCAAAAAAAGTGTTTTTCTTCAAAATGAAAAAGTTGCTGTGTCAGGTGAAAGCTAACAATTTTTCTTACCTTCCATTAATTTTTTGTCATAAAACACAAGCACCTGTAACAATACCGACAAAAAATAAAAAAGATATGAAAAATTAGAGGTGTTATGTCTGCTGCCTCAAAGAACAGCTGATTTTTAATAGCAAAAATTCCGAAACCATGTCTGATCGATTGTCGTCTATACATTTTCTGTAGTTCATCTAGTACCTTGGCAAAAACGATTTTAACAGGGATGGACAGACGGCTAAGCGGGCGTTGCGCAATCGACTTCACTCTGCATAAGAGCTCAGAATATATATACTTTATGGCGTAATAATGATATTATAGAAATTAGAAACAGAATGACAAGCATAGAGATACCCTTTTTCACCAGTAGTAAAGGGTATAGTAAAGATGAAGAGCCCAAAATTAAGAGAATTTTTTGGTTAAAATAATATCCTTACAATAATAGAGTTTACATACATATTAAATGAAATAAATGGATAGTTTAGAAGAAACATAACTTGCAAAGTAATATTTATGTTTTTTCTATTAAGAAAGTGAAAATCACGATAGTTTGTGTTATCAACCATATTATGTTATTAAACCTATAGAAAGTACTGAGTAAATATCCTCCCTGACTTTAATCGCGCAAAAGCATTCTTTTCTGAACAGTTGTCATAAACACATTGGAAACAATCGTTAAAACAAAAAAGAGAAAGTAGTCAAGCAAAACTCTTCAGAAAGGAAGATTATTTTATAGTCTGCCTATTAGATTCAGATGGAAAGAAAAATGTTTCTTTTAACCACAAATCAAATAATGAAATTTTACAGCCTTACTTTTTAAGATTCTGTAGCTATAAAATTAAAAAAAAACTAGAATCAGGTTGCGAAAATAAACAAAACGAAACGTTGGCTTTCATATTGTTTTATTGTTTTAAGGGAGTAGATCAAAAACAAAGAAGACACAATGAAATAAATTATGCTGTTTAATTTTTCATTGGTGTTTTCTCTTGGGAACAAAATCTTATCATATTAAACGTACGCAGTCGGAAAAGAAAACAATAAGAACAAAACTAAAAATTTTTATTAAAACTTGTGCTGGTTAATTTGATTATTGCAGTACTGAAGGCATTATTACTTAAAAAAAAAGTTTGGTAAGTAAAAAGCCAATTGTTTCAATTGCGATGTTTGTAATTTAAAAAATTTATGCCTTTGCATGAAACGATTACGAAACGTGTTGTTTGTTTTCGTTTCGTTTAATACATTGAACTTTATTGTATCAGTAGTAGAGTTGTTTTTTAAAGTACAATAAAACTAAAGTAAATAATGCATGGAAAGATTTACTTATAATAACTGTGCTTAAATAATGATTGCATAATAGCCCAATTCACAATCAATCAGATCTATAAATTTAAATGACCTTCTTGGTTTTGTTTGCAAAGCTTCTTGCAAAAAACAAAATTCACTTATTTATAAAAAGAAGAATTATTTTCCACTAAGTTTTCCAAATAAAAAAATGTGTCTAAGGAAACCCTCAAAGATCAACTAGCCGATTCTTCAATAGACGAACCCGCTGAAGAGATTATATCCATGGAAAGTTAAGATTAAGCACTACAAGCAATTTTAGAAGAAGTGACGGAAACTTTATCTGTTGTAGTGGAGTGCCGTCGAAGGCATGTTTTGACAACGATGGGTGAAGATAGATTCCGATTGACTTGCAATTAAGTGTTGCATTATTAGCGTAAACATAAACAATTGGTTGCATGTTGTGTATATTAACAAAAGAGTTGCAAGTACACTACTCTATATTGTTTGGTATAATGAAAAATTGTAATACACAATTTTGCAAATACTCTGGCGTAATATAACAATTTACGTGAAGCCGTGTAAATTTGAACTACCTATATGAACATGTTTAAAAATCATTGTAAAATTCTTGTACTGATGCCTTCATATTTTACTGGTTTTACATTTTTAGCTTTTAAGTCGGTCAATTAAATAAGCTTATCCCAGGCTTCCGTTATAAAAATTACAATTATATAATTTAATATCACATTTTTTAATAAAAGCTGTCAACAAAAATTTTACTTTATTGTACAAAAATCCAGAAGTATAAGGGTGTTGTGAGTTGAGCAAATACATTTTTACACATTCTACTCTTTGTATGACAAAGTTAGTAGTTTAATTAATTTAGTTCACAAATGAACTTAGAAAATGGAATGAGTCTTTGGAATAAGCAGAATTCAAAAATTCCTAAATATTCTTAATTTTTGTGCTCGTAGCCATTAAGTGGCAACACAAATTATGGGCAAAAGATGTGTCATTGTACATGCACTTGCTTACACTTCCAAAACACTGACCAACGGCGTCTGTGACAAGTATGCAAGCATTATTATAAATACAATTATGATGATGATGATGATGGTGACTGTAATGAAGTTTAACTCTTAAACTAGAGGAGCATATTGTGTTAACGATAATTTTGACGATGACACTGCACATTTGCATGATTCTCTAATGCTGGTAGTTTCCTTTAAAATTTTGAATTGTTTATGGATTTTGCAAATTGTATTAATGTTTATTATATCCTGGCCATTATAAGATCACGGTTGCAAGTTTACATTTACCAACTTAAATTTTGTGACTGTTAAAGAGTTCGTTTTGAAAGACTATATCTACTGCAAATGTTCACGAGAAGTCTCAAATATTCTGAATAAAAAAAACTGAAGATTCGTTGATTTTTAGACGAAGACTTCTGTATTTATTTTCGTTTTTTTTTATTTTATTTAAGTTTTTACAACAATGGTTAAGATGATTATTTTGACTTGATAAAGAGCTAAACAACATGATTGTTGCCTCCGTTGTTTAGCCAGACATAGTTGCAATCATCTGGATGCATGTGTATGTTTTATTTGTACTTAAGCTTACAACAAGGGTTAAACTTCAACACCAATTGCTAAAAAAACATTCGCCTGTAAAAATATATGAATGAATTCTCATTCACAGTAAAAATAAAAGTTTGTTCAGGTTTGATTTTTTTCCATTTTTTTCAAGCTGAGTGTAAAAATGACTTGTAACGAAATACATTTTTTGCCAGTCACTGCTTTAAACACTGATTTATAACCATAAACAATTTAAAATCTTTTGTGTTAAACATGGCTGGTTTGTCATGCATAATTTTTGCAGAAGAACAAGGCAAAATGTTGTCATTGTAACACATGCATGCCGAAAATAAAATACTAAATAAAAGTATTTGCTAGAGTTTATCAAGAACATTTATTAAAACAAAAACTAAAGACAATAATAATAAAATATTTAAAAGAAACTTTTAGATAATATACAATTTTTTTATTTGGACTATTAAACCGAGTTGTTAGTGTTACAATGCTAAAATATTATTTTTTTCAATGTTTGTGATACATCTTTATCAAGTTTAAACAAACACGGATCAAAAAGTTGAGCCATTAGATTTACTATTAAGTAAACTTTTATAAAAATAAAACTAAAATAGTTTAAAAAATAAGTGCCAAGAACTACCTGTACTAACTTAAAATCCTTTTATATGGTCTTAAGCAGATAGTCTCCTAAAGTCACAATTTGTTGTGACTTGTAGTTTTCATCTTTTGGTAATGGATTTTTCAAATCTTAACTGAAAATCAGTTTCTCATAACTGAGATATCTTTAAACAACCAAGAAAGAAGAAATTTTCTATATTTTACTCCGAAACAATAAACACTTTTCAGAGTTTAATATTTGATAACATGAACTCGTAATAATTAAATTTAAAAGTTGTATATCAGTGGTTATGAGAAACAGTTTAAAATGTACAACTATTGCAAAGGATCTTCCAATTTGGGTACATCGGTTTGAAACACGCTATAAGGTGTTTTGTCTTTTGCCAAAATTGCTGTGAAAGTTTCTAAAATATAAAAACAAAAGTTTTTGGCGACGATGCAATTTATTAATGAATGGTTATTTTAAAAAGCTGTAGATTTGAATGGGCTGGTTTCATTCCATTTAACCAGATGCTAAGTTTTAAGTTTTTCTGGTATGAATAGAGACTGTTGAAAAATATGTATTACGGCGTCCCCTTTAACCAATATTGTTCAACAAAGTAAAGAATAAAAAACCGATGTATTATCTTTTAAACTATAATACGCTCTTTTTAAATACCAGCCGCATGCATCATACTTTTTCAGCAACTATACAAAATATTTTAGATCATTACCACCATTCAAAGCTGCAGTGATCATTTTGTCACAGACGTATTTATTCCACGTTGTCTTATTTTACTATAGATATCTACCAAATTTAAAGCGAAAATCTCTTAAAGTAAATTATTTACAAGTACACTGCCGCTCAGTTGAATAGGTTCACATTTTAACAACATAAAAGTTGAATTTTTTCGGAACATAATAAATTTATTGAATATTTTAGATTTTTTAATGGTAAAATATAGCATTATATATGATAAATTGCATCAATAATCAATCACTTTTTTTATATATTTCTTTTGAAAACAACATGCTTTTAAACATCGAATTTTTGGCTCACTTGAATAGGTTCAACACCATTAATTGAAAAAATTAACAAGAAAAATTTTATTTATTTTTATACTTTTATATTTAAATGATTTTTATAATGTTTTAATAAAAATTTAATAATGAGTATTTCCCCCTTTATTTAATATTACTTCAAAAATACGGTTTGGAAGGGATTTGTAGAAATTCTCAATTATTGATAATGAAATTTCATCCCATGCTTTTTTAATTCCTTCAATTAAGGGTTCTTTTGTTTAGTATTGTCTGCCTGACTCGTACACTTTTCGCGAAAGCAGTCCCCATACATTTTCTATTATATTTATATCAGGAGAATATGGTAGCCACTCTAAAATATTGACATTCTGTCCACGAATCCATTCTTTTACAACCCTTGCAGTGTGGATCGGGTCATTATCCTGTTGGAACTCCCATGGAACAGGTCCGAAGAGAGTTGAAAAATGTGGAAACGCCGTTTCAAGTACTGCTTTATACCTATTTGCGTTCATTTTGGAAGAAAGAAACTGGAGGTCAAATGTGCCATAATATGAAATCGCTCCCCACACCATCACACTACCCTCACAGCTATGCAGATGACTTAGGTAACGTTCCTTTTTTCGCAAATCATGGAAATAATAGTTATATCCTTCTAAACCTTCTAGACCTTCTAAATTGAACTTTTTTTCATCAGAAAAAACAACACGATGCCATCCTCCTTATAACTCATGTATTTACGTGCAAACCGGAGGCGTTTATCTTTGTGAGTAGCATTTAGAGGTGGTTTTTTTAAATTTTTAATCTTTTTAAATGCTTGGCACTTCGAATGATGCGTTTTACTGTGGCTAGACGAGCAGTAACACCTGTTTTTTCTTGTGTTTTTGCAGCCGAATCGCTAGAATTGGAGGCAGCTCTTATAATAGCCTTCTTGTCCGCTTCTGTTGTGACTTTGCGCGTACGGCCTTTCATGTTTTTCCCATAATCTGATTGATGTCTTATAAAATTACTCACAACATTTTGGCTTCGTCCAATTTTCTTTGCAATTTTTCTATGGCTTAGGACAGTTTCTAAAAACGCTTTGATTTTGCCTTTTTCTTCTTCATTGAATGACTTGTTGCGCCCCATTTTTAATCAAAAACCTTCAAAGATATTGCAAATACTCACAAAAACTTAAATTGATAGTAATATTATCCACTACTAATGGCAAACTGATTATTTGTTTAATGAACCTATTCAAGTGAGCTAAAATTTACATGTATTTTTTCTGTGTTTTTACATTAAAACCACAAGTTGCAAAAGTTTTTTATTGTACCGTTATTTTTTTTTTTTTTTTTTTTTTTTTTGTTCTAAATTATTTTCATTCAAAATATCTCTCAATTTTATTTTAAATAATATATTCTCTTAAAGCTTATATTAAGAGAAATTAAAATAAAAACGTAATAATTAGTGAACCTATTCAACTGAGCGGCAGTGTATATCGTTTCTTGCTTTTTTAAAACTCAATTGCAGACACTTAATACCGACTTCTTTATTAATGCAATATTATATAAAACAAGACATTTTTTTGATTCCTAAATCATTATTCTACCGCTTTCCTTTAACATGTTTAGATTTTGTTTCCCAAACAAAAGATTTAAGGAACCAACAATTCTTAATAATTTTCTTGTATTATTAAAACCAGTTCGATATTTGTACTCAATTTACCTTTTTATATAAATAATTGATTTTCTTACGGTTATTACGATAAAAAAAAAGGAAAAAGAAATTGAAAAAATGATCAACCCAGGTGAAACACTTGACCCGAGCCAATCAATAAATCAACAAATCATTAATAAAACCACCAACAAACAAAATGAGAAAACCTTTGAAAAAGCTTTAAGACACCATAAAGTCGACTTATAGATCATAACATGGTTGACTAAACAAATTGTTTGATTAGAAAAGAAAATAAAGAAGAAACAATTTATATTGCAACGCCCTCTTTTGATGTTGTTACTTCTATCATCGTTTACAAGTTGTGGAAAGATCGCAGTCACACAAGTTTCAGTAAAAACCAAACAATTTCAATATTTAAGTGTGTTTGAAATATTACAGCATAATTTTTACGCTTCAATGAATACGCGCACAAGATTTAGGTTGGGTTTCTTTTTTATTTTTATTTTTTTGTTTAAAGAACTCACACGCAAATGCTATCATTTCATTTTAACAAGTTTTCACCAAGATTTCCACGCGCTCAGTGGGAACTTTTAGCTCCCACAATTAATCACTGAATACGATGAGTTCTTTTTTTTAATATAATGTTTCTCTTTCCCGTTTTTTTTTTTTTTTTTTTTTTTTTTTTTGCTTGGCAGACATTTCTCAAACAGGGCAGTCATTGATATGGAACAGATTTATGATCATATTAGTAAAATAAAAGTAATTGTTTTAAAGCTTTACTCGTAACTATGGTAAAAAAATACACTGGTAGTTTTTATTAAAAATTTATTACCAGTTCAAAGTTGAACATTGAATTAATTTGGAACGATATTCAATTTGCTCAAGAAAACCAACAAGGTGGTCTTTTTCTAATTTAAAGTACAAATTTCTCTAAACGGATTAGTGATTTTCATAGTTATGTTAATGTTGAGATAAAATAACAATATAAAGATATTTTTAATTAATTAGGAAGAAACCCAAATGCCACTACGAATCATAAAGTTAAATAAGTTAAAATTATTGATTTCATATTTTCAATATATTTTCAAAATAAAACGCAAACTATTTACCTCGGTTTTCTATTCTGTTTAAGGCTAGAATATTATAGTTTGTGGTTTTCATTCGATAAAAAAAAACATATTGAATTACATCATATGGGCCATCTTGGTTAAAATTACTGACAGTACTTTTTTGAATATTGTTTCCGCTAAGTTTAAAAAAGATAAGCTTAAATATTTTATAAAAAAATAGATGTAATGTTACGGAATTAAATTTATGTAAAAGTGAAGAACAGAAATTTAAATAGACTTTAAGACAAAAAATCAGAAAATGCTAAGGTATCATGTTTGCAGGCAACATCAGTAATATTTCTTAAGCTTCCAAAGTGGAAAACACTTTATAAAATCATTTGTTTGTATTCCTCACACCATTTAACTATGGCTAACTACATACTGACCGGGTTAAAAAGCTTATCTATTGACTAACTATTGGTAAATATACACTTTTGCGTTAGAACACCACGGATCTAGAAGTATCAGTTACTATATCAAAGAAAATCATACTCTTGCTGTTAAAAGACGTTTAGCAAACCTTAAGAATAATAAACATGCAAACGAATAAAATATCTAAGATTTTCAGTATGTTATAATGTTTTTGAACATTGCTTATCCCCGAGGACGAGCCCTTAAAAACTGTTTAATTTTAGTTTCTAAAGTAATGTAATTATGTTAAAATATTTTAAATTTCAACAATTTAAAGCAAATATCAGTTTTTAGAAAAACTGTACATAAATTCTTATTTATATATGTGTTTATCACCTTGACTACAAAACCTGGTTGACCATGGTTCATTCCCTGCGGCAATCAACAAACAGAAATGTTATTTTCTATTTAATGCTATTAATACATATTCAGAATACACATTAAGGCGCGCAGCCTCCTTCGTCGGTACTTCCTCATAGTATATTCGCCGGTAAAGTGAAATAACTAATAAAATGGTTATATCTGTCTACTTTCACCGCCTGTGTTATCTCTTATCAATCCCTTTCCTAAGTAATGTAGCAGGGTTACGACAATAACTAAATAGGTAATGCCTAAAGTGCTACTTTCCTTTGAAAAAATATCAAATTGCATCAACTATTAGGGCACCTCTTACTAAATAATGTAAAATATTTATACTTGTCAAAATACTGAATGCAGTAATGGAGTTTCTGTCTAACAGGCCATAAGTTTTGGGAACACCCTTTAAATTCTGATTTCAAATTTGCTACTTGTTATAGCGGTTTTATTAATAAAGGTTCTTTTTAAGTTTCAACCGTCTGTCTACAACTGTTCAAAAATATGGTCATATATTTTTAATATTTACTCTTGTTTTTATAACGCCTATTGTAATTGACATTCTCATTGATGAGTTTTTTACGACTCATAAGAAACAATTTTTAAACTGTTTTTAAAACGGAACCAATGAAAAAAAAAAATTTAAATCGCTTTAAAAATGACCTAGGTCTGCACACACAAACATAAGAAAGCAAAATTCAGACGAATTGATAACATCCTTCCATTTTTGTAGTCGGTGAAAAATAATCGAAATTTCGAAAATTTTCTCAAAACTAATTGCCATTGACTTTCTTCTGATCACACTCTGCCTATAGTTAAAGGTAGGATGTGCTAAATTAACTTTAAAATTATTTCAGCGCTACCGCAGGGCTTCGTTCTATTATTCGTGATCATTCAATAGTAAGTCATGTATGTTAAATATAAATGTTATAAGACAGAAAAGTTGTGATATATTTGATCATCATCTTATAAAATAAATAGGATTTTTTTTAAAATTATTTAGCTTTGTAAATGGTTGGATTCCTTCAAACTGCCACATATAAACGGCATAACGAATTACTTTGGAGAAGGCATTTTATATCGCTTATAAATATAGTCCATCAGTGTTTTAGGGAAATATTTTCAGAAGAGCATATAAATGTAAGTTTACAACAAAACTGTTCAATAAAAAAGTGTAATCAATCAGTAAAGTAATACGCCATTTACACTATGCACTTTTTCATGAAACTAACATGAAATTTTTGTTTGTTGATGAATAAAGAGGTTTACGGAATATGGTGTTGCTTGAACTTTGAGGGGTTGTAACTGCTGCTGATGTTAATTTTTAAATAACGCATACTGCTGCAACTTAAATAGAGAATTGAAAAAAAATCCCTCAAGAAATTGCATAGAGTAAATCTAGACTAAAAGACTACAAAATATTAAAGTATTGAAAACAAAAACAAAAAATAAAACACAGTCAACATATTTATTTTTCTTTTATTGGTTTTTGAAGGAATGGAAAACGACCAACACTTTTAATCCTCAAAAAAATTTTATTTTGTTTTTAACTTCCTGCAGGTATTCCACCAATAGCGGCGAACCTTTTAATTAGCATTTCATCAAGTCACTGTGACTAACAAAATGTTTGTGAGTGAATTAAGTATGTTGTTAGGTTTGCAAAGTTAAAAAAATGGACAAAAATTACTCATTAAAAAATGTTTGGTAGTTTTCAATAGAAATATTGAACTACTGCAGTTAGTGCGATCAAGTTTTGAATCAAAGCTATCTGTATTAAAAAAAGAGAAAACAAAATTTAAGAAAACAACAGCTGCAGCAATAATTTTGTTAACAGAATCGCCAATCTGTATTTTGGAAAGTTACCTGCAACTGCAATGAAGAGCAATTTTCGTATGATCCATTTCAGTTTTGACGTTCTTTGTGGTCGACTAAATAACTTAAATAAAATGGATAAAAAGTAGCGCAGTGCAATTTCACTACAAAAACGAGTAGCCATCGCTTTATTTACATTAAGTTCTTCTGGCGAGTGCTGAGTGGTTTCTGCACTCTTTGGAATTGGAAGATATTTGGTGTATTTTAGTTGAATTTTGCGAGAAAGTATGGTAAGCGTTGTCTAAAGTGTACATTAAGAAACTCCCTCCACTTGTAACAGAGTGTAATACCCTTGTTATCCTAATTCCCTTGTGTTCTCCTTTTCCACAATGTCTAGGAGCTATTGTTAACATAAAAACAATAAAAAATATTAGATGACATAAATATTTGAAAATCGGTCCACAATTTACAAAGATTTATATTTTAAGATGGATGTCATATACAAATAAAACCAAGTGCAAATGATATAGCTGACTATTATAATTGCAAAGGATGGTATTCTCTTGTCCTTCTAGTTCTTGTGGATTACAGGTACAAAATATGATTGTACTTTTATTCTTTACATATTATATTTTATAGAAAATGTACAGATACCGCTTTTTAAACATAAACATTGGTGCTTCTTGGCGTTGCAATGACTCCTAAATTTAAAATTCTACTCTATTAAAGAAGTTATGGACAGAAAATGAAGTATTGGCGGCCAATAAGACAAGTATAGGTTGCATCCAGGTACCAGTTTGTATTTTAGGAGACTGCTTTTAAATTTTCCCCCAATTTAATGAAGCCCTACGCTTTTTATACTGCCTTGTTACCCGAACAGAAGTTGTTTAATTACAGACTATCGAAGTGCAGAAGAGTGGTAAAAAATGCATTCGGCCATTTAAAGGTACATTTTTGTCGAGTCGGGAAAGGTTTATTAAATATAATTGGGAACGCGCCAATATTGTTATTCGTGCTTGTTGCGTCTTGTACAATTTTCTAAACGAAAGAAATGATACTATTAATCAGATGTGGCTGGAAAGTCTACAATATTTGGACAAAATCGAGAAAGCCCTTCTTATAATGTTGTATATGGAGATAACGAACCAACTGCTGAAACCGTTCGTTAGTAAAATACAGTTATTTAATTTTAAAATGAAAAAATATTTTTAATTTAGTTTTTATTTAAAAATGGTGTTAAGTCATTTTTTATTTCTTAGTAATCATTGCCTTTTTTTCGAGGCAATCTTCCTTTCTTTTCTCAACAGTAATGAGTTCTCAATTGAGCAATGAACCTCTCAATTGCTGTTGATTTAAACTCAATTTTTCTTTTCTTTCTTCACAGATTCTGATGAAGAGGACGTGCTCGTTTCAATCAGTGGTGATACAGGAGGAAGTGGCGAACAGGGTTTAGCCAATGGTGTATGTGGCGAAGACTGTGGTGCTGCTTTACTGGCCTCGCCAACCTCTTCCTCTGTAATTTTTTCGCTGTTTAAAAAAGACATTTGTTAAATTTAAATAAAATAAGAAGATAATTTGGATTTGATTTAAATTTTTTATTAATTTACCTTCAGCTTCGCTTTCTTTTTATTTTTATTTGTTTGTTTACATTTTTACATGCGGCTTGTCAATTTTATGAATTTTTTCTTTTCACTGATCATACCTCCCAATAAAAATACTTGTTGGCAAGGGTAGTATTTCGTATTTTATTCATTTAGTGATGCAATTAAGTACTAATTGCTCAATTTAGTAATTGACTTCTTATATGGTAAATTGAGCTCAGTTAAGGCCTTGCGTATGTCTGAACAGGGAATCAGACTCTTAGGTTTTCTTTACAAAACTTGGGTAGAATCCACTCATGAGCTTTATGAGCAGTAGCGAAAAGGCGACATGGATGTGGATAACAATTTCATGAGATTATTATGAAATATTAGAATATCATGAAATATTTTTATTTAAAGGAATCAAGCATAATTGAAGTAAATTAATACAAAAAAGATTCGAAATAATTAACTTTCATACACAATTAAATAATTTAGAAAATAAACATAATTTTAAATAATTTTGATTGCGAGATCTCAATTTTGTTTTAATGGTTTCCAAAAAAAATAATGTGATAACTCTGTAAAAACTAATTTTATTTAACATATGTATGTATATGTATGTACGTGTTTTTACTTAAAATTGTTCACATTCGTAACACAACTGTATGGAAATTAAACATATTTACAAATAAAATTAAATTCTTATGCTCTGACAATACATTCAATAGATTTTATTTATTAAACTCTTAAGTAAGTCAGAAAATGAGTCAATGCTAGGTATGGTTCTGATACAATATTTTTAGATTAACTTGATTATAAGATGATAATAGGGACTTTCGAATTAAGCTTACTTGGGAAAAATGACAATTTAACTATCATATAATGCTCATGTTCAGAACGTTAAAAAAGAACGATTCATAATTTAGTGTTTTAGGTGAAATAGTTGTAGAACTTGATGTCTGAGATCCAAACTAAACTCGAGTATAAAATATTTTTGCTCAAGCAAAAACAAAGTTATATTCTTGAGAATGTGAAACATATTTCGCTGAATTTTTGTGGTAAGAATTCCATTTCAAAATAATGTTTTACACTTTAGGACGTTTATTTAGCGTAGAAAGACAAGGAGTGACGTTTGTTAATGGTAATGCTTTGAAGCCATTAAATAATTAGTCAATGCCCATGACAATGACTTTGTTTTTTAACTAATTATCAATGAACCTTTTTCATTTAAAAGCAATACTGTTAGTGAAAATAGTGGTAACGCTTAAAAATTATCAAAAGCATTATTTTTTTCAATGCTGATTAAATTATCAATTAATTAGTTTATATAATAATTTGCTTCCATGCATCTTATTGAACAATAAATACTAAACTGCACAATATTCCTTTAAGAAATTTTTAAAAAATGTTTAATGTTTTTATTTTTATATATATTTATTTCTGCATATTAAACTATATTCAAATAGTGAGCAGAATTCGAATTTGTATTGCTCGTCTTAAGTGAACAGTTTTCTCTTTTCAATGTTCAATGTTCAAAACAAAAAATAAAACAAAAGAAAAACACAATTATCACCTTTACATTCACAACCTTTTCCCTGAATACTTTGTTTAGCCATTTATACAACAACAGCTCACATCAAAGGTCGTGAATGTTAAATTTTAAGCAATTAAAACCAGTGGCATACGATATTTAATAATATTTGTACCGTTAATCATATTTAAATTAGACGATGACGGCCCTTTTCTTTGAAGAAATTCATTTTTATTAAAATATATTATTTGATTATTTTGTAGAAAATGGGTCTTCTTTCTCTCTTTTTAAATTTTAAATAAATTTAATTTTTAAAGAGTTGAATCGTAAATTAATGTCAACAGCACAAATATCTGAATAAAAAAAAAATACCAAGTTCATCTCAATGAAACTAATTAAACAAATCAATTTCTATTATAACCTAATTTATTTACGAGGTTAAATATTTTAAGTATTTATATTTTTATGTTAAGAGATCAAAAATAAAAAACAAATATGTTTAGAAGTTTAACAATAAAAGCCTTTTCTGAAGCTCCTGCTGAGCTGTTAATGCACCTGCAATAAAATACGATCTCTTCAAACATTAATTTACCGAAAAGAATAAAATATGTTACAAATATTGAACAAACCTTCTAATTTGTTTTGAAAAGAAAGCAAAATAAATAGAAAATATTATTAAAATTATTAATTTGACATAAAATCGTTTAGGTTTCTTAATTCAACACGGTTTTAATATAAAAATTTAAAAAAATACGAGGGTTGTTTCTGAATAAAATATATAACAGCAATATAATGTAGGAATATTAAGGGTTCCATACCAAAGGGTTAAAAATATAACCCTCTTGTTTTCAATACAATGTCTGTCCGTCTGGTTGTCTGTTTATCTCTCCATTGTCAATACGTCACAAGCCTTTATTTCTAGAACCGAATTACCTTAAAGCTTATATTTTCACAGAAGTCATATTATTATAGCCGCTGCAGCATCAAACTGGGAAGGACAGTTTGAAAATTTTATTTGCGTGCCCTCTAAAAAAAAACAGAAAATTTAAAATAAAGAGACATTCCTATTATTTTCCTCTAGAACTGTCACATTGATCGCCTTTAAACTTTCAACAGTAAGCAACTGAACCATAAATTTTAAATTAAAAGGTGGCCTATACAAAATGTCATATGTAGGGAATTTACTCTTTTGTAGGATATTTTTTTTTTCAAAATATTGATATATCCATTTAGGTAAAATTTACAAAATTTTATAATATTTTCGTTTTTATTTAAATACTCCACAGTTATAAAATGAATGTGTAGTATTAGCACTGAAATACAATAATAAACTTTAAGTGCACAATCATTTAAAAAGAATGAACTCTAAGAAAGCTTTATAACTAACAAAATAACCAAATATTTTTATTCATATTTTTTAAAGACATAACTCTAACTGTTATTTTCAGTTTTTATTTAAATTTTGTGACATTTTTTGCAATATACTTTTCTAATCACTTTTAATACCCTTCACCACAAATAGTGAAAAAAGGGTATATTATTCCGTTTGAAATTTCTACAATATCTATTTTCGACCAAATAAAGTATATATATATATTGACTTCTTATGCATAGCGAAGTCGTTTGAGCGATATCCGTCTGCCCGTCCGTGTTAGTTATAAAATCAACTTTGCCAAGGCACTAAAAAGGATAAAAAATTTTGGATATTGAAAATCAGCAAGATCGGTCCATGTCCTTTGAGGCAGCGGCCAAAACTCCATGCCTGCCTCTAATTTTTTCATATCATTTAGAATAATGAAGTAACTCAATCTAACTAACAAGTTTTTGATGACCAATTTATTGTAAGGTTAATACAAGAAGTTTACGTATCAACAACTTATATATGCCTCAAGCTGTTTAGCCTTTCAGAATTGCAAGTTTCTTAACATGCTTAATATGTACTTTTTCCTTTTCAAGATTTTTTGTATGCTTTTTTGTCTTGGCATTTGTTTTATAAACAACTACATTTTTCAGTATGCAAGCAAGGAAATCTTGGCTCTTTAATAAAATCATATTGCATTAAAACGTTGGAAAATATTAACTCTAGTGATCTGAGTCAGCTCTTTCAGTCATGTAGGAAAAAGGTGTATTTAAGCTGAAAAAGAAAGAAATACAAGATATGGGCATTATTAATAAAACTGTTGCTTCAGATCCCATGAACGATGTCAATCAGATAAGTAATGAATTTTCAAATATACCGATACATAAACTTTTATGATACAAGAAATAGTATTAATATCCAAGATGCTGTAAGAAACCGACATATGATATTATTTGAATTTGCAAATTCCACCTCAGCAGATGTTCTCGAAGTCTTTCAAAGTGTAAACCATAATGCGATAGGATATGATGAAATGCATCCATAGTTTTTGAAACTTATTACGAACTATATTGTGCGATACATAACACATCTTTTTAATACGATCTTAACAACGTCTGTATTCCCTTCGATAAACAAGCATACACAAATAATTCCAGTACCAAAAAGATTAAATAATATATAAATAAGTAAACAATTGAACTTAAACAATCTGTTAACAAACAGGCAATCTGGTTTCTGACGTATGCACAGCTGCGTTATAGCGATCATAAATGTCCCAATGGAGTTAAGCTCAAAATTGGACGTAAATATTGTTTAATTTCTGGTATTACTTGATCATTTAAAAGCTTTAAGCTCAAAATAAATTCAATTTTTCAACAACGGCAATAAAGCTTATATATTCATATCTATGCAACAGCAGTCAATCAGCTCACCATGTTGACTCAAACTTAGACATCTGCTCTGTGATAAGAGGTGTTTCTTAAGGCTCAATTCTTGATCCGTTGTTGTATACGATATATTCGAATGATCTGCTGTTACAAAATAATCATTGTAAAATACATATTTATGCAGCATAAGTATGCTTTATGCAGCTTTATTTAAGTTTTATGGTTCCAGACATAGATAATTGTGTATATAATCTCAATACGGAACTTGATAACATTCAAAAGTGGGCCTCTGTTAATGGTCAGCATTTACCCAAGAAAGTCGAAAACAACTTTGCTGCCTATACTTACTAGAGACTCAACATTTGAAATTATTTCACATGCCAAAAAACTTGGAATTAGTTTTAGTGAGAAACTAACCTACACTAACCATTATAATATTATTTGTGGAAAAACTCATGTGATACTACGAAATTTTTACAATACTCAATATTTCACACCTTTTAATATGACTCTAGCAAAATCATATCAACTTCCAACACTTTTACATATATGGATCGGAACATTATGCAGGTTTTGACTCAACTAGCAAACAAAAACTTAAAGTTACATACAACAACGTTGCCAGATATATATGTATATAGTGGAAAAAGATACAGTAGTATTTCGGATCATACAAAACAAATTCTCAACATATCTTTTGATAACTTGTCACAGTACCGTGCACTGCTTATTTTGCATAAGATCATTTATACAAAACAGCCTGAATATTAATTTCAAAGATTGCAGTTTTCAAGACATAATCGAGGAAAGAAACTTAACATACGATACGGTAAACAAGTATCTGAAATAAATTTTTTGTAGTTTTAATTCTTCTGTGGAAGCAACTCCCCCCAAATTTTCAATTGTTAGGCAATGCAATGCGGTTTAAAAATGTTATCGTATCAATCGGTAAAACAAATGTAACCTAACCAAGAACTAACAGAGTTATAAATTGAACTTTTATTTAAACGCTATTAAAAATCAATGCAATTAAAAAGATCGCTAGTCCAATCAGTTTTCTTCCATACTTACTTTATTTCAGCTGCAAATCATTGTTAAGAAAATCGTTTTCTTGTAGGTAACTTCAAAGGACCAATTTATATTATTTATATGGCAGGTTTTTGAAATGTAAATCAAATTAAATAATTAAATATAATATGTAAAATCAATTTATTTCCTGTGTAGATTCCTGAGTGTTCATGGCAATTTTTTTTCCTAGTTAGAACGCGTCAAAACTAATTTTCGTGAGAGTGCATAAGAAAAGTTTTTTGTAAGAGTATTTGATAAAAAACGTGATAAGGACTATTAAAGAAAATCTACCAAATATTGAACTAATCAGTTGCTTAGCTGCTTTTAATGTTGTCCAGAAAAGTAGTCAAATATCCTAAAGTTTCTTGAATAAAATTGATTTAATTCAAAATTTTTTTTACAAATTTTGTGAAGAAATAAATTTTTTTTTATTAATTTTTGGGAAAAGTTAAAAGAATTTTAAAAAATATGAGAACACTGTCTACAATGAAATTTTGCGATGATAATAAATGAAAACTGGGTTTTATTAACTGCGAAATGATAAAATAAAGTGTTTTAAAAGATGCGCTGAGAACACAATAAATATTTGTTGATTTCCCAAAAATCTAAATTGTCTAAAAAAAATAAATATGTTATATTCTTGCATACTATGCGTGGCTAAAAAATAAATGGCACAATAGATTATCGTCATTTACCCAAATTTTTTTTAAAAACTTGCTAAAACAAAATTTATTGAATGAGAATTTTATGTAACCAATAGTGTAAAAAGTCTTAAGATATTCTGCACCATTTCAATTTAGAAGGGTATGAATAAATTTCCTATTTAAATCTAAATTTTAAAATAATATAACCATTTTTATTTTGTATTTGGTTTTTATTGTCATTCTTTCGATTTTTTTTTCTTATATTACAGTGTCTTTACCATTTGTAACAAATAATTATGAAAAAAAAAGAACTTAAAGATAAGATTCACTGAACACATACGATCATATAAATAGAAAAGAGAAGACTAAAACTTCCAAATACACCTTAACACACATGGACACAAGCCAAGGGAAACAGACGAATGTATGACATTAATATATCCTACTAAAAAGGACAAAGACTGGACATTCTTGAAAACATGGAAATATACAAAACACGAATTTTTAACGGATTATTATTAACAGGCAAACCTCTGGCATAATTTTTAAACCACAAAAATTATAAAAACACTCTTACAAGCAAAAAAAAACCTACAGATGGTCACACCTATTAAATAATAAAAAAGGAAATATTAAAATTATATACCTCTAATAAGCAGGACAGATATCAAAACTTTATAATAAAATTTAAACAGACACTATCCTAACGTACAAAGTTACCTGAACCCACCACTATTTATACAACAAATACCTAACTCTATCTCCCCAGTACTAATTAAAACTCATCTGGCCAATGATGCTCTCTCATCGAAACTCCTCGCCGAAGGTACCAAATAAACAGCCAGTGACGACGGTTTTTACCGAAAGGTATGACAACAGAATTCAAAGTATTTATTATTTCATAAAACACAAACAAATATTAAAGTGAAATATGAAACTTATAAAACTTTGATAATAAATAACAACGCACTGAATATTTTTTGAAAAGTTCGAAAACATAGCGAGAAGCATATGAATGGTGGACAAAAGCGTGTAACGTATTTCCTAGGAACATTCAAAAATCTTTTCAGATTGTCAGCTGGTAAAGATTAAAAGGAAATACGTGGAAAATTCTGAAGGTAAGAAAAAGAGCGTCAAAAAAATCTAGAATTGTTATCACACAATATAAAGACTGATTACTGTTACGTTAACTTAACCAATGAATTTTTTATGCCTGCACAAATATTATATTATTTTCAATTCATGTCTAACATCAGACATGTGAAAACAAACTAAAGAATAAAGCAATTTTCTAAATTACTCGAATCAGTAATGACTGTTAAAAAAAAAAACAATGCTCAAACTTTTTAAACAAACTTTAAACATGTAAAACTCATTATAAAGAAATGATTTAAATGAATTAATGATTTCTGGAATTAAATATTAAAACACACAATAATATCAAATGTATGCTGCCCACAAGATGTGGGTCACTCTGTCTTTAAAATTTAAATAATTGATACAATCGAAAAATTTACCAAATAAATTTTTACGACCCTCGTAAATTGTTTATTAGTATTGGCTTACGACCAATGAAACAAATAATAGTGCACTTTTAACACATTTTAATCACCAAGAACTACATAAAGTAATAATGAACACCAGAGACGCTTAATGAAATAAGACTTAGACAAAGGCACAATCACATTCTTATGTAAATTAATGAATAAAAATAAAGTACGAAACCATTAATTGATCAAAATATTGGATACAATACATAATGAAATCGTTAAATGCTTTTTCATGCAACCAATTAAAATGCGTCTTTATGAAGTTGTTTAATGGGATTGGTGTTAATAAAATTTTATAGATACAGACATGATGATCAATTAAATTCAATACTAAATGCAGTTAAGAATACAACATATTTGTACAGTTGCATTTTTCATAATAATAGTACTAAAGTCCAAAAATAAAAATGTATATTTTTTTGGTGAGAATAATATAATTGCAAGAATAGAAAAGCTGAATAAATTGAAACAAAATTAGTTTTTTATTTAAGTATCAGCTTATTGTACCTGGGGTAGCCTTGTTTGCTATAAGGCTTCACTTCCAATACGTGAGAAATAATGTTTTGTATTCAAAAGAGTTATTTCCGAGATAAAATATAAAAAAATAATTTAAACGTCTGCCCTTTTTCTTCCTCCTGGTACGCCATTTGAAAATATAAAGACCCTTCTTTAATTCTACCCGTGTTTCATTTTATTTTATTAAAAACAATTCAGTCATTTAGCCGAAATTGATGCAACAACAAACGAACAAGGAGATTAATATTATATATATACATATATATATATAATTTATAACGTTGTAAAAAATAATTTTCAGGCCTGTTTGGAAATGCACGTGTTTTTAAACCGGAAATCGTATTGAGTCACGATTTGATGCTGTTATACAAATTACGCGATTTTCAATTTTTTCATTATTTTAATTTTTCGAATACACGAGAAAACAGCTGATTTATTACATTTATATTTAGTCACTCTATTTCTTTACATTCGTAAGTTAGTTCAACTAATTCAAAATGCCTGGAGCTACTTTATAAGCTGTAAGAAAAAAGGCTGCTGTAGTCAAATTAGTAAACACGTTGACTACAAACCTGGTTGTCAACGGTTCAACCCCTGCGGCAATCAAAATACAAAAAAAAAATTTCTACTTAATGGTATAAATACATATTCAGCCTGAACATTAAAAACGTGCACCCTCCTTTGTCGGCAGTTCTTCATAGCATATTCGCCGGCAGAGTAAAATAACTATCTATCTTTCTCCTTTCACCCTCTGTCTTATCTCTCAAAAAATAAATAAATTGGTTTTAATGCCTGAAGTACTACTTCTCTTAAAAAAAGAGCATTTAAAAAAAGCGTATTAAAAAATGTCATTTGCGGGACTTATTAAATTCTATGGATACAAGTGAAAATTTGTGAGTAACCATTATTCAACTGATATGAAATTTTTACTCAAGCTGCTTTCCAACAGGCTTAAGAGAAAAGCTTTCTAGCAGCATTCCCGCATATATGCAGCTAGCAGCTATTCTTATTATTAAGTTCCTAGCCATCGGGTCATGCCAATCTGTTATAGCCAATGACGTCGACATAAGTGTGGAGTGGTCTACTTTTTGCAAAGTCATATAGAATTCCCTTACGATCAAGAAAACAACTTGCGCCCAAATTGGGTTTCCTTAGGTAAACAACAAAAAAAGCGCTGTAAAAAGTTCGACGTGACCTGCGTAATTGGATGTGTTCAGGAAACAATTTTTAAAATAATGAAGCCACCGACCGATCCCTTTGCTTTTTTAAGCAGAAACAGACATTAAAGCATTAATGCCGTGTTGGCATATCTGTAAACGAATCATTCTTTATATACCCTTCAATACGGGCTTGTCATTCCATATCCATTTCCGACCCAATAAAGTATGTAAATGCTGAGTTCTTATGCAGACCAAAGTCGATTGAGCACCAATCTATTGTACATAGTTTCGAAAATTAGGAATATCGGTCCATGTCCTTCGACGCAGTTGGCAAAACACCACGCCTTTTTTTATACCTTTTTATCAACTTACATTTCTTTTCTTGCAGGTGATTCTTGTTTGTAATAAAAACTATTGAAAAAGGTAAGACAACTTGGTGAGCTTTTACCTAATACAGAAACATTTTTATTTACGAAGTTGGGACAACAGCTCTAAGCAATTTTCAATTTTCCAACGAAAACCTCTTTGAAAAGAAAAACGTTATGGTAGGAAACAATTTCAAATGCCGATTTTTATTTAAATTATTCAATAGAAAATTTTCAGAATGGTAAATGTGGTTATAATTACTTATATGATGAAGAGTATATAAGCTTCGCATTGCACTCTTACTTGTTTGATGTTAATTCATTACGTTCTTTTCACAACGAAACAGAATTGAATGGAATTAGAATCAATTTAAACAAATAAGTCAGAAATAAATTCCAGTTCGTTTCCAATTCAAGTGAATCTGTATAAAAAAAAGTGGAATTCATTTCCACTGTATTTAAACAGAATTGATTTTGAATTCATTTAAATGTATAAGAATAACGTATTACAATTAAATAGGCTGAAATCGAAAATGAGGTGCAATCAATCAAATTTAACAGCAGATTTAGAAGGAATGGAAAATGGAAATTTCTCCTGCCAAAATAAAAATTAAAAAGCTTTGATAAAAATAATTGTTTTAGTTTCTTTTAGCAAAAACAAAAAAAAAAACGTTCGCACTTTAACAGGATTTTCGCCGATATCTAATTTAATCCCTATCAAGAATTGTCAGGTAGTCCGTCCCTACCTGACAATTATGGTGTATCATGTTAATTTCAAATCTGTATTAGGTCATATGCAAAACGAGAGTAATGCTTCCAGTCTTTTATATAAAAAATCGACTGAAGAAAAAATAGTGATGCTTACTGCATATTTACTTACAAAATCAATTCAATTACTTATTATTTCTTTAAAATCATTTGAATCAGTGACATACCTCAGCAAGAAATGATGTGAAGAAACATAGATGTTCTAGAAAGCCCTTCAAGGTGCATTTTTTAGTGTGTGCTCTGCTCTAAATAACATAAGTATGCAAACATATTTGATATAACATTTGACAAAGTGTATGTTCGTCAAATGTTTGAAATTATGAACAATGATGAGAACCCTTACAACTCAACTAATGCTGAAATTTAGATTGATACTGTAACGACTATAAGGGATAATAAATCCCAGTACTATATAAATTTATTTAAACCACAAAACCGAGCAAACAAAAATTTGTTTGAATTTATGGTAAAGTACATAGGTTTAGGATTTTTTATAAGTTACAAAAAATTATAATGAGATCTTATTTGATGATACTGGTTATAGCAAGCTTTATTTGCTTAAGCTCCAAAAACTGCAAAATTATTTAATTTTTATTTAGTGAAGTTTTTTTTGGAAATTTTCTTTCAAATATTTTTCTTCTAATATTTTAATTTCTTTTGGTTCTCTACAAGCATCTTTTACATTTATAGATATTTCTTTAATTTCTTATCTAATAGCTACAAAATGAGAAAATGCTTCCATATTCAAAATATTTTCAATATCAGCAACGTGTGTTCTTCGTTTGCAGATGTTTAACTTTTAGATGAATTATACGAGTACGTTTGTGCTTTAAGCAATATATTTTCTGAATTCACTACTGCTTTTAATTCTGTTAACATTGATGTGGAAATCATTGGTGATATTGAACGTAATTCTTTTTTTTTTGTCTGGCTTTTCCCTTACTTGCCACGCCGTAGCTTTTGACATTTGGTATGCTGTTCACTGCTGCTTATAAGCCAAAGATTATTGCAATTTGCTCATCGGCTGGTAACAAAATATACCTGTTGTGTTTCAACTCTATTATGTGCCAGTTTTCTCTTTACTTTATGCCTTAAATCACTCAATACTTAAAAAATAGTTCTAGTAACACTCACACATTGTTTTCAACTCTACCTTTTGCAAAGCTGTCGTTTCCTGTTTTAGTGGTCTAGACGCGTTGAGTTCATCTATTAAGTTTATCCACAGCTGTTCAAAATGAACTTTATCGTGTTCTACAAACCCCCTTGCTAAATCGGGATACTTCGGGATAATGTTTATAAAAATTTTCAACTAAGTGTTGTTCTTATGTTTACCCCTGTAAAGAAAAGTGAAATTAATACATTATGTATTTGCCTACAATATAACATACATATGCATGCAGTTGCGCTTAAAATTTAGCGTCGAACAAAAGTTCACGAATGCAAGTAAAATTTGAAAACACTAACGATTTTATGTGTATAAAATCTATTTTACGTGTTCACAAACAAAATTATATACTCGTATAAAATTTATTATTTTTAGTATAATATAATTTTTATTCCAAATGAAATTAGTACAAAAAATATGCAGGGTAGTTCAAATCGGCTGTCATTTGGTCAACTGTTTTAAAATCACGAGATTTCATTGTATTTTGTGTGCAGAATACCTTTTGCAGGATTTCTAATCACTTTGACAGAAAGTGATTTTCCAAACAGGCCTGAATAAAATTTTTTGTTTTCAAAGTTTAAAATAATTTTACATATAGACAAATAATGGATTCCAATTTTAAATTATTTACAGTTATTGTAGTTTCTAAGCATCCAAACAATCTTACAAAAATTTGAATAAAATTAAAGTAATTATTAAGAGATTTTTGGATTTAAAAATTGTTACCTTCAAAAAATAGAAATCCATTTGATTATTACATTCTGGTAAATGATCTAAATCCGAAAGTTGCACATAATTTTTTTGTAATTAATAAATGTTTTGATTTTAAAAAGCGAGACCATTTAATGGAAATGAATTACTGTTGTTGAAGTTATAATAAGTTTAAATACTTTTTAAGTGACTACAGTTTTTTAAATAGCAAACATTACAACAAACACAAGGGGACGAATTTCAGTTGAAAAAAATGCAACTTGTAAAGACAACTTGAGTAAATTTTAATGACATGTCGGCCATCAAACATTGATACAAACTAACAGCTAAAAAGGGAAAATTCAACTTTCTTTTTCAGTCATTTTAACACCTGTATTGAAACACAAAACATTAAGATAAATCTTTTTATCATCTTACAAAACATTGTGGTACCATTTCCACCCAAACAAAACAGAAAGAACATGCGAAGATTCACTGACATGGATGCCACATAAAAATTATCAAAAAATCACGAAAGTGTGGTAGAAGATCCGAATGCATCGATTTGTCGTAGGTACCAGGAATTTGGGCTCTGTACGTCTACTACGTGGAAAATTTTGTGCAATGATGATGACGTACACCTGTATAAGATCCAGCTAGTAGAGGAATTAAAGCCACGAGACTATTATACGCATTGTTCTTTCAACGACTGGGCTCTAGAGCAGTATCATCTCCAATTGTGTTCAGCTATACTGCATATTTTTAGCTTAGCGGGTTTGTTAATAAGCAAAATTGCCACATATCGAGTGAAACCAATCCATATCATATACTACAGTCTGCATTGCATCCAGAAAATAGCACCATTTTGTGTGGTTTACACGCTGGTGGCATCATCAGACTTTATTTCTTCAAAAATGAGTCTGGATCTTATGTTACGGTCAATGGAGATCGTTACCGCATCATGATTATTGATTTTTTGTTTGAAACTATGGAGAACTTTGATCCGGACGAAATGTGATTTCAACAAGATGGCGCTATGTGTCATACGGTGGACCTGTCAATTGGCCTCTAAGGTCATGCGATTTGACACCTCTCGATTATTTCCTGTGGTTTATGCTGATAAGCCAGCAATAATTGACGTTTTGAAAGCTTACATTGTTCGTATTATTCCCCACATACGGCCAACAGTACTTAAAAAAGTGACCTAAAATTTGACATCCAGAATGCGCTTTGTCATGAGATAGCCGCGGTGGCCATATGTTCGAAACCATTTTTAAATATTAATTCCATGTTCTGATCTTTTGTATAAAAAAATTCATATTACACCCGAATGTTTGTAATTAGAATCATATAAATCGGCCGTATTACTAAAATTTCACACATTAATTTAAAAAATATTATAGTCTTAAAATAAAAAGTGTTATTTAATGGAGAGAGATATTCGCTAGTTTTGTCGATTGGTGTAATCACGAATAACTAAAAGGAAATTTTATAAACAGGAATATATAGGAAACATATCATTTACTTAGCATGGACGAAATATATTATATTTCATTAAACGGTAAGCGGATGGAATTAAAAGTAAGATAAAAAATCTGGATGAAAAAGAAATACGTTTTGGCGAGGCTGGAGTTTTTTCTTGTATAATAAAAAATATTTATACATATTTATATTTCTATAACATAATTTTTAAATAAATGAAAATTTGATTCACAAAAATATTATGTAATGCCAGTAATTCCCTTCTCAAATTATTTTTCTAAAACAGTGTAAAGTACTATTTTTATTCAGTCATGTTAACCAAATTTCAAAAAATAGTCTTAACCGACAAGCAGTAAATTACCTTAGAAATTTTGTGAAATAAAGAAAAAAGTGTATGTAAACAATTTTTTTTAAGACTAATTCTAAAACATTGTGCGCAATGTTAATTCAAACGGGTTATAAATTTGGCAGTGTGCACGCTTTTAGTTCTCCTTGGGTTAACTATTTTCGGTAGTGTAAAAATCGTGAAAATTGTTAAATCTGGCAACTGCGTTAAAATGATTTTAAAGAGATGCCTCGAAAGTTTGTATCGAATGCCGAGTACATATGTACATATAAATAAACTTATAAATCTTAATGTCGTATCTAAACTGACATAATTATTGGGTAATTTATGATTATGACCGAAAATCTGACTTTAAAAATCTAAAAACAATAAATTGTCAAAAGCAAGTCATTAGTATGGCACTGATCGCACGTGGAAGAGTTGTAATAGTTTAACTCTAAACAATCAACATTTAACTATTGTGTTAAAGTTAAGAAAAAACAAAAGAAGAAAATTTATTCATTTAAATACAATTTATTTGGAACATTCTTTAACAAACGGAGAAGCTTAAGTGACCAATTAAGTATTTAAAATACGACAGATGCCCGTTGCAACAGATCGATAAATAAAGAGAATGAAGAGACACACGTACAAACAAACAATTGAAGAGAAGACCAGCTAGCGGATAGACAAAACGTCTTGTTAAAAACACATTAAAGATATTTCGATTTTCTATCGGCAATATTAAGCTGAACTAAAGTAAAAATATTTACGTTAATATAAGAAAACAAAGTGATTAAGAAATTTACAAAAGATATAAAAACGACATATAAAACAAAAACAAAATCAGAAAAAACAAAAAAAAACATTTTTAATTGTTTGGAAATCTTTTGACTATAAAACAAAACTATTTCCAAAAACACATGTAATATGAACTATTTTCTTAGACATCTTTGTCACTGCTGCGCTACATATTTTACGTTAAAATCACAAAAAATTGGACTATTGATAAAAGTTGTACTAACGGAAACGTGCTGAATCTGTACAGCCCATGATATTTTTTCTTTTGAAATTAATGAAATCAAATTTATAATATCGACATCTAAATATAAAAAGTAGACTATTAATCGCTTAAAAAATATCTATGAATTGCTTTATTTTTATTTCTCTCTTTAATTAAAGGAATTGAAATGATTACATGATACAGCCAGTGTGCCAAAAAGCACAGGTTGCAGATTTCCTAAAAACATTTCTTATTTGCAGTTTTACTTCTAACTTTAACTAATTCCAGTACTACATTAGCTTTTACTGTTGTCTTTAAAAATTAATCACTCAAAATTATAAAAATTTAAGTCAAAATAATATTAATATAATAATAAATTGTTTTCCAACAACATGCGGAAAGCCTATTTAAACTCCACTAGCTTTGAGTTGCCCCTGAGTCGCTTTTGTTAGATGTGCCGTCAATAACTCCGTAACCTTTAGGATGGGAAGAGACTTCGACTATCCGAGGTGCAAAAGACCTACTTACACTGATTCCTCGAATGTGGATATCGCTACCATGTCAAGATTTATCCTCGAGCCATCCATACTCTCCCGTAGATTACAACTCACTATTCAATCTTTAAGACTAGTAGTTGATAAAAAATATCCATTAAAGCGAACCTGATTAACACTGGCTCACATCCTCAGTAAGTAGTAGGTGCAAAATGGCATCTAGAGCTTTCTTTGGTAAACTTAACTACGTTGCTACCATTTCTGTCATTAAATGGTCAAATATGAATATAAAAACGTATGAAGCAGCAAAATAGACGTATGTTGTTAAATAAACTTTAAAAGTAGTTCAAAGTAATCTGAATTGAAAAGTCAAAAAAATTGTTATAAAAAATTTCTATTTATTTCTAAATGCATATCTTTTCTAGCAAACGTTTTTCTTTGTTTATAAACTATACAACTTAGGAGATTAATACAATAATCAAGCAGTTTTTATGTGACTGTCGTATAAAACTTATTCCAAATAATCGATTTTAAATATTATTGAATATATAATCCCTGCATTCATGTTTGAGTTTCCGGCTGATAATCATGATTTGCCAGATTTTCAAAGACGTTATCAACATACAAACATGTAAATAGCTAAAACAATTTTTTCCGATTAGTTACACTGATCTTTAATAATATTATAAATTTAAATAACAATTTGTCATTTTAATGAAAAAAGAAAAAAACTAAAAAAACCTCTGCAGCTAAAAGATTAAAGAAACAATTGATTACTTGGAAAATAATATCAGCCGCTCAATTGTTTCCTTTAAAAGCATGATTAGCATATCTTTACACAAAGAATTACAGTTTCTTTATTTATTTATTTATTGTTCTTGTTGTGGTTGCTTTATTTGTGACGCGGTAAAATATTGCATTTCACCAATAATCAATTCCAATGAATTTAACTTGTGTTATTGATACATTTGGAGTGAAATAATATAAATAAATGTTTTATAATTACTTAAACTTTTTTCATTAATTTTCAGCTAAGCATAAGCTCGTAATGTGAAATGATAAAAAGAACATTTAACGTCATTTACAAACAGACACTAATGCACTTTTTGAAGCCTAATGTCACACAAAGTTATTTTGCTAATATAGACGACCAATAGCCAAAAATTTATTTAAGAAAATATTTCTTTGTTAACTTTAAAAAAAGAAAAGGTTTTTGAGAGTGAAGGTTGTCTCGATTCTAAAAAAGATTTAAATCACTATTAAATTTGAGATTTCTACTTTAATACTGCAAAAAAGAAACGTTGCGTATTTTTTCACCATTTCTACCTTTTCCTATTTTTGCTCATCTTGCATAAGTAGATACGAGTACAAAATTTTTGGCAGTCATAAAATGTTTTGGTTTTAAATAATTATATAGAGTAGTTGCTTAATCATTCTGCAAGTAGATAAACAACTTGTTTCAAAGATGTTGTATATTAAAATTAAGATTTAGAAGTAGATACTAAAAATACTGAAAACTGCACTTGGAAACACCAACGACGGAAGAAATTTTTTCCAATTCTAAATTAGCTGAAGAAATAACTGGAGAAATATTTTATCCACTGAATCAAAATTTTCATTGATGTTATATCAAATGGTCACAAAATCTTTTTGTTTCCCAATGATTTTTTTTTAGAAACTGCAAAACTTAACGTAACTCTATATGGGTGGCATCATAGATACCTTTAATGCCTATGATTTAAATACATGGGCTAAGGCTGCTATCAGAAGTAGCGGCGTCAGATTTGGAAGAGGTATTTGAAGAAACAGAAGAAAAAGAAGAACTGTGCCACTCATTATCGTAGTACAAAATAGGAGTTGTTTTAAATAAAAATTATCATGAATATATTTACTTTTTTTAATTAAAATAAATTTAATAAAATTTTTATTTTCATTAATATTCTTTGCTGGTGGCACTGAGAAGATACCTTAATGTTAAAAATAATGTTGTTTGTATAATAATTATTTGTTCTTTGACATGTTCTTAAAAACACTTGTTACATTTGTAATTAAAATAATTTTGTAAATTGTATTTTTATTTTTAATCAAATTGAAAATAAAAATTAAGTCACTTTTGCATAAAACAGAAAGCGAACAATTCGAAATTTTTTCTCTGCTAACACTTAACATCGATGTAAAAGCTAAGGAATAAATATTTTTCAGAAATTAAAAAAAAATCGCAAAGATATTTTGGAGTTGGGATTTAATTTAAAAGTTATTACGGTGTGTGTATTTTCCAATTTTTGATAAACTTGCACTATTTAAAAATTAATATCTTATGTCACCGCTCACAAACTTAAGCGAAGCGAAAATGGATTTTTAGTGTCTTCTTAGCATAAGTTTAGGTTTTTGAACTTAAAAGTTTTGTTAGCTTATTCCGAAAGTAACCTGATTTTCATTTAAATATTGCTATTTTTAATTGTGATAGACAAAAATGTTAAACTTGCACGCAATAGCAATAAGTAGAAAAAAAAATAAGATTTTAAATTAAAATTAACACCAACTAAAAATTAAGGAGCCCCATTATAGATGTGTTTATAGCTTTTATGACTTTTGTTTTTCAACCGTAGCAGAAAGAAATTAATAATTCGATCAGATTACGAATACCTTTGCTACAAAAAATTGCAAAAAAAAATTTAAAATTAAAAGGTGTTTCTAAAAGGTACTTGTAAGACTGACTATCATGGCCTTATCTTTTAAGCCGTTACAGTAAGACACCTTAAATATGTGTAGAGGGTGTACTGCAATGTCTGCTATAAGAATAAGCACAAAAAATTGAAATTAAAGCTAGCACGATAGTTACCTTATTTTTAACTTATTTACGCAAGGTGTGCGGTGCTATGTCGCTAAAACAAGAGGTGTAAAAAAATAATTGGAGCCCTATTTTAAATTAACTCAAACTATAGTAAAACAACAAGTTGGAAAATTAAAATTAAAAATCAAAGGGTGGTACACAACCCTTTGTGTATAAGTCTAACTCAAACTTGAAGGATTTTTTAGTATTACAGCTAAAAATATAAAAGGAATTTCACCAATTTACCAATAAACTGTTACCTTAGGGTAATTTAACAATGGCAACGATACATACAATGGCTGGTTAATTGAACAAATACACAATTTTTAATGAAAATAAAAATGTTAACAAGAAGTAAGAAATCGTTGAAAAATATTAAAAAAAGTAAAATATATTTTTTTTATCGTAGAAATGTTTAAGGTTAAGTTCAGATTGGGGTGTTTTATTGGTAGCTCTATTATCCTCGCAAAACAAAAGAAGATTTATTTTTTTGGTTTCTCATCAACTTATAATCGTATCTCATAGATCCAGTATAAATGCAATCTTTTCTAAATTTAAAATAGAACTTTGAAAGATTCTGCAAAGGAAACGAAGGATTAACATAATAGAGGCTCAATTAGAATAAACTTAAACGTCAACCCTGGTTTACTAACTTATCACAATAAGTAGATGAAAACAGCAAGTAACAAAACGTCTGCTGCAATCGAAATAACTAAAAGTTATGTCCAAAAAAATACTAACAAAATTTCAGATATTTATTTTTAATAGATTTCTTACGAGTAAAAGTTTAACTTATAATTTCAGGAATTTAAAATTATATTACATGCAAAGCACAGCGCGCATTCGTACTTATAACAATCATTATGATACTGGAACAGCATCTACAGTTTTGTGAAGAAAAAATTTAAATTTCATTCGTGGCTGATGGTTAGCAAAAGGCAAGAACAAATGTATGTGACGATTTATAAAGATAACAATGAAAAAAAGCTTTGTGTTGTGTGTGTACGTCGTCTAATTGAATTAATATTGACTGAATATGATTATTTCTAGTATTTGAATAATTTACAATATAAAAAGATTATGTTTACAACGTACACAACATAGGGATATCTAGGATGTGACGAATGCTGATAAGAGATTATGCCACATTACATTCTTTTAGTTTCTGCTTATTTTATTTATTTCCTTTAAACACAGTAAATTCGAAGATAATTTTTTCCAATAATTTAATTATATCGCGCGTTCTTTAAGCCCGATAGAAATTTAAATTGTAAAAAATTACACCAAAAATTTAATTTTTATAAAAACTTTTTTCTCATTATCTTCAGTAAACTCCTACAAATTGTTTTGAAGAGACTCACGCTTAAACAATGCTATCAAATCTTCCAAATTTACTTTGAAATCAACTCGAGCAACTTTTACACGATTTAGAATCGTCCGTCTGAGCAAGCCATTCGTTGAACTGTGGATAGATTTTGGCCCACATACTCCCTAGAGGAAGCTATAACACCAACACGTCGAAGGAGTCTGCGTACTGAATAGAATATTGCTGCTGTAAACGAAAGTGTCGGTCGCAAGATTGGCGTCGGTCGCAAGAAATGGGGCTCTGTGCATCCACTAAGTGGAAAATTTTGCGAAAATATCTTGGCCTACACCCGTATAAGATCCAGCTAGTGCAGGAATTTAAGCTACGAGTGCAGTTAGTAATTGACCTGTTGTTTTATTGCCAAATTTTGTTTAGCGATGGGGCTCAGTTTTGGCTTAACGGGTCTGTTTATAAGCATATTTTTTGCATGTGGAGTTTGACCAATCTACAACATACCCTACAGCTTTCATTGCGTCCAGAAAATAGCACCGTTTGGTGTGATTTACATGCTGGTGGCATTATCGGACTTTATTTCTTCAAAAATGAGGCCGGATCTCGCGTTATGGTCGATTGAGATCGTTGCGGCACCATGATTAACGATTTTTTGTTTGAAACTATGGGTGACATTGATCCGGACGAAATGTGATTTCAACAAGACGGCGCTACGTTCCATGCGGCAACGGCAACCATAGAGTTACTGAAATCAAATTTTGGCGATAAGTTTAATTCATTGTAAGAGAATTAGCTAAAGCATATAGTCTTTTAAATTATGTTTATTTTGTGAAGATTACATACTCAGAAATTCTAGGTCCAAAAAAAAAGAAAAAAAAAATTATTTACTAAATTGCACTTTGTAACAATTTGCTATTTTAATTTAAAATATGTCTATTTATTTAGCACAAAATGCTAAGAATAACATGTGCTAACATTTAGACTGTCAAAATATTTGCTTTAAAAATATTGGATGCCTAAATGTTGCATGCAACCACTTTATGTTGCACTTTAGGAGTATGCCAGTAGACAAATGAGCCATTTGATTGTTTTCGCATGTTAAACATACTGTGAGCAAAAGTTGAATAGAAAGCAAACAAGAAAAAAGTCATCATATTAAAATAAAATTAAAAGAAGCAAACTTAAGAAACAGATATTATGAAAATGCCAATTTTATTTTTATGTACGAAAAATTGTCACTATTGTTGTTGTAATTAAGAGGGAAATGTTTATTTGACTAAACGACTTATTTTCCAGTTTCCTTTTCGGTGGGCCATGAATACGAATATTTCGTTACATTTGGTTTCATTACATTTGCCACGACATTTAAATAAACATGACATATGTACGACTAAATAATGAATATGACATGTAAAAGCCTAACAAATGATTATTTAACAAAAAATATTTAGATAATGAATTGTTGTTTGAGAGAACAAAAAAAGTCTACAAAATCCACAAAAGATCATTTAAAGTTTTAAAGTCGAAATATATTTGAATAAGATTTTTACACATTATTTATCTTTTGTTTTCCTTACGTAAATGTGGCTGATGTTTTGCATTTCTGAAAACATTTTGTTTTTTCTTTTTGGCACCTGTTTGTCATTAATATTGTTAAAATTAAGAAAATAAATAGAATAAACAATACAATACTTTGTTTGTGGGCTACAAAGTTGCTTAACAAAAAACAACAATGTATAAAGGCAGAACTTTGAAGAGTCATTTGTTTCATTAACGGAAAAGTGATTTAAAACTTTTTGAAAATTTTCTCAGAGAGATAAACAAGAGCAACATTTTTGACACGATTAAGCTTTAAGGTGGTAAGTCTTTAAATAAATAAATTCATAAGTGAAAATCTATTAAGCACCCTACAGTGAAATATAATTTGTTTGTAATTCATTTTTTAATTATTTACAGCCATCAAAACAAGCCAAACTCTGAAAAATACTACAAGATAGCAAACTTACATCTTCTCTTAAGCTAAAAAGGCATCGGTTACACTCAAACTTGATTGTAATCCTGCTTCCTTGAAAACTGAAAAAAGTATATTTTAAAACTAATTGAGAGTTGCAAACGGAAATGTTTTTGAGAGACTGTTTTATATATGCGAATATAGTCGTTTAAAATAGAAATTGTAGAATATCCAAAATACAAGCAATAATTCTTAGATAGAAAGTTGGATTGAAAGGCTGAACTTAATACTGCATAACCAAAATGGAAAAAAATGCTAAGTCTAACTTACACTTTATTCAGAACAAAATATTTATTTGTATTTTACATGCAAAATTAAATACTTAAGAACTTGCGGATGAATTAAAGTGAGAAAATGATTGAATTTTTTTAACGACTCCAAAAAAATTTCAGAAAAAAGCGCTCACGATTTTGCCATATTCGCACTGCTAACAAATTAATTCCTTTTATATAAAAGAAACAGATAAATATTTTTTTTGTAATAGATTTAAAGTATTTTATTTTCGTGCCTTGTTGTTGTTTTTAGCGTTTGTTTATTGTTAAGATCTTGTCGTGTGTTCTTGGGCAATTGTTGTCTGCAGCTATCAATGACGCAAAGTCAACGAAATAATTTATTAATCGCAATACAACCGATGATGATGACGATCGCACGACCAAAAATTATTATTCTGTTTTTTTTTTAAATAAAAGAAATAAACTGTAAATTGTTTTCCTCAACATTTAACGTTTTATTAAATTAAAGAAAAACAAAATACAATGATTTCGAAATCTATTACGTCCACTGACATCTATGAAAGCGATGAACAATTTTAAGCAAGTGAGGCAGGCTGGCTTGACAGCATTTTAGGGTGCTAACTTTAAATGGTGAATGGTAATTGATGATGTTGTTGTTATTGTTATTAGTAACAGCCATTACAGCTCTGCAGTTTAAAATAATCAAAACAACAGCAATAATAATGAAAAACAATAATGTTAAGTGATTTTAACGTGTGCCGCCTTTTTTTGTTTTTAGGTTAATAATTTTATGCAGTGATCGATCATAATTTTTTAAATTCACTCTTCTGTCTATTTGTGGCATGTTCGGTATATTGTTTTTTTTAACAATAAGGGGATTTTGTTTTAGAGTGACCATGCTATTTTTAAAATTTATTCATGAAGTATTATGCCACTGTTAACATAAAATACACTCGAAAATTTCTTTAGAGATTTTCTATTCATTAGGGCAGTTTTTAAAATAAAAAATATTGTTTTTAATTTTTTTTTAATATTTCGCCACACTAGAAAGAAAATTAATAATAAAGGTAAAACTAAAAAAACATTGTTATTTATTTTTAAAGATTTTTTAATTTTTTTTCAAATAAGAACTTTTTCCATTAAAACTATCGGCCGTTACCAACCATCTCTAGCTTAAGAGAGCAGCTCAAATTTCGTTGAATAGGGATTTACTCGAGAGTATTGCTGCCTAAACGAATTAAAGTTTTTTTACCGGTTGACTTTTGACGAAATGAGGTGACACAAAAAATTGCTATAAATGTGGAAAATTCGTGAAGAACTTTTCTTACAAAAAATTGAATAACTTTTCTTAATCTTTTTTAATATATTTTATGTCAAAACACAAAGTTAATAAGAAAATGCAGAAAATTCGTACTTATGTACTTTGGCGTATAGAGAAATATAAGCAATTTCTAATTAATTATTTTACCTTCTGACTTTACAATTTTATTTTTTTATATGGTTCAACAGAAATTATACCTTTAGAAATCGTAATGGGAGGAATATAAATAGTTCATTCTTTTAATCCAATTTTTCTTCTCAATTAGCATTTTTTTCAGGCTTCTTTTCAAATTAACGGTCGGTCACCCTATAATGTCAAGATTTAAACTTCGCACATGTCACGACATAGTTATGCATCAAATGAGAATGAAAATTAGAAAATAAATAAAACTCAAAGGTGCAAAGATTGATACCACTAAAAGCCTACTATGACTGAAAAATAAAATACAGAATGAAAAGATAAAAGGAAATTCGTTATTTGTAATTTGCCATAAATTTTTACTAGAAAATCAGAAAATAAAACATCAAAAAAAAAAATTATTCAAAACAAAGATTTACGATGGGAATGCGTTTTAATGGCATTAAATGGAAAATTGCCATGATTTGCTATTTTGTTTAAAAAAAAAAAAAAAACTGTATAAAATCAAAACAAAAAGAAAATGTTTTAGAGCACATGTCTATGGTCGAATATAAACATACATATGTGATTAAGCTGAAGGTGGGTCTTTCTAAAAGCATAAAAATAAAAAACAAATTCATTACAACTAGCAACGATAGTTTAGTTTTAAAGTAACATATATATGTTCCAGATTCATACTAAATATAAGAGAACGTGAAGTATTAAGTTAAAATGCAAAGGATTACTATTGGATATACATACGCAGATTTCTTTTCAATATTCTGTAAAATCAACAACTTTCGGAGACTTCAAGTTGGTACGTTTATTTAGGAGTCAAAATATATGTTCCGATAAAGTTGGTTCGTGAGTGACTCTTCATTAACCATCATGTACGAACTTCTTCTTTTTAGGATCAAGCACACTCACGTGAGTGTGAAACAATCTTCACGTAGCCACGAAAATATATCTTCAAGCTTAAGCTTAATTTTTTCTTCTTTATTTTATCGCTTAAAAAAGCTTTATTTAGAAGTGATTGACTTATTTTTCGCGCAAACGATTAATAATTTAGGGGTTCATTTTTAATATTTAATATAAGAAAATTTTGGTTTTATTATAAAAAAGAGAAAAAATTAAAATATCAATAAAAGGGCTTCACTATTTTTCCCCTATGCATCCTTTTGCAAACTTTTCCAAATTTCCAACCAAGTCCCGCTTTTCTACAAAGTGAATGTCGCCAATATATTGCTTATAGCGCCGCTATATTTTGTTTTGATGTAATAATTGCTGTTTGCAAAATGAAAATTTGTGGAAAATGGGAATAGCTAATGCAAATATGCCCTACAGCAGATTTTTTTTAGTAAAAAAACTGAGTCAGTAGTCACCCAGTGGCTAAAACTCTTTGTATGTTTTTTATAAAAACATTTTGTTTTAAAATAAAAAGTTGTCTTAGGGGAGAAAATGCAATTTTAACATGAAATTACAAAATCATCGGTAATCCATATTTCCAAGTTTACTTATCAAGGATTGAAATAAAAAACTAGCCCTTAAGTTTAGTTTAAACAAATACCTCATAATACATACATATATGCAAACCTATGTGCGTACAATAAAATTTTTTATCACAAAAAGAGGAAGTGATTTTGTAAATGACATGAGTTGACCCAAAACTATTAGTTTTTTTATGAATTATGCCGTTAGATTGTAACTATAAAATTATTTATAATATAATTTTCTTAGCCCCTTTGAATATTTTAATTTTAATTTTCAAGCATTTATATAAGAGACCTTAATTTAATACTCGATATTTTCTATCCCTTTGTGGAGTCTCATCAGAAAATTTTTATTTTAAAAATTAAAATACAAAGAAACTTATTATATTCTTGCTATTTTTTCACATTTTAACTTATTATTATTGTATTTTAAAATTAATATTTATTATTTCAAAATATTAAGCTTAAAGAAAGAAGGATTGTTAATTCATAAAAGCTAATTTAGTGTTAATGTGTTGCCTACCTTTGAAAACTGTAAACCTCGATAGTGTATTCTAACAATACGATTCTTCGAAGCGCAGAAATCACATATGTCTTTGTATTGCAAATGATAACTGATCCCAGGCTGGTTTTTAAGAAAAAAAATCCATCCAGAAATAATTTTTAAGCTTCTGAAATCATTTTACAATACAAGCAGTTGCAATTTGTTTGCTGATATGGAATTTACACATATTTTAAAAAATAACCAAATAACGAAAAATGTCAATAATATTATTTTATCCTGACCTATCTCTCATGAACTTTACAATGCATAATCAAAAAGACATTTAAACATACATTTTGAAAATGCTCTCTTTTTTATAGTTTCAGAAAAGACAAAGCCGTAATTCAAGCGCTATGAAAAGTCAACTATGGCACGAACCTTGAACTTGACGCATTAGTTATTCTAAAAACAAGTGGTTCAAAAAATAACACAATGCAATGTATCAAAGTCTTGCTAAAAATTCGGCGGTGGATACTGTTAAAAGACAGTGAGTATAGGAGCCGTGCTAAGCTACGATTTGATAGAATTGTTAGGCTAAAAATAGAAACGGGCGTACTTGAATTTCAGAGGTCATACCAGTGAAAACAAAAAATTTAGAGGCAATAAGTCGCTGCTTATTGAGTATTATGAACTGCTTGCGTTATCGTTTCTATAAAAAATTAAGCCTTATCTTACCCTCTCTATACTACATTTGATAAAAAAAACTTCAACGTAAGTTTTCAGTGCAACAGACTTGCTAAATGACTGGAAATCAGCAAGGAACAACGTTGAAAAAGTTATAATGCTAATTAGGGTAGAAGTTTAATATTTTGCAAGTAATTTAGCAATTTTGAATATCTGGGGCAATTAGACTTACAGAACCCTCTGTAGCAGCATCTCGGATTATTCAGTTTATATAACGCTTGTCATTTGTGTTACTCATAAGACATAAGAACTCCTTCCTAAAATTTTAAAGTCCTTTGAATGGTCTACAAAATAAGTATAAACTGTATAATTAAAATTTCGAATTTTAAGCCAGACTTTATTCAAAATATAAAACACTTTTTTAACCTTTTTTCCATTATTCCAAAGTTATGAAGAGACTAGCCTACGAACACTTTAGCTATTCCTCTCAAAATCACAAAGTTTTTAAAATAAAATTTACTTTAAAGCACATTGCTCAATCGTAAAAAAAATTGCTAGTGTGAACATAATCTAAAACAAATTCGCAATATTTTATTAGTTTCATTTATTATTTTTGTTTTATTATTCTATTTTTTACTAACAAAAAAAGTGTGTTAAATTTAAAAAGTTACGAAAATTTATTTGAACGAATACTCTTGTCTCTTGTACAAAAAGTACGTACTTAAAAATCAGTCGGTCTGTAAAGGCAAGTTAACATGTGTGTATTCATAAGATAGTGTTATTATTATTTTAGCTTAAGGCCAATTAAATATTAAACAGGCAACACGCATGAATTATGTGATTTATGCCGTCAGAAATGTAATAATTTTTTTGACGTCTTTGAATAGAGAAACAACGCCTGTCTAGTTTTTTATTTTATATTTTATAAATTTTTTATTTCATTTCGAATTAAATAAACGTCTTAAATGTATGATTATTATTTATGACAATAAATAACGGGGTAAGTTTGTAACTATTTAACACACCTTTTAAAATTAATAACTTCACAGTTGTGTAAGGAGGAAACAGTCATTGTTTTCTGGAGTTTTTTAAATAAAAAATATTATTTTTAATAAAGAACTGAGTATTAAAAATAAAAAAATGTCTACAATTTAAAAAAAAAATTGCATTTAGATTCAATAAAGCATTTGCATTAAATTTATTAAATCATCCAACAAATTGTTTTTAGTGAAAGATTATATTTAAGAAAGGCTTTAAGGAAAAAAATATTCTACTGCTCTTTTCATTAAATCTAAACAACAACTTAACTGTCATTGCCGTTTAATCAAACAATTAAAGAAATTAAATTAAAAATAGAAGAAACAAGTAAGAGTGCTTTATAAATATCTTACAAAATATGGTGCAAAATCGTACTTTTTGATGAAAAGTTCAGAGCCCATAACTAGTAAAATATGGGTGAATGCCATCATCACTTGATATTTCTTGCTTCTTATTTAATTCTCCATATATATGTTTTTTTTTTTTGTTTGTTATTGGAGTTAACTAATTGTTCCAAATTAGATAAGAAAATTAGCGGGAGGCGTAGACCGATCCTGCTAATTTTCAATAACAACTCTTTCGAAACTATGTTTGATCGATTAGCGTATTTAATTTTCTCTAGCTCATCCAATTCCTTTGAAAAGTTGATTTTAGCACTAACACGGATGAACAGATGGAAGGACGGACATCGCTCAATCGCATATTATAGAAATTACAATGGGAATGACAAATTTAGATATACTAAATTGGAATTTAAATATTCAGTTATGACAGCACATATACAGTATTAAAGCCTTTGTTTGACAATTCATTCAACAGTACCCTCTTGCACTTGTTTTCTATAACTCCTTTTTAGTAAGTTCAGTTACTCTAATTAAGTTATAACTTTTGAACTCATGAAAAACTCATGAGAATTCATGAAAGAAGAAATTATAAAAAACAAAAATTAATGAAAAAACGTATCCTATCCATCGAATTTCCACTGATTTTTAGCATTCGTTTAAATGCCAAGTTATGTGAACCCATGCTCGCCAATGACAAGCTAATGTTAAAATCATGCGTTTTTCCCCTAAATTGAACCAGTTCGTTTTACGTCTTTTTTTGCTGGGTAAGTAAAATGTTTGTATAAAGCGTAAAAGTAAATTTTATTTAAACACAATCGTAAATTTGTATAACTTTGGCCCACTTTCTTTATACCAATGGAAAATATTTTTTATTATTATTTAAAAAAAAATGTTAATTAGCATTCTAGTAAAATTAAGAATATTCTTAAAAAAAATTACTTCAAAACCTTCATTAGAATAAAAAATATGAAATTATTAATAAATCTTTAATTACACTGCACATTAGCATTTCTGGTGATTAGAGTACAATACATGATTCTAGTCTAGTTTTTAATGAGGATCTGTAGTCAGAATTTTCCTATCAGCTCTAGTTAAAAAAATATGGCACATAAGCTGTTTTACACAAAAACACCATATTTTTCGTTGTAAATATTAGTAAATTAAACTCTTAATATAAAAATTATTCTTTTTTTAAGACCTTCGTATATAACGAGAATGCAGAGAGCTTCTCTGTATGTTCCAGAAAAAATTTTCGTCATTTGCGCGTTCCAGTGAACCTTTAAGCTAATAAAAAAGGTCTATATAAATAGCTCGTCAATTTCTTAACTAAAGTCCCTAAGATTGGCGAAAAATATGTCTAAATAATTTTTATGGAAGTGGTGTTTGATGTTAATGCAGATTCATGTGGATAAAAGTTACCCATACCTTGCAAATAATGTTGCAAATCGAATGTTTTTTCATAGTAAAACACTATAATTTTAGAAACAATTTAATTTTATTTTATTCCTTTAAGGTACCCATACACGACATGTTGTTTACATCTGACTTTTTATCTATGAAAGTCATATGTAATTCTGCATGTGTGTCAAAATGGGTGTTTTACAGAAGACTTTTAATATTTGGTCACAAACGTACATATATAATTACGTCTGACATAATTATTATTTGCAAATTTTATTAAAATTTTTTTTTGTTAAAAATGATTAATAAAAAATGAATTTAAAACTAAGACAATTGAATTGTGTAGTGTTATTTCAATTGTAACAGCAATTAAATTATAATCAAAAATAAAAGAATTTCCTTTTTTAATTAATTCCCTTTTTTTATTCTACAAATGTCCGTCAAATATGTCGTCGTAAAATATTTTTGCTGGCGTTGCGGAATTACTGAAAACTTGTCAATTTTAATAATTTTTTTTTTTACTAAAAAATGTGAAGAAGATCAGTTTGCATTGAATAATGATACAAAATTTACATAATTGTTGCTAAATAGTTATAAGCAATTTTAAATTCTAGTCATATAAAATATTATCTTCAGTCGGCTAGTGCTACCGCCAATGCTGAACCGCCGTTGATTGTTTTCATACGGCATAGATTCATAAAAACAGCTGATGTCAGATGGTTTGTCAGATCAAAACAGAACACGTTCTAAATGAAATTTTGTCAGATGGCTTTCCACATGTATTTAACAGAAGCAATGTTTTAACAGCCAGCCCTACACGACATTTACTTATGTGTTTTACAGTGACAAATTTGATATGTCAGATGTAAAAAACATGTCGTGTATGGGTAGGTACCATAAAATTTCCTTGCAAAAGTTGAAGGCAGAGAGCTATTCTGAATGCTTCAAGAATAGTCAGCCATCAAGTGTGTGTTTCAGTAGCCCTGATAGTTCTCCTCCATGATGCGGAGGTCTTGATGGAATCTCCCGCCTTGTTCTTCACTTAAGTCTCCAAGGTTTGCGGGAAAATGATCCAGGTGGTTGTGAAGAAAGTGCAACTTATACTCATGTTAAATCCGAGCCTTTGAAAGTGACTCATCAGTTGTTCAACGTGTAGAGGAAATTTAGAACTTATCTTATTTCCCACAAAATTTTCAACAATCCAAACAAATTCATTCCATTCCGATTTCTCAATATCTGTTATAGTGTCAGTAAAGTTTGTGTCTTTTATTAATGATCTTATTTATTTGGAAACTTTTTTGATGGGAAAAGGAAACACTTTCCATTTTTATTAAGGCCTTTTACAAATTGTTTTATAAGTCCTAGTTTTATGTGTAAAAGAGGCGAAACTATACGATCCCTTGGTACTAAAGGTGGGTTTATCACGTTCTCTTGTCCCATAACTAGCGCTTCCCGAGGAGGCCAATCTTTTTTAATTCAATGTTGGCACTTAGCTCTACTATCCGACAGGCAAATAAAACAGGGATATTTCGTGTAGCCACCTTAATGGCCTAAAAGAAAGTTGACTATTTTTAAATCGACACATATGAGCCAATTGTGTTCCACATATTTAATTTTGTCTAGAATTAGAGCGATAGTTTTATATTCTTCTTTAAACTTTGTGGAATGTGCAATAAGCAACGAGCCTAATTTATTCCCATTGTGTAAAGGAACACATTTTAGATTCCGTTTTGAGGGGTCTATGAATATATGCCACTTACTGGGGAGGTAATTTTGAAGTCCCATTGCAACTATTAAACCACGTACATGTTTACAAAATACGAAATCATTTTCTTCAACAAAATATTTAATGAGGTTTTGTTCTCTTGTTCAGTAATAAGAAGCTTTGATTTCTCTTGTTACTAAATCTCTTTCTTTTAGCCTAGACGTCAAAATTTCTGAGGCAGCCTTTGTCAGTCCCAAATCTCTGACAAGATCGTTTAAGGTCACATTCAAAATCGCTATCAGTACTCTCAGATTTCGCCTCAAGGTGCATAGGCTCATCCAGTGAGTCATCAGCTTCAGATCCAAGCGATATTTAAGGATATTTCCATTTGCTCGATTGTTTCGGTTAATGCCAATTATATTTACTAAACAAAAATATCAGTCGTCGTGGTAGTTCAAGGGCTTAATCCAGATAATTGCCGTTTCATACCGGAATCTATTTATTTTTTCATTTGTCCATAAACGTAGAAACTCAACCCATGTTTTACATACCTTTTGTGAAATCAAAGGCTTGTTCTTCATTTTCAGTGCATGACCAAAGTAATTTTTGTAAGCTGTCACATTCAAACGGTATTCTTTGAATAAATATTCTCCGCAAATGAAACAAAAACGATTCGGATCATTGACACAAACTCTTCTTGATGACGCCATGTAAAATTTTAGTACCAAAAATTAATATTTTTTAATTAAAAGCAAATTAACCGACTAAAACAGCGATTTTTTTACAAAGCTTTTGCTAAAGCTGTTGCAAAAAAACTGAGGCATATTTGAAACCAGCAACGTCAAATTAGTAAACATAATGTCATAAAAGTCATTCATCAGCCAAAAGTTGCCATATTGTTGTGCAGTGTTATCGATCTATCCTTAGTTAAAAAAAGAGTCTCAACCAACGTTTCTAGTAGATACCGTTTTAAGATGATTGCTGTATAAAAAGGGCAACAAGTAAATGTTTTGCTCCTATAGTTCCTCGAAAACGACCTTTTAAAGAAATTTCGATTTTATTCTAAATTTGCAAAGCTCTGAAACATGAGCTTTAACTGGTTGTAAAATGTCCTCTATTGTGCGATTCTATGTAAAAATATAGATTTTTGTGTAAAAGTGTAAATGTATTGCTTCCATTTAAAGTAAGAATTAAAGTGTAAATTTTTGCAGAAATATCTAACAAGTGTTAGCAAAGCACTTTTAACAAGCAAATATGAATAGGGAGTTTTCGAGAATGCTAAAGACGGAATTAAATTTATGGCTAATACAGTTGCGAACATTAAAATAGCAGTACCACTACATTTTCAAATATTTCTCAAGTTGTACATAAAAGCAAAGTTTTTATTTTTAATTCTCATTAAAATAGAAAATATATATTATAATAGAAAATAAAACATATTAAAATTCGATTCCGGTAGATAAAAACAAAACTTAACAATAAAAAACGTTATTCATACTTAACATAAAAATAGCAGTGGCTACACATATGTCGTATTATTTCCAAAATACTCGGAGAAAAACAAATTTGAAATTTAGAATTAATATCTATTGCCTAGTACTTAGTTGCAAATCCCTTATTTTTAATAACTGCAACACAGCGACGGGGCATTGAGTTTACTAAATCTTGACATCGGCTTATTGGGATCTCCTTCCACGCTTTTTTAACAACTTCCCAAAGTTGCTCGCTACTGGATGGTTTTAAGTCATGTACAGCCTTTTTAACGTCTCCCCAAAGATGCTCAATTGGGTTGAGGTCGGGGGACTGCGCTGGCCACTGCATAACCTCAATGTTGTTGAGACGAAACCAATCCTTTGCTTTCCGACTAGTATGTTTTGGGTCGTTGTCCTGCTGGAAGAACCATTTTAATGGCATTTCCTCATCACTATACGGTAACATTACATTTTGCAGAATGTCTACATACGCGTGTTGATCCATAATGCCAGTTATTTTATGTATGGGGCCCACGCCATAAAATGAAAAACAACCCCATATCATAATTTTTGATACACCGTGTTTAACAGTTTTCACAGTGTACTGTGGTTGACATGCCGAAGATGGTGGACGGCGAACATATTGTCTACACCCAGAATTTCCACACAGAACAATTTAAGACTCATCTGTCCACAAAATGTTTCGCCACTTGCTTGCAGGCCACTCGACGTGATTTCTGGCGAACTCCAAACGGTTATCTCTATGTGTTTTCTTTCTTGGACTTCGCGCAAACAAATTTGCATCTAGAAGTCGTCTTCTGACCGTCATATCGCTAACTTCTAAATTTAGTTCGCTTTTTATTTGCCTGGCTGATTTAAAGGGTCAGTCCTTACGATATTTCGATCGTCCTGGGGTGAAGTTTTTCTTTTGCCGCCTCCTTGATATCATCTTTGCAGAGCACGAGAGAAGCCTTTGAATATCTGAATAAGATTTTTCCTCTTTCCTTAATTGTAAAATTAATTTTCTTTGCTCAATAGTGCAATGTTTAGCGCGACCCACTAAAGCCGAAAATTATTGCAGAGAAATATATTGTTACGTTTATTTAAATTTATAAACGTTTATTTTACTGAGTTCTTTTATTGCAAAATAAATAAACACAATTTATTTACTACTTTATTTAAATTACACTTTTATTAAACGATTATTCACTTATTCGCGATTAGTACAAAAAAAAATACGCAATGGCAACTTCACGACTGTTTTATCTGTTTTACCACAAGATGTTTACTGGTTGACGTTTTCACTAAGAATGATTCAGCATGTATGGCCGTTGCTTTTATATAGCCAATGTTAAGGCTCTTGAATATACTAGAACTTTACTCCATCTGTTGGTAGAACATTTCTCTACTACGCATTTATCATTTGAGACACATGATTGTTATTTGGTTCCAGAACCTTCCATTATTAATTTGAATTTATCTTATACATGCTGTCTATTTTTATTAATCGTTATGTAGGTGTGTGTGTAGTTGTGTGTTGCGTTTATTTTTATAGCTTTATGTTAGTTGTTTTTGTTTTATGATTAGGAAGTTTTTGTAGAAACTTCTGGCGTTGTAAACATACACAATAGGTCGTTTCGTTTTACTTTCTTGGTGACAATTACTTTTATTTCTTTTTATGACCTAAATAAAGCATCTTCGCAACACTGCCGCCCACTTAAGCCTTTTCGTCCCGAATAGGCTCAACATTACCTTTGCCATATTTGGCCAGCCGTTCCAGGTGAACAACCTTCATTTTTGACCTCGGATTATGGTATCTCTGTATCCGGTAAACCACATCATTCAATTTCTTGATCACCTTGTATGGTCCCTCCCAGTGAGTTTGCAGTTTAGGAGACAGACCTTTCTTGCGTTGTGGGTTATATAGTAGAACCATTTGCCCTTCAGTAAATCCCTCCGTGTTTGCTGCTCGATCATATCTGGCTTTCATTTTATCGCTAGACATTTTAATGCGATTACGGACAAACTCATGAAGCTCATGCAGGTCTTCTTGTGCTTGAGGAACATTTCCATTGTCTTCGTCTGCAGGTTCTGGTTTAATACCAAATTCTAAATCTGCTGGCAGTTTTAGTTCTGTTCCGAACAAGATTTTTGCTGGACTACATGAGGTTGAATCATGTACAGCTGACCGATAAGCTAGTAAGAACTTTGGTATATGCTCATCCCAATCTTTCTGGTGTGCACTGACCACTTTTCTGAGATATTCCTCTAGGGTACGATTAAATCTTTCTACCATGCCATCAGACTGTGGATGCAGCGGTGTCGTTCTCGTCTTTTTGATACCATACACGTCACACATCTCTTTGAATATGGCCGATTCAAAATTTCGTCCCTGATCTGAATGCAGTTCTAGTGGAACACCGTATCGACACACCCAATTGTTAACAAGAGCGTCCACTACTGTTTTGGACTCTTGGTTTGGAATGGCATACACTTCAGGCCACTTGCTAAAGTAATCTATAACCACTAGTACATATCGGTTTCCAGCATTACTAACAGGAAATGGACCTGCTATATCAATAGCTATCCGCTCAAAGGGTTCACCTGCGTTGTATTGCTGAAGCTTGCCACGACTCTTTCTTGTAGGACCCTTGGCCGCAATGCACTGTTCGCAATTTGCTATCCAATCAGCTACGAACTGTCGGCAGCCTACCCAGTAAAATCGTTGCTTTATCTTTTCCAGCGTTTTTGTTATTCCCATATGACCCCCGCTGGAACCATTATGAAACTGCTTCATTACCTCACTCCTTTTAGAAGTTGGTACGACAATTAAGTCTGTTGTGGTTTTGCCATCTGTGCTTTCCCAAGATCGGTATAAGCAGCCATCTACCACTTTCAGGCTATTCCACTCAGCCCAGTACGATTTTGCTAGGCGGCTTTCTGCCGATATTTCATTATGGTTCGGTCTTCTATTATTTTGTTTCGCCAATATAATTTTTGCCAAAATTGGGTCCTCATTCTGTGCCTTTGACCAATCTTCGCTTGAACCAATTTGGGTAAGCCTCACGTCAATGACGCACTCCTTTTTTTCGACATTTGTGCAGTGCTTGCACTCTACATTGCATGGCCGTCTTGAAAGGGCATCAGCGTTGTTGTGTTTTCCGCCTTTTCTATGTACAATACTAAAGTCATAGCTTTGCAAGCGTTCAACCCAGCGTGCGAGCTGCCCTTCGGGGTTCTTAAATTGCATCAGCCAACGTAGTGCGGAGTGGTCCGTCCTTAAGATGAAATGTTGACCATATAAGTACTTGTGGTAATGTTTAACACACTCCAGCACTGCCAAAAGCTCCCGTCGTGTAACGCAGTAATTTCTTTCGGGCTTCGAGAGTACCCTGCTGTAGTAGCCAATGACCTTTTCTGTTCCATCAATCTCCTGAGAAAGTACTCCTCCTATTCCATAGCCGCTTGCATCCGTGTCCAATATAAATTTCTGTCCAGCTATTGGATAGGCAAGGACTGGTGCCGTACACAAAAGTTTCTTGAGCTTCTGGAATGCTTCTTCCGCTGCCTCATTCCAGTGGTACGTTTGCGACTTTCTGGTCAACTCGTGCAAGCTAGCAGCCACTTGAGCAAAGTTCGGCACAAATCTCCTGTAGTATGTGCAAAGCCCCAGGAAACTACGCAGGTCATGAAGATTTTGTGGGCGAGGCCAGGTCTTTACTGCCAGTATTTTGTCTTCATCAGTTGATATGCCCTCAGCTGTAACACGATGCCCCAGGTATTTTACCTCCTTTTGAAACAAGGCACATTTTTTAACACTTAATTTTAATCCTGCAGCTGTTATACGCTTAAATACTTCATCCAGGTTTTTGAGGTGTTCGTCAAAAGTTTTCCCCATCACGATTATGTCATCCAGATACACTAAGCACGTTTTCCAATTGAGACCCTTAAGCACACGTTCCATTAAACGCTCGAAAGTAGCTGGAGCGTTGCAAAGCCCAAATGGCATCACCTTGAACTGCCATAAACCACCACTCGCGCTAAAGGCAGTTTTCTCCTTGTCTTTATCGGCTATCTCTACTTGCCAATAGCCGCTCTGCAAGTCCAAGGTAGAGAACCATTTTGTTCCGGCCAACGTGTCTAAGGTATCGTCAATTCTAGGCAACGGATAACTGTCTTTCTTGGTGACGTCATTGAGCTTCCTGTAGTCAACGCAAAACCTGGCACTGCCGTCTTTCTTCTTTACTAAAACTACTGGCGAACTCCACGGACTCGAGGATGGCTCAATGACTCCGTTCCGCTCCATTTCGCTGACAAGTTCCTTGACCTCGTTTCGCTTTGCTAGGGGAACACTTCTCGGTGCTTGTTTTATAGGCCTCGCTTCGCCAGTATTAATTTCATGTTTCACAACTGCCGTTCTACCTTGGCTTTTATTACTTAGGGCGAAGACGGAGGCATGCTTTCTCAACAACTGCTTTGCTTTGTTTTTGTCAGAAGGTGTTAGTTCTGCCACCCATTTTTGCACCTGTTCTGCTAGTAAATCTCTTTCTCTGGCTTGTAATTTGGGGCATACTGTATTCACCGCACAATTTATTATGGTTTCAGCTGGCTCACATCGACCTATCTCAAAATTTCTGTTTATGGTCTTTTCGTTATTGGACAGATTGAGTACTCTCACAGGAACTCTTCCATCTTCGCAGATTTTTACGAGGGCTTTAGCTGTTAAAATGTCCTCTTTTACTTCTGTTGGTTCTACCACCCACAACCGGTTATCCACACAATCTGCCTCCACACGTGCCCATACTATAGTTTCCGCCTGAGGTGGTAATTTCTGGCGTTCAACGGCAAATAGCTTCCTTACTGCGGTCCTGCTCTCATAACCAACATCCAGGGGTATCTCCACATTACGCCAGATCATTATTTGCTCGCCCATGTGCAGATTAATACCGTTGGCTATCATAAAGTCTGCACCAATGATAACTTCATCCACTATATCGGCGACAACAAATACATGGTCAACGCTGATGTCTGCTATAGTCAGTCTTACCCTGGCTCGTCCATAGACAGTGGCAAAGTCCCCAGTAGCCGTGCGCAGTCGTACATTGTTTAACGGTTCCACAGCGCCTTTTACTAAATCGGGCCTTATTATCGACTGAGACGCTCCTGTGTCTATGGTGAGGACTTGCTTTCTTCCGTTTATAAGGCCACAAGCAGTTAGGTTGCTATTCTTCTGCTGCACAATTGAAATCGAGATTGTGGGGCCATCGGTTGTGGGAGCTAGCACTTGCCCCTTAGCGCTAGCTCGATTTAGTTTAACGATGACTCGAGCGATTTGATGTTATTTGCCAGCTTGTTGTCTCTCGTTGGCGAAGCAGATCTTGATCTTTTCTGTATGGATCTGCAGTTGCGCTGGAAGTGGCCAACTTTTCCGCAGTTGAAGCATTTGGCGCAAGACTTACCCCTTTCCTCCTCCATTATTTGTTTGACAATATCTTTTATCTCGCTTCTTTTGTCGCCGTGGTTATAATCATCAGTCTCAAGACATCGCACCTTGTACACCTGTGGCTTCGAGATGACTTTTGCGGTCTCCTGTGCTAGCGCGTACGAGATAGTTTCTGCAAAGGTTGATTTTTGCGTAGCACAAACCGCATATTTAACATCTGGATCTCGTATACCATTCACAAATGCTTCAATTTTAAACTGGTCGAGAAACGGGTGATGTTCGCCTGGGTAAGTCAGCTGCACCAAACGTTCAATTTCCATGGCGAAGTCTTGAAGCGTCTCGTTTGCCTTTTGAACCCTGCCTCGTAACTCCATTCTATAAAGCTCTCTTTTATGCTCACCTCCGTACTTACGTTATAAGGCATCCATTATGTTCTCATAATTATTTCTACATCCGGCTGGTAAGCTTTCGAGTATCTCTGCTGCTGGTCCTTTTAAGGCCAAAATAAGCTCTATAGCTTTTTCATCATTGTCCCATCTATTCTTGTTGGCCACTGTTTCGAACTGGAACTTAAAAACATTAAAAGGTGCGCTGCCGTCAAAGCTCGGACTATTTATCTTGCTAGCATGCTCAGAGATAACTCTTACTGGTCCTTCTCGAATTTGTAGATCACCCATTTGCACTTTTAATTTATGCAATTCATCGTTCACTTTTCTATCTAAACCGGACAATTTTTCATCAAACTCGCTGACTTTCATTTCCACGACGTCCACTCTTTTGCCGAAGGCTTCTGATATTTCTTGAAATTTCTCATTAACCACTGCTAAAAGCCGTTCTCCGTTTATAGTAGAGCTTTCTAGTATTGCTGTTTGAAGCTTCTGGTTATTTTCTTCCATTTTCTTTATTTGGTTGTCCTGCTTCTGATTATTTTCTTCTATTTTCTTCATCATAGCTGCAAACATAGAATTCAAGTCCATAGCGCTGATTGTTGCTGGGGCACATACTTCAATCTCTTCTTGTTTTTCTTTTTCTCCGAATTCGTATGTCCCAATATCAATACCTCGCTGCTTGAATTCGTCTATCAATCTCTTTTGCAACTCCGCTTTATTGCCCGCTGTCGGCAGATCCAACTTACTTAGCTCCATTTTTAGCTGCTCAACTTTAAGCTCGTCAAATTTCATCGTGATTTATTTATTATTTGCAATCCCACTTCTGACACCAATTGTTACGTTTATTTAAATTTATAAACGTTTATTTTACTGAGTTCTTTTATTGCAAAATAAATAAACACAATTTATTTACTACTTTATTTAAATTACACTTTTATTAAACGATTATTCACTTATTCGCGATTAGTACAAAAAAAAATACGCAATGGCAACTTCACGACTGTTTTATCTGTTTTACCACAAGATGTTTACTGGTTGACGTTTTCACTAAGAATGATTCAGCATGTATGGCCGTTGCTTTTATATAGCCAATGTTAAGGCTCTTGAATATACTAGAACTTTACTCCATCTGTTGGTAGAACATTTCTCTACTACGCATTTATCATTTGAGACACATGATTGTTATTTGGTTCCAGAACCTTCCATTATTAATTTGAATTTATCTTATACATGCTGTCTATTTTTATTAATCGTTATGTAGGTGTGTGTGTAGTTGTGTGTTGCGTTTATTTTTATAGCTTTATGTTAGTTGTTTTTGTTTTATGATTAGGAAGTTTTTGTAGAAACTTCTGGCGTTGTAAACATACACAATAGGTCGTTTCGTTTTACTTTCTTGGTGACAATTACTTTTATTTCTTTTTATGACCTAAATAAAGCATCTTCGCAACAATATTTTACATTAAATGCACAGTAATTTATTATTTTTTAACTTACTTTCACTTTATTACTCAAAAATTAATATTTTTAAATTAAAATTAAGAGAAAACTACCTCATTTGTTTAGCACTGCTATTTCAATGTTAACAAAAAAGACGCTTTACAAATATTATTTACCGTTATTTTTAGAATTACCAATCATATTTAAAATATAATTAGTTACAAACAATAAACAGACATGCCAGATTACTACTATGAATAAAATTGTATTTAAAAATATTTTTAAGAACGCTCTACACCGTTTGAAAAAAATATACTAGTGGTACTGCTATTTCAATGTTCGCAACTGTATAATCCGATCATTTGGTCCTTTTTAAAAAGTATTTCTGAAAAATTCAAAAATTCTTCCTTGGGCATTAATTAGTTTTTTATGGCGACCCTAATGAAGAAAAATACAAAAAGTCTCTTTAATAAATAAAATTTAGCTAAATCAGCTGATAACCTGCATTCATATAAAGCCACTGGCGAAATTCACATTTAATATATTTTATGCGCAAAAATTTATTTAATTTATATTTTCTTATTTTATAAAATATCATAAAAATGATTATTATGGAATCAAGCAAAAATAACATAAATGAAATTAAATTCATTTTTAAAGTGTTGAATGCTGTTATAGGTTTTTTGTCATTATTTCGTGCTACAATGCTGTAAAAAATCTCTAACGGAACCACCCTAAGTAAATCTGTAAAAACTAAAGGTAAGTAAAATTAAAAATATATATAAAACTAATTTTAACATGAATTTTATTATAGAAATTACTTAGGAATATAAAATAATAATTTATGACTGAAAACACATTTACATAATTGTGTGATATTTCTTTGGAGGAATATTCTCTCCACAACTCCCTACCAAAACGAAAAAGAAATTTTATGAATTTGTGAAAATCAAAATACTAAGCAAATAAGACAATAAAAAAGCTGAAAAAGTGCCTGACAGTAAGTATTTTATTATAGGAAATTAAGCAATTTATGACTTGAACAGGTTGAACATAAAACAAAAGATGTGCAAAGTAAAATCAAATCAGATAGTAAGAAAAACTGTGTAACCTCAAGAAATTAAACAACCATAACTAGCAGCAACACGTAAAAATCTTTTTAACAATAAAAACAACAACAAACAAAAAACGAAAATCATAAACAAAAGCAGTTTTTAAAGCCATAGATGCAGCAGAATACAAGAGGTATTTTAAATCTATAATTTGTGTATGAATATAAATTAATAAAGCTATAAAATAAAATATTTTAGAAGGTTTTGAATGTTAAAAGTTTTAACAGTTTAAACATAAAATCAAACAGGAGATGAAATTTTACTAGACTCATAAAAATAAAACAAGGTGCATGTTCCACCAATCAACTAATAATCATTAATTAAATGCTGACGTCTTGTTAGGAAAAACAAACTTGCAACTTTTAAAACTTCGGGTGCTGCATTTAAAAGCATAATCACAAACAATAAGAAGAAAATAGTTGAATAAAAGAATATTTAAATTTTACAACCATTAAAATCATTCGAAGAAATTTTAAAATAAATTAAAATCACAAAGTACATGTGTTCAATGTGTTGTTGAACATGAAAACTAATGAAAATATTTCGATATTCGTTAAACTGTTTTTAACTGTCTGTGCGTTTCTTTGAATTTTGCTTTTACACAGTGTGTTTTTTAATTTCCCTGCTACTTTTGAGGGCCTAAAACAAGTGTCCAAACCATTTCTTACATGTTGTACATTTTCATCTAATTAAATTACAAATATATTTTTAATTTTAATAATAGAAGATCTCTACTTGTTTTGTAGAAAATTGAAGAATGTTATAAAAGAAGTTTAACTTTTTAAGGTGTTTTTTCAAGCGTTTGGTTTATGACTAAAAAATTTAAAACTAAACATTATCAATAGGAAATTCTTGAATAATCAGTATAAATGGGACTGATTTTTGCTAAGGAAAGAATTGATAACACTTACCAAAAAGCCGACTTCACAGCAGACACACTTTAATAGAACATAAAAACAAAATTTATATTGAACCAAAAAAAAAAAAAAAATAAAAAAAATCTATGTACACATTCTTTATATGAATAGGCAAAGAAAAAATTTTTGGGTCCTTTTTCTTCTATGTTTTTTAACCAGTTATGTTTATTTTCACCGGTTAGTAGGTATTGTTTAGTACTCTGTGTTTCTTTTATTAGGCAGAGTAGTTAAAAATAAAAAAGACCTTAAATAGGTAACACTACACAGGAGAAAATCATAAAACTCATATAACATTTTATTGTCAGACATACCGGTTCAAGATTCATCAAACTCACATTTCGTATGAGGCACCCTTTAAATTTTGAATTGTTATGTTGAGTTCCTGTTGTTGCAGCGTCCATGGTAGTACGCCTTCTGTGTAAATTTTAAGTTTTATGTTTATGTTATATTTCATAAACAAACTGAAAGTTCATTTTTTTTTTTTTTTTGTTGTATGGTTAATACGGTTTAAAAAAGTCATTTGTTCATTTTGTCCTTCTGCCACTATCCTCTATATCTGGAAACCTAATAAGTATTCTTGAAAGTGACGTGGAATTCATAAAAGTATTCACCCCTATCGTTAATAAGGAGTGAAATTTTTGTTCCCATGAAATTTTTATTTCCCTAGAAGTGAAAATTGCTATTTTTTCACTTCATTGAACGGCTGTTAAAGATTAATGAGCTATCAGTGAACATTGAATGTAAGTAAAAAGAATAAGATAAGTGGACATTTGTAAATTGAAGTTCAAAAATAAATGAATAAAATTTTTATCGAAACGTGACTTGCAAGACGTGTATAACCTGAGCAATTGCTGACCGATTTCCGTTATAAGCAGTAGACCTCTTTGTTTTGCATCTTGTCGAGTATAATGTCAGTGTGCGCTGCAGAAACTGGTCTTGAATTAAGAAATGTATTAATAATTTTAACATTCCAATTATAAGTGATAGAAACTTGCATAATGTATGTAGTTCCCAAGTAAATTTTAAGTGAAAAAATCCAAAGGAAAAGTGAAAAAAATTCGAGGGAAAAAATCAATCACGATATTTTTGTTTACGTGAAAAATTGTTCATGTGAATTATTCACGATTGTAATTTGGGGAAAAGGGAAAACATTTCAAGTGAAAAGATATTCATGTTATTTTTGAGCAGTTATACACCAACACGTTAAATTTTCACTGTGTCCGTAAAAGCTTCTAAGCTATAGCAACAAGTAGAATATAAGGTTGTATCTATACCGATCTTATTTTAAATACATGACTTCAGTTTTTCGTCCGTAGTCAGGAAACATTAAGAATTCGCAAATATATCCGTTATAAAAATAAATTGTTAACAAAAAACTTAAAAGGTTATTTGAAAATGCCGTGTCACACAGATAGATATTGTCAACAAAAAGAAGAAAGATATGCTCAAAACAATTATAATTTATTTGACACAATCATATTATAATATTGTTCTTTTTTCCATATATGCAATCACTTACATTTTCTCTTTTTATTTGGGATAATTCGTTTCCTTAATAAAAATATTATGTTTTTTTTTAAGATTTCGATTTGTTAATAATATTACATCCATGTTTAAGTCTCGAATTTTTGGCTAGATTTCTTTTTTAATGTGAAGTTTACTATATTCAAAATTTTTTTGTTTATATTGTTTTTTTTTTTTTGCTTTTTAGCTGTTATGATTTATCTTTTTTCGGATCTGAATGTTAATGAATTTTTAAGCAAATATTTCGTTCATGTTGTACCTTTTTGTCAAACTTCAATTGTTGAAAAAGATCATAACAAAATATCACCCTTTAAAAATTTTAATTTTTAATTTTTTATTTGGGTAAAATTAAAAATGTTATTCAAATAATATCTCGTTAGCAAACTTGTTAAAATAATTTTTTTTCTTCGTTTAGACATTTGACTGCTTTTTGTTTGTCGTCATCAACTAGCAGCAGCATAAATATTTGTTTTGTTGTTTTGTATTTCCCGCTCTGTTTTCTGTAAATAGAACATGACTATTGTAATTAAATACACTTTAACAACTTTAAATTTTTTCGATTCCTAGGAAATTGTTATATGTGAACCTTTTATTTGCTTGTTTGTTGATATTTCTTATAGTAAAACAACACACAAATTACAAAATAAAAATTTAAATTTTAATGACGTTTCTACAATTTGACCGTTGCTCAAATCAATATACATATTTTGGCCATCTTAAATGATTTAATTAACATTTTACATTTATTAGGTGTCTAGGGTTCGTAAATAAGGTAGTTAATAAAATATAAAAAAAACATTAAAAAAAAGCCAAAATAAAAAATTAATAAAAACAGATAAAAGAGTATAAGCTGCGTGCATTTACATTTATACCAACTATTTAGCTTTAGTGCTTTAAGATTTTTCTAAAATTAAAAATAATTAGTTAATAAGAATCCCGCGCATCCCGATTTTACAGAAATCTACCAATAATGCAAGTTCACGTAAACAGAGTGACTTTAAGAGAATAAAATTCGTCTTCTTCTTGCACAAAACAGCTGAGACCTGTGCTGCCAGTTTTTTTTAGCGTTCTCGCTATTTACATTCATAAATGATACTACTCGCAGCTAGTAAAGCATTGAAAAGATTTTATTGCATTTATCAATTATTTATTATTATCAATTTAGTTATTATTAAATTTGCTACAGATAAAGTTCTTCAGACACAATTATTACTCATTGAAATTACGAATATAACACCCAACAAAAAAGACATTCAAAACAAGTACATGAAGAAAAAAAAACCATGATTGTTATATGGTCGCAACAACTATTCTTTGTTTTCTGTAACAAAATATGATTGCTGCTACTGTTTTGTTTTAAACAACAATTTGGTAACTATAAAAAAGTTTTCGTCAAGATTTAATCATTTAAGGGTTATAACGCACAAAAAGACAACATGGTTGATTTGAACCATATTTAAATTCTTACCACAACCAAGGTTTTATATCTATTCAAAAATTTTAAAATCATTACAACCATAGTTGTTATTTTAAAATAAAATATGTTAAGTTTGTTTATATACAAACAAAGTATAACTAATAACAAACAAAAGTTATTGGGTTTTAAAAATATTTTGTTTTGCTTCGAAGCCGAAGTCATTTTCGTTAGTTTAGTATTTTGTTTCGCTTGCAAGCTATCGTTTAAACTATATATAATAAGTGTTAAGATATTTTATGTTATATTCCTGTCATCTGTCATCTTTTTAATAAATGAATAAAGTATTAAATATCAACAATTTTAATAAAACAAAAAAATATTTAGAAAAAATGACAGTGCAAAATTAAAAATATTAAACATACAAAAAAGTAAGCGGCGTATGTACGTATGTAAAAAATACTAATAATACAATGGAGTAGGTGCTAAAAATAATTGTGGAATAACAATAACGTCAGATGTAAGTGTTCAATCTAATAATTTCAAAGAAATAAACGAAACGACCAATATTTATGACTTATTTGGCGTAGAGGAACAATCAGCTGGCACAATAGCTCTCAGGATATAATTCTAGTTCAAGAAAAGTATTTCAATGATATACTAACAACAGAAGTAACTATATTTATATAAATGTTCAAATATAAAGGCCCATATTCATAGTTAAAATAAAGTTTACTTTAAGGGAACTAAAGTCGGTTTTACTTTAGAGTCGACTCTAACTCATTCATAGACAATTTAAAATATACTTTTGGCGTTAAAATCAACTCTAAACTTAAAAAGGTAAAAACATTTATTTAAAGTATTTAGTTTGCTTTAATGTTAAATATTATTAATTTCAGGTTGCTAAGAATAGATTTCTTGGAAATATCCAAATCAATAATTAAAGTATTTCCTTCAAAGGTACCGGGCACATACATATTATGTAAAGTTTACAAAAGGACATTTGACAAAGGGAAGGCTATATGATTCATACACCCATTCTAGAGTGCGACTAAGTGCTTCAGCCGTAATAAAAAGACGAAAAATTTACTGTAAAAAAATTTCCTAAAACTACGTACATGCAATGAAATCTTGGTTTCTTGAATAATTTTGAAATTGGTGGAAAAGGTTTTAAAAACAAAATATGCTGTGTGGACTTTCAAATTTAATACGAAGAATTTTATTTTTCTATAAACGTTAAATCATAAGAATCTAATTTTACTTGATACATTTGTAGGTCAGAAGGAAATAAATGCTATTTAAACCAAAAATTTTCAATTAAATAAAATAAATTTTATTTTTGCGTTAAAATATTGTAATAAAAATTTGTTATAAATAAAACAATAAATAGCTGTGTCGTTCATTATAGACTAAGTGTATACCAACAGACCATATTATGAGTTTGTAAGTACTTTTGTTTACATTTTTTTAACCTTATTATGGTGAATTAATTTAATCATATAGTGTTTCTATTAAACCATAATATATTCATTTTTATGTTATGATTATATAATAATATTTTTATAGTTTAACCATAATTATCGTTATTATTTACAATATTATTTTTTATTAGACGTGTTCCAATAAAAACTATATTCTTATTGTTTTTAAACATAATATAATCTGACGACAACCTTTTAATTAAAGCATAATATGTTGCTCTTACATTATGGTTACTTCAACCATACTCTTTCTCTGCGTGTAGGTAATTTGTGTGTTCTACTCATTTATTTATTTATTTATTTGTATATTTGAATTGCTCCATACACAAGACTTAAAGCGTTATATTTCAGTATGAAACTGATATTTGATAATTATAATCAATAATCAAATAATAACTTAATAACTAGTAAAAATTATTTATTAAAAATACAAAAGCAATTGAAATTAAACATTAAACATTAAGAAACATTAAAAACAAGAAATTAAAAAATAGTAAAAAAAATAGTATTAAATTATTTAAATATAAATGGTATTTTTGTGTCGTAATATTAAAATTATGTGTCAAATTGTTATGTTAAAAACAGTTTAAAAATATTTTCCTTGAATTTTCTTGCGTTACTTATTACCTGAGAGCTATGGGGTAAAGAATTCCAGAGAGATACCGCAAATATGTAAATGCCACTCCGAGGTTAAACTTCTGTGTCCAAATGACCTAATACTTTTGCCCCTGCTTATATCTGAAATACAAAGTTATCTACACAGATGATCAGGTTTGTGGTTATATATTACTTTATGTTAAAAGAATAAGACTCTTGTGTTTAGAAGATTATCTAAAGAAAGGCCATATAACTGTGACGAAAACAATGATACACTAGACCGTCTAATAAGTCCTTATACTTATCGAGTTATGTTGTTAAATGCAACACTAATTTCCCTTTACTAGTTGTATCACATTTAGCAAATAGTTCACAACAATACAGTAAAACGGGCACCAGATAAGTTTTGGAAAGTAAGATTCTTATTCTTATAGGTGTACAATGCTGCGTCCGCCAAAGAGTTCTTATCACAGAGAAACTACGACCACAAGTATAATTAATATGGTTCGACCACCTCAGCGTATCATTAAAACAATTCCAAGATTTTTAGCGGACTTAAGTATCTCAATTTGTGTTTTTGTTTATAAATATATAAGGTGTAATATCAAATTTGGCAAGTCGCTTGTGAATAACAACGTAGGTATGTTGACAATAACTGAGTAGAGGTCGAAGAGAAATTAAAAAAAATTTTAAGTTTGAAACAAAGAATTTTATGATCCACGGTATCAAACGTTTTCGAATGGTCTAACAATATTAAAAATGTAATCTAGCTAGCATTAAGTTTCTTTTTAATATCTTCTGTGACATCAACTAAGGCCTTTATGCAGCTATTTTTCTTTCTAAGCCCGGATTGAAGTTCTGTTAGCAAGTTATTGTTACCTAAGAGGTAATTCATTTGGTTATGTTTAATACGTTCAAATACTTTTGAGAGAAATGGAAGAATCACAATTGGTATATAATCGGAACCATCTTTGGGTATTGGAGCAATTTTAGCAATTTTCCACATCGAGGGAAAGGAACTTGAAGTTATTATTTTAAAAATGTAATAATCGGAAGCAGTTGAGGTAAGAGAATCTTTAGGAACTTTGAATAATCCCGTCTACTCCTATAGAGTTAGATTTTATAGACAATAAACTTGATAAAACCTCACATTGGTCTACCGCAGCAAAAAAAACAAAAAAGATTCACAATTGTTATTTGAGTGATTATTCATATAATAACTTTGACCCGCTTGAACCATAGGAATATTTAAAAACTTTTAATTGATTGTATCGGCATTAACGGAGCATTGATCATGATTCGTAGATTTGCCGATACGTTTGCCATGTTCTTTTGGAATCAATCACAGAAGAAACCTTTTCAGCATGAAACGCAGATTTTGCCATTTTTTTATCATTTTATTTGTTTTCTTTTTAGCAGTCAAGTAATCTTGAAAATAAGATTATGTAAACTAGTTCAATTTTGGGGAAAAAGCGCATGAATTTAAAGTTAACTTGTCAGTGTCGAGCATATATTTACATTAACAAAACGGTTTAGCATTTAAATGAATGCATTAAACCAGTAAAAAATTTTATGATTAGGATACGTATTTTCATTAATTTTTGTTTCTTTTAATAAGTGTTTTGTGGTTTCAAAATTTATAACTTAACAAGAATAAACGAAATTATAAAAATGCATAAAAGAAAATAAGTGCAACAGAAGCAATGAAAATACACATGATTTTTTAACTATTTCATTTTTTGTTTGCTGGGTAACAACGGTCAACGAACTCGACTATTAAAAATAAAATATTTCTCGCTAGTTTCATAAACGAATAACATGCCATTAGAATCTGTTGAAAACTTTTTGAACTGCAGAAAATTTGGAAAATAAATATTTATTTTGAAATACATTTACTGAAATCGGACATTATTTTATGTTTTCTTTAAATAACTCTGCTTTTTTTTTAAATATCTAAAATTATTGCCAAGTATTTTTAAACATCGCCTGATATCTCGAAAATCACTTTTTTAAAATTTGTATATCCACTTTTAGCGAAAAATCGCCATAACCGACAACACTGGCCAAGACTACTTCTTCGGTAAAATGATGTAAACTGCAAAATAATACGCTGATTAAAAAGTAAATAATAGCAAACTAAAAATACATTTTTTTATTTTTACAAAACTAAAAAATAATAAACAAAACTTCTCTAATAAATTGTTTTTTAGTGATTCACTACTTTTGCTATTTTTATTAATAAGTGAGAATAAATTTTGTTTACTTTTGTAAAATAAAAAAAAAATATGAATAAGTAATTCTCCGTCTACAAATTATCAGATTTTTGGATCGACTACAGTTAAACTAAATTTATATGAAAGTTTTTGTTTTGCCGATTTGCTTCTGGCATATTTTTAGCAAATCAATAAACTGCTTTCTACTTCTTTGAGTAAGTGCTTACTTTCTTGATGTTTTAAAAGTTGTTGCAATTTTATAGTTCATTATCTTGTCTGTCAATTTATACGCCTGACTTCTTCGTGCATTTGGCACTGTTTGATAGTTTACATGATCAACAGTATCATAAATAAAAAATTGTCATCAAGTCGGTTTAGAACCTTATGAAATGGATTGAGTATTTAAACTGAAATTGTATAAATTGTAATTAAATAATTTAATTTCATTTATTCATTATTTTCAAAATTAAATGAAAATATCCTTTTTTTTTGTTTTACATAATGTTGAACCCAAAAGATTTTTGAGGCAGCCATAATTTACATTCTTGTTATTAAATTAATTTAAATTTTATTACAAAGATAAAAACATTTCCATAATAATAAATCCTTATTCTGTTACTTTTTGGTTTAATTTAATTTTATTTTTTTTATTTTTATTTATTTATTTATTTATTTTTTTTTTTTTTGATAATTTCCCTTTGATTTTTATATGAATCTTTATTATTTATAACATCAATTTAATTAGTCGGAAAAATACGTCTGCAGCCAAATAAGGTGATACTCATATTTCATGTCAATTTGATTGCCAACACTTCAAGTTTAATCACAACACACAACCTCATTCCCTCAAATATTAACAGTGGACGGACACAATTAATAAATACTCGTACGTGCAACATGGACAAGAGTGTTGTTACCTTTGTTGTTGACACTTAATACCTGATGATGGTTAGTGTGGCGGTAATGAGCAGTGGATACAGTAAGAAAAAGATGTTAATGTGCATGTCGATACGAAACTTCTGTCTGTCTGTTTGCCTGCCTGCAGTTTTGAAATGTCTTCATTTAACTTAAGTTGAGATTATGAGAAAAAAACAAAACACCGAACCGAACCAAATCAAATGAAATGTATTGGACAAACAGAACAAACAATTCAATTTTAAAGTCAGCTACTTTAACAACATTTTATTAATAACTACATTAAATGCCAGTCACCCAATGTCCACACTAAAAATACAAAAAAAAAAAAAAGAAAACCAGCAGAAAATCCGAACAAAGGGTTCAAGCACTCTGTGCATAAAAACCAATACCCATTAAATCAGTTGGCAACACCTTTGCTGTAAAACACGCACTGATAACAAAATCCTGGTATGCTATTGAAAGATATTGAAAGAATTTTTATACAAGCCAGGATGGCTGGAAGTTTGGTTCACTGGTGACTTTCATCTCATGAATTGTGACTGACTGATAGGCTCACATAATGACTGACTGCTATATTGATGGGAAGTTAAGAAGCTTGTGCAAAATATTATTCTTGTTATTTGTCGTTTTTTTTTGCAATTTTCGGCTTGCAGTTGTTGGTAAAGTATCTTGGAGCGATTGCCATTTGTGGTAATAAAGGCGATTATTTATATTTTAAACACAACATGTTTACATTTTGTAAAATGAGATCTTAAATGTAAACTTTATCACTATGGTTTTTTTTATTTTTCTTAAATTTCTTTCAAACGATTTTCTTTATGTTTCTTTTAATACCATGGCGTTGCTGCACTTCGATGCAACTTTACTGTGGTGACGGCACAATAGAAAAAACTAAACGTGGTGAAATAAATGTTAATATTTTTTTATTATTACCCGTCTTTCTCCTGCTTAAAAGAGTTTGTTACTACTTGAGTTGAAAGAAATGCTACAGCAAGGATCTTGTGTAGCAACGTGCTCGGAACATTCATTTGAAGCATATAGAGGTTTTTTTCTTATAATTTAGAAAAAATTCGTTCAAAATGAGGTTTCATTGTTATAACAATTTTCCTTATATTTTAAATGTTTTTGTACTGCAAAGCTTGGCTACCCACACAATTAACCAGAGATTGGTTGCCCACTCTATGTCAGTTACCCGTAAATCTCTCCGTAATTAGTTTGTAGCCACAACTTTTTTTCTCATGGTTTTTTATATACATTTTAGCAAAATAGCATTTTAATATTAACAAGTTGGATACAACATTGACCCTCTAACAGCCCATTCACCTCTCGATCGATTGGACTTCTTTTGTGTATGGTATTCCGCTTCTTGGGCTATACATTAACCCTTGAATTCGATTGGCTTCTGCGTGTTAACTACCTGGCTCTATAATCCACAAGTTATAACCTACGGTTCATTGTCTTGGGCAATGCTGTTATAGCAGAACCTGTAAATACTGGTAGTCCTTACTACACATCAACTCACGACAATACAACATAAAGAAATTTATTTCAGCACAGGCCAATTTTTCCCTTGGGATCTAAGTCTGTTAATCCTCATTGAATTTCTTTTAGGTTCATTAACCGTCCCCATTGATTCCACAAGGTTCCCTGCTGGTTTTTTCAGACTACTTATCACCTTCTGAAATCAACTTCTCACTCTACCGGCCCTAACATTAGCAGCCGAACCTTTTGTTTGGTGGACCACCCTCTACCTGCCAACAAAAATATCTTGTCTTTTGTTACTTTTCGTTTAGTCTTTTTTGTGCTTTTTTATGTTTCATCACCGAAAACTGTTTTTTTTTTTTTTTTAATTGTTGACTTATACATTTTATGAAATTACCATACATTAATTTAATCTGCCTTTATAATACAGACAGGCCAAAAAATCAAACTCTTAGACATATTCTTCCTCTTACAGTCCATTGAATTTAAGTATTTGGTATTCATTTATTTCATTTAAAATTTTATTTATTTATTTGCGTTTTTTCTAGAGCATTTCGTTGTCTTATCTTTTTTACAGTGTAGTTGAACGTCAGGAATATGTTGGAATTGTTCAATATTTTTGTATTTTTAAAGTTTTTAATGTCCTTTTTTTCCGATAAAGTGGCTCTTACTGTTGTTGCTGTTATTGTTGCATTTGGCTACAAAAAGATTACATGAACCTGTATGTTAACGCGTCTACCATAAATATTTCATTTATTTGAAATGAATGAACAAACAGACAGCAATCGGACGGACAAAATAAAAAACAGATACATGCAAAAAGTATGTAAAAGTGTATATAAATACTGCCTCTTGATTATACATATGTATGTGTTTTTGTTGCATTTGTTAAATTGGTGCAGAAATGCATTCCTATCGCACGGGCGACATATTTAGAGTTTTTCAAGTTGATTTTCATGTTTCTTTCTTCACAATCGTTCATGTTTTGGTAAAATTTGACAGAAGTATCGTGTGACATATCGAGTGTGAAATGTCAATTTAAATTTATTGATAACATGATGAAATATAACATGGTACTATGTCCTCTATACTTTGTTGCTATTTTAATGGTTATGGGCAAAAAAAAAAACAAAAATTGAAATTGTGTTAAATAAAAATTAATAACAATAGTTCGCTTAAAGAAAATCAAAAAGATAAGAATCGCTCTAGGCATTGAAGCGAATGATTTACAGAAAAAATCACTTGGTTTAGCTTGAGAAGTACATTTTCATAACGTTTTGTTAAGATGAAATGGTCACTCTTAATTTAATTGATTAAATGTATTTATTAAGAAATATTTCTACGAAAAAATTCCCAAAGTATTTAAATCATAAAGTGCATAACTCACAAAGTGTCTACATAGGGAATGCGCTGTCTAGCCACAAGCAATTAGCCTGAATGCAGATCTTTAAAAATTGTAAGACACAATAAAAAATATTAGCTCTTTTGCTAATGTCAACAACAAGCCAGTTGCGTTCGACCTATTTTTTAACGCACATCATGATCTTTTCTATAACATTAAATTAAAGCTTCACTTTTATTTTATTAACACACCATTTCAAATAATTTTGCCTTAAAGAAAAAGGAATTACGGGTACGGACTTGAGCCTGGTTTAAAGTTTTGCAATCACTTGACATAAATGTTACTCCTATAAGCATATCAATGAGCCCTTTGCCTGTTGTACGTTGATAGGTTTTGGGATTACTCGATTTTAAGATATTTTTTTTTAATTTTCTTTATTTAAACTGCAAAATTAAAAGATTATTTATTTGTGTATAAATATAAATTTATAAACTGCATTTTTCAGAATATATTTATTGTAATTACTAGAAGTATTTCAGAGGTATTTAAAAATTTCTTCATAGTCATTTGTGTTTTTAAATTTTCTATAAAATTAATAAATTAAAATTTTAATCGCATTTGATTACTTCATCTTAATGTTGATTATTAAAATTGGTCAATAAATAAGAAGTATTTGTGATTTTTGCACTGAATAATTACAACTACAAGTTTGATGATAAAAAAAAGCTAACAACTTGTATTATGGAGTAATACACTTATACAAGGTATTACAAAATTTACGCAAATTTTAAGTAACATTAAAAACATGATTTTCTTAATATAAATAGGAAAACTTGCATTCCTCTTTCGAGGAATTATCAGTGAAAGAATTTTACTTGACAAAATCGTATCGCAAGATCGAGAGGGGAAATTTCAGTTGTTGAAATAAGACAGTAAGCGACTATAGAATGTTTCATACAGTGGTTCAAGTGTATAGATTAACATCATCCTGTCGTCCTTATTAATACGGTATATAAAAGATGATTTCCCTTTGTGGTCATCTTTGTTTTCGCAATTTGTTGATGTTTGTTCGACAGCGGCAAATGTAATTTCCTAACCCCCATCCGTTAAACTGCATTTTGCAAATGTCTTCCTATTTAAATCTGGAGTGAATTTTTGAAAGCTCTATATATTTAAATATTTGCCATACATTTTTTGTGTGCACTAATTAATGTGGCACACGAAAATCGCATGCAACATAATCATACACAATAATGGTGTAAATATTTAATCTATCTCAGTTTTTAATCTCAACATATTAAATATCAAATATTTTACAAACTAATTTAATAATAAAAAATAAATAATTTAAACAAAATACATTTTAATGTTCGTGATTAACATTGTGGTTATGATTTTCATAGACATTAAATACATTTAATTTATGTAACCGAGATAAATGAACAAAAATAAGACTTATTTATAGTTCCTCCAAAAAATCAAAGAGAAAATTCTCGAAAAATAAATATTTCCACATGCAACATGCATCACAAAAAAAAACAACAACATATATGATGGCGCCATAAAATGTCATAAATGCCAACATGTTTATGAACAAAATGATGTTGAATGCAGATTTTTAAAGAACTAAAACTTTGCCAATTGTTTTGCAAACATTTAGTGTTAAATGCCAATTTCACAAATTTAAGTTTATTAAAGAGAAATTCCTGTTTGTTGATAAATTGTACTGTTTTTCGGATTAATTTTGTTTCTTGTATTTTTGGACAATTAGTTTATGGTCGATTTACTGATCCCAAGATTTGAAATAAACTTATATCCCAGCGGCTAGCAGTTCATATTGATATACAAGGTTTTTTTTATTTTTTGCTGCAAAAGACAATCAAGTAAAAAAACGTATATTTCAGACTTAAGTAAATATTTAATAATCGTAAAAGGGCCTTTAAAATAGTTTTACCGTTATTTACAATATATAATAAATAAGTTAACAATAATTTAGCTAATTTCAATACAAATCTTTTTAGGAATACTATAATACAATTTGTCGAAAGCATTGCCATGGGCAAAGGACAATAAAACATTTCCAAATAGATTTTAATTCTCTAAATCCGTTCTCAAGTTTTTATTAATATAATATGAAATCCAATACGTAATTTCAAATGTCTTAATTAAGAATCTACGTATGATCCTTATTTCAAACATTATTGAAAATTTTAATGCAAAATCATTTTCATACAGCTCAAAAAATAAGACGTAACAACGAACCGAATTATACTAAAATTTTTAAAATAAAATTAAAAATTCTTAAAATTATAGTTTTCTCTTTTGCGATTTAAACTGGCTAAAAGTAAAAGTTTTTTTAATCCAAGTTACATTACAAATTAAAAATAAATTAAAAACTTTAAAATTTATTATTCCTTGAATAAATAAAAGATCTCTTTTTTAATATATAAAAACGATATTTCGTAGTGGTATACTTTTCAAATTGAAGAGTTTTCCTCTTATTTAAGGAGCTTTCTGAAATGTTCTTGAATTTATGGGTTAATTAAATAAATGTCAGCCTTGCTAAGAGCTTTAAAACGTAAAAATTTTTGGTTATGCAGATTTGTTGAGTTCACAAAAAATTTTTTCGAATTTCTTTTTCTACCTACCTATCTTTTCCTAATAATGAAACTAGTTACATGTTCAAGAACATACAGTATCGAAATCTTAAATTTTAATAATAAAACAAAATATGTGACTGAAATAGTAAATATATAGTGTTTAATAAAATAGAAAAAAGAAAACTAAGACTGGTGCCTAACTTGGAAAAAAAAACTTACACTAAAAACTTTAATTTTAAATTTAACACTGAAAGAAAGGTAGCAGAAAATAAAAAATTACATAAAAAAGAAAGTTAAAAGGTCTAGTTTAAACAATATAAAAACAACAAAAAAGCACCTGTAACTAATTTCTCCATTGCGCTTGCATCCGTCGAATGACCTTTATCTCCTCTGCAGCTTTGCATCGCCTCTTCTGGTATTCGGCATTACAAATGACTGGCAACCTACGAACAAAAATTTCTTAAAATATTTATTTGCTATTAAATAGCTGTTGTTTGTTTCAAGGTATAAATGTTATTAATTTTTGTTAAAAAGATGTAATACATACTTTGTTCTAACTTTATTACTTTGTTTCTAACGGTTCCAAAGATAAGTTCGTACACATCGATCTGATCTAATTTAACTTTATACTCTGCTTTTTTATAGCGCATACAGCAGGATACATTCTGTATAATATATATAGCAAAGTTAACAATAAACGTTTTGTATAAATTCCAAAAGATAAGCATGTAAGAAGCATCACCGCTCAATTAATTTTTTTAATAGTTTCAAAAAAGTTGATTTCTGACGGCACAATTATATATAAAAAAAATTATAGACGAATCTCTCTTTGAAGTCGTTAAAAAATGGTTTGCAGACCAAACTTCTTTAATAACAATAGTTAACTTTGTACTTTAAAAAATAAAATGTTGGAATTATGACAGAAAACAGAGCAGTACATCTAAAGAAAGTTGAGTTATTGCTACTGCGTTATTTTAATGCGGACAACGCCAGTATTTATCTTTTTAGGAATCTGAAATATCGCGTTTATCACAACGAAGCACAAACCTTGCACATCCTAAAAAAGGACAGTCAATTTGAAAGCAAATATTTTACAAGCAACATTTCAAGATTATGCATCAATTCATTTGAACGATATCATCACCTACCACCATGAAATAAGCTTTTGATGAAAGTAAAGTGCATTTCTAACAAAATGGTAGCCAAATTATATACCGACACGGCATAATATGCTTTTAATTTGTAGGCCTTACTACTTACAATAATTTTTTAAAACAGCTGAAATTTTAATGGCCGAAAACATTTTTCTGGTAAACACTAGCACTTTGAACTGTGTGTTTAGTATTTATTCTTTGTTATTCTCAAACTGCTAAGCCCTATAAGAATAACGATTTCTCGTCTTTTTCCACAAAAGCTCAATAATGGTAAATGTGCCTAGAATGGTTCCCATAGGTAAACCCGGAAAAAAAGCAAAGTAAAAAGAATAACACAATTTATTTCATTCATCATTTAAACTTCTTAAGTCTTAGAATTTGCTAAGCAGAATTATGTTATCTTGCCGGAGCCGTTTTTAACGCTTGCTACCCTACACACCAACTTTATCCATTGTTCACCTGACCAAAACTACTACAGCGATGATATGTCCATGAAATTTGCTTGATTTCAGACATCATTTCTTATTCAGTTTTAATTAATTTTTTATTTAATCAAATGGTCTTGAGCTACTACCGATTGAATTTTTTGTTGAGGTCTTCGGACGTGATCACTGTAACGATTTCTTGTGTGTCACGGATGTTTGGCAAGGATGAACGAACTTGATTATTTAGAGGAAGCAAAAGTCGTAATAAGGTCTTTTTATAAAAGTACAATATGCCTTTCTAAAAATAATAGAAAAAAAACTGTTTTAAATCGAAATCGAAATAATTTGCAGCCAAAAATACAGCAATAAATTAGTCAGATGTCATGTGAAACAGCGTTGTATTTTTCTGCTTTCTGCTCTGCTTACGTTACAACAAAAACAATAGAGAAAGCCAGCTGACAAGCTGTAGAAACACCACGGCTTTTATATAGCATGGTTGCTAAACTATTCCAAATAATTGATAAATTTTCTTAACAATCGATAAAACGATATAAATTCATAAAAAAAGGCTAAAATTTAACTCTTTTCTTTTTCTGCAAAAAATCTAAAATATGGTATTTAAAATTTTCGGTGTTGTTTAAGGCTACAAGACAACAAACTGAAAATAAGTAATAAAAAACATTAAGTAGTTTTGTTTATTTATGTATTCACTACAGCACCTGAAACCATAATGCTCAAACACACATTAACAAGTACCTAAATGCGACTGCTGAAAGCGCATATGTGTCGGTACGCGCATGCACACTCATGTTTGAACATGATCTCAAAAACTAATAGCGGGTGTAATCAACGTTAAAGTCAAAGGCCGTTTGTCAGCCAGCCGATTGAATGGATAGTCAGTCAGTCAGTTAATCTGTCGTTTACCCAGTTTTTAAGAAATATTTTTTAAATTTCATTCAATAAAATATTTTTTTCAACTAAACTGAAAAGCAGCATAAGTTTTAGTACAACACATAAGTATGTATGTACATATAGAGGAAATGCCAGAAAAGACCCGAACTCTCTTGACTCTTTTTTACAACAACATGATTAAAAATGTTAGTAAAGCATTTAATATGAATACATGGGCATAGATCACATGCAAAATATTATTGATGTAAGAGCGAAATACCTAAAAGCTTAACCTAAATTAAACTACAAAGTTCAGCTTGATAGGAGCGTAGCAATATATTTAAGATTTTTCTTTTTGATGTCCATGAAAACTCTTGATGTTGTTTTTTAAAAACTTTTAGTCAACACATCAAACTTTTTATTGTTTTAGTTGATGTGAGTTGATGTGACTTTAACGAAAATCAAAATATTTTTCGACTTTCCCCACCTGCTCTGCAAAATTTTCAAGCTGGTTTGATGCGCTGGCGCGTAAGTTTTTCGAATTTTATTTTTTATTTCTTTCAGTGACATGGTGTTAAACATGAATGAAATAAAATTTTAGAATTTATTGATGTTTATCCTGGATTTCTTGCTAGCAGAAGTAAAGCAAGACAAAGAAACAATTATGTTTTTTCTTTTGCTTTTTTTTAATTTCGTTTACAAGTGCCGTGCTATGGCACTATCAACAAACGAAAAAGAACATTTAAATATTTAACCAATTAATAATACGTTTTTTTTTTAATTGAAATAAAATTTGATGACATGAATTTGATGTGTTGTAGGGTTAAGCAAAACAATAACAACCAATATAAACAAGATTTGATCTAGCAGTTTGACGTGTATATATACCGCTTGAGAAAGAAAAAAACTGAAATGAATTTTGAACACAATTCAAATGTTTTATTATTAATATCTCAACTTTTAATTTTTTTGCTTTGTGCAAATAAAAACTGTCTATTTTGACTAAAAAGTAGCATTTTCATGCCTCCTATTTTCTATCAGTTACATAATTAATTAAACGAATGATTCAGACTAATGTGTCATTTAATAAATAACTTGTGATTTTTATTAAATTTATCGACTTTTTTAGAGCTTTCGATTTTTTTATGTTTTTTATTTTGGTGAAATCCAATTTCTTCTTTTTAAACTTTATATTTGTTGATATTTCGGTTTCTAAGAAAATAAATTTTTGTTACATTTGTTACCAATTTTTAAAACTTACAAAAAAAATAGAAAATAGCACGATATTAAGAAAAAATTTTCAGAAATGTTTTTCTTAGATGCTTCAATGCCAAATTGCTGAAGTCTACCTACCTTTTGTTTCTAAGTGTTAATTTCAAAATACTGTGTATTGGATCAAAGTTAATTTGTTTAAAAAAAGGTATGAATAAAATATTTAAAATGAAAATATCAGGCATCTTACGCATTCCGATGGAAATGGTTTTAATTCCTCATTAACTGTTCCAATCGCATTTGTTTTACCTTATTCAGATTCCGATCGATTTTGTATATGTGACCCGGTCTATGAAAAGGTGGCTTATGACTTAAATGATTTTACCAAAAATAAATGCTATTTTGCACAAAAAATATTTATTTAGCAATATTAACTAGTTTTCTTTGTTGCCATCATGTTGAAACCTTTGAAGCTGCTGTTTTTTTTTTTAATCTGCCTTTCGTTTTCTCTATTTCTTAATAGGAGCTGTATGCGCAGGTTTTTTCGTTTTTGGTTCGTGATTTGACGATGAAGCTACAGGTTTCTTCAGTTTCTTTTTGGACAATGAAGCCACAGGCTTCTTCGGTTTAGGTTTTGGTGAAGCATCTTCAGATGTTTTGATGGCATTTTTTCGATGGCAATGGACCCAAAATATCAACATTCATATCTGATAAGTGTACCACTGACTCTGCTGAGATAAAACAACTGGTTGGATAATTTCGGGCATGTTGTCATCATCTGGGATTAATGACAGTTGAAAGATTCAACATCCTCACTGTACGCAAATTTTTTGATTTTTAAAGAGTTTTTGTCCATTACAAAATGGTGGAAATGTGTAATACCAACAAATGACTTGTAAATTGGCTTCAATTAACTGTCCCATTTATACCAAATAACATTTTTGACGATCCAGCTGTATTGTGCCATCTGGTGATGATTGTACGATGCACTGCAGTAAATCTTCATGCGTATCATTATTAGTAACAGCATACTTGACCTTTAAAATACCGAAAAAGCGATCTGGGGCGAACTGGGTATGCTCTCTCTAAAGGAAATTCAATAAAATCCTTGTGTTGAGTCCTTAAACCAACCGCCATTGCAGATTTGATAACATAAAATTTGTTCTGCCCAATGCAGTTATCACAGAAAAGGACAATTGCTTGGACATTTTTGCAATACGTTTCCAAGTGATAATGCAAGATGCTCACAACCGCGATGATACTAAAATCATCGAAAGAATCATCAACATTCTCTTCATTTTCACCAAAATATTTTTTAAGAACCTCGCAAAATTCTTTATCGACAGACATTATATTTATTCACGTCAAAACTTCCTAGAATGGAAAAGGAGAAAGTAGAAATAAATGACATTTTAACAATAACAACAACCGTACACGGTTTTTTTCTTTAAAACTTCACTGTAACAGAACAGATCCACAAAAACAGAATGAAGGAGTACAACTACCAAGAAACTTACGAAATGCATTGTTTATCTTTAACAGCTGATTTCTCGACTTTTTTTGAGTCATAAGCCACCTTTTCATAGACCGGGTCACATATTGATAAAAAATGCTGAATCTTAACCTTTTAATTTTAATAAGGCATCACTGGTCACACCACGAAAAAAAAAACATTTGAAAGAAAATCAATTCCACTTTGGTATTTAACAATGGTTTCATTTTAAAGAATGATTTTGTTTTTCATTTCCTGAAAAACCAATTTGTGGAATTGAAACCACTTTTGAACGGAATTGATTTCAGTGACGTGTCTGAATTACATAGCAAAAATCTAAAACGCTAAACACGTTTTTAAATCATCTTCTATTTCTATTGCAAATCAAGTTAATTAGTTGTCCGTTTGACAACTTAACCGATATTTTAAACCTACAAGAAGCTTAATTTCTAGATGTAGTTATCTTCAAAGAAATATTAGGTAAGAAAGAGTTTATAAAGAAAAGGAGAGTTTTTACTTTTTAATTGTCACAGTTTTATATTGCGAAGTTGGTGAGAAGATGTTTAACACTTATGTTCTGTATGTTATTCAGTAACTTTATTATATTTTCTAAACTTTTTTTAAATATTTATTAATGTATCAAATAATGACATGATTATCTTTTTTAAATATTGCAAAAAAAATAATTTAAATATAGAATTGTGCCTTAAAAATTATGCAAATACAGTCTTAATTTGATATTCGCAACAGTACAACGTGGTTATTTTTTTTTTGTTTTTTTTTTTTTTTTGTTTGTTTATTGTTCACTTGTAAAAATCTTCTGTTGCATAACACATTTAACTTTAATGTTCAATCTCCTTGCAAACTGTTTTGTATACCGTTTGGTGCGCTAAGATTCGCATACGATTTTGTGTTCAGCTCCTTGGAAAACATTTTACTGGTTTGGTGTGTGATTTCCAGTCAAAACTTTAAAACACAGATTTCTCTATTATGTTTGATTAATGATTTGGGTGTACCGAGATAGCACACAAATTACCATTTTGTTACGACAAGCACATGTCAGTTTCAGTTTTTTTTTTTGTTGTTTTATTTTTCGTTTAAAATTTATATTTTAGTTGTGGTCAAAAATTTGCTTTGTGGTCGGTTGTATTTAGTAGTTCTCATGCAGATCAGCAGACATGCAATTTTTTTCAAATTCAACGATTCTTCATGTACTCTATTTTCTACTTAAATTCAGTATTAACAATAATTAAAATATATAATGAAATTAATAAAACACAAACTGAAGAATGCGCCGGCTTGGTAAGAACTTTCAATGTGAATATGTTATTTTGTTTTTTACTGTAAAAATATTATTTGACAGGTCTCATAAGGAAAGTTAATATTCTTGCTTAAGGATTATATTAAAAGCTAAAGTTTGTAGAAATATAATGGTTGTCACGTTTTGAAAAGTTTTTTTCTGCTTATGTGTCATGAACCTTACATTCGCATAAATTAAAGTAGAAAGTTTTTCAGATCAATATTTTAATATACTAAGCCTTGATTTATGCTATGCTCAACCCTTTTGCGAACAAAATAAACTATTTTTGGGTTCTTAACAAAAAAATCTCAATCTTCCAACACTCCCAATTTAAGGATTCTTTTTTCGAAAACGAAAACTAATAAAACATTTTTAAGCTTTATGTCTTCCATTTCTACAAGTATTGGTTTTTTTGATTGCAAATACAAACCCGCTTGCTGTCACAGCTAATTAATTTTAATTTTAATCATATGTTTTTTATAACAAAATAAAAATTGCATTGTAATAATTAATTAATAAATAGTTGTTCTTTAAATAAATAATAATAAGAAATGTAAGTATTCAGATATTAAACTTTATTTTCAAGAATAATAATATCAAAATCATGAACTTTTTGTTAAGGACAAATGTAAATAAAATAAATAAGAAACAAAAAGAGCTCATGACAAAAAATTTAAAACCAAATTGTGGGCAAGGTAAAGCAGTCGCCAAAAAGGCTATGGGACGAACTTGCAAACTTGTCTGTTTGGAGAAAAGCATGTTTATTTTAATAACACTTTCTAAACTCATTATAAAATTCAACCAATTTTTAAATTTATGGATGTATGCAGACTAAAAACACAGTGCTAAGAGAAAATTTTCCTTAAACAAGGAATCTAAAAGAAAATAGATGGTGGACCTTACGAAGAAGGGCTCTTATCACCAGCAAAAGAACAAATTATTCAAGCTGCAGGATTTTTGCGTTTACTTACCTTTATTTTATTATTACTTTGTTTACATTTTGTAAGAATCGTAAGTTTTTATTCTATTACAAAGCAAACAAATTTTTTACATTTTTAAAAAAATTTCGACTCGAACGCTATCAAATGCCACGATTAGTTATTCGATACGTAACAAAATTTTACTCGATACGAAACCTCACTCGATCACGAATGCGACGATTTGGTCCCAGTTTTAATTAAATTTGCGAGCAGATCAGCTGTTGTAAACAAATTATAATTGTGTCAGACGTCAATGTTAATTTATGTTTCTGACCAAATATTAGAATACATGCAGTTAAAAAGTCAGATGTGAAAAATGTGTCGTGTATAAGTAGCTTTAGCAAACATGCGCTTTCAACCTGAGCATCGCTTTGTCTCCTACAATACCAACTAGGATCTCTTTAAACAACTTATTCTTGACTGACACACACCTTTCCTAAGATTTTTATTTGCTCACTAACTAATGCTCCGTTTACGTAGAAACAATCATTTCCTGGTTAACTATTCAGGCGCTTTAACCGTCTCGTCGATTGTTCTTATATACCGGCGTCTTAATCTACTGTTTGACATTTGATATCCTATTTTGAGCTCATTCGTCTTTTAAACGACTTACCTTTCGTGGATACTCAACAAGAATTATTTCTTTTTTTACTTGAGGCACTGTTGAGATTTGAACTAATGATATTCTGCTTAGCAAATAAGTAGACACTTTTACTAATGCAGCTAACGTGGCTACTTGAAATTAAATTTATTCTGTACACAATGGATCACTACTGTATATGTCACAAAAGTAGTATAAATTAGCTTGAGCTCTCAAAAGTAGGCGTGACATCTTTTATTACACAACTGTGGATGCCCAATAAATACTGTTCTCAGCGAGTAGCATTGTTATTATTCTAACTCCAGTTTTTTGTATTTTGTATTGTATTACTTTTATTCATAGTGATAATGTCATTTTAACAATAAAATGTTATTTAACGGTAAAAATTATAAGGTAAATTTTCTATTAAAAAATAATATGTTTTGAAACAAACAAAAATAGAAATTGTGTTACAAATTTTTGTTTGAAAGTTTAATGATTTTTTTAATTATAATTTGCCATTGAATTGAGTTACAAGGCCGCAATTCGTAATAAAACTGATACATTCATGATAAATCGATAAATTGCTTTGTATCTGTAAATAATAAAAAGTAATGATTTTAAGCTTAAAACTGCTTGTCAATAAAACAACAATAAGACATATAATTGGTAAACAAAATATTAAAATTATCAATATTAAAAAAATGGTGACAAATCAAATATTTTATTGTTTTGTCTTAACTTTTTTAAAAAAGGTCCATTATTCTGTTTTCTTAGGTAAATTTAATAATAGAATGTGATATAAAAGCTGACCATTATTACTTTTTTACCATTCTTATTGTTACTTACAATTTAAAAAAATAATGATATGTTTATTTTACTGAAAAACACACACAATATGTACGTACATTAAATTGTGTATCTTTTCTAAACTTGAAAAAAAACTAGCCTTTCTATTAATAAAATTACTTTGAATTATGCAGCAGTTGCCACGTTTCCAAATGAAAATAAGAACGAAAAACATTTTTAACATTTCAGGAGAAATAGCAGTAATTATTTCCCACATAAAAACGGTTTATGCTTGCTACACAAATGTTATTATAAAAAATACAATTGTATTTAGGTTGTAAATAGAAATTTATAATTTCGTATGTTTAATATTTTACTAAACGTATTGGAGATGTAAATTCGAATTTTACTTATGAAATAATATTTTGAAGATACGTTCAAGGGTCTAAGTTGCACGTTATACGTCAAAAGAATTATAGCTAACAGACTAGATATATTTCTGCCTTATTGACTTAATGGAGTTCTCATTTAATTAATTTGGCTTTTTGTATAAGACTCTGAGGTTTCTTTACAAAATTTGGGTAAAATCCACTATTTAAAATAAAAATATTGCTAGAAAGAATACAGTTCTTAAGGTAACATAAACAAATTATTCATTAGTTTTTCTTAATATGTGTAGGGTAAAGTTTTAGTCATCACATTTTATTGGTCCTTTTCAAAGTTGTCAAAATTTTTCAAACCATTTAAACTGATGTTTCTCAAACACCACAAAAAATTTTAAAAATAACCAGAAACAAAATAAAAAGAAACAATTTGTTCATTTTCCGATAGTGAAACTATCTTTAATCGTTAATATTTTTTTGCAAAGGCTTTTAACAAATGAACTTGCAATATTCAGTTGCAAACTTTGGATTGTACTAGAAGCCAAAGAGGTAGTTATGGTTTAAGAGCAACTAGAGAAATTGAAAAACGCGCTTGAAAGTATGAAGTTTCAAACTTAGTGGTTATAAGTGTTTATGACGTACAGTGGTGTGAATTAAATCTAAATTGCTAATAAAAATAAACCTGTATGAAATATAAAAAATTTTGGTTCGTATAAAATTCCACATACTTGAACACCCTGTGTTTATTCGTTTGCGTTAAGAGCATTTATATTAACAAATCGTTGTGTTGTTGTTATATTTTCGTAAATGTGGTTATTCTAAATCTCTAAATCTCGTTTCTCTAATCTAAAAAGAGAAAGATTTTCTTACATGAAGGTAATGAAAATAACGTTCTTAAAGTTATAAAATAATGAAAATGTTTATGAATTGCTTTAACTTACACTGTGCAAAACAAAATTTTTATGTGTGAAAATGTTCTTATTTTTAATCTAAGATGCTCTGTTATTTTAGTTTATTAGTCGAGGATTTAAAGATTTACATATTTCATAGTTTTTTTTTTTTTTTGTTTTACTCCACTGTATGGCGGTATCTTGCAGTTTGCCATATCTTTGTCTATACGATTGTGCTTGTTTTAACATCATAGTGTTTATGATTCAAAGTCAAATTTGTTAGTAAATAAAAATTTACCTTTTATGACGTTTGCGATGATTATGCACGAAATTTATCGTGCAACATGTGCATTTATAAAATACAACAACAGCAAACTGCTTAGAAAAATAGAAATACTAATAAAATCATTTTGACATTTGAAGTTGTTTCTGGGATGGATCGCTGCTTATATGGCTGGATGGATGTATGAATTTATTTATTATTCTTTTTATTTTTAAAAATAAAAATAGATTTTTAAAAGCTTAATGAAACCGTTATTAAGCTTATGATTTGTGTTAAAGTAACTATTAAAATGTTAAAAGGCCATTAAAAGACATTTTGATATAAATTTTACAATAACGACAGTGGCAAAATATGAACAATCATTAATAATAATAGTGAACATTCAATTTGCTAAATATTTTTAGTTTTGTTTTTGCGCTTAAAGTCATTATGAAACCTATTCGTGCCTCGTAAAAAACCATTTAGGTAAAAGTAACAACAATTGCTCAATAAAATTGAAAAACAAAAACTATGTATAGAAAAATTTGAAAAAGTTTGCAACAATTGCGAATTTATGGTCACATCTGAATACTTCTTTTGTACCAACTAGAGGGTTTATTTATTTTCAATTTTAATTTAATCTATAATTCCCTAAATTAAATATTTAATTGAAAAAAAAAAATTTTTTTAATTAAGTAATGCCTTAAACCAATTATAAGTAAAAAATCTATTAAATAAAGAATTGTGTCAATTAAAAATGAAGTTAATTTTCAATCTAAAAAAATAAGAAGAACAAGAAAAGTTGCAAAAACTTTTTGCTGTGTAATAAATCAATCAGTTTTTTCTGTTAAATCAGATTAATATTTCTGGATACACCGCTTCCAGCAAAAGCTTCTCATATTCTCTAAAAGTATCCACTGTTGCCAGGCACAAAGATTTTTCAGGCCCTAAAGTAAATTCACCGATATTGTTTATTGAGAGTGAAAGCACGTCTCGATGGCCATTTTACTAGGGCATGCTTAGCTCTTCAGAAACTTCTTACAAAAATTTTAAGTAAACTATAGATTTTTTTCCAAGTATAATTAACAATGATTTTATTTTTCTTTATCCACTGTATACGGCTGATTTTTTTTTTTTTTGGCACCTTTAAAACTTAATACAATAACTTCCTTTTTCTTGGTTTTTAATAACCCTCTGATTTCTGCTTAACTTCAAAATGTGTGTAAAATAACACACAGCCATTACAAGTTTTTTTTTAAGCAATAAATTTCTTCTTAATTCATAAATCTCTGTATTTCACATTTCCCAAAAATAATTCATAATTATGAAGAATTTTTATTTGTTTTTATTTTTTAAATTCTTATTTAAATTAAATTTTGGGCGAGCGCTAATATTTTCACCTGATTTTTTTTTTTTTTTGTTCTTATTTTTTAATTCTCTATCGCTCCAGATATTTGTTTTTTTTTTTTTTTTTTTTTTTGTTTAATTGAAATAATTTCATTGTTCCAAATGATATGAAAACATTAGAGGTAGGCGTGGTGTTTAGCCTACTGCTTCGAAGGACATGGTCCGATCTTGCTGATTATCAATAATAACTCTTTCGAAACCATGTCTGATCGATTGCTGTATTTTAATTTTCTCTAGCTCATCTAGTGCCTTGGCAAAGCTTACTTCAGCGCTAAAACGGACGGACTTCGCTCTGTTTAAGATTTCAGGATATTGTAGAAATTACAAATGGAATGAAAAACTTAGATGTACTCTTTTTCCACTTTTTATGTTGAAGGATATAATGATGCAAGTGGCTTAGGCTTACTTTTTAGCTACAACTAAATTTTTTGTTTTCATTAACACCTTTAATATAATAATATTTTAAAACTATTGAACAGAATAATGACTTCCAAACTGTACAGAAATAATGCATATGCTACAAATTTAAAAATGGGATATCAAATTTCTGTTTACAAACGATTTTCAATTTTAAACAATTTTATTTTCTACCAATATCTTAGTTATGTCGATGTAAATCTTAATCTGCTTCTACAAATAACTACAAATATCATTTTATATTAAAAGCATAAAAACAAGCAAAAAATTATCTAACAAATTTTTGGTGTTAAAAAGAACAAATATCTTACACCACAGTTCAATTGTAATGTACAATTTATTAGACTACCACTTTGCATTCGGATGAATAAAAATCATGTAATAATTTTGCCTTACACGTGTATTAAAAGCTTCCGAGATTTCTTTTACATTTCAAGCCAATAAATAAATTTTACTGCAAATAAAAATGTGTATTTGTTTAGATGAATAAAAAAGATTCCGTAAGTACGACCCAAGACACGCCAAATAAAAGTTGCAAAGAAACAAAAAAAAAAAAAAAATACATTCATATCTTTGCTGAAGCAACAAGCAGAGGGAAAAAATAACAAACGGAGCTTTATGAGACAACAGCAAAAAAAGAAGGTAACAAATTCAATGGCAAAAAGTGGGCATTCATAAATTTGTATTTCTCACTTGGCGTGACAATTGCTACACAAAATGAATAACAGCAACAATACTATAATGGAACGCAACATGTTACAATATCCGATGAGTACAAATGCTTGAAGCTTACAATACAGCAAAAACATTTGCTGCAGAATGACAAAAATAAAACAAAAGTTAACTTAAATATGTTGAAAACGAATTACTTGCACTCTACATTGCTAATGGCAATTCAATTCATGTAACGATACTTTGGACCGCTTGACTATTTAAAATGTTATTATTTAAAAATGTTGTTAACGAAAGTTTATTTAAAGAGAAATTACAACGTGGGCCTTCAGTTCTTAATGTTCTATGACTTTGTAATTTTGTATGATATGTAATGTTTGTTATATTTTATTATATATATTACTTTTCTAGGAACTTGGAATACTTATAATATTATCTTTAGACGGGGTGCACAGCAATCATTTTGGATCAATATTTCCAAAAATTTGTTGACGGACTTCATAAAATTTAGGATATTCGTCAAGTAAAAAAGACTTGTATGTTGTACACTGCAGTCACAAGGAGAGGGACAGTCTATGTTAATTAAGGGTCCATGGGAAATTTTAGTGTGAATATCACTAGGTCCATTCTGTTAATATCTTGTGATGCTAAATCTTTGAGTGGTGTACTGTTATTGTTTATAACTTAATACCAGCATGATGTTCCTTCATTTAATAGATTTCCATTAGCAGACAAATTTAAGTTGCATGCAAAATTTGCTGATATCCTTGCAGTCGATATTGGAGTGATAATGAAGAGGGAACCTTGTTGCATTTATAGCCGTCTGATCTACTACTTCGCTGCCATAATTTCCGCAATGGCCTTATATCCACAATAGTAAGTTTTACACAATAATCATCACTATAACCATTGTTTTGATAGTTTTCATTATAATTAGTGTTATCGACTTGATCATTAAGGATAAGTTAGTCTAAAACTGCGAGAGAAAAATTTTATTATTTGAATTGAATGATGTTATCGGGTCCGAGCTAAGAAGAGACGTAGTATTATGTCCATTAAAGAATAATGACCTGTGTAAAGAATAAAAGACAACCCCTCTGGAACACTTTACTTCTTATAAGATTTTCTTTTTTATTGTTAGGCTGTAGCTCCTTTCCGATAATTCCTTAGTTACGCTGATGAATATATCTTCATTAAGTTTTTCTCGACAACATTTGCGTGAATTATGTTTTCACAAAAGGCCTGATTAATAACTCTCACCTTGAGGGACATGGCTACAGCTACAATTTGCCTTTCTACTTCTAACGCTGTCCTCTATTTCTTGTTAGATTTTTCATATGTCAAACGCAGAATGCATTCGAAAATTTTAACTAATCCACGGAGGACAGATAATCCAAAGTTGTCATTTTCGGTATTGACGGGCCTTTAAGACATTTAAATTCAATTGTTATAAATCAAAAACAATTCTAATAATTTTAAATTTATTTTTGTTTAATATTTATATATATTAAAGTTATTGTTATAAAATCAGTTTAGCGCCGATATGGAGATGATCGAAATCAATATGATACCCTAGATCGTATAATTTTCCACTATTAGATTTTCTTTATTTTAATTAAGAACTCAAAAATTCCAAATGTATTCGTCAATTGAAAGAGGGAACTTAGCGCTACATCATTAAAACTCAGCCACTTTCAACATTTTCTTTTATTGCAAATAAAAAAATAAAGTTATTTTAGGTTAAATTTTAAAATACTTCTGTTTCGAACAAGTAAATTTAAATAAAAAAATAAACTTTAAGAAAATCCTGTAGGGTGCTTGAATAGAGCACAATTGTAACAGTCTATTGTTGTTCTAGTTGTTGCATTTTTGCATTATTTTGTTATTGTTGTTGTTTGCATTTTAATTTTTTATTTAACACTTAAAGAAGGACCAACCAAGAATTATAGTTGCATTGTAGAAAATAGACATCTCATTGTCGCCTTTTGGGGCGTTAAGCATGTCTAAAGTCTTGTCGTCGTTGTTGTTCTTAAATGTTTGTTGTTGTTATTATGAGAACTGAAACAAAATAAAATCCTTAAGCATGTAATCAATTTTATGTTTTTGGTATATTGACAATAAAAATAACAAAACAAAAACTCAACAAGCAAAAAAAAGAAAACAAAAGCAAAAAAATGTTTTCTTGTAAATATGTGGCCTTATGAAAAGTCGTTGCAAAAAGCCATAAGCCGTCTTCATACAAAACAAAACTAAGACAGCCTTGTCTTTTCAATTTCGATTATTTTTCTTTGTTTCTCTTTATTTAAAAAAAAGAAGGAAAAAACAAAAACATGTATTATTGCTAGTTTTACAAGATGTTTCCTGTCTCCAAATCGAACTGTTGTCAATATCCGGACCTTTTCATTCTCCTTTTGTTTGCATGATATCTGAAAGGCTTTTCAACTTTTATTTGCCAAATGCAACGTGTGTGTGCTGTCTTGGTTTGCAAATATAATCTGTGAAAAGGTTTGATATAATGTAGATCAAGTGAAATATTTATTATGGGCTCATATTGGCTACATTTTGTTTGCATGCTGCAAAAACAAAAAAAAAAAAAAAAAAAAACGGCGCGTTTTAAATAAGAATTTTATATTTATGTAACATTTTAGATTATTTAATTTAAATCTTGGTTTTAAGGCTAAGAAAATCCTGGAGTTAGTTCTAAATAAATGGTCTCAACATAAATTCTTAATATATTTGTCTTTCATTACCTTGTGCTCAATAAAAATTAGGAAATGTTGGGGTCGTTTTCATAATGGGAAGCGCACCTTCACAAAAACAACCATAAAGTGAGGATTATCTATGTTCTGTATTTAGGGTGAAAAAATTAAAACATTACCTGACTATTTTTTGGCAGGTTAATACTACATGCAGGGGCAATAAAAAAAATATAAGTAAAAGTAGATGGGTTTTATTTATTTATTTATTGTTTTTTTTTTTTTTTGGTCTTCTAGCGATACTGATTTTTTAATTCTACACAAGATTTTTCTAACAAATCCTAAAGGCTTGTTGGTTTCAAATTTTTAGAAAATATTTTTCCGATACATACAACTTTAGTTTGATTATTTACTTGAAAACTATTTTTAAGCGACTGAAAACCCATAATTTATTTCAACCAACAATTTAATAGGTTCAGATGGTTTCTTTCAATTAATCGAGCCACAATTTAGTTATTTACACAATAAAAATTCATAAAAAAGCTTCACATGTCGCCGTCATTATATATTAAGGGCGATAAAGCTCGTTTTTGTGTCTCTTATCAAGAGAGTATTGCGTCTTACTTTCGCACTGACTTAAGGTTTGCCTGAACTCTTAAAAAAAAAAATTTTTAGGCTTTAAGATAAGCCACCAACAAGAAAATATTTTGTTAATTTTTTCCTTATTATTTTGGTTTTATTCCCATACATATGACATACTGTAACTGTACATGTGAATGTATTTTGTGTTAAATTTAATTACTCGATATGAAGACTAATAAGGTGCATCAAATAACGAGAAGAACACAAAAAATTTCACAAATGTAATCGAGTGTGGAATTAAGCATTTTTGGCGGAAGGACTTCCTAATTGGATTACAAACCTAATGATATAAAAAAAGGCATGACACTTTTATAATCGACTACTAAGAATTGATAACATTGATTATTGCAGTCCATAATAGTAATCATTGGTACGTATTTTAAGGTTTTCTTCTTTAACTTAAAAAACTAATTCTATTACTACTTTCTGTATTTGCGAACTAATGTAATACGTTTTGTAAGCGAGTAACAAAATTTGGCAATCGCAAGAGTAAGTCATTATATGGCAAGTACTTTTAAGGGTAATGTCTAATTTTTTGCTGGGTAGTTAAAAAATTCATTTAAAATGGTAACTATGCCCAGCAAAAAAAAACACTACCCGAAAAATGGTTATTGTCTTTTTTTGTTTGCTTATGCATCAACAAAAACATATTCTTTTCTATAAAAAAGAAGCCACCAATTCAAAAATTAAACAGTTGCTGTGTACACATTTCAAAAATGTTGGATTGTAGTTTTGATATTTAGAAATTTTGCAATAATGCATCTCTTTACAAGTATTTTGATCACCTTATTATTTTATTCTACCCGACTTCAAAATAGTAGGAGGGTATCAATTCGTCTGAATGTTCTTTTTTTAATATTTGTGATTTTAAAATTTACTCGTTTCCGTATAAAATTTAGATTTCGAAATAAAAGGGTATCCTAATGTTTGATGTTACGTGGTCAAAATTTTGAACGGTTATGGAATGGCGATTGACATTTAAAGAGAAACTGTATTTATACATCCGCTATAACAACATTTATAAAACTTGCATTTGGAAATTAAAGGGTTCGCCAATAGTTAATCTAATTTGATGTATGTGTCCAAAATTTTCAACCGTTATAGACAGATAGCTAAAATCTAGTTTGAAGTCCTTTTTTTGCAAGAATTATTCAATAAAATAAGTTCCTCAGTCTAACTGAAGATCTTGTTTTGTAAAGACGTGTAAGCGGAATTCAGTTGTTTCAAATCCAATATTTAAATCGAAACAATTAACATCAAAAATAAAATTCACATACTTTAAAATAAAAACAAATTGTACATATTATTAAAAACAACAAAAGTTATAAGATTAAACGTACAAGAACAAGTGTGATAATGTTAGCGCATTATGCGTAAACATAATGTCAAAAAAAGTAAACCCAACAAAAGTGCATTGAAGCAACATTCCTCAAATTATTTCTCGCCTTAAACCATTTTGTAAATCTAAAATCGATTTTGAAAAGGCTTGTGAAGTGGTCACTAAAACCTACGAATATTTTACCTATGAAGCAAAAAGTGAAAAGCCGCATAAAGTTCTTTTGTTTGGTCTATATAAATTTGACCTTAAAATTATTAATAGAAAACTAACCGCTTAAGGATTAAATTGTTTGGATGTAACACTAGTAACGAAAAAGTCTAATTATAATGCTGAGTATGTTGCATACGTTGTCTACGTCCAACGCCAATCAGTAACAATAAGCGAGCTAAGAAAAGACTATTCCGTAATAGAATATCTTAAGGTAAGATGGGAGTTTCAACGGCCTAACATATCCAAAATTACTCAATGCTGTTACTGTCAAATGTTTGGCCATGTTTCAAGCAGATGTAAGGTAAAGACATTTTGCGCAAACTGTATAGATCCACAAGACTAATGAATGTCAAGAGGTCGTAGTAAAATGCGCAAACTGCAATAGACCTCACAATTTCATTTCTAATAATTGTCTAAATAATACTAGCTATTTGCAGATAAGGCAGCGTATGCAACCAGCGCACCATTGCTCTGCACGTACAACTTTCAATTCAGCCAATTATGGCAGAAACTTTCCTTACACGTTGAGCCTAAAAGCACCAACCATTTCTGGTATCTGCCAAACTTATAACACCAGTAATGTCAGCAACAACTGTAACAATGATAGTTCTAATATCCTGTTTACTATGCAGGAAATAAAAAACCTAACTATGGAACTGATAACTAACCTGCCCAACTGTAAAAACAAAGCAGACAAATTCGAGGTAATTACCAACCTCGCTTATAAATTCCTATCCTAACGGCCAATGGCATAAATATTATAATTTTGAATACAAAAGGCATTCGGAACAAATGTCAAGAAATTTTTTGATTCCTACTGACTTACAATATTCATGTCTGTCCGGTGACGTTAACTTGGCTTAATTCGAATTCTTCTATTAGACATAACGAATTCTATGAACACAAAAACGACAGAGAGCACATAAGAGGCGGAGGAGTTTCTTTAGTGGTTAAGAGAAATATTAATCATCAATTACTTCCTATTATTAATACTAAACTTATTGAAAATTGGTACAAAAGTATTTACTAAAAGTAATGGTGTTCATAATTATTCTTGTTACTTCCTAAGTGGTTTAGCTGGTATGGAGAGTAATAGGAAGATACTCTTTGGTTTAGACATACGTAGACTAACTGACAACAATCGAAAATACATTGTTGCTGGAGACTTTAACAGCAGACATCAGCCTTGGGGTTGCATCAGGGCAAACTATTGCGGTAATATTCTATTAGAAAAATCAGATTCGTACGATATAGATATTGTATATCTAAGCGACGGCACCTATGTACCAACTCACTGTAATAGGCAAAGCTGTGCAATTGACTTTTTCTTACAAACACAATTAAGACTATATCGCCAGCAGTCGTTATTGATGATTCAAGCTCCGACCACTTACCAGTAAGAATTATAGTAATTAGTAACGTCAACATACTACCCCTATAGGAGTATGACTTTTATAAGGCAAATTGGAATTATTAACAGATATTTAATATTGCCGAACGCAAGTGAGATTATTCTTGAAGAAGATATAGACTGTATGATAGAAAATTTTAAAAATATTATAAACCTAAGTATCAGGTCTAGTGTGCCAAAAAGGACACTATACTTTCCAAGGAAGTTATAGCTCAGTACGTAAGGAGATTAATACAGCAAAGAAACAGAATGAGACGAGGCTGGCACAGATTTAGAGACACACAAGATTTAAACGAAACAAAAATATTTAATGATTAAATAAGCGAAAAAAATTAATAAGTTAAGAAACAGAACATGGGATCATTTTCTATCTACCTTAGATGCAGGTTCTTCTCAGTTTTAGAATCTTACAAAAATTTTAAGAAAGAGGGACAGCAAATAGTGAAATATGTGAAGTTTAAGGTAATAACTTTTGCGCAATTCATTCAATATCAGCGAATCTTAGTTATCTTGATAGTCAATAATACATAGTCAATTATACACTTCAATCTTTCTAGTCGCTAGTTCCAAACTCTTTAAACCATACTTTAATAAATAGTACGGCTATTTCCTGTATGATGAAAAAACCAAAATCAAGAAAGTCGCCAGGACCTGATGGCATTAACAACAGATGTTCAAAAGCCCTCCCCATAAAAGGTGTCATATATTTAACTACAATTATTAACTCATGTTTACAACTGTGCTATTTCCCAAATAAGTCATTCCAGTTAAAAAGCCTCACAAACCAGCTGATAGTCATTCTTCATACCGGCCAATAATTCTTCTGTCTTCCATTAGCAAAATCCATGAAAAAATTATTAAGGGAAAATTAATAAATTTTATCGACTCCCCCAATATCATTCCTCCTCATCAATTTGGGTTTCGTAGTAAACATAATACAACACCTGCTTTTCTAAGAATAAAAAACTTAGCAAAATCTAATTTTGATAATCAGAAATCGACTGGAATGCTATTGCTGGGTATTTAAGCGGCCAGTGTGGCATGATGGACTTGTCTCTAAAATGCTTCGTTTAAACTTCCCTATAAATTTGATTTAAATCATACAGGCTCTTCTTTTTTTTCGTGCTTTTAAAGTTCACATTGGCTTTCATAGTTCCGTAAATTATAACTGTTAACTGTTGGCTGCCCCCAAGGTTCATGCTTTTATCTCCGTTGTTTATGCTAAGATTATGAGCATATCAATAGCTTAGCACCAGCCTAGGTAGAAATTAAATTAAAGAATAAGTTGTATTTAAGAATTTTCAAAAAGGTTTTTGCTGTTGTTAAGCCATGTATGTAAATATTATTTGCCAAATAAATTAAATTGAGATAAGTTGCTGATTTCATACTAAAACGTTTTTGTACAGGACTTAAAATGTTTTTTCTATGCTGTAATTTTAATACAAAACTCAAATTTTGGATTAGATGTTGGACCTGCCATTTCATATAAAATTTACCTTTCGAGTTACTTTTGTTTTTACAATTGTTAGCTTTTTCATTTCATGTTGTTAATGTCTTATATCCAGTGACAAGCCAAGTGCATTTACTTTTTCGTTGATGTATGAATGTTTAAATTTTAAACATATTTTTCTTAAGTCTGAGAATTCAATTTAAAGAAGTTTGACCATTTATTTAGTTACAATTTATAGTTTTAAGATTAAATTGGATGATCGCCATTTTTTATGGTTGATTTTTCGAATTATTTGATTGATTTGGAACTTACTTAGAGGACGAGTTTTATGAAAAAAAAAAAAAAAAGAAGTAAGGAGTATATTTATAATCATTTTTTACATGAAGTTAGATGCCGTAATAAACTTTTTATTCAGTCCTTAACCATTCAAAACCTAGTTTCAAGATTAAAGACAAGCAGGTTTGAAAAGATGTCACGTACCTTGAATTTTTACTTTAGACTATTACACACTTAAGTCTTTGTGAATCCTCCAACTTTTATATACCTAGCCAGCTCAAGAGAGAGAGAGACCTATTTTTTAAAAGCACTGTTTAAATTACAAAAAGCATGTCGACAAAACTTTTTAAAGCATTTCGAAAGAAATATAGTTTTTCTTATGTATCTATCATTTACATGTTGACCCATATTTTGAACTATAATTTTTCGGTAATTGCAAGTACATGAACATAAGATCTTTTAGGCATTTTAGAACTAAAAATAAAATTCAACTAAAAAAATCTTCATATGTTGCTTAAACTAACACACGAACAAACAAAAATTATTTTAATAATGTTATCAATGAAACAAATCTAATTTTGCATTAATGTAGTTTAACATCAAAGACTACTTTAACCGCCACTGCAATCCAAACTCACCAAAACACGATAACTGATTGTAGTTTGAGGTAACCACAAGTACTCTTAAGATCCTAGACAACATTAAGAGTTGTAGACCAACAATGGACAAAAAAAATTCAAAACCAGTTAGTTTTATTAAATCTAAAGTCATCTAATCTATTACAATTGTTAAATTTTTGACAATGTTTACTTAAACACTTAAGACTCGTTTTACAAATTCAATTCATCACAAATTCTTTTTTTTAATTCAAAGGAGGGCTCAGATTCTGTACTCTAAGAATCAGTATCGCCTACTATTGCCTGCTGACAATATTTTCTGTTAAATAGTGTGGCTTTTGAATATACAATTCCGAAGGCGATGAATCTGATTCATCAGCTATTGCCAATTGCAAAGGCATCTTAGGGGTTATTTTAACTACCAAATTATACACGAGAAATAAATCATGTTGCAAGTTCTTGTGCATCGGCGAGGCAAAGGCAAAGTGAGATTCTGTATGCATAAACTTTTTGTCGGAAATCTATACGTCTTCACCAATATGACAAGCACCCAAAGCAACAACTAGACATTTTGGCTTCGGCATTTGTACAGCAGTTTAAGCGGATTAAAATTTACCATTAGCTGCTATATTTGGGTGTCCTTTAAATTTTGTTTGCGAATCACAATTTTTTTTTTTTTTTGGAATCAGAAAAATGTTCTAGCGTGTTTTGGTGTATTTTTCCGCGGGACATATTAAAAATTTTATAAATTAAAAACTTAAAGCATTCTTGGATTTTTAAACTCTTTATGTCCTTATGTTATCTTATACAACTAATTTTGATAAATTTTACTTAATTATGTTAAGATGTGATTGATTAATATAATTGCACTATTGTAAAAAGTTTATCAGACAAATCAAATGATACAGATCTCTAGAAGTGACAATTTAAAATCTTTTCACTTTACTTAAAATTTTGTTTTCCTATGTTTCATTGTTGTAACATTTAATGCAAAAAAAAAAAAATCACAAGAACGCCATTAATTAAAGCAAACATATTCAGCCCGTTAAGCAAGTGTCAGGTTTAAGCAGTTCCTTATACAACACAACAAGTAATTGTCGGTTATTTGTGTGTAAGTACTCATTTATTTAAGTTGTAGGTTTGTTGTTGGTGTGGCATGTTTTAAGAAAAACAAATAAAACAAATCTAACAAAAATGTAAAGTGAAGTAAAATAAAAATTCAGTTTTTTATTGTGGCAACGCATTAAATACCAGACAACAAACATTACACCATTCATTCAATACAAATGCAAAACTAACAGCAATAAAAAAGGCTATAAGGGTATCTATAAACTAGATCAAAACAAAACTTGAACGCGTGCCAAAATATTGCATTCGTGTTCCTATTCGTACGTACACACTTTCATATAAAAAGTGTTCTTTGTTGGTGTTTGAATAACTTCAATGTTAAAACGTTAATATGAATGTATCGAAAGAATTTCAATGATCAAACAAGATATTGTATAAAACAACTTCAAATATGCACACCATCATCATCAGCAGCAGCAGCATCAGAAATAACAGAATCACCTTTTCCACTTCTGCATTCTTAATAAACTCCCCAGCACCAAAAAACACAACGCATGTATTCACATTTCTCCTAATTTTGTAGAAAAATACTCACATAAAAGAAGAAAAAACTATGTGTATTTAGCAGATTAGTGAACGCAGCATAAGAAATTAAATTGAATGTTATAGAACAGAATAGAACAGGTATCCCATTTAGATTTATAACAAAGATAACATTTAAATGCTGTTCAAACTGATATTGTTTGAACTATTTTGCATGGATGAGGGTGATTGTGCTTGAAAAGAATTGTGCCCAGTTAAGCTTAAGATTTCATGTATTAAAAGCTACAACAACAACAAGAATACTACTTAATTGCAATTCAACTATTCATTAACAGCAAGTCACTCTTTCTTTATACAAAATTTGACACTGGTTGGAAAGTCAAAAGCGATAATGAATTTAAGTGTGTTATCTATTTTTTAAAGAAAAACACTTTAATGCCTCGAATTTTATAAAAGGAAATACAATTACCGTTCTTGTTTAACGCAAAGTTTTAAAATCCTGAATAGTTCTTGATGTCAATTTTTTTAGCCTGACGAAACTTTAATTGCAAGAAAATACACAAAATATTTAAATTTAATAAAAAAAATATTTATTCGAATAAATCAATACGAGTACACGACATTAAAATTTAAAATGTTTTGGAGTATATGATCACCGCGATTGTTGTTAGCGAAACGCTGCCTAATTGTAAGCCACTTTAAAGAGATTCCCCAAAAACGGAAGAAAAGGGGAGGAAATCAATTTTTTTTTATAATATTAAACTTACACACCAATCGAAAAAAACAAAACAAAACAGAACAGAATAGAATAGAAAAGAACAAAACAAAAAATTAAAAAAAAAGTTACTGTGCAGTGTTATACACTCTAGTAACAACATTTAATGTGTTTATTCTTCTATGATACAATAGAAGGTCTGTACCCTCGTAAAGAAGACCAGCTCTGCCAAGGGTCAGCAAATCCACTGATGAAAAATACTTTGCTGCTAGAACGGTCTCTTGACTCGAGGCTCGAAGAAAACAATCTCTCACCAAACTGTTTTCGGTAAAACGTGAACCTTCCACGAACCGTAAACCTTTCCCGAGCATAAGCGAGTCTATTTGGCTAAAATCGACTGCACTGTATATGGGGCTACACGAGGGCCTCCCGCATCTCCTAAGCCTCTCTATCTGGGAAGAAGAAATTCTAAGCCAACCCTGAAAGGCATAGGAGATGAACAATGCTGGCTTCCAAGGATTCAATTATTGCTAACTTATCTGCATAAACCAGTGAATTCATGTATCCTTAAAGGTTATAATCGAGAGGGAACAAATGTATGATATTGGAAGACAATTGGCAGGACCATTTTTCGAAATCAATTTTTTTTTTCATTAACAAACCTGTTAAGCCAACAATAAGACTCATCGCTGAACACTACTTTGCAATAAATTGATCAATTTAGTCGGTAATTGACTTCCAAGTGAATTTGGATAATTTGCATTTTCACGCTTCAAAATATTCATGATGATTTGCCAGAGTAAATTTGTCATAAATGTTAAAAAACAAGTACAGTAGGACAATTCAGTAACAGTAAACCCTCTCGTAAAATCAACCAGATTTAAAAAAAAAACAATATGTATTTGTTGCCTAAAAGAAATATATTTTCGAGTTAATTTTTTTAAGCACAAACCACTGTTATCTGGCGTTCATGTCAATTGATATTGGCGATGTTGTAACGGCAACATCTACAACATTTTAAGTTAATTCATGATATAGTAATTTGATCTACAGGCTATTTGTGTTATTTTTTCCTATTTTAATCTGTTTTTTACTTTAAAGAAAAACAAAACAAATATTTCTTTAAATCTAGCTTAAAATGCTATTTTTTGCAAAGTGAAGCAAAGAAAAAAAATGCAAGAAATATAATGAAAATACTAAAATTTAAAACTTATTTTTATTGATTTTACCCTGATGGCATTGCTGTTAACATGCAACGATACTTAAGCAACTCTTTTAGTAAAAATTCAATTTAAAAGGTTTTCTATAGATGCACACACTAAAGCTTTTAAAATATTTCTTTTATTCGCCAAAGATTTTTTAATTTCGATAAGATAAAAATCCATAAAAGTTGCATAAACGAATAATAATGTTAATTTTAACACAAACAGAGATTGTAAAGCGACAAACTGTTTCCATAAGTAAAAAAAGCTAGCGACACATGTTTTAGTATTTCATTTGGACAGTGTTGGTAAGAGCTCTAAGTAGAATTGGCAGTTTTGAAGCATCTTGAGATAAAAAGCAGCTGATATCTGCTTTCAAATTGTTAAGCATAACACTTTTTTTCTTGGACTTCTATGCACCCCACAAGGCCAGTTAGTTTTTACTGATTATTTAGCTTTATTCTTGTAAATAACATAAATAATTACAGGATTTGAATTAGCTTTCATTTAAATGCAAACGCTTATTCCCCACCTAACCCGTTTTATAGCAGCTGGCGACTTCATCAATAAACATACACCTTGGAAGTTGTGAATTATTAATTGAAAGGTCTTATTTTGCGCCGTTGAGTGATCGGCAGATTTTGCCGGCTTAGAGATTGTACGAATCGATAAAGGCTGAAAGTCATTAAAATTTTCTTAGACCATTCACCATCTATCATAACTTACCAAATAAGGAACCATATACGGATTTACAGCATCGACTAAATTGTTATCGCCCTCACAGCTCTAAAAATGTGTCACTAAGAATGATAAGAGCTGTAAGATCTGCTGCCCAATATGCAGAAACTGCTTAGTAATTAGATCTCCTTAACTTGTGAAGAGACTAAAAGAATATGCAAAAGATGTAGTGGAATCTAGAAAATTTACATGCCTAAAACAATATCGCAACTGCACAATCGGCGCGGTGGGTAGACAAGAAATTAATGAAAAGTTAAGCTAAAACCCATAAATGCTAAAGGAGCAGAAATGATTCGATGTAATCCTTAAGACATTCTTTTTAATGTCAATTTCTATTTAGACTTAAAGAAAAGGAATTCAACGTTATAAAATTCTATCGGTTTAAAAATTGGCTGTTATGAATGTTGGATATATAATTTTCAGGTCATCTTCGGTGATCAGAATTTTCCTCTTAAATCTGGTGATTTCGTCAGTTTTTAAAAAGCAATTTGAAGCGAGAACATCAACCAATTTCAACTACAATTATTCCAAGAATAATTAAAAAAAAGGTAGTTAGTAATTTAAAAAAAATTTCAAGAAGTTGAAATTGCTTCTTCACACGCACAAAAATAAAGAAACATATATTTCAATTGCAAAATCTATATAACTAAGGAAAAAAAATGTTCTACGTCAAATCACCTGCAACATTTTGCGAAATTACAAAACATGCCCGGAAAAAAATTCCTGGCTCTGTTTATAGCAAATTTAAATCTTTGAAATGTAAGGGCATCAAATGAAAGAAAAGGACAACGAAACCTACCGTGCATTTAAGTGTTTAACAAGTTATTAATGATTAGAAAAGTTATTAACAATTTACTTACGACCTTAATAGGCAGGTCCACCTTAAGCTAAAATTTTTGCCTTCATATTTATTTTAGTTTTGGACATAGAAATTCAAAAACATAAGAAACAAAATGTAATTTATAACGCCTTTTAGATTAAAAAGTAAACCACAAAAAACAAACTTCACTTTCAGTCTCAACAGACAATGATTGTTATATTTAAAGACATTTTGGAATTGATTATATGCCACACATCCTCTACGAAACCCGTGTAACTAAATAAATAAAAAGCAGCCCCAAAATAAATAACAGAACTTGAAAATGTGTAACGTCAAAAAGTCCATTGTATTTAAGAAATCTATATTTTAATATTTCAATGATCGTGACCATTATTTTCATTCTCATTCATATATTAACAAATGATTTAAAATTCCTCATTTGTATACTAATCCAACCAACCAACAAATCCAAAAAATATTACAATTACTTTATGCCTTACTGCCGAGACAACTATGAAAATATGTAATGTAACTACACTGCGAGCTGTTGTAATGAAAATTTGTTAATAAAAAACTATACAAATGTATGTGAGTATTGTGAATGTGTTAACGTTTAACTGTGGACAATACTCGTACATGAGCATGTCCAAATTTATTGAGACCCATGTGATAAATAACAATTTGCGTTTTTTGAGTCCAGTTTAAAATAAATTTGTGTGTTGAAAATAAATTTTCACCAAAACCACCTCGTGAATGAGTACAATTTTACTACACGTTTTTAATTTAAATAAAAAGTACAATTCTGTGTGCTTTTTCGGCAGTAGTGGTGTTATTTTATTTTCACTCAATTATAAGGGAAGCTATTCTAATGAAAAAAGTTGCATCAAATAAATCTAACAATTTTTTGATAATTTTCAAAAAGGCAACAATGCGTCATTAAAAACAGGTGCGACATGTGTTAAAATCTTTTTCGTTGTAGATGTGATGAATAAAAACCGAAAAAAAATTTTTGGTGCATCGCGTCTGCCGCCACTCTTAAAAAACTTTGTTTTTTAGTTTAATTTTGCACAAAATTTGCTTTTAAATTTAAAATATAGTTTCTGCTTACAGTAGTCAAAAAAAAAGAAAGCATTTTACTCTACTTCTCTGATATCAGCAGTGTCCCAAAACAACAAATCAAGCGCAAAAGCCTTGAAAATTCACTATGTAGAAGAAGAATTTTGCAGTCATTCCAGGTGCGTACTTAAACTTGTACATTTCTTAAATTTATTTTTGGCCTAATTTCCGGCAAGATTATGCTCTGGACTGCGGTGCTCAAGGAGCCCCTTTGCAGGAAGGCCTATGTAGTGCTCAGACATAATAGAAGTACTTTAAGTTGGATAAAGACGTTAGCGTCAGGTCATAGAAGTTTAAGTAATAAAGTATCGTGTGGCCAGTATAAGATCAAAGAAGCTTGCACTTACAGGGTGTGCCTGGACAAGGTGAGACGTTAGCTCACACTGTGTGTGAATGCGCAACGCTATTTGACTTAGAACCAAAGGTTTGATTCGATTTCCCCCCAATTTAAAAAAAATCTTTATGGGAAATTTTTGAAATTGCGTTTATTCTGAATTATCTAGCCATTTTAGCTTTTGCATGAAAACTACACAAAAAAAAACTTCCTTACAAAAATCTCAAAGAGCTACCTCAGGTAGTAGTTAGAATAACTTTTTGTTTAAACTCCCAAAGGTAAAATCTAATGTATCAGATCTGTTTGAGAAAAGATTTACTCCGTACTAATAATTCGAATTCAGTAGACGACATAAAAAGAACACAGATTAGTAAATGTGGAAAAACGCTTTTGAGGTAAAAATACTGTTTATCCTTTTTCATTCACGTTTTTTAAGCATTTGATAAGAATTGTTACTAAAAAACTTCTTAAAGCTGTTAGAAAGCTGATCTTAAGTTGATGCTTCAAAAAGAAGATTTGCTTATCTCGATCCAGGTAATTGAATCCAGAGTCCAACATAGAAATGCCTTGGAACTAGCTTTATAAATAAGTACTTTATACATTCAAAAAGCATTCATATCCGTACATCAATTTTTACTGATGGCACAATTTTATTTATCATTTAGTGAAGCTCCCAAACAGCATTTCAGTAGTGGTCCCTATTCGAAGGAAAAACCAAACAATACCTTAGAATATATTGCAAAGTTCTTCTTTATAATCCCGATCCCGATACTTTATAATCAAAACAAATTACTACAAGTTATCGATGCAGCTAGGTGAAGTAAAAAAATCGAACTTTCGCAAAGACTGAAACGTGCCATTGGTAAAAGCAAAAGACACGAAATATACAAAATGCTCAAACGCGTAAAAAGTTGATTGAAACACATCAAAGGCCGTTAGCTCACAACATCTTAAAACGATCGTGGTTGCTTTTGAGTAAGAAGTAGCGTATTGAACGAACATTCCGAAAATAATAGCAAAAGATGTGAAACAAAAATGTTGCCCCAGCACTGGTTGAACTTACAAACATATTATTACTTGATGCTAGATTTTAACACTTATTAGTAGTCCTATTATATTGAAATTCAAAAACTTATATTTATAAAATACAGGGGCAAAATCATACGCGGGCAGTTTTTTCACTGATAGATCAACGCAGTACGATGTCTAATGTTGGAATGAGCTGGACCTCATAAGAACTTAAGGCTTCACATTTACTTTATGCAGTACAGGTATTAAATTTTTCTACTCGACAGGTACTTCATAAATTATGCTTGGTATACTTCCCTTGCAACAAAATCTCTTACACTACATGTTCAATTGTATATGTTGTGCGCTCAATGATCTTGACACTTTTATTAGGCCAATATAAACTTTTGTAACATTTCTACTCCTTTTCCCTCTACTTTTCGTTGCTATTGTTGTTGTTCTTATGACCACAACCGTCCGTCTTTAGAGGACAGTTGATTAGTTAAAAATAGTGCTTACGGGTTCTTTTGTACTGAGATGAAAAGAGAAACATACGAATCTCATACAAATTCAAAAATAAATAAAAAATCTTGTTAAAAAGTTTTAGCCTTTAATAAATTTGAACGTTTAACAACAATTTGCAACAATAAAATAATATTGTTTTGTTAACAGAATTGTTGAATTTTATATTATTTATTACAAACATAATTGTAAATTTTGTAGTTAAAAATACTGTTACAGACAGACGATTGGAAATGGTAGTAAAATGTAATGCAACCGTTAGTTACAATAGACTACAGAAATTATGGCATCTTTTTATATTCAAAGTGCTCATAATGATCATAAATAACTCTTTAATGATCATCGTTTTTAACTGATTAAAAACTTGATCTCATAAATATTTTTTATATTTTTCTTTAATCATGGCAGAGTAATAAAAAAATAATTTCTTTCTTTGATAATAATTTAAGTTTTCTCCTCTTAATCGTAGTAAAGTATACGTATTTGCTTGTATTGGCGTTGTAAGTCTATAGAGTTAATAAAGAATTTTAACTGACATTTTTCGTTTACGAAAATGTCACAAATTCACAGCAGGACTTGTGCCAATACAAGTGATTTAAAATCAATAAATCATTTGTAAGCATTTTGATTACAAAAACCCAAACCCGTGCAGCTAGCCAGCCGGCCCGATGGGCAAACAAACGTCACGACCAGCAACAAAAATGTTTATTAAATTGTCTGAAATGGCACTAAAATAATCTGAATATCTGTAAAGGCTGTCTGATAATTAAAAGGGACTCTTTTTTTATTTATGTAACAAAAGTAGCAAAAAAGTGATGGTATTTTTTTTTATAAGTGAAATCAATTTTATTATATTAAAAACAAATTCTTTACACATGAATATTAGTTTGTACAACAACAATAACAACAACATAAGATGAAACCTGGCTTTAAAAATTTAAATTTTCCTTAAATGGGATAAATTGTAATGCGTAATGTAAGGAAAATATTTTTAATACCAATTGGCGACGATCTTTTAGCCTTAATTTTGAATATGATTGCGGCCATATGACAACCTTGGCTGGCATGTAGATAGCGTAATCTGAATATCTAGTTTTACAAATTTTTTTGCTAAAGATGCGGCGGCATTTTAAGAATAACTTAACGAATCGAGTGTTTAAGCGATCAGACACCTGAGATTTGTCGGCTTAGACAAGTGACTCACAAATAAATAATCTAATGTGGTTACATTGCACGATGTTTATGGGTTTAACTTGTTCTTCATAAAATGGAAAACTAAAGTAACTTTAAAGTAACAGCTAAAAAATAGTTTGTCCATGGAAGCAATGTGCCAACTCGAACGGCTCAGGGCTCACCTGGATAAAAATAAAAGAAAAAATCACTCCACATGTTCTCGAAATCAAAATTAGAAATTTAATTAAAATATCTGCACTTTAATTAATTATTTACTGAAACGAAATCTTTTTAGGAAAAACTTCAAAATTTAGTGACTCATCGTATTAGGTTTGGTTGTTATAAAATTAATAATATTTAAAATTACTTTTGCATTAATTGCATTTCATTATTTTTTTATTTGGACTTACGCTCTAGCAAAAGTTTGCATTACACCAGAACTAGGAATTAACTTTATGAGACTGGAAATAGAATGGGTAGTGTTTGTGAAAAAATGATTGAAATATTTCTTATCGATAAAAAGGACCTCTAAAAAAAATTTTCAGAAAAGTGCCAATTAACTTATCACAGCAAAATAAAACGCGCATTAAAAGTGTGAGTAGTTCTGAAGCAGCGCCCCGAATATAAAAACTGTATTCGATCGACTGTTCCATCGAAATTCCAGACAATGTCCATGGTAAGAAAAGCTTGCAGCCTTCAATAGTTTTATCACCCATAGAACCTTCAGTTAAATCAGCACGTTTAGTCCTTTCTAAAAAAAATGGTAAATAATAAGATAATTGTAGTCAAATAAGGCAACAAAAAAACACAGTTAATTATATTCATGCAGTATTATTATATCCAAATAATGTATTCTAATCAAATAATCCGGAACAATAATAAAATTTTAGGATGAACGATTTGCCACTCTGAATAAAATATATAATTCTCTCTATTAATATAACCCTGCGCGTCAGCTGTACGTAACATGACGCATTTAATAACTAAATTTATATCTTGATTGATATCAAAAGATTAAATAATTATTATTTATCCATAAAACACTCAATTGATTTTCTTTTTTATTCAGAAGTATTTACATAAAAAAGTATTAAAATAAAATTTTGTTTATAAACTAAATCTAATAAACAGTTTAAATAAGTGTTAAATGAACTGTGATCAGTTTAAATGCAAGTTTTTTTTTTCAAGTGATAAGTGTAATTAATACCTGACTTACAATTAGTAATTTGTGTTTAGTGGCTGCTATAATTATTATAAGAAATTTATGACTATTTTATCGTTTTCGTAAGCGGATGCATAAATAGCCTTAAGGTATTAAAGTATTAAAGCTAATAGACATTCATAGACACTTCTAACCAACATTACGGTTAACTTCACTATACGATAACTAAACATATTAAAGTATTTGCATTAAATTATATAAAGGAAACACAAAGTTTTCTTTTATTGCTATTGGGGAAATAATATATCTTGCATTGCTGCAAATATTTTCTTAATAAATTATTGCGAAGGCAAAACTTCTAAGCAGTTCAAAAGGAATCTTCTAGATTACTCCCTATATTTTGTTCACTTAATATTAAATAGACCAACTACCCATTTTATTCTGTTTAAATTAAAATGTTTTATCAATTTTCTTTGAATAACTCAACCTAGAAATAAGTTTTAATGGAAAGTTCTACTGTCTTTACGTCGATTTAGATCATGAATTGCTTTCTTTTTGTCTTTTATACATGGCTTTGGTACAAAAATATCGTCAATAAATTATACAGCATAAATTTTATGATTTTGAAATCATTTTTGCAGGAACAACGAACTATTTTTCTTCATATCTTCAAAATTAAAAGTGACGGTTGAATACCTCAAATAATCTAAGGTAAACATATTGTGAATCAATAGATATACTAAAACAGTAACGGGGTCATTTCTGTGTAGATGGTAATTGATATGGAATACAAACCACCTATTTTTGGAATTTGTGTATGTCTGTCTGCGTTCGCATCACGTAAAGACTGCTTGATGGATTTGAGGATTTGGAGCTCCTTAGAACGTTAGTTGAAATAAAGAATATTTTTTAATAAATAAATAAAAATGTCATTTCGTAGAGAAACTAGAGTTACAAATGTGAAAGCACCCAATTTTACAGGTATAATGGTAATAGAACAGCTGTCAGTACATTTTATTTGTTGTAGATTGAAAATTTTTCACAAATTAGAAATGATAAGTGAATGAAGTCGGGGCACTGCTAGTTAATCAAGTACGAGTAGCTGCAGCCAAATTATATTTGTATGCAATATTGAATCCAAATGGTTTAATTGGTTTATTGTTATTCATAATCTCTGATGATGCTATCTACAGGATAGCGAAATATTGGATATTGAAATAAGTAAAAAAGTATTTAAAAACAAACGAATTGAATCAATGTTGGCTTAAGTTAATTTTATTTATTTTCTAACAATCTGTAAGAAAAAAAAAATAAAAATGAACTTAAGCCTAAATAAATTTAGATTATGTTTTTAAGTTTACAACTCTGTAGAATACCAGAGCAACCTTTTACCATTTTGGAGCTTTGAATTTATAGGTTTTTACTTTCGAACTATAATTTTTACAGACAAAATCAATTTTCTTAAAGCAAATTAAATTTTTTAAGAAATTAAACTATTTTCAACTCAAATTCAACTTTTTTCAAATTTAATATTTTTAGCTTTATATTAAATTTCTTCTCAATCTAATGTGGAAATATTTAAGAAATATTCTCCTTTAGTTTATAAACTTTCTTTTATTGAAAAATATTTTCCAGCATTTTAGTACCAACGGATACGGAGACAAATTGAAAATTTAGTGCGACAAAATTATTTGCTTCATATGGGTTCAATAAATTAAAAAAAAACTAGGTGTCGAAAAGTTTTTAGGGATGCTGTTTAAAAAAATGATCTGAGTTTTTCAAAATTGAAAATGGAAGTACCAATACGGCGAGCAAGTTTTTAAAAGCTTCTTGAATTCGCTGAAAACTTATTACACAGAATTTTTTAGGGTTGCTAATTACGAATCTCAAAAATTTAATATGGCGAAAATTGATCGGATTCGCTTAAAATTTATTTCTCTTCATTTTCATCTTCTTTAAAGCACAGATCATTACTGTCAAGCTCCGTATATAAAAAAAATATAAAGATATTTTTTGTTTTATTATTTTTTGTTTTATTATTACAAGCAAGATTGGCGTTACTAATACTCACTTACTTTTTGAAAAACTTTAAAATTATTTTCGCTAAACCCATTACATTCATCTATATTAAGGTCCCATCATGGAAGTGAAGAATTTGTTTTTATGCCAACAATATTCAATAAAGCTTGACATAAGCTACAAAATTTTAAATCCTAAATTGACATAAATTTATTTAAAATTTCCCAGTTTATATGGTAAAATAAACAAAAAGTACGGAAAGCCCGTCACAACATACATATACTTGAATCGATTGATATGTTTTAAAGTAAATTTCGGAGTATTATAACGGGTGGTTAAATCATAAGGTGAATATGATGTTATATTTCCGAACAATGGCGTAGAAAGAGGACTGTGTATATTTAAACACTTTACAACAGCTCATAATAAACTAACCGTAAATTTTCATGCTCTTTTAGCTTTTATGTTTAAGCAAATAAAAATGAGTTTAAGGAAACTTAACTAAATAAAATGAAAACATATTTAAAGACAATAAAAAACAACATTGAGATTTTGCTTCTTAGAAAGGAATTTCACATCAGGAACTTTACAAACCGCCATTAAATATTATTTATGTATGTGCATCAATATTTAACGTTCAACAGTCGTGGCAATTCTTTTCTTTTTCTTGTATACTTGCCTGCATAAAAACGCATAAAAGTAAATGGTGGAAACTTCTTGGCAATAAAATCAATGCAAATAACAGTTTTTATATTTCAATTATAGTCTAAGCCAACACTCTTTATTGATGCTTGTTAGACCGAGTTTAAATATCAGTTAAAAAGAGTTAAATCAAATAACACCCGCAGTCATGTTATTTAAGAAATATCACAATTTTTTCAATAAATTGTAAAATGTGCAAGTTAAAGTTATAAACTTGAAACAGATTATCATAATGAATATCTTTTACCCCGTTAAATACTTGGTAACGAAGGGTACACTCAAAAGCTGTAAAGAATATTATTTATTCATATTAATGCATTTTTGCTTAGGTAACATTTTGAGAAATATACCGGGGAATTAAATTATTTGATTAATTATGACGTTCATTTATTTGTAACACAACTATAAAAAAAAACATTTTGATTTTAGGAACCACTTCAATTATTTAAAGTTAACTCTTAAGCAATTTTTATTTTAAAACAAGATTTTAAGACAAAAAAAATCGTGTACTTTAATTTTTAAATCTATTAAAAAATAAATTATTAACAAGTTTTTGTGTAAATTTTAAAAGAAGACAGACAGACAGAAGACACTAGCAGAATGTAATACAGGAATTTTATTTATTTTATAAATAAATGAAAATGTAAAAAGAATATTTTTAATGAATACGAGGAATTTAATACTAAAATTAGTCATTTAAGCCAAATAATTTATTAAAATATTAAAGTTGTTTGACAACAATTGCAAATTTTAGATCACAGCTTTTGTTTAGACGTCAAAGATTACAGTCACAGTTTTGCTGACACAAAAAAAAAAACAAAAACCAATAAATATAAAGTGGATTTCTTTGAAAATTACAAAACACTAAGTGCATTCTATACTAAAATAATATATTCGCATTGGAATTAGTTCTTTCACATACCATAATACTTGAGGTAGTAAATTCACCAAAAAAAAAAAAAAAAAAAAAAAAAAACGACAAATTTGCATAAGAACGCTACATACGTAAAAAAAAATAAAAAAAACAATTAAATCGAAATATAACAAGTAAAAGACAAAAGTAAAAACAAAACTCAAATTAAATAATTTGTCAATAAAGATATTGACGTACCATTTCAATTAATTTGATTTAGCTAATGCCGAAATAACTAGTAATGAGCAGAATAAATAACAAAGCAAGTGTATCCAAAGTATCCTCTTTCCTAATTCGCAAGATATGTGGAGAAATTTCAACCGCTGGTCATTCGAGGATCAAAGGTAATAAATTAGCTGACATGACATTTAGCTTAGGATGCCCTATCTGCACCTGTAACTACCTCACCCAAATATTCTCATTTGAATATAAAAACATACCACAAACGTGACTTCAAAACAGAAGACATAAAAACTGGAGCTACTCATCTCCTTGATATAAAAAATTACAATTACAGAATGGAGTGTCCCTCAATTTTTAAAGACATTAAGCGACTTTTCTAGAAAAATTAACTAATGTGAACAATAGTTGCTTGGTGTCACACAAAAGTTATTCAAGAACATCTACCAGATAAAAATCTGCCTTAACACTGCCCCTTTTACAGATTAAATGTAACACATCTTACCCAAATAGATCAGTTTAAGTTAATTAAAGCTTCCGTTGCCACAGCTCTTTTCTTGAGTTATTAACTAATATTTGTAGACATGTAGGCACTGCGTATTCATGGTGCCTTCATAACATTCAGTATTTTACCTAAACAGCATCTACTTTGTGTGAAGAAAACAATTGTTAAGGAATAATAATATAACTGAATTCAACGCGAAGTCGACCGTTCGCAGAAAGCAGGCACAAATATATGGGTCGATTAAAAAAGGGAACAACGAGGAAAAATAAATCTAAATTATATTAATAAATTATAAAGATTCCTCGTATTCCTAATTATCAAATCATTTGTTATAGAAAATAAAGGTTTTCTCATAGGTAATGAGGGAAGTAGCTGTTCGAAAAACGACGCGTTCTATGTAACATTGTCTGATTTTTGCTGTTTTCTTTAAAAATTATCACAAAAATCTTTAAATAATTGTTCTTTTGTTGGTACGAAACAAAAACATATTAACAAGACGAGTTGCAGAGAGAACAACAAAGAAATGCTTTGAGTTGTGTTTGGACTTAATACTGACTAGTTGGTTAAATAGATGATGTCTACAATATAAAGAACCTAAGTTAGCTAGATGCTTAGAATTCTGTTGAAGGATGTCGCGATCCACAAAATTATTCGTTTTGTTCTGCTGGTGTCTAATTTTTTTTTTTTTTTTTGGGTTTTCTTTGGAAAGCACCGCTTACATTTGTAAATGTTTTTTGTTCTAAGAATTTTTAGAAATTAAGTTAAAAAAAATTAGCCTAAGCCGGAAAAAGTAAATTTTAATTTATTTATAATATTCTCGGTTCAAATCCTGATTGGAAAAAAATTAAAAATTTAATTGTTCTTTCTTATTAAATTTAGAATTTAAAATATTAGTTTCACGTGTGAATAATTAATATTATTAATTTCTAAAACGATTCTGTTTATAATAGCAGAAGTAGTAAAAAACTTAAAAAAATTTTAATTATGATGAATACCCTACCATAGCAAAAATTTAATAAAAAGGTGAATCTCCAAAAATTATTTGAATTACGTTTTTTTTATATATTATATATTATACATGTCCATGTACAGCGAGATTTCCTACTCTTACACTTTGCTCCTCAGGTAGAATTGTTATACATTAAAAAATTTCATAACGTTTCTAACTTCTACAATACTACTTCCGGTCCCATAAGGTATAAATATTCTTTATGCTTATATATCACCGTCTTTCTATCTCTAATCGGGTTGAAGTAAGTTTTTAAAATGTCTCTGAAATATTACAGTAGACTTAGGCCATTCAATTTGTCGGCCATAGTTTTGAAAGAGATGCTATTGAAATGCACCAAAATCAGTCCATATGCGGTGACGCTATGGTAAAAAAGATGTGCGTTTCTATTTTCCTTACACTATTCAAATGTTATTTCTCATTTTCATGTCTTCTTTTTGTTGTTGAATTATTATATTATTTTAAACCGAAATTACAGAAAAAACTCTGGATTACTTAAACATCGCAATTTTACCAAAATATCACAAAAAAAATTTTTGGCAATAAAATTTTTAACTTTTAATGAAATCTGATGTTCTGAAAAATTCCATCAATAATTTCTTTGAAAATCAGTCAAAGTGTCTTAAAAATATCACATTTTTATAAAAGGTTTGAATTTTACCCGAAAAATGCTTGCAATTAAAGAGCTTAATTTTCATTAAAAAATGCAAAGGCATAAAAAATTAAAAGCTTTCAATAATTTAAATGTGACTATGGCGTCATTTTTTAATTATAACTGAACAAATGAAGTTGGAAACTATGAAAGTAAAAACCAGTTAATAACTCAGAGAAACGAATATGAATTTTTCCACACAAAATTCTCATGATATGTATTTTTAACCCTATAAATCACACAGCTATATATTACATTTCAATATTTCTCACTTCAGCTCTTGTTACAATGAAAATTTATCTAAAAGTGAACACTCAAGCAACATGATTTCTTTACTGAAAATAGTATATTTTTTTTACAATTTAAGAAAATTCTTAAGACTAAAAGATAAATCGTATGTGCAGCATCAAAATGCTTTAACGCCAGGTTTTACAAACTAATAATGCAAGCAGAAAAAGATTTTGTTTTTAAATTAAAACTTAAACTAGTTGTTTTTCAATGGTGGTATTGAATATAATGGTTAGAAAAACATCAGCCTGTCATTTAAATATAGTTAGTGATGCACAAAATTAAACTTAATGACGTGCAATTCTCTAAAAACTAAATAGCATACAACTTCTTTTTATAGCTCCCGGAGCCAAACTTTAGCCTTCCACTGTTTATCACTAATACAAATTGAACTTGCAAACCTACTTTCTAGCAACAGTCGTCACCAAAGTTCATTAGGCGAGTAAGAAAATACAAACATTATGCTAATCATCCTCATTAACGTCATATCGATTGACAACGAAAACAATTTTTATAAAAAGGGTTAATTAAAATAGACAGAATTGTACAGAAAGACCAAATAATACATTAAATTTAAATATAAAGAAACAAATGCTCCTTATTCTAAAATCGCCTTTAAATATTTGATGGGGGATGTTGCTTTTATTACACCGCAATAAAAATTTATTATTAACCATCACAACAAGCTCCCACTGTTTTCTATTTCTAACTGTCATTGGACATTCCATAAGTCTTCTTGTCAAATATTTGTTAGTTTTCTTCTTATCAACCTTGAGGAGACTTCAAATATAAAATACACAAATGCTTAAAGAACATTAGGTCTAAGCTTTTGCCTTGGCAGTTTTTATATTATGAGGTGAATGCATTTTAAGATCCAAGTAGCATAACTGATGTAGATCGGACTTATCTGTTACAAAATGTTGTATTGTTTTTTAGTGCAAAAACTATTGTTCAAACAACAAAATGCCTTCACGAAACTAGCATTTTGATAAAACCACTATACGAGGGCTGCTATATAGAGACATCTTTGGACATTTCTTCCACCAGCAAACATTCGATACTGCACGAACACCTGGCCGTAAAAAAGGTTTGTTCTTGTTGGATCCCGCACAATTTGAAAGTCGCTTAAAAAAAAGGCTCGTGTCGATTGGTGCAAAGAAATGTTGCAAAAATACGATTGCGGTGCTTCACAAGACGTTTATAAGATCGTCACAGGTGACGAATCATGGATCTATGCGTATGAGCCCGAAACAACAATCGACCGTGTGGGTGTTCAAAGACGAACAAAATCCAACGAAAGTTGTTCGTGGAAGAAGCACTTCGAAGCAAATGGTCGCCTGTTTCTTCGGCAAAACTGGTCGTGTGGCGACTGTTCCGCTTGAGCAACGTAGGACGGTCACTTCTGAGTGGTACACTACAATTTGTTTGCCTGAAGTCATCGAAAAAATTCGGAAAACCAAGAAGAGAAGACGAATCATTGTTCACCATGACAATGCGAGCTCTCACACATCGGCTCAAACCAGAGCGTTTTTGACCGGCCAAAACGTCAAATTAATGGGTCATCCTTCTTCCTTTGTTTTCGCACATCAAGAAAAAATGCATGGTCAACGATTTTCGTCGCCAGAAGAAGCTGTTGAAGTGTTCAAAACCATGTTTTAGAGGTGTCTCAATCGGAGTGGAAAAAGTGCTTCGACAACTGGTTTGAGCGCATGCAAAAGTGTGTAAATCATGCTGGAGAATACTTTGAAAAACAATAAAACCATTTTTTATTATAAATATTCGCATTTTCACTATTAGGCCAGAAATATATAGAGTAGCCCTCGTATGTTTTTTAGTGACGAGTCAGATATGCTACTTTCAAAAATAATAATTACGTCTTATCACCCAGTCTCACTACTTGTGATTTCTAGCCTTTTCTTTAATGTGACGTCTTCTATACATCAAACATGTATTCACTCTAATGTCACCCAGTGGTAGGTAGTAGCAAACAATTTTGGATACCGCCTTAGTCACTTTCAGATACAACCTAAGGCTGTCTTCACGTAGTAATTCCCATCATATTTTCAGCTTTCACTTCAACGATTATGTGACCACCTCAACGAGCGTCTGCTAGTTGGTACAGTAGTAGCTGTTTTTCACTGGTTGATCCCATTAGCCGCATATTTAGCATAATTCGCGGTACATATACGATCTGACACCTACACTTCCGGAGCTCTTTGGTCGCGCTTTTACTTGTCCTTTTTGCACTATATTTTTCGTCTATCTCTTTCTTGCGCACTATATGCCCTGAGCTTTGAATTTAAGTTCACGCAATGTGTACCGGTGGACGTTGCTCCTACATGTCATTGAAATGACGCAGCTTTTGCAGAAAACGTAGCAAAAATGCCGAACATAGAATGAATTTTTTTGACGAAGCAAAAGAGATCAGAAGGCGGTACATGAGTACTGAACATCCGCGAATGAGCTGAGATTATAGATGATTAAAACTAAGAATATATCTTCGGTTCCAAGCGCTGTTTGGTGCTGCTGCAATTTCTTTGCTTTAGTAAAATTAATACATCAATATGGAGCTGTAAATACGCGGTTGAATAAAACAACAAGCCATAACATCTTGACATGCCAGTGTTGGCATCCAACTGGTGTTTTAATCAATTTAGTTTAAACTGCAGAGAAAAAAGTTTTCACATACAAGACCAAAAAACATATGTATTATAGAGTCAAATTTTCTGTCAAGGGACGATGAAAGTGGTCAATATAGGGTGCATTAAAAACAATTCATTTTAGATCGGTTAAAAATTGCAATCGAATTGAGCGATGTATTGTAGTTCCTAAGATATAAATTTAAAAATATGATTATGTGAGAGTGTAGAAAAATTGAATCATTTATTTGTAGAAGACCTCTAAACTGTACAACGCTGGAGACTTTTAAATATCATTTACTGAGAGTAAAAACGTTAAATTAATTAGTTATTTAATAACAAATCCAATTTTATAAATAAATATAGAATTATGATCTCTCTCTGCTAGACTCTTGGTTATATAAACTCGTAAACCGACATATTAAGTGATCGTTAAAATAGTATGGAAGGCAAAATTGAGAGATAAAAAGATTCATAGTGTGACAGAGTCAAATTGCTTTAGGGACTTTTAAGCCATTAAACTGAATATTTAAGAAAGTAATAACAATGAAGCAGTGGGATTTTAATGAGGAACTCAATCGCATTCGCATTGATGACTAAATTATTGACACGATTTCTAACTGGCAGCTTATTAGTGAGGGGTGCTTGCTTATTAGTACCCCTAATATCCTCTTATATCAACTTCGTTCAAAGAAATGTCATCATTTACATGCAACATTAACTCTTAATCATTATTGCCATTTTACTTGCCACATGTTGAATTTTATGCTTGTAGTCGTACTTAACTAATATTGCGATTGAGGAGATACTTAAATATGAAACATTTACTACAGTGTGTTCTTTTATTTTTTGTAATATTTTTTATTGTGATCATATTTGACGTTTTTAATTTTTTTTAAATAAACATTATTTAAATAGACATTTAATGATTAAATTATAAAATGTTTACGCATTTTCTTAGAAGACGTGTAATAAAATCGATAATTGGAAATATTGCGAATAATTACTAAAGATTTTTTCTAGTAAAAGGTGTGAAAATATTGCGTTGTTCTTGTCTCCAAGGTAAAAATTTGTTACAAATGATGTAAGTTTTTCGTGAGAATCGTTAGTACTACATTGGAATTCTCTTTAAAAAAAAAGTTATTTTGAAAATAATTTCTATAAAAACTAGCGAATGTTAACAGGTTGGTAAAAAGTTTATCATGAAATGTCTTCCCTAGTAAAAATCAATTAATTTGATAATATTTACTATGGGCAAGTTTAACGGCGTATTTTCTTTCTTTAAAGAATTGAAGAGATTTGCAAAAGCAATGAAAAATAAACAGTTGTAACAACTTGATTGTTTTTTTTATAGAATTCGTTATAACTGGTGTTTGTTATGAAAATAGTAATTTGTACAGAATTGCTAAGACTTGATAAAGTGTTTTTTTTTTCGTAATTATTTTTGTGAATACAATTTACCGAATAAAAACTTAGATGTAAATACAAGATGAGATCAACAGAAGTTCTTAACTTTTACAATAAGTTTTGATAAAAATAATCAGTGCCGGAAACTTTTAACAATATGAGTTACTCAAAAGTTTCTCGTTTATTGAAGTGAATTAAAAAAAGACTTCAGTTACCGCTTATAAAAGATGGCGGACATAATTTTCATCTTATTGCTTTTGAAATGTAGCAAAATTGATTGTTTTGATTAGTGAAGCATTTTTACACTTTTAGTTTAAAACAAGAGCAACGTATTTGGCTGTGTCGAACCTTATGTACCCTTCATTATATCTGTGGCCACAAGCAATAACAGCTTAACTTGGTTTTTGGAAGTTTTCAACAGCATTTTTAATTTGTAAAGGTGAAATTTGACTTGCATTACAGATTCGAATGTCCGAAGTATAAGAATAGCAATAACTTAATTTATTCCTAAGTCGACTTCAGCTGTCATTGCTTGTGGACACATATTATGTGTATAACCACATCTACATATAAAGCGGCATTAAAATTGTTTTCCTACTATTAAGTTTTTTTGTTCAAAACTAGTGTCGAAAATTGTAAGTTTTGGTTTGGGGTTGTTGTCTCAGCTGTATAATTGTGGTAAATAATTATTAAGAGGTGAATTAGTAGAAAACACAACCACATGCAGAAATGCAAATGAAAGTCAAAAAAAAAAAAAAAATTCGAAAAATTAGAAGCAGGAATGGCGATATTGTGCCCGCTGCCTAGAATGTTATGAACCGATTATGCTGATTTTTTAGGGGGTTGGTATATATATCATTTTTAACCTGTGATGGAGAGTATAAAATTCGTTAAAGAACTGCTCCAGTAGTAAAGAAATTGCTGCAAAGATATGCCTTCGCCAAATTTATATTGTGAGAATATGATTTTAAGTTATTTAGAAGTTACTCATTGCTGTGTAACATACTCTTACTCAATTAAAAATAATTGAGTAGGTAATTCCACTGGAAACAACTATTAGTAAAAAAACAATTTTTCGTAATAAAAATTTTTGAAGAAATGTTTTACAATAGAAATTATTATGAAATTTAATCTATATAAGAATAAAACTTATTGCTCAATTATTTATTTGTTTTTAATAAAAATTAATAATTATGCACTATGTATAAGAAACTGTCTACTAAAAATTAAATAATTGCAGCGAAACGAATGGATAAAAATCCTTGAATTTGTTAATTCGTTGCTTGGCAATCACTCTCATTAAGACTGTTGAGTTATTTTACCTCTTTAAGAAAGAAAGTTTCTTCAAAGGATTTTATTTAAAATATTTTTCTTTCTAGTTCAGATATTCAATTTATTAAAAAAAAAAAAACATTATTTGAAAACGCCATAATGATTACACGCCACTTCGGCAGCTTAAGAAAACACTTTTATTCGACATTATTCTAGTCTTTTTTTAAGTTTTGTTTGTTTTGTGTTATTAAGATTTAATCGCTTTGGATTCTAATGCATTCATAAAGTAACGGTAAAGTAATTTTACTGCAAACTCTGCTCAGTGATGCTTTTTTTGTTTTGTTTTCGATGTAACAACAAAAAAACCCTCAAAACCTTTAAACAATTTTTTTATTTACTTGAGGAAACAGGAAAATGTTCCTAGTGATACCTTTGCGTTAAAAAGCAATGCGTATGCGCTGCCGTTCACCAACATCATTATCAACTGAACCCATTGGTTTCAAGTCTCAGATGGTGGTAATAGAAGTGATCATTTATGATTACGATTAATTTAAGTCAAGTATTTAGTGAAAAATGACTAAAATGGGAATAAATATCCCATAAATTTAAAGATACGGTCCCAATTAAATAATAATAATAATGGTGTGATGTAATGTAGTGAGACATTTTGTCAAAAAATATTCCCAATGAGAGCACACTTTAAGTCGTATATTAAAGACCTTAAAAAAGTGAAAAACTATAGCTGAAGGTGCTACTTCACCAGTTGCATCCTGCTCCTTCATTATCACTCCTATCGAGAATAATGACGCACGGCATAACCAGTTCCATCCGCCTCATAATCTATTTAATTTTTTGGATACAGAATAGGTGCAGATATTACCAGAGAAACGAAGAAAGTAGTGGTTAGGAATAAGAAAGTTTAATCTTTTTAAAGAATTTTTGTGAAAGTTAATCGTAAGAACTGGTTTTTGTGTCTCCCTTAATTGTTTCTCTCTGTTCGTCATGCCACTCGTACATTAATGCCACCCAAATAAAATATGTCAAATAGAAAAAGGGGATCACTCTATAACTTTTCCTGTTTTAATAGACATAATATTAATTTTAATATATTTTTCTTGTAGCAACTTTGCATTTATCATTCCAACAATTGTTAATAATAGTGGATCTTTTAAATAAATACCAAGTGTCATTTAATTATGCAATATAAATCTTTCGCATTTAAATAAAACATACCCACCGCAGTTTCATCAAATTGCGGTGGATAATTAAATGGTATAATTTACAAAACGGGTGGTAAATGATCAAACATTTTTGAAACATGTCACTAATCTATTTGAAATTTAAAACCATGAATACAAATATTTCAATTTTGCAAAAAAAAAGTGTTCACTGTTGTTTATTCCCCTTGACAACATTCTAAAACAACACAACTCCGACTTAAATATAATAAAAGTTTTTTCTTTTATATTTTTTTGCGATTTAATTTTTGAAGATGTTTTAATGACACTCAGTAAAGTGTGTCGTATTTCTACTTCGTTGTATAAATATGTCAAATATTTGACATTTGCAACTTAATTAAATGCGAACAAGAATGCAACACAATGTTAAGTGACACATTGCAACATTCAGTCAACATTCGAACAAGACTTTGCGTAAATATGTATGTTAATGTATATGTAAATACGTGTAAATGTATTTAGTAGTTTGTTTTATTTGTAGCCTGATGATTAAAAGTTTGTTTTAAATTTAAAACTGAAAAAAAAAAAAAAATCAAAAACCAAACATAACACGGTGTAATTATAGGGTTGTCTATTTTATAAGGAGATTGCTTGCACGACGAAAGCCAAAGCAAAACGCGGAATGATGCCACACATTAACTACACTGTTTTCTACACAAAAACGATATGTAATGAATGTGAAAACATGAAAAATGCATTTAGAAAAATTAATGCACACAAAAATAAAAAATAAAAATAAAGAACATTTGTCCATTTAGTAGTGATTAATTTATCAAATGTGAGAGAATGTTTAACAAAGATTTAAATTATGTACTTTTGCTGCAAAACCTAACCAAAAAAAAAATAAGTAAAAAGTATTAAATAGTTTACATAATTTAAAATTATTTGTAATTTGGCTTTTAAAGCTTTTGAAAAGTTGCTTAAGATGAAATAATTAAATTTACCAATTCAGTTTATGTTTTTATTTTTTTGATTTTTAAATTAAACATAGAGTCGCGATGTGACCGTTGTACGTAATTACATTATTTCTAAAGGTAATAATTTTATAAATATGTGTAAAATTCTGCAGCTAAAGAAGTTTTCCTCCTGTGTCGTAATTATTTTTATTTTTTAAATAATGCGGTATCTCTTTAACATCTTAAGAAACCAAAACAAAATTTCACATAGACATAGCAAAATAAAGCTTTTTGGTCACCCACAGGCAGCCCAAAAAATTTTTTCACTTAATTTTTTAATATCATATTTTTGTGAGGAAAGGCTTTTATCTTAGTTCTTCCAAAAATAAATCTTCAGCATCAAGTTGGTCTGCATAAGCCCTAGAGGTAAGAGAACAGAAAATAACCTGTCTCTTAAAAATGGCATTATCATAGGAGGAGGTTAAATGACGCTATACAGATATTCTGTTACATGTCTGATATGAATCCTTAACAAGATTATTCTGTACTTGATATTTAAAGTTTTAAAAAATATAAAATTTTAAAGTCAAAATCTTAGAGCGCTCCGTAATAGCACTGGTACAAATCAGAGCATAAAATTTTACATAATTTGTATATTTATTTATTATTTTTAAATCAGTTAAGCGATGGGCCGACTGTTCTCAGTTCAAAAATTATTACTTTTTAAACCACTCCCAACCAATAAAATCTTGATGTAAGCTTGATTGTTGTCCACTTAAAAAAAATTACCAAATTGTTTTAATAGCTGATTGAAACCAAATGTATATAAAGCGAGTAGTGTAACTTGAAGCCCAAACATTACGTAAAGCTTAAAACCCTTTAATGTAATTATCGCGGAAAAAATGCTAATATTTGATTATGAATTTCCGTTTACAGTTACCACTGACTTTGACTGCATTGACTCAGCATCACTAATGATATGATTATAATAATGGAATTTTAAAAAATCCCTAGTTATTCTTTCGTAACTTTCAGCAGGTAACCTATGTCAGCCTAGCAGACTTTACAGAATTTTCTACTGCACAGACCTTTTTTTTAAGTTGTTGACATGCAGAGGGAGTATACAACCCTAAAACTGCTCATACAGTGACTTAATTTGTCATGTATTATAAAATTTCTTAAGTATCATCTATTTTAGCTAAAGAGATCTTAACTATCAATTTACACTGTCTAGAACAAACACTGCAAACTAATAAACACGTTTTCAAATAGTTATTGTTTATTGATGGCCTCTAGACTAAAGTTCGCACAAAATAACGGACTGATTTTAAGGGGGTTTGTTGTCTGGCTATCTCATGTTGATACTCGTAAAAAAACGGCGATTGTGATACTACAAAACAGCTTTTGCTTTTTTATTATTAATTATCAAACAAAAACGCGAAATGCTATATTTTAATTTACCCTTAACTGTCACTTTTTGCAAAACTTTTTTAATGTTAGCAACACTTTTCTGTACCAAAAGACGCAAAATCATTACCTTCATGAATTTTAGGATACCTACCAAGCGAATACTTATTCCCGAAACGTTGTAGAAAAATCAATTTTAATTCCAATTGCAACGAACTAAAATGATAGTTACACACCACAACTATCAAGTTTTACTTCACCGTCATGCTAAACATTGCTGTCAGTGAAAGACTTGTCTCATTAAAACTATTGCACCAAACAAAAACAAATAAATTTTTATTATTAAAAATTCAAATAAATTACAGGTGCTGTTAGATCAATATAAATCATGCAAAATAACAAACATTCCCACAAAAAATTTTAAAAACAAAAAAATCAAAAAGTTGAATCTTGAATTAAAAAATTCTACAAATGTTGTAGAAGCGGTAAAAAAGGTATACAGCGATTGCGATGAAAAAACTACAAGATACTTTCGGTGTCCAAAGTTTTTGCTTTTAAACGATGATCTTCTTAACGAGTGTATTACGTCTCTCTGTGTGCGTACACATTTATGTTGGCCCAAAACCATTGACTCTTCAAGTGGACACTTGTCAAGGTGCGCTAACAAGCTTTAAATCATATTAAAACAAGCATTGAATGAAAATCTTGCAAAAAAAGGAACAGAAGAAACTAAAGAAGCAACTAAACAACACGTCGCATTTTGAAATGTCCAACAACTACTCTCACACTTTTTAAAGCACTGACTGTTACGGACAGGATGATAAAGTATGAAATCATTTCGCGAGTAAATTATTTAAAAAGCGAAAAGTATGTGATTCCAATTTTGTACAGTTCAGCGTTCTCACACTTTGTAAAAGAGTGGCGGAAGGCTTATAATAATTTGAGATCAAAATAACCTTTAGCGATGAACCGTTTTTTTCACTTCAATAGTTTTTAAAATACTAGTTAAATCAGAAAATCCATATTTCTTTAAAAAAAATCCGATAGGAATTTAAAATTCTCAAATGCTTTTTGCTAATTTTGTGCTGAAGATATCAAGCATGTGGTCAAAAAAGGGCTACCAAAAGCCGTTAAGATCAGTAACCTCTTGAATTCTAGAAAATAAAATCATTATCAGACTATTTTGTAATGCGATTCTCTTTATTATAAATGGTTTATTTGATAATCAAAGGATTATTTGAAAATATTAAAAGGCGAGTAGAAAAAAGGAAGTGGGGTTATGAAGATCAGTTTATGAACAAAGATGACCAAAAGTCTCTGAAGTAAATTGATTTCTATTGAGCGTACAGAGTAGATGTTGTAGAAACTCAACGTGAAGGAAATAAGGAAAAGTCAAAGCCAATCAACCTATGCAGTTAAATTAATCTTCATAAATTTGAAACATAGCGTAGCCTTCATATTATACGATAAGAGCTATTTCAATAGCTATTAAGTGGAAAAAAATTTTCGATACAGATACAGTCAATAAAAAGTCAATTCTAGAACAGTTGCTGAGCTTACCCCTTAAATACCAGCAGGATCTATTAAACATAATAAATGCGTGGTCTGCAATCGCCGAATTAAATACTGCAGCTATTTCCGTCTCTAAAACAGTGACTGGAAATTAAATACTTGGCACAGAACAATCCCGTTAAGAGGTTACTGAGTACAGGTACACGGCATTTAAATTTTGCTAATTAACCTCCTTCAACCGAATAGTTTCGTGTTACTACTCTTTACACAAATAAAAACACTTTCCATCTTCCTTTATCAAATTATATTAACGAGAAATTTGCTTTTAAACTTTTAATGTAAGGACGAATTTCTATAAAAAGATAGTAATTCGAAACTGGTTTAATTATCACTCAATTTTCTCTTCTTACCTTAATTATTTAATTTTTCAAGTGCAGTATAGTTTGGTTAACTCCGTCCCATTCATCTGATTCGATATTTGATTAGGACTAAAGAGCTTTAATTTATTTTTTAAGACTTCTACAAAAACTTTCTAAAATTTTTCATTACCTTAATTCGTGCAAGACTAAAGATCCAAACGTTAAGATCAGTTATTAAGCACTCTTCACTGTAAACAATATTTGTCAGTTTTACCTTTCATTTAACTCTTTTAATGCTCTAGTGCCATATCATTTATTCCAAGGTAAATGAGGAAACTATTTGAGACAAACAACAGTTTACATGGTCTGATGTTTAGCTGACACGCAATGAACGGCAACGTTTATATTCTTATGTTCTTGCAGAAACTGAAAAATATTTAAATGAAAAATGTGGCAATTAAATTTCGAATGAAAAATATAAAATAAATCGAGACATTAGAGTAATACAAGAGTTGCTCTATAAAATTAACACTTTTATAGTTATAACAATCTTGTTCCATCACATCTTAAAATGTAAGGAAATTCTTTACCCTTTTCCCCTGTTCCAGCCAGCACTGTTTTGTATCTACTTTCCTTATTTTTAATTTCATCTATAAGTATCATAGGGTTCCAAAAACGTTTCTTCTTGTTTATGACACGCACCACAATAACATCATGTGTAACACATACGAAAAAAAAAATAAAAAAAAATTTTGGAAAAAGAAAACTGCAAAAATTGTAAGACAAGAAACATGAAATATTTTAGATGACAAGTGTTTTCAACTCTGTACCTAGAGGGCGCCAATGTTAAATATTTAATAAGACATAAATCAACCGGATTATAACTAAAGGGGATTTTTTTTAATCTACAATAATTTATGATTAAAACAGCCATTTCAGGGAGAGTATAGAAATTGTTATTTTGTATGCAATTATTTATATGCAATTCATTAATTTGGTTCGTGTGAAATACGTAATTCGTATGATTTAAGAGGATTTTTTATTCAATGGACTCAGCGTTCGTGGGCGATATGTTCATTGAAATGACGAAAAAACTGAAGTACGTTTGACGTATGAAAAATAATTAAGTAACGAAAAGAGATTATTTAATTTCATCGATATGAAGAGTAAATGTAGTTATAAAGTAAATAATATTCTTTACAAGGTAATTAACCTATAATATTTACAAAACAACGTACTTCTAATTTTGATTTAATAACTCAGAAAATACTCACTTCATTGTAATGCTAAAAATTTAATCTTGGCGAAGAGACCTTTAAATGCTTTTGAATGAGGGTTGCGTTTGCATCTGCTCCTACAGGCTCCTGTAGCACCTAACTGATATTTGCTTATTTTAATTATAATTTTAAAGTGAAAACCATAAGTATTTGAAAACCTTAATACAACGATGTCGCATGTAGAAAATCTGAGCTTTACAAAAAAGAATCAAAAGAGTTTTCTTATATCCCTATTTCAAAACTATTAACAAGCAGTTTTTTTTTAAATTCAGGTAATGTTATTGAGTTCACTGGGAAACAAATATAGGAAAGTCTTTTTTTCAATCATATTTTTCTTTGCTTATATATCAACGCCTTTGCATTTCTGAAGGTTTAAGTTAATAATAGTAAAATAAGTAGATATCATTTATGGTTGGAATTATTTTTGCATTATTTTCCATAATTCAGTATGTTTCTAAGGTTTTACTCATGTTGCTCTTAGTTCTTTATTTGAGTTCAAGTATCGTAACAATTGTTGTGAAGGAAGCATAAATGCTTTTAGATGACCCAACAGCTCATCTCCAACACATTTTACTGCTCCAAAAAATATACTGTTGGATTTGTTCTTTATTGCTAATGAATCATAAATCTATCTTACTATATTATCAGCTGTCTGCGTTATGTTTCTCAAAACATAATTTAATGACCTACAAATTCCAACTATAAACGCGAGTTCAAACGATTAATTTTCGTGATTTTAAAGACATGGATCTTAGTTGACTTGACTTAGAATTCGCCAAAATTAACTGGAGAAACGTGTATTATTTAAATTCGGTAGATGTCCAACTCACTTTCCTCGAGTTGAAATAAAATACGCTTTTTTAATTTAATGCTTTCTCTTAAGGGGAAAATCTTGATGCTCAGAGGAGATACAAGAATAGATTAGTCATAAATTTAAAACAACTGAAATTCATGACAAATATTTTAGTGCTTATCACAAAGTCAGTAGACTGATTAAACAGAAAATCAGAATTTTATGAGGAAAACATGGAAAACAATACTTGAAATAACAATCGTTAAAAATACTAACCCGGAGAAATGTCTAACTGATGCGATTTTTATAAATAAACTTTTTCTACATATTCCGATTTTAGATTCTGACCAAAATTACTAAGGTAATCATCAAACCAGTAACATGGACGTACTAAAAAGCTTATTGTCAACAGCATATATCTGTATCTGCAGATTGTATTAATATAAAGTTTTTAAATCCTTTGTTGTCAAACCTTTCTTCCTGTGCCGCTTTTTTTAATAGAATACTAATTTAAAGCAAATTTCCTTGCAACTGGAAAATAGCGAAAAATCATTTTAATATCAAAACCAGGATCCAAGTTTAGGTTCATAAAAAATAATTATTCATGAACAGAACAAAAGTTTCCTTAAAAATAGTTACATGCCTTTATATTGACAGTTATAAAAAAGACATAAAGCTGCATAACTACATTAATTCATATTGATAAGAAAATTTGTAAGGAATTTTACTATGGCAAAATAAATTTTCTGGTATCATTGGAGCTCTCCAATGCTTTTGATACTGTTGACTATATTATCCTCTGTTAACAGTAAATTAATATGCTTAATTTCTCTTCAACAGCAACTCGTTTCTGGTTAGCCTACCCCGGAAATACATACCAATATGTCGAAATACTAACTAATATATCAAGTGCACTACCTGTTGCGGGAGGTGTTCCGCAAGGAGCAATTCTCGGTCTATGTTCTATGTATTCCAATGACCCCCTTAACATATTTACTAATTGCGGGATAAGGCTATACGCGGACGATGTGCAAGTTTATACAAGTTGTAACACTGAGATGCTGGCTGAATGCATGCTTTCCTTGATTGAATAGCTTCAACGTATAATTATTTAGGCATCAGCAAAATTTCTTGCAATCTACTCTAAAAAATTAAAATGCATTATTATTCAAAAACGTCTCATACATTCAAATATTATACTCCATTAATTTATTAAATACCAGGAAATTGAAATAGTTAATAACAAAAAGTCGTAGCTGGTCGCATCATGTTGATTATGCCTGTGTCCAAATGTTCTCGATGTTACGAGCCATTCGTCCAACTCAATACTGTACGCCAATCAAACACATATTTGGTTCCCGTTTTATTGCACTGATGCAAACTATTTGCTAGGTGTGACTGCACCAGCATGAGAAAATTAAATGTTGCTTTAATTAACATCTCCTGATAGTAAGTGTATGGCCTAGGACGACGCTCAAGAATATAAACTTGCTCAAACAAAAAGTTTTGATTTTTATATAAAATAAATTAGACACACACTGTTACACCCATGTCTACTCTGTAATATAGACCTTAATACTGTGGCCTTATTCTGTAAATAGTTAAAGCTAAATATCCATCATTAAGAGATATCCTCCAACACCTTTTGGTGTAATTTATTTTTAGCTTTCTAGCGAGCGAGATTTAGATTTAGCTACGAGAATTACAGAATAAGACTGCTGGTACCAGAAATTTTCATAGAAAAAATCCAAATTTTAGAAAAAAGAAATCATCAATATTTCTTATTATCGTTAAAAAAAAATCCGTTCATAGTTTACAGATAAACAAGGAAGAAATATTAAATTTATTGCAAACTTCGACAATGTTGGAAACATTAACTCGGTCCCCGCAGTTTAAGAGATTAATGAAAGCCATTCTTCTTTTTTTAGGTAACAAATTTCTCACTTATGTTGAAATCTAATCAACAAATTTTCTATTGTTGTTTTACAGTTTTGTTTTATCTCTTTTCTTTATCCAGGTTAAAATCCAACTCTTGCCAAATATTTTTATTGTCACATATAAAACGAAAAAACAAAACCTCGTGGTTTTTACTTATTACCAAAACTAGTTTCCAGTGTAAATAACTAATTCTAATTCGAAATACCTATTTTTATTGGACATAAAACTTTTCTATAAGAATTTCAAACGACTGAGAAAATGTCAAAGATGTGTACTTTCTAAGTAGATGCTGTTTTTTCTCTTATTTGTAGTTATTTTTTTTTTTTCTTTAAATTAAATTTAATTTTTAAACCCGTTTGTCTATAAGTTTTATGGCATTTTATTTAACCCTGCTACACACTCCTTTAAATTTAATATCCAGCTGTCTTATTCTGTAATTCTCGTAGTTAAATCTAAGATTCGATCGCTAAAAGGCTAAAAATAAATTACAGCGAAAAGTATTAGAGAATAGCATTTGTAGCCAAGAATCGCTAATTAGAGTTTTTTAGGGTTTTAGCAATGGAGATTTAGCTTTAGCGATTTTAAAAATAACGCAACAGATCCCATAAAGGACCGCTTACAATATACCTGGAGTATTCCTAGCCAATATAATTAAAATACAAGAAAAATTGTATTATTAAAAATTCAATTTATGAATCGCATATATATACATATGTACATATGTATATACTTAATTTTTTTTATTTTTTATTTATATATATATTTTTTTTCTTTTGGTAAAAACAGACAGTAAGTTGTGAGTATATTGTTGCACAACTTAAAGAGGCGGAGTTATAAACATTTATTTTTTTTTGCTACAAAGCCAAACAACGAAATACAAGAAATAAAAAATAACAAAAACAATAAAAAAACGCCTCACAATAAAAAATTTTATTTATTTATAAAAGTAAAGCAGTAAATCAATTTGGTCTTAATTCTCTCCATATTTAAATGAAATTTAATTTTGTCATTTCAAAGAGTTGGACACGTTTCAAAGAGCATTTAAAAGAGAGATGATCAAAGATCGTTGTGTTGCACTTCGTACCCATGCTAATTTTCAATTTAAATTATAGAGTAAATTCGAAATGAGATAAAGCTAAATTAGGGGAAATATGTATTTCTCCTTAAATTTATATTTCTCATAAAAAGAGAGTTTGAAAAGATAAAGTTGTTCGAAGTAGGGGTATTTATCTTATAAAAACGCAGTATTAAAGAACGAAAAGTGCAACCTGTTGATTTTGATCATTAGAATTGTATGAGCAAAATTGTTAGTTTTTTTGTTATGAATATTAAAACAAATTGGGCTCAAGTCTAAAGTGACATAAAGTTAATTCACTTAAAAGGTAACTGATCACTTAAGCATTAATTTTAATTTGTTAACTTAAAATTCCGGTCATTAAATTGGATCAAAAACAGTAGTCAAAATGGAGAGAGAATCAATCATTAATTATTAAATAATTTAAATAATTAACAATTTGAATTCTTACTTCTCAAATTTAATGTCACAGACCTCAATTACGATTGAAGGTGGTTTAAATATTGCAAGCTGGTTCTTTAGAAAAAAAAAAATTTTAATTAAAACCACTTTTAAGTTTCAAAATGAAATTTATTTTCTTTTATTTTTTATATTTCTAGAATTTGTTTTGTTTTGTATCTCAATTTAGATTAGTCGATTAAAATCGTAACCAATTTAATTAATATAAGCCACGGGAATAGTAAAGTTATTAAATATCGTGCTATTTTTTATCGCTTTTAAACTAATAAATCATCGATATTAATTATTGAGGGTGAGAGAACGTACAATGGTCATTTCGCTACCGCTTACTTAGCCCTTCAGGAAACTTTTCACAAATATTTTAAATAAACTAAAGATTTTTGTCCAAACAATAAACTAAAGACAAAAACAAAGTTTAAGCACAGAACAACAAGAATGCTTACTTTTACAAAAAAAAGTAATTTTAGGCACGTAAAATATAGGAAGAAGTTTTCCAATTTGCTTTTTAAATAGTCAAATATGCAAAGTCTACTTATTAATTGAAAGTTTTCTTAATGTTTGGAAATAAATAAATGTTCATTGCTTCTCTTGTACCTATTCTCTATAATTCATTTTTAATAAGTTCGTTTATTATACTTAAATTATAACTTTTGAACTCATGATAAACTTATGCAAGTTCATGAAAAAATTTTATATACAAATATTGCGGTGACAGGGAATTAAAAAATGAGAAAAAATTAAGTACGATATATAATTTAACATTAAAATGTCATCGGTTCTTAAGGGGCTCAGCTTTTTTTTTAATATTAATGTTTCCTAAAAGATCTCTTCCAAAGCTTTTAAATGATATCCATATAGACCATACTGACAATCGAACTTTTTGATGAAAATTTCAGAGGCCCATAACTCGGAAAGTATTGGCGAGCGCCAATTTTTTCACTTGATGTTTTTTTGCTTACTTTTTAATTCTCTATCGCTTCATTTTGTTTGTTTTTTTTTTTTTTTATTGGAGGTACTTCATTGTTCCCAATGATATAGGAAAATTGTGTTTTGACTGCTGCGTCGAAGGACATGGCCCGATCTTGCTGATTTCCAACAGCAAACTTTTCTCTGTCTGATCGATTAACGTGTTTAAATTTTTTCTACCCTATCAAGTGCCTTGGCAAAATTGATTTCAACACTAACATGGACGGACATACGGACATCGCTTAATCGACTTCACTACGCATAAGAAGTCAGAATATATAGACTTTATGGCAACGGTTCTCAAATGGGGGTCCGTGGACCCCTGGGGGTCCGTATCAACCATCTAAGGGGTCCGCATAAAGAACCGAAAAAATAGTTTTAACCAAAACAATAAAAGTTTAATTTTAAACTTGGGCTTCAGAGGGGTCCGCAAAAAAAATTTGTTTACTAGGGGTCCGTGAGCAGGAATTTGATGAGAACCCCTGCTTTATGGGATCAGAAATAGATATTGTAAAAATTACAAACGAAATGACAAACTTAGATATATATTTTTTCCACTTTTTGTGGTAAATGATATAATAATAACTTGTAATTTAAACGTAATAAAAATTACCCAAACTGTTAGTGTTTTGTGATACAGCAAGTTAAAAACAAACGTTTCTAAAACTACTTCATTACTCTTTAAAACCTTTATACAAAGAAATTAAATAATTTATCTGTTTTATGTTTAAATGAGATTCTATTCCGATTAGAAATTTAACTTAAATCACCATTTCTTTTAATTCACTATCGAAAATATTTTTAACATTAACATTATTAGATTCAGTGGTGTCAGAATAAGACTATACACACACTTGCAATAGATCAAAATTGAAAGGCACACCAAAACCTGCTTTGGAATAACTGTTTTTTTTTTCCTTAAAATTTAATAAATTGAAATGATGGGAATTACAAAATTAGGGAATAAGTTTTAAGGTGATAATCTGCATGGAGGTGATGAAGTATCCCCGGTATTTGCATTTCTTTGCTCAGTGCTGCTAACAAAAATCTAAAACGTTATGTCAGACCACCTCAGTGAAGATCCTCTAGGGCAGACAGCACACCGTTTATCCGTAAGATGGTACAAAAGAAGTATTAACCAAAAAGTATTAAGGGTAAGTAAAGTAGAAGGTTTGCTGTGACATGCCTGAATGTTTAATAATTTAGTAACTATATCATTTTCATTGCAAATCGGTTTATTGTCTGCAGAAATTTTCGTTTCTTCAAAGCTTTTCCATCTTCTCGTTGTCGTGTTCCTTAAGAGAAAACGATATTTTAAAATTTTTAAGGTCGATTCAAGATCTCAAAAGTAGCCAACAACAGATACCAGAAGAATAATGAGAATATTTGATGTTACATGAAGAAGATGGTAATAGACAAAAAACTTAAATTATCTTGCCTTTAAATACGGCAATTTTAAGGGTTCTAAATGTCTGCTCGCGCGGGTGTATGGTGTTTGTAATTATTTTTATCTAAAACCATTCGAAAATCGAAGAATTGATTTAAATCTCTTATGTAAAATTTAATTTTTTGCAATTTCAATTTGTTTTTTTTTCAGCATCTGATTCGATAAATGTTGTTCGATAAAAATGCTTCTTAATTTGACTTGTCTCTTGCAAGGCACTTTATAAACTGCACTTGACATGTTAGTTTCTTTAATCATATTTTTGGTTTTCTTATTTATTTACTTCAGAGAATAAAACTTTTATTAAATTTTGTTTATAATCATTCACATATTTTAGGTATTAAATATTCAATTCGTAAACTTCATTCTTTTCGCAATTCCTCTATTAGGTGTCCTCCGATTTTTATATTTGTTTATTAATCTGAGGCATTTGTATTTTAAATATTTTGAATCTCAAGCTAATGCTTTCTATATTAGAATTTGTTAAGTGTTAAGTCTTGATTTCCTTTTGAGCTCAAGCTGGAAATAATGACTTAAAATACTTCTTATAGTGTTAAAAAAATTAAAAAATTAAATTTAAATTACATTAAAATTTTTTGGAACTGTAGTAATAAAAATAATAATATAATAATAATATAATAATATTTTTATGCAATACGAGTATAACTAAAATTTAAAAATAGAGTTAAAAAGATTAAAATTAGAAAGTCGGTTGTCAAAGATTTCATACTATCTTACATCAGAAACACTTACCTTATTCGCCTGGCTGAGCGATCTCTTATGCTAAATTTGCTCTTTCATAAGAAACAATTGATGTTTTATCTTATTTTAGCCCATAGAAATACATTTTTGGAATCAATGATTAAATAGAAAAGATACGCTCTATGATGAGGGTTACCTGTTTTTTGGTAAGAAAAACAAAATTCCTCATCTAACGTTATTGAATTGAAATAAACAGGTGGACAAATAATAGAATACTAGTAAAAATAGTAACGGTACAATAACATATTTGTTGTTGTTTTTAAAAGCATTTTTTTGTTTTGTTTATACTTTTAATTCCACAATCATTTTATTTTGATAAGAAAGTCATAAGAAACTGAGTGCAAATAGAAAGAATTCTAAACAATTAAATTTTATTATTTATTATTAAGTTTTATTGCATATCGGCTTTTAAAATCGAAATTTAATTTCTTTTAAATAATGACTTGGTATCTTCTATTAAAAAAATATTATTTTTTTTTCAATACATAATTAAGATAACATTTATAGATTGAGATCAAATGAAATTATCATTTTTATATTTATCTATTTTTCGTTTTAAAGTTATTTTTTATTGTATTGAAAACGTGTTTCATTGTTTTAATTAATTTAAGACGTGTGCCGTGTCAAAGAAGAGAGAACAAAATTTAATAAAAATAACACCAGCATTTTATGCTTCCAAATGCATTCTAATAACCGTACAGAATAAAAAAAAAGAAATATCGATACAAAATAACAGATGCTACTAAGAGATAAAAATTAAAAGACACAACAATAATTATAATAACAATGTCGACCATGATAATCATTATGATTATGGATAAGGGTACCAAAAGCATGCAGAACTTCTAAAGGCAATTGTATTAAGGCTCTTAATAGGAGGGTAATAACCGATTAAACACTTGTTGCTGTAACAAGATGCCATGATACAATGGCCTTAGGGCTGAGTCAGTGTAAACATGCAACACTCACACAATTGTTGTTGCATTAAGTGCAGTTGCAACAACATCTACTTAATTAAATAATTAAAACTCTGCTTAAGACAATAGACTATTATTTCCTGATTAACACTTTAGGGGTTTTTTCTGCTTATTCGACACCACAAGCGACATAGTTATGCATTAAAATATACAGACATTATACGACCGATGTATTAAGCATCATAATTCGTGAAAAAAAGTACAAACTAAAAATCTTAAATAAAAGTCGTTGTTATATTATAGATAAGGCGCGTGCTGCTATTCTAAGGGATTGAAAAAAAAGTCAAACAAAACAAATTTATGCTGCGGATGAAGCAATCTCCATATGAATGAAATGATTTAACAATAATTTATTATGAATACTTTATAATATACGTGGCTTAATTGGAAAGTTATTGGAATAAATGTCGGTTTTAAAAATATTTTATTAAAATATCTTGTGGCAATATAATGACATGAACTCGTGGAAAAAACATGGTTATGGTATGGTCGAAAGAACCATAATTGCAGCAATAAAAGTTTACAAAAAAAATTATTTTTATTTTGAATAATAGAGAATATCGAATAATAATAATAAATAATACCATACTTTCATCCAATAGGCTTTTAGTCTTGACTACAGAGCTTTCGGCTGATATTTCTCATCTTTGCCAAAAATAATAATCTAAGAGTCGCACGTAGTTTCTGGTATTTCTCTTCTGCTAGGGTCACTCATAGCATTCAGAAGTTAAAAAAGAATTATGGCCAAGCAGTATATGAATATGCAGCTAAAGGTGCTTAAATTTTATTTGAGTAATTTATTTTCCTACTCAAGTGAAAAATAACCTTTATTCCTGCATTAGGATACCTCTAAGCGTAAGTGACTTTCGGTGTTAAGCCTTTTTTTCGTATATATTCTAATTTAGCAAACTTCATAAGAAATTTTCTGTGCACTCTGCAGCCATTTTAACACTTACTAACCACACTCAGCTAGACCTCTTTGTGCATGTTTTTCAAGGATTTCCCTTTTTTAAAGTAGCTTTTATATTTAAAGCTCTGCCTGCGTAATAAACCTATCGAGCTGTTTTTCCTTTTCTTCAAGAAATTTGCCATTATTAGAAAGCACAACAGGAATTTTTTCGAAAGAACTATATTGTCAGGAAATTTATGTGGCATCAAATTCAGTTTCTCTTTCTGGAACAACAAATTATGACGAAAAACTTATAAATTACATTCCAAAAAACATAAACATCGCCTCGTACTTTTAATTTTAGAGCATGAACGAATTAATGTTTATTATTTTGACACAGTTTTTTTCCTTTGTTGAGAGCAAATCTAGTGCTCAACTAGAAGTAGTGTAGGGGCAGTAACATATGCTATAGGCACCTTAAGAAAGGCATCAAAAATAATAATTGAAAACGACAAATAAACGGAAAATTTTTCGATATCACGAAACGATATTAATTTGGTTTCTAAAATATAAAGAAAAGACAAGTGGCTGTAGTATAATTTCTGTAACTCTCGAAGAATATTGTGTCCTACAGAGTCAATCACAGCCAAATTGATCATTTAATCCCAATTTTTAGGAGTAAAAAAATTATTTTATTAACTTCTCCTATCTCGGGCTATCTGTATACAAGCGGCTGACTCCAGGAGAGGGACGAGAGTTGGATGTGGCGGTGGAGATTATATTGAGGAATTTGGAATAAGAATGATTTTTAGACTCCCAAATGACTGTAGTGTTTTACATGCGGAAATATCTGTTATTTAAAGGGCGGCGTGCTGCTTAAGATACTAATACATTTCTAGTAGGGATATCTTTTTCTGTACCGACAGTAGAGCAGCGATTATGTCCCTAAAAGGTGTGCTTATCATATCTAAACTTGTCTCTGAATGCCGGGCATCCTTTAACGGGATTGCGGAGGAGTCACTTTAAAATGGGTGAGGTGACATGGGACCAACTTGTGCAACCATGTTGCCAATGTATTAGCAAAGAAAGGGACAATGCTTAAAGAGGGTGCCATTGACACCTTCTGTGGCATACCCCTCTCTGCTTGCGGAATCGACGCTGCTCTCTACAATCTGGCCCAGGTCAGATGGTCTAGCGAGTCGACATGCTCGACATCAAGAACAATCTGGTCCTCCTTGAACCGGGGCAGGGCGGCTCTGCTACTGCAGCCAGCAAGGAGTCGATCGCGCGACTGCGGTTACTGGGCACTGTCTATTTGGAGCCCATACTAGAAGAATGGGACTCGTTTAGTGATTTCTGTAGAAGGATGTGGAGGAGACGGTAGAACACCTCCTCTATTTTTCCCAGGCGATGGGGTATGTACGGCTAAGATGCCTCGGTCAGCGGTATTACGGGGACCTATCTGGTATATCATCACTGGGCCCAGGTAGGATCAGTTTTTTTTTGAGGTGCAGTGGGTGGTTCACCAGCCCACATCGGGACATTGTTACTCAGTCAATGAAATGAGCGCACTATTTGTCCAGCTGGCCCTACCCAGCGAGATCTCGTTCTTCTCTGAATTTTTCATACCTGCAGTTCTTTCTTTCTCTTATTTTAATCTTTATTTCTTTTTCTATGTCCTGCTTTACTTTTCTCTATCTTCCTTTTGCAAGCAGGTAACACAAAGGAACCAATTAATGGACCTCAGTGGGCTGTGGCAACACGGCTGCCTGCCTAACCTAACCTAATCTAAACGGATAAGACAGATTCATTACCATGGCGAAATGTACCATCTGAAAATCTTTTAACTGAGAAGAAACTCTAAAAAATGATTAAGCATGCTAAGCATTGTCACTGTATACTCTCGCTTATAAAGCTGTCTTGATGAAAAGTTTTTTTCATTTTAAAAACTCAAGAAATAGGAGACTTGAAGAACTTATGGTTTCGTTAAGAAAATTTATTAAATTTGTTGAGAGTATGAATGAGAGCATAGAAAGCACAACTCTTGACATAAAAGTGTATTTTATTTCAGGATTATTTTCCACGGCATATTGCATTATTAAGTCGTTCTTCATACCCATCGTATTCTAATAGTGAATAAAATCTCTTCAAAAGTTCATGTTATTTACTAGGAGCAAAAGAGAATCCAGTATTTATTACTCCAATAAATTTCAGGCCTTTATTGTAAGGCAGAACATGTCAAATTTGGGGAGACCATAAAGTTTTTTTTTTTACAAAACTTCAATATAAGATCAAAATTAAAATAAATTATAAGTCGTCGTGTCTGACACATCTAGCAAGCAGATTTTTGCATTTTACGTGTCAATCAACTTAAAACTAGTAATTCTAGTTTGTAAATGACCGAATTTACCGCCGCTCTGTGATCAGAATCATTTTCGATGGCCCTAACTCTTTAACTTTTAACCATGTTGAAATAGTTTAGTAAGTTTCTTTAATTAGACTTTTTATGTATTAAACCAACCATAATTTTATCCCAATCAATCCATCAGTTTTTGAGCAATTGAAGGCCATATGAAAAATCTGTCGTCTAATTGTTAAGCCAGTTAAGAAAATAAAAGCAAAAAATTTGTTTGGAAACCTTTATTTTCCATTAATAAATAAACTGTTCTAATTTAAAAGGAAATGTTATCAACCAGTCCCCCTGCAACTTTGCTTTAAAACACCTGCAAATCGTTTAATTAATAACTTTGGTATAGCAAAATAACAACTGCCTCTGCTTTTTGCCTAAATTTTTGTTTGTTCACTCACAGATTTGTTACAGATTTTTTTCTTATATTATTCACATGTAGCATATGTCTGTCCAGTGAATATTTAAAAAAAAAAATTTGACTCACTGGTGCAAAGATACAAAATGTAGGACCAGGAACATATTAAAACAATATTATTTTATTAAATAACAATATTTTCCATTTTAATATTTATTATACCTCCTCTTACTTAAATAACAGTGAACGCAAATTATAATTACAATTTCAACTAATTGGAATCAAACCAAATTTAGTGCTGTATTACTTTTATTCCCTAGTAGTCGTCTTGCTTCTTTACTTAAGTCCTTGTTTATTGTTTTCCATTGTTTCCGGATACTGAAGATGATTAATTCTAACGTCTGGTATTGCAATTTATTATGAAATATTACTGTTTAAAAGATTCTTACGCCCACAATTTTTATTCTATAAGTCTTATTTATTAACTTGCTTAGTTTTGATACGTTAACTATTAATTGGTGGAAAAATTTTTGGACATCAAAATGAGCTCTTGACCCACTACGCAACAATGTTTAGGAATGGAACGGGCGTCTGCAGATTTTTTGATTTAGATAACGTTGCGCTTATGGGAGCCGCAAACAGATAGTAACGAATAACATATTTTCTACTTATCGATTAAATTTAAGAAAATTTTCAGAAGAATTTCTTTTCAATAACCCCACTCATTTAGATATGAACTGTGCGTTGATTATACCTCTGAAACTATAATACAATTTTTTGTTGGATTTGCACAAACAATAAACCAAATAAGCTGCCTCAAATACTGTTATTAGCATTTACAAGCATCATAACTATAAGAGATGCAAAATAGAATTAAATTTTTAGTTTTCAATCTATTTTTTTCCAGTTTTTTTTTTCTTTTAGTTTAAAAACTATTAAAGGAAATGCTCGTAAGAGTACAAGAAAAGTATTGTAACTGATGCCTGCCTAGTAAAGCATGATGCATCGTCGTCATCTTCTTTGTTTTTGTTAAACTCCAAAAACAAATCTTCTTGTTATGTGTGATTTTTTTATTCAGCTCGTTCCTAGCGGATAGACAGACTTTAAGACAGACAAATAAATGTATGCATATGAAAAGTTTGTTGATTGTTGATTACAATTGTTTGCCTTTTGGCAAACAACATTTCTACTTCATATTTTTAAGTAAAGATTTGAAATAAAGTCATCTTAATCGATACAAAAATACCCTTTCATTTTTTTTTTAATTATCATAAGAAATTTTTCTACGTTACCGAAAGATACTACGATCGAAAAATAATTGCCCATATTTTGTCACATTTTCAACTGGAATTAAAAATATTTCATTGAAAGTAAGGCATTCTCGATGTCACAACATAAGAATATACTTTCTATCCGATATTGATGTAGACAGCTGTCGTTTCCACAGACAGAGCCATATGCCTCACAGAATGTTAATGGGACATTCTATCGTCATATGCTTAAACAAAATAGTCACCTAAGAATATGTCAACTATCAAAGGTATTCGCAGCCAAATTTTGTGCAAAATTTTTACAGTCAATTACGACAAAAAAACGGGTAAATGCCATGTGATACCGGGGAAGCTATTTGTCCCGTTGGCATTTCCATACATAATTTCATACTTTAACTGTAAAGTCCATTCTAAAAAGAACGTTACATATCTACTGAACAATATAAAAACCATTTGCTTCGCCTGTAGTGTCGTATCTAGAATTTATTTCCATTTACGTTTTGTAATTCTATTATGACTTAAAATTTGTTTCTTTTTCTGTTCGTTGTTTCTTCTGTAATTTTCTTCAAACGAGGGGAGGGCATTCATTTAAATTTTCCGCATTCTGCACAAAATTAATTTTATTATCTGGCGCGTAAATAGTTTTTACTTTATGTGTATACGTGTGTGTTCATTTTCTGCTAGATTTGTGTGCATTTGATTATTTGTTTTTTTTTGTCTCTTTGTTGCTGAAATTAGTCTTTATTACGTGAAATTATTGTTATTAGCAGCTTAGCGCCTGGTTAAATTTGTTTTAATATTCCAATAATAATTTTTTCAAGCACTTTTGTAACAATTCGTTGACTGTTTACTAGATTTGGAGAAGGAAGTCAGTTCATAATAATCAAAAGCGTTATGAAGATTTATGTTCCAATTTGTTTAAAGTATGTCATTTGCGGATTAGAAATATTTCTAAAGCAAATAAGTATTTATTGTAATTAAAACACCATTAGCAGCTGTAGCGAAGGGACTTAAAATCAATAACCTTTTTCACAATACTTATCTACAAAAACTTATTAGAATTTTGATTTCGTAATATTGTATTCCTCGAATGACTTTATCTTTGATAATAAATAATTAATTTTACGAAAACTGCAATAGCTGAATTTGGTTTGAACTAAAAATTGATAATAATGTATAAGAAAAAATCTTATATTTGTAAAAAATTGCTTTACGTGGGAAAACAAAAGTCGAATATAGTTTTTGTATACTTTTACTTAAACATCAAATATAATTTTTATTTTTATCATATTTATTTTCCTTTTTTCTATTTTATCTGTATGCAGGACACTTTAAATGGAATGCCAGATAACTTAATACGTGAAACTTTAATACAACAGGGAAATGGTTAAGATCTCAATATGCTAGATTCCAATGTGAAAAATTCCAGCCTAAAAAACAAAAACAATTTTCCTTTGAATAGAAAATGTCCATAAATATATTCTATCAGTTTATTCTATTTAAAAACGGACCAACTACCATTGACATCTTCAATGGTGTATTTTGCGTATGCAATCGATATCTGTTATTTTATTTTTACTTGATTTCTTTAAAAATAAATATGTATTTTATGAGAAAACGTCAAATGTATTACTACGGGAAAATTATATCTATAGTGCCATTTCGCTACTGCTTATATAGCTTATCAGTGGATTATCTGCAAATATTGTTTAGAAAATTCAAAAGTTTAAGACTCTCAACAAAATCTCAAAAGTCTTTTATACAAAAATACATTACCGATTGGGTAACTATTTGTATTTTGTTCTTTCAACATTTCATAACTTTTAAATTTAAAACAAAAAGGCATTTAAGGAACTTATTTACCACACGTCTCCACTAGACATCAAATTGAACTAGACATGCACAAAACGCCGGCAGAACAACGGTTCATGCTCTTGTATGTGGCGAAAGCGTGTCGATTTTTGTGTTCTAAGCATAATTTTCTGTTTATCGTTAGGATTGCTTCAATGTTTTTAATAAGAAAGAGAGTGTTAGCATTGTTGATCAAAAGATGGCGGTAATTCGAAATAGATAAATCATACTAAAAGTCATATTTGATGGCGAACATAATTGCTCAGACAAATGTTCGGACAACGATGGTTGCACATGGACGAAACATGAACATGGAATGTCTATATTAGCTGAATTCATGTGCGACATTATGTTTAGACCGAGTCGATGGCTCGTGGAGACGCAGTGTTAATAACATTCACATACATATTAACATGTTTTGTTTATGATCTATGATGATGATTTTTTACTGTATTTGTATTTGTTGCCAACCATACTAAAAAATTCAACAGTATACATCACTTAAATCATATTCTATCAAAAATTTAAGTTAAATTCATTGCGTTTGTAAAAAAAAGCAAAACAGTAAAAAATTTTATTTTCTATTAAATTAAAAACTAAAAATTTAAATTTTAAAACTTTTTATTTTTCGTATGGTAAGTGCGATCATTTTCGTAGTTTTCTTAAAGAAATAAAATTTTATTTTTTCTTAAGTACATTGTAGTTTGGCACATACAATTTAATGTATTTGCTCAATTGTTTAAGTTTACTTAAGTTATCTTATACACATAATAGTTGGACCCATGGCGCAATAATACCAGGTAAATGCATTAGCTTTTACGTGTATTTTGTTTTTGTAAAAAGTTTGGAGCTGTCATAAACGTCTGGCAATATGTGTGTATGTATTTCAATATATTTTTCGTGGCTTATTTTTCACAACTACATACACACATATTGTCAGACGTTTTTGACAGCTCAATAAGATTTTACAAAAACAAAACACACGTAAACGCTAAAACATATGATAAACACATGATCTGATTCAGTCACCTGTTCAATGCGCCTTGGTTGGGCCTTTAAACTGCCGTCATGGCTATAGAATATTTGTTTGTAAACCTAAAAACAGCAATTCACCGTCTTTCATACTTTCAAGAGATTGCTGTGTATAGTTCAGATAGTTGGGAACCACTGTATTCTTTCATATTCTTAGGTGCTCGATCCATCTTAATCTGATACTAAATAACCTGCTTCGTCAGTGAAAAGCTAAAAGAATGAAAACAGATTTGAAGGCAAAGAGGTCAAGAACTGCGTTTTTCTTTCTTCAGGATGTAGATTCTGAAAGTGGACATTAAAAAAATTCTCGAAACTAAACTTTATTTTTAAGGCAAAAAAGCAAGATAAAACAATTAATAATAAATTAGCATTAAATTATTTACTCTAGCAAAATGCGACTTGGCCAGCACTGAAGCAATGTATACATTAGCAATGATGGTACAAATATCTACCCAGAAATAAATACAACCCTAAAACTATTGAATACAATTAACAAAAAGAACTGCTTTTTTTTAGCCAGTTTAAAGTGCAGTGCCTTTAAGGCCCTCTTGGCCATATTTTAGGACGTCCTTTAAGTTCAAAGTGATTTTTTTTAATCAATTATGTAAAATGTCAAAAAAGTCATATAAAGTATTTGAGTGATATATCTTTTTTAAACGATTGAGTCCAAGAAGAAAGTTTTAATACAAACACATAAATTTTCTTTGATATCCCTCTCGTAGTCGCATTAAAAGTGAACGTTTTTTTAACGTTAATTAAGAAAATTTCTTGCTAATAACGGACAGGTACTTAGTTAAAAATATTTTGATGGTATCATGCCCATTTATTACAAAATTTCAACAAACTGCTGTTAAATTAGTAAAAATTACTAAAAACAAGAGGTGTTTAATTATTTAAATTAAGTACTTTAATAGAAAAAAACATTAAAGTAAAGAAAATGACTCATAGATAATTTTCTTAAGCTGAAGTCAACAGATTGTGATAAAATTATCATTGTTTTTCAAATACCGCTTGCATGTATCAACAGATCTTAAGATATTTCAGAATTGAAAGATTCATTTTATAATTAAAATTTAATTGTTTAGCATTTAAATCGATGACATTACTTTGTCTCTAAGAAAATAATTAAAAGGAATTTTTGAACGAATTTGAGATAAACAGGTAAAAGTGCTACATTCGAATGTGCCGAGTAAAGTAATTCCAATCAAGAAATATTTGTTATTGGGGTCACAGAATATCCAAAAATAAGAAAGAAGTAATTACTTAATGTCATTGGCTTTTAATGGGTTGAGCATTTTTTTAAATTGTTGTATTTTTTTAAATATAGATACACAATTGTACTTTTCTATGAAAAGTCCAGAGGCTAATTACTCGGAAAATATGGGCAAGCGCCAATGTTTTATAATTTTATAAGGGTTATTATCAGAATTCATAACCTTAAAGAAAAACTTTACTCTTCAAAACCTTAAAGAAAAACTTTACTCTATCGCCTTTAGCGCAAGATTGTTTGAAATGGCATATTTGCAAAGAATTAAAAATTTAAGCAGAAATTATGAAAATTAAAAAATTAAAAAAAAATACTATTATATTGTAAAAATATCGTTAAGATCACATAACGAACCCTAACGAAGGAGCGATTAGGAACGAAATTGTGTAAAGTTCTAAAATAAGATAGATAAAGTCTAAGTTGTCAAGCTAAGGTGGATGGTAGAGCATGGCTGCATGAATTTAAATAATAAAAAAAGTTTTTTGATGTTTGATTTTGGTTGTGTTTTGATACCAGTCGAAATGCATCACTGCCTTTAAACAATATCTTTTTCTAATCAATCGATTTCTATTATGAACTTTATTAAAGCCGTCTATAACACATACCTTCCACATACATTAATAGTCCAAGATCCGATTTTTTATATTTAACGTATTTCTGGTGATCAGAATGAACTTTGTGTTCACAGCATTTGGAGTTTTCTTAGAATTTTAAAAATATTTTGCATGCATTTCAAAAAAAAAAAAAAATGATGATATAAAATTTGTTTTGATGTATTTTACTAAAGAATAAACAAGTAAAAGTGTTATATATATATCCATCTTACCCTTTACCACAGTGATGTTAAATATTGAAAATTAAAATACAAAAGAGCTACGAAAACGACTTTTTTAGTGAGTTTTAAATTTAAAAAAAACAAAATTATATTAAAAAATTTAAAGTATGTTCCTATAAAAAATTAAATACAGGCAAAGATCGTATTAGAACCAAGCAATGCATTTCCTGTGTGAAAAGAGATGTTTTTTTTTGCAATTTTAAGGCAATACTTGTGAATTTGTCTTCTCAACTACTTTTAGTTTTTTTATACCTTTATTTTTTAATATAATTTAATTTCTTTTATGAAATTCAAGCCTTCTTTTTTGGCGAAATTATTAAAGGGTGATTTTTTAGCTATTATCTTTTTGGCAACACTGGTTTAAACAGCTGACGCACGTTTCGTGTCAAACATCTTCAGTTCGGTCTATAATTTAACCATGAATCGGCTTACAAATGAAAAACGCTTGCAAGTTATTGAATTTTACTATCAAAATGCGTGCTCCATTCCATTCAATTTTATAGTCAGTTAAATCGACCCACTGAAGCGGACTATTGTGACTATCTCACCAAATTTACATTGTTGGACACTAAACCACAAAAACGCTTACGTAGAGTGCGAGCTGAAGAAAATTTCGCAGCTGTATTGACCTGTGTTAATGATGACCATCAATTATCGATTCGTCGCCGTTCGCAGCAATTGAGCCTCTGTTACTCAACAACGCGGAAAATTTAGCGGAAGGATTTAGGTGTGATGCCTTTCGAAATACAGCTGGTGCAAGAATTGAAGCCGAACGACCTACCGCAACGTAAAATTTTTGGTGAATGGGCTCTTGGAAAGTTGGCCGAAGATCTACTTTTTTACCGAAAAAAGCTCATTTTTGGCTCAATGGGTACGTGAATAAGCAGAATTGTCGATTTTGTAGTGAATATTAGCCAAAAGTATTGCAAGAGCTATTAATGCATCCAGAAAAAGTCACAGTTTGGTGCGGTTTATGGGCTGGTGGCATCATTGGACCGTACTTCTTCAAAGATGATGCAAATCGTAAGGTAACTGTGAATGGCGGGCGCTACCGTGCGATGATATCAAACTTTTTTTTGCCCAAAATGCCAGAGCTTGACTTGCATGACATCTGATTTCAACAAGACGGTGCCACATGCCACACAGCACGCGCAACAATGGGCTTATTGAGAGGTGGGTTCGGTGAACATTTTATTTCACGTTCGGGACCGGTCAACTGGCTGCCTAGATCATGCTATTTAACGCCTTTAGACTATTTTTTGTGGGGCTATGTGAAAGCTTATGTTAATACAGACAAGTCCGCTTCAATTGACGCATTGAAAGACAACACTGAAGCATTTATTTGGGAAATACCGCCCGAAATGTTGGAAGGATTATGGAAAGAGTATCCCAAAATTGGACTAAGCGGAGGGATCATTTGAGGCGCAATCAAGGTCAACATTTGCATAAAATAATCTTCAAACATTAAATTATATGGACCGTACTATCGACTTTAATAAAGATCTCATGCATTTTTCTGAATTTTATGTGTTTTTTTAAGTTTCCTATAGCTCTTAAAAAATCAACCCTTTATTTCTTGTGAAATTTTTGTGAAAATGTTATATTTGTGTTTTTTTTTACTTGAAAAAATTAGCATTATTCATCTTATAACGAGAACATATTTTTATCTCAACCGTCAGCTGCCCAACTATTTTGCACTGGCTGTCAACGTTTATGATTTTTATGGAAAACATTAGTTTTTTATAGCTCTTATTGTAACAAAAGTTTTCACTAGTTTTCTCTATGGTATTTGCATTTCTACATTTTCTTTTCTAATTAAAAACTTCCAATGTTAAATTAGTTATAATCAATTTCTAAAGAAGGAGTTCAAACATTAATTAGAAAATGTTGTGCCAAGAAGAATATTAACACAGGTCAACACGACTTTGTAACAAGAAAGGTGCTTACTAATATTGAACTACCTACCTATCCAGATATAAAAACAATGTTTAATTTGTCCAAATTCAAACAGGCAAATTTTACTGTTGTCATACCTTTCGGTGAAGACCGTCGTCACTGGCTGTTTACTTAGTACGATTGGCGAGCGCTTTCGATGTAAAGACATCATTTTCAAGCCGCGTTTTGATTAGTACTGGTTAGATAGTGTAAGGTGTTTGTTGCATAGATAGTGGTGGGTTCAGGTAGTTTTGTCCGTTAGGATGGTGTCTATTTAAAAATGGTATTATGCAGGTAGATTGCCTGATATCTGTCATCTTTATTGAAGGTATATAATTTTAATATTTCTGTCTTTTATTATTAGGTAGGTAAGTGTGACCATCTGTGGGTGTTTTGCGTTTGTAAGTTTGTTTTAATAGTTTAAGTGGTGTAAAAATTGTGTCCGAGGTTGTATTTACCTGTTCGTTAATAATATCTCCGTTAAACGTTCGTGTTTTGTATATTTCCATGTTTTCCAGTCTTCGTCCTTTTTTACTAGGATGTATTAACGTCATACATTCATCTATTTCCCTTGGCTCGTGTTCATGTGTGTTAAGATGTATTGCGAAGTTAGAGTCTTCTCTTTTCCGTTTATATGATCGTATGTGTTCTGTGAACCTTGTTTTTAATGTTCGTCCAGTTTGTCCTATGTATGTATGGTTGCAGGTGCAAGTAAGTCTGTATACTCCGCTGGTGTTAAATTTATCGGTTATTTCTGTTCATGTCTTGAGATTGTTTCGTAGAGTGTTGCTCGTCTTTAGTGCTGTCTGTAAACCTTCTTTTTGAAAAAGGTTAGTTAATCTATATATTTCTGGTCCTGTGTAAGTAAAAATATGTCGTCGTGTTGTATCGATTGTGTCCTTGTTATCTTTCTTCTTGTTTTTAGTGTTGTATTGTCTAAGTAGTTTGTCGATAGTAGTGCAGTTGTAACCGTTATTTTTAGCTATAGTGTAAATTGTGTCCAGTTCTTTGTTATATTTGTCTGGAGAAAGTGGGACTGTCTTAAGTCTGTTAATCATATGTCTAAATGCTGCGAGTTTATGTTGGGTGGGATGGTTTGAGGAACTGTGGATAGTTATGTCTGTTGTGGTTGGTTTTCTGTATATGTCTAAGTTTAATGAGTCAATTCCTCGTGTTATTGTTATGTCAAGATAATGTAAAGTTCCGTCTTTCTCTTTTTCTATTGTGTATGTGATTTTATTATGTATTGTGTTTAAATCCGTTAGAATTTCCTCTGCGTTGTCCCTTTCTAGGATGCATATTATGTCGTCTACGTATCTGTAATAATGAGTTATTTTATGTTTTTTCATTAGGGTTTTGACGTGCAGTTGTTCTAAATGTTGCATAAATATCTTTGTAAAAATTGCGGATGTCGGGTTTTCCATGCCGAGTCCATCAGGTAATTTATAAAAGTTATTGTTAAATCTAAAGTAGTTTTGTTTTAGTATCGTTTTTGCAATATCCATTATTTCGTTAATAGATTGATTTTCGTATAAGTTGAAAAGCATGTTACGTAGAATTGTTAACGTTTCTTGTGTGGGTATTGATGTATATAAATCCTTAATGTCGTAGGAAACAAGTCTCGTATTTTCGGTAATTTTGATGTCCTTAAGTTTATTGATAAGGTCTTGTGTATTGTGCAACATATATATGTTCTGCAAATTTATTTTCCCTTTCAATAATATGGTGAGGTGCTTAGCCAAGTTATATGCAGTGCGGGTTTGTAATTTACTATAGGTCTGATCGGTATATTTTCCTTGTGAATTTTGGGTTGTGCTCTAAGTGTAGGGGGTCCTGGATTCATGTTCATGTATATGTATAGTTTACCGTCAGTAAACGTTTTACAGCGTTTTAGTAGGCTGCGTATTTCCTTTTGGAATGAATCGGTTGGGTCATTTTTAAATTTCGTACATTTTGTCTGTTGAATGAATTGTTGTGTTTTGTCTATATAATCTTTTTTGTACATTATTACAGTCGTGTTACCTTTGTCCGCTTTAGTAAGTACTAGATCATTATTTCGTAGTTTTGTCTTTATCTGTTTAGTAATTTTCTGTTCGCTAGGATTTGTTTTGGATATAGTGTTTTCTTTTATTGTTTTTTCGAGTACATCGGCTATCTTGTGTCTTAAGTGTTCTTGTCGATCAGTTGGTAAGTGTGTTATAGTAGCTTCGGCGTCTACAATTTGGGTTTCAATTGTTCTTTGTATTTTGTCAAAAGGTAAATTATGTTTTAGTCCCTTCTCCATTAGCTTTGTTTCATTGTCGCTGAATCGTACGGTTGTAAGGTTTTTCACACGTGGGTAAAATTCTGTGTTTGTGCGTTTGTCGGTCTGTTTTGTAAGTTTTGTAAACTTTCTTTCCATTCGCTTGTATTTTTCAGTCATTTGATTTTGTATCCTTTCATCTAAGTAGTGTAAAAATGAGGGAAATAAATGGTAAAGGTTTTGTTTTGTTAATAGGTCTGTTACTTCGAGATGAATGTGGTAAATTTCTTTGTTAAGTTTGTCTTTTTTAATGTAAAGAGAGCGTATTTCAGTCTTTATCCATGTCAATTGGGCTACACGCTTTGCGTGTTGGGAAGCGTATGTTTGGGTTGTAATGTTAATTGTTAAAAATTACTAAACAGATAAAGACAAAACTACGAAATAATGATCTAGTACTTACTAAAGCGGACAAAGGTAACACGACTGTAATAATGTACAAAAAAGATTATATAGACAAAACACAACAATTCATTCAACAGACAAAATGTACGAAATTTAAAAATGACCCAACCGATTCATTCCAAAAGGAAATACGCAGCCTACTAAAACGCTGTAAAACGTTTACTGACGGTAAACTATACATATACATGAACATGAATCCAGGACCCCCTACACTTAGAGCACAACCCAAAATTCACAAGGAAAATATACCGATCAGACCTATAGTAAATTACAAACCCGCACTGCATATAACTTGGCTAAGCACCTCACCATATTATTGAAAGGGAAAATAAATTTGCAGAACATATATATGTTGCACAATACACAAGACCTTATCAATAAACTTAAGGACATCAAAATTACCGAAAATACGAGACTTGTTTCCTACGACATTAAGGATTTATATACATCAATACCCACACAAGAAACGTTAACAATTCTACGTAACATGCTTTTCAACTTATACGAAAATCAATCTATTAACGAAATAATGGATATTGCAAAAACGATACTAAAACAAAACTACTTTAGATTTAACAATAACTTTTATAAATTACCTGATGGACTCGGCATGGAAAACCCGACATCCGCAATTTTTACAAAGATATTTATGCAACATTTAGAACAACTGCACGTCAAAACCCTAATGAAAAAACATAAAATAACTCATTATTACAGATACGTAGACGACATAATATGCATCCTAGAAAGGGACAACGCAGAGGAAATTCTAACGGATTTAAACACAATACATAATAAAATCACATACACAATAGAAAAAGAGAAAGACGGAACTTTACATTATCTTGACATAACAATAACACGAGGAATTGACTCATTAAACTTAGACATATACAGAAAACCAACCACAACAGACATAACTATCCACAGTTCCTCAAACCATCCCACCCAACATAAACTCGCAGCATTTAGACATATGATTAACAGACTTAAGACAGTCCCACTTTCTCCAGACAAATATAACAAAGAACTGGACACAATTTACACTATAGCTAAAAATAACGGTTACAACTGCACTACTATCGACAAACTACTTAGACAATACAACACTAAAAACAAGAAGAAAGATAACAAGGACACAATCAATACAACACGACGACACATTTTTACTTACACAGGACCAGAAATATATAGATTAACTAACCTTTTTCAAAAAGAAGGTTTACAGACAGCACTAAAGACGAGCAACACTCTACGAAACAATCTCAAGACATGAACAGAAATAACCGATAAATTTAACACCAGCGGAGTATACAGACTTACTTGCACCTGCAACCATACATACATAGGACAAACTGGACGAACATTAAAAACAAGGTTCACAGAACACATACGATCATATAAACGGAAAAGAGAAGACTCTAACTTCGCAATACATCTTAACACACATGAACACGAGCCAAGGGAAATAGATGAATGTATGACGTTAATACATCCTAGTAAAAAAGGACGAAGACTGGACTTTCTTGAAAACATGGAAATATACAAAACACGAACGTTTAACGGAGATATTATTAACGAACAGGTAAATACAACCTCGGAAACAATTTTTACACCACTTAAACTATTAAAACAAACTTACAAACGCAAAACACCCACAGATGGTCACACTTACCTACCTAATAATAAAAGACAGAAATATTAAAATTATATACCTTCAATAAAGATGACAGATATCAGGCAATCTACCTGCATAATACCATTTTTAAATAGACACCATCCTAACGGACAAAACTACCTGAACCCACCACTATCTATGCAACAAACACCTTACACTATCTAACCAGTACTAATCAAAACGCGGCTTGAAAATGATGTCTTTACATCGAAAGCGCTCGCCAATCGTACTAAGTAAACAGCCAGTGACGACGGTCTTCACCGAAAGGTATGACAACAGTATTTTATTTACTGGCGGAATAAATCCAATTAACTTAATACCAAGGCAAATTTTACTTTGACAAAGTTTTGTTAAATTTCTTTTAAACTTTGTGTTGTGTTCAGCCACACAAAGTTTTCTTTCACAAATTTTGTTTTCTTCTGTGTGATCCTTCTTAATTTATAAACGTTTTGCATTTGGTGCTTAAACACATATGTATATACATATATACAACTGTGTACAAGCAACGAACGAAAAACAAAGCAACTTTGCGAGTACATCAAAGTCTGTACTGCTTATCATTCTTTCTCCCTCTCTCGCACATAAAATCAAAACTTTTCAAAGTAAACTTTCCTTGTGTAAATGCACCCTTTGATTCCATCAGGTCTTGCTTTTGTGTTAGAGCTACTACCCACAAAATTTAATATCAAACATGCTTTAGTTTTATATTCACACGGAGAATTTACTATTTCAAGACCGTTGTTTTGTTTACTGTTGTTTGTGTTAAGTGATTCTTATATAATGTCAAGAAAGTGTATAAATGATCCTGACAATTTTCGTTATATATGTGCAGACATTATTTTTAAAACTTAGCAATGAAATTTGACACCTTTAGTAACCAAGTTATATGCACAGTATTTTGGCTTTGCTATCGGACAACAAGACAAAGCGTTGGTTCCACATATCTGTTGTGTTACATGTGTGGGTCATCTTACTGGATGGGCAAAACGATCTCGATCTATGCCATTTGCAATTCCGATGATTTGGACGGAACTAACGAACCACTCATCTGATTGTTATTTCTGTTTAACTGATAAAAAAGGTATAATAATTAAAAAAAAAGTAAAATTAAGCATCATAACCTGTCATCTGCAAAAAGGCCAGTTCCTCACAGTAAAGAACTACTCATACCAGAACCACCTAAAAGTTCCGATCTGCCTGCTACACTAGAAACAATCGAATCCGTAATTTTAGATCCTGACTTCCAAGTAGCTTCCTCACCGAATGAGCTGCATCTACTATCTTAAGGAGACCTTAATGATTTTGTACGTGACTTAAATTTGTCCAAAAACCAGCAGAACTTTTGGGCTCTCGATTAAAGGGATGGAATTTTTTAAAACCAAAAACAAAAGTATGTTATTTTCGCAATCAAGATCAAACGCTAAAACTTTATTTTTCACAAGATGATCAGTTGGTTTATTGCAATAATGTCTGTGACCTAATGATCGCTTTGGATATAGAATATAAGGCAGAAGAATGGCGTTTATTTATAGATGGATCAAAAGTAACTTTAAAGGCTGTTCTTTTACACTTCGGAAATGAACTTCCGTCTATACCACCTGAAGCTTCTAATATGAAAGAGTCAATATAATGAACTCAGCTGGAAAGTTTGTGGAGATTTGAAGATAATTGCCCTAATATTAGGATTACAATTAGGATACACAAAATACTGTTGTTTTATTTGTGAGTGAGACAGCAGAGACCGAAAAAATCATTATATTAAAAAAGACTGGCCTAAACGGGATTTCCTTACTCCAGGACAAAAATAATATTAAAAATCCCCCTTTAGTGCAGCTGAATAATATATTTCTACCAGCTTCACACATTAAACTTGGGCTCATGAAAAATTTTGTTAAAGCTATAGATAAGAATTATGATGGTTATTTATATTTGAAAGAAAAGCTCCCTAAGCTGAGCGAAGCAAAAATTAAAGAAGGCGTATTTATTAGTCCTCAAAACAGGCAATTAATGAAAGATAACATATTTAAAGAAAAACTAAGTGATTTGAAAAAATCAACTTGGGAATCCTTCATGAAAGTGACTCAAAATTTTCTCGGAAACCACCGATCGAATGACTGTGAAAGTATTGGCGAAGAGCTTTTATCTGCATATAAGGCTTTAGGGTGTAATATGTCGTAGAAAATACATTTTCTACATTCACATTTATACTTCTTTGAACACAGTGAAAGGTTTCACCAAGATATTTCTACTAAAGAAAAAAGATATCAAGGCAAGTGAAGTCCACGTATGCTGGCGTTATTGTTGGATATTACAACGATACGACCTTGAAGCAAAGTATAGAAGAAAATCTTAAGGATATCCCGATTATATTATTGCAATATAGAGAAATAACTTCACTTTGTCGATAAATATTGAAATTTTCTAAAATATGTAAAAATTTAATTGCAAAAAAAACTGATCGTATTTGCAACATTTTGCGGATTCCTTATCCTTGTTCGAAATATCATTAGACAATAGTTTTTATGTTACACACAAAAACTGTTTTTTTGTTGACCAGTGTAATTTGTTTAAAAAAATAGCAGAAAATTAAATATCAAATATCTCAAAATAACCTTTACATTAATTCTTACTAAACATTTCATAGAGACTTCTTACCAATTAAATAAAAATTATGCATCATGTGTTTGTTACTACAAATTAATTCGGAGTGTATTTTGCGACACCAGTAGCGGTTACAATTTCTTTTTTTTTCTTATTAATGAAAAGGAAGACACGAAAAGGGTGTAAGTTAATACATTGCTTGTTCATCTAAGCTTTTCTATTGCGTTAACAAGAAAACACAATTTAGTTTTATTCACATCAAAAACACGTTACGTGCTTCTAATTTTATACGATAGACAGCCGTTAAAAAAATAAATAAAAATAATTCTTCTCTCTTCATCTGCCATTAAAAAGGCTTTTGGCAAACTATAAAAAATATTACACCGTAGATCTTTTTCCCCTTTAAAGTTCCAAACTGCTTTTACGCTCAAAGAGAGAATAAAAAAAAAAAAACAATAAAAAAAAGATTAACTATTTAACCGCAGCTTACCAACGAACAGTAGAAATTATTTTTTAGATTTCTAGCACCTCCAACTAGTTAAAGTAGTTAAAAAAGAATTAAAATAGACTCACATTTATTTTATTGTACGGACACGATATTGGCTTAATTTTTATTGGCTTCAATGTTACTTGGGAAATATTTTTAGGAAAATATTTATTAATACTAATGATTTTGATAACTTCTGTTTTAAGTCTTCTTCATGATTATTAAAAAGGAAATTAAAAAATTTCTTAACGTTTTATAGGGGTGCTAATTGGATAATTTTCGGTAGAAGCATTTAACATTTTTAAAAACATTTTAGTTATTTTAAGACTTATTTAAAAACATGACCCACTGTCTGTCAGACACTCAAAAAATATATGGGAAATTCATAAACCTTTGGCATTTTTAAGTTGCTTTTGTTTTCGTTAGTAACAAAAAATTTTATTATTAAATTTTTATATCTTTCAAAGATTTAAAGATATAACAAAATATGTGCGCAGTAAATACGTAACGGTTAAAAAAAATACGGTGGCGCATAGTTAATATTTTAAAGAGAAGCCTGTGAAAAGTTGTTTTGTTGTTTCTATTTTTTGTGTAAAATAGACAATACTTTACGCTCCAATTTAAAATATTAATGTAAAAAATTGACAAACAGAAAATTAAAGTTTCGAGACTTATTCTTTTATATTTTTTAGCCATTTGCTTTTGTGACGATTTTGTATCATATATTGTAAGAACCTTGTCCTCCCTAGACAGTTGATAAAATCCTAAACCTTAAAGTATATTTGTTCAATTCACAAACTATGGTAAATTGTAAGTTGTATTAAATACAAGCAGAGTAATTGTGAACACTCTGCTGTAGTTTCTATTGGTAAACTTGCAATAAAAACTAAAATCAAACTTTGAAATAAAATTTAAATTAAAAAATAGCTATATGAAATTCGAATCAAAATTACCCTAATATGTATTAAAATAAAGGCATATTTTTACACAAATGTTGTATACGTTTTAACACTTTGTTCTTTGTGTTTTTTTTTTTCCTAAAATACTTAAAGATTGAATTAGCCTTTTTCTTTCATCTTGCATCAAACTTTTAAATTATTTGAAAATTTTTTATCATTTATTTTGAAGAGAAAAAGAAATATAGCATGCGCGTTGTATAGTCCATTCGAATATTGTAGCTCTTACTTTTCAATTTCTTCATCCTTCAGCATAACTTCTGCATAATGCAAAAATAAGTGTTCTTGATCTTTGATAGCAATAATTAACCCAATTATTTTTATTATTTTTTATTTATTTATTTATCTATCATAAAATTAAATTATAACTACAAATTATAAGTATTGGATCAATAGCAATAGACTTTTCTAGATTTTATTAAATTCTTTAATTTCGTAGTATAAGCGTAACAAAATTTTTGCCAAAGATGAAAGATGTTGCAAATGTAAAAAATTTTTTGTTTTTCAACATCTTCCGCGCATTCCTCATAGATGTGTGCAAGTGTAAAAAATGTATGTCATTTTGAAGAGATATCGCACGACAAAGTGTACTGTTAACAGTTGTTACTAAGCACATAAATGTATGTATAAAAACTCTAAGAAAGCTTAATAGTTAAAACGCTAATTAAACATTACTGCTACGTGCAGAGACTAAAATATACAATAACAATTTAAACTCTATTAAGGCTGTAACAGGTGAAGCATTTTTCAGGACTTACGTAACACACTAAACTTTTTAAGTGCTTGTTGGGCCATATTTATCTAAAAAAAAAAAAAACAAAACACTATTATATTATTTAAAATCTTAAGAATTATACAAATATTTTTTTATTTTTTTTATTTAAACGATTTAAGTTCAATAGGCTTTCTGATTTTCCAAAGCGGCAGTATAATTCCGTTTTCCGTTGAAATTCATTTTTAGCAATAAAATCTTTGTTGGTACTTCAATATGATGTTGTTCTTGCAATGTGCTTCGTTTTCCTTTTCTTAAGATTCTTTAGAAAGAGAGGGGGTATATTTCTCATAGAACAGTTTTTTATTAGATAGTTTTACTTTTTCACGGGCGTAGTCACCAAACTACTTACCATTTATTTTTCTACGGCATGATATAGCTTTACAAAAAGATCTAACTGTATTTTCATCATTCGAATTTCGTTCTCCCATTATTTTCTTCCCTCTTCGCCTACCAATATTGTTTCTTTAAGAAGTCTAAAATATAAATCGTAACTGAATTTAAGTATATCTTCTTTGGCTATAATTAAAACTGGAAGCCACATTTTTGGAACTTGAGTTGCCCGTGCATTAGCTATTGAATTTCAAAAGTGACGACTAAAAATTAAATAAATAAATAAAAAGACTTTTGGCATTCTCGCAAAATGTGTCGCTTCTTCTCTTTATTCTCATTTAGACAAAAAAAACCTTAAAATAGTTTTCTTTCCCCTATTGTTTGAAAATGGTTTTACCAACGAGTTTCATTGGCTTACTGGTATGATTTTTATAAAACTGTTAAAACTTTGCGACATATCCAAAACAATAAAATTTCTCTGTTTTTTTTTAGATAAAAAACTTGTCTCAATAATTGGACAGAATTATCCAATGCGGGTCAAAACTAAATATCTTTAATCTGAATAGAAAAAATCTCAAATTAATTTTTTGGTAGTTTATTACCCACGGCTCTGTTGTACATCATTTTTTGGGGACGAAGCAATGCAAATCTGGAACTTTGCTTTTCGAAATTTTTAATGGATTATTAAATGATCGAAATCAATATTTATTAATACCGAATATTTGCATGCATATTCATAAATTTAGAATGTGCGATATTAAAACAACTGTTACCTTTTAGTCTTGACAGTCAAACGTCAGGTGTTGTAGTTATGAAATCGCAGTCGCATTTATTCTTATATTCTTCTCCTATAAATCTACAAATCTTTCTTACCTCTAATAAAATATTAAGTTTGTATCGATTTCTAAAGAAATGCTGTGCTTAACAACATTTTGCGTTATACATAGTTCTTGCTTGGTTGGTTTTGCTTACAGTATAAAAACATTTTTTTCTTTATTCGCCTTATTGTAGTACTTCTTTGCGGCTGCTTCTTTACAAACCTTTTTAAATTTATCAAACATACATTTATATAGAAAAAAAATATATATTGGTACCATTAATAATACAACTTGTTATTTCCCTTTGGACTTTTTTATTGAACATTTCTGCAAAAGTAATAATTCAATAAAGTTGTCAAAACGTAACACAGAAGTTGGTTTGGCAACGAAAAATAAAACAAAATAATAAGGAAAAAATTCATGAAAACTATGTCGACTTTGTAAGAGCATACACTAAAAGAAGAAATTTTGTTAAAAGTAAAATTAATAAACATTCGATGATTATGTTATTGTCTAACGTCCTTAGCTCTGCTATTACCAAAAGCGATTGGAGCGCTAATCGAACATATATCTGCGGTTAAAGTGTGCAGATATTGATCCTACTGGACCTTTAGAAACTTTCTTTTCCTTTCTCTATATTCCATAGGGAAGTCGTAGGAGTTGCATATTATAGTAGCATAATTTAATAATAGATCTTAAAAAATTAGTCGTGCAGTGAGGCGATATGATAGTAAAGTATCTTTAGTCCACTTGATGGTGCCCCTTTAATAATTTAAATAACTCTTGTTGGTGTACTGATCACTTATATAAATCTTTGAACAGAAAATTCTAAAACTACAATAATTTTACCTAAGCAAATATTTTCAGAGAGGACATGGAAGATCTTGAATCTGATATTTCATTTGTAACCCTCATATGTGTAAGTTATAATTCAAAAAAATAGTCTAAAAATAATTTTGTATTTCCAAACTCTTTATTATTATGCATTTCCTTAACTCATTTATCAATGATCGATAAGAGTTTTCTTGGAGTTAAAAATTAGAATAAAGGTTATTTAAAATTTTACTTAGTCTCTTAATAAATTTGCTTTGGCTTCAATAATACAATTGATTCAAATTTCAATTAAAGTTCAGTTAAAGTATAGAATCTAAGCATTATTTTTTACAGCCTCGTTAAATAAATTCGAAGTTATGCTTAAGTTTTTTATTTCGTTTAAGTTAATTTTAAAATTTTAGAAAAGAAGAAGAAAAGTCCGGTAGAGTATGAAACATGGATTTGAGTGTATGAAGCATATATATAACCACTTTCAACCATAAGAACCCGGTAGCACAAAAGTAATATTAATTTGCTTAATTTTTCATTGTGCTTTGATTCTATGTTAAAGAAAGATATAGAATTAGTTGATGACAAATAACAGAGCAAAAAAAGGAAATTATTGTTTCTGCTTGATTGACCAATATTCGGTCTGCTACACAAATGAGCGAAAAACAAAATGGGCATATTTGTGTTGCACAGAGAGAAATACAAAATGCAAGAAGAGCCATTGCTCTTTAAAGTGACCGTTTCTATGGACTTTTTATTTTAGAACGGCACTGCTTACTGTCAAGCATTGAAGGCAAATGTAAACCGATTTTTTCAGACTTTTTACAGAATTGTGTCTCGTGAATTTTTAGTTATATTAGGAAGGCTCAACCGCTCACCCAGCCTGGTCAACCGCGGTTTATTAGACAATCTCAAATGTACTTTAATTCGTTAGGTGATGACTGATATAAAATTAAAATGAAAGCAAGGCTAATTTTCCTTATGCATTCGTCTGTGTCATCAATTCGGTTATTAGTTAACAATTCAAGAACTTCGTTTTAGAGTTCTTTTAAAAAATTTGTTTTATCCATTGCATTACATTCTGAGAAAACTTTTGAATAACAAACAAAAGAGAAAAACTCAGTGGCGACAGGCTTTTAAATGAGGTTATGTATTTTTTTTTCCTACCAATACTCAAAAGTGCAACAATAGCTTCTTTAAAGAATAGTTCCTTTAAAAAAGCCGTGCATGGTAAAAAAAACATCAAAGTGAACCATAATAAACATTAAATTTTTACAACATTTAGAATTGCAATAAGAATCGGCATCAATATTTACTGTACAACTAACGTAGCTAAAATTATAAAAAAAACAGCAAGAGGAGTGAAAATAATCCAAGCAATAAAAAATTAATGCTATGATTATTAGGGTTTTAAAAAATATTGGCCTGACCATCAGTCGTCAACACCTGTTCGCTATGTCTGCTCTGAGACGATGTGAAAGTGATGATGACTATTTTGTCGATAATGATGAAGATGATTTTAGTTGTACGCCATAGATCATGTTGAAGAAATTTTGAAGATAAATAAACAAGAAGCAAATTAATTAATTTGGAATGAATCCAACAAATAAAAATTTTATAAAGTATTAATTATGTTGCTAAATTTTTATTTTTATATTCACTTTTTTAATTAAAAATTTTTGTTTAATTATATATTTTTTTTTTTTTTGTTCGTCAAGCTACGCTGAGCAGGTAGCTTTTTTAATTAATGACAATTTTTGTGTATCGTAAATTTAGTTTCAATGCACGTTTTGTTAAGAACTTGTTGTAGCTCTCTACGCGACTATTTCCTATAGTTTTGGGAAAGCTTAAAATAATTGGCAACCTAAATAAGAATCTTTTCCATTTTTGCACTGCAATCAACTCTAAATGAACACTTTAAACAGCCACAAGCCTTTGCGGGAGTAGCTTTAAAACAAATCTGAATCAAATAACAAAAGGAAAATATTGTAAAAAACCCAACTTTGTTTCGTTCCCACAAGGTATTACAGAAAATAGCGAATGGTTGTGGAATGAATTTTATTATTGCAAATTTATATATCTGCTTTGGTTTTTATTGATCTAGAGTAGAGAAGTAATAATAAAATACAATTTTCACACAACTCATTGGCTTTTAAAACCATAAAAAATTAAGATTTGTTTCCGCTTGGATTTGTTTGCTCTTTTTTAAATTAGAACAAAATAGAAGCTTTGGTAGCCTGGATTTGATATGTTAAACCACCATGTATAGACACACTTGTCAATGACATTCCTTGAATTCGCACCTGGTCATAAAAGTAGTTCAAAAGACAACAAGAACAAGGAGATTTAAAAAGAAACATAAAACACAAATACAAACACATATCGAACGCGGCAAATGTCACGAAATCACAATAACGTTTATGGTTTAAAATACATGATGGTCAAACTACAGAATTAGTGAGGGGCAAGCAAAATAAAAATTTAATGGCAAAAGTTCCTTAAGTTGCTAAATTTGCAGCGCGATATCACTAAAACTCTTCTTAATATTTCCGACATTCTAATTAGCTTATATTATTTGTATTTCTAGTAAAGATATCATCCAAATGAATTTTCATTGCGACTGCTTTAAGACTGAATGAATGAATAAAATCGTCTAGAGATATTTGGTGCTGTTCTCACCTGTCGATTACGGCATTGAAATACTAATAAAAGATTAAAACAGTCTTGTAGACCTAAAACAGGAACGAAAAGATTTGTCAGATATTTGGCAAAGATTTGTTTAACATTATTTTTCCGTTACTTTCAAACAAAATCAAAACAAAATTAGTTTTGTGATCAAAATACGCACAGTTGTTTAAATTATGTAAAAATTTTTAAGCTTAAGTTTAATAATTCGGCTACACAGTTGATGGAGATGGTATTAGGGCTGACGGTAAAGGTTTATAGGCGATAAAAGACTTTCCTTTTTTTTTTTTGATCAACCAGCTATAAAATACCATCAATTAAAATATGAACAAAAATGTTCTTTTTGTGGTCACACTTCAAGAAATATTTGAAGTATCAGAAAACATAAATTTACTTGCCACAAAAATTATACGCAAATTAATATCGAAGTGAAAAATTAAAAAAAAAAACTTGGCGATTTTATGCTATCAAGCGGAATTAGTAGCTTTTTTGGAAGCAGAAGAAAGCCAAAGAAAGACAGTGGGTTCGAAAGTAGTCGGAAGACGAAGTGAGGAAAGATGCTTTACAAAGTAGCTAAAAAAAACTTCGGTCAGAAATTCGAGCACTTTATAAAAATTTCTTACGAATTAACTCGATTAATTTTGAATATTTGGGAAGTAGGAACTTCAAATAAATTCTATTTGGAAAAGCATTCATAGCTTAAATAGGTGTTACTGCTTACTACAAAAAAGAACGAAAATACGAGACTCTGTGTAATACTCCGTACAATTAATTGTAACGCTGGGTTTCTTAGCGACTTACAAGAATTTTAGGTCTCTTCGGTACATATTTCGCATTCCTATGTTTCAGGGATTATTCCTGATGATATAATTATTAGGTCCTACAGGAAAGCAAGATCAAGTCCAGGGGTATATGCACTTCACTTGATGTGCTGTTTGCGTAGCTCTTGGCAAAGCAAGATCGAAACAGGATTCAGACAAATTATAGGCTGTAAAGAAACAACGTGCATAAAAATATTTGTAAATTAACTTTTAACTGACATTTTTGAATTTTGGAGTATCCACCACACTTTGACCTGATTTTGTTTTGGGCCTACCAACATAACAGCCATTTTTAATTTGCTGGTTGGTCCATTTAAAATTAAAATCTGCCGTGGTATACTTTTCTTCGAAATTATCAAAAATGTTTCGCCATGAAATACCGTGTGGTATCCTGCACAGTATCTCACAAGTATTGTGTATTTTAACCAATGAAATTAATTTATGTAAAACGTCCTCTTTCCAGTTCCAAAAAAATTTGGGTTTGTGTCTGAAAGTTTTTTTGGAGCCAGAGAATCGCAGTTGTTCATTCAACCTGGAAAGCATTTAATTTAGATCTATGCAACATAAATGAAATTTTATCAAGATTTATTCATGGCATTGATATATGAATATGATTTTGAATATAATGGTCACTTTTTCGAACTCTGCTGACTTTATAACTTACAACGCTCTCTGCTGAAAATAATCTAGAGGTGTCTAGAGCCCACTCGGCAAAAGAACAGCCCATATAATAGCTAAGTTTTTTTAAATTCTGATAGATCTTATACGGTTGGAGGCAGACAGAACGACCGACGACAACTCGATATGTTTAGAATATGTTTCACACTTTTGTAATACTGCATCAATCAGGATGTATGTGCTATAAAATTTAACCACAATTCGAATGATGTCTTGCTCAGATGGACAATTGTCGTATAATTATATGCGCCATAAAAATCATTAAGTCGTGTATAATTTTCACGAACTAATGACTGATTTTTAAATTAAATATTTACTTTTTAATTGCATTCAATGATCTTTGTTTTATTCAATAGTGTTTTTTATATTACAAAATAGAATTGTTGGACTTAAAAAGATAAAATATTTTTTTATAGAAAACTTATTTTTAAATGGTTTGTTTTATAGTGTGAATAACAATTCAAATTGTTCCAATTTATTTTGATCCCCCATAAATTTTTCTTGTAATTGTCCATATCGTTGGAAATTAAGAAGCCCAAACGCTAAAAAGACTAGTTTTACGAGGAATAAAAAAATTTATTTGCTTCAAAATAGTTTTGAAAGTTTAGATTTTGAAATTTATTTACCCGCAAATTTTTTCAACTTTGGTGTTTTCTGTTTTTATTTAATATTTTATTTTTATTTTAAACTCTGTTCTTTCTTATTTTTTCCCCATTCGCTGTTGAGTTTTTTTTTCTTCTTTTGTTTTGCTAGTTTTTTAGCCAAACACGTCACAGAATTTTCGCGTTTTATGTTGCTTTGAGTATAAACATGTATTAACATATTTCAGAGCATTTTTTTTTCTTAAATTTTTGTGTTGCAGTGACAACACGCAATTCTTTTGTTAAACGTCAAATAAACCCAAAAATTGCTTCCGTTTGTGAACAATATTTAAAATTGTAGCAAATGTTTAACTGTTGTAAGCAACAGTTTGAAGGAATGACTAGAAAGCAAAAAGTACTCCACATATATAATCAATTGTTTTACAAAAAACAACAGACCAAGCCGAAAATAGCAAAACGCACATACCACTTGTACTTGTGTTTACAGCATCGATCGCAAGTGACCACAAGTTACGCGTACAACTATGATCAGCAAACAAATTTTGCAAATACTTAAACTAAATACATGAATGCCTATTGCACACGATAAAGTTTGGTAGCATCTTCTTCCACTTTTTTTTTTTTTTGTTGGTTTATGTATTTATATCTCATGAGTAGCCTGAAAGCCATGCAAGAGATCAAGGATTAAACAATGTTATTTAAGGAACGCTGTGTTGCATACGGATGTGTGTGTTGCTAAATTAACTGTTTTGTCGGGTGGTTTAGCACGTTTTTGGTAGCGCGGCGTTTTTATTTTTGGTGTTTGTTAAATGCCGCTTTTGGTAAGCACAACATGTGTTGCATGCTGCCAATTTTCAATATTCATTCTTTAAGCAGAAACAACAATATTTGTTGGCCAAGTGTTCCTAATGTATGCATTATTTACGTTTGTCTTTATACAAAATTTTATATCACACAGCATAGAGTCACAGTTCTTATTCCGTATTGGCTTAAAGTCAAGGTTTTTGTATTTGGCTTAAATGCTAATTTTTGGTTGAATAGAAATTGTATCTGCATATTGACAATACCAAGTGCATTATCACTTTTTTGTTGTTGTTGTTTTTTTTTAAAACGACATGAACATTTTCGCTAGAAATAGAGAAAAAAATTTAATCCAAATCACGCAATTTATTACCGTTTAATAAATCATCCGTGCAACTTGTTTTAACTCAATAAGGCATTAAAGAGAATGACTGATGCACTTTAATTTCTAACAAATATTTTGAAAATATTTAAATTATTTTGGGTCCCAATCAGACAGATTGTCAGAGAAACAAACATACATTTTTTAAACCTGACTTTGTTATTAATTGATGTGAATTAGAGTTATAGTTGAGACTGTTTGATAAATTGTAAAGGTAACTGATTATGACCAGGTGTTGTTTTAATCTGATGAAAACCAAAAATATTGATATAAATTTATGAAACGAAATTTATAATTTGGCTTTAAAATTATTTGCAAAATATTCGTAAACAAGCCAGATCACAATGTTGGCCAAGACTGATTATATGCCGTGAAGTTACTTGAGAGAATATAGAACATTTTCTTCTTTGCTTTACAGGATTACTCTTTTTTTTTAAATAGAAACCCACAGAGATCGGGAAATGTTGTTTGATATATTAATTAACGAAAAATCATTGTAAAATTATATATTAAAAATATACATATTAAATAGTTTAAAAGTAGTGCTGCTGGGATAAGAGGGAATACGAAGTGACAGCACATGAAATTCTTCTCTTCTCTTCAATTTTTTAATTACACAAATATACTTTAATTGCATGCATTCTGAAAGATATTTTCTCTAAAAATTAAAATTCAGACAATTTTCAACAGTTTTTTATTGAGAGGCGTTACATAAAAATATTTTATTTACGAAAGTGTTCGTTTTCAAATTAAGCCCTGCAGAATTTTTTGCACTCTTAAAACCCCATTACACACCCTTCAGAACCTATTTCTTTTGAAAATTTGTAAAATGTTAACATTATTTTTTATCAAAAGACAGCGACACGTAAAAAATCAATAAATTAATTTGTGGCTGAAAGAAGATGAAGCAATGATTCTAATAATTTAAAAACAATTTTATATAGTTCCATTAAAACATCTCCGAACCTTTTTTTGTTTTTATAATGAATCTTTTGAAAATGTTATACAATTCACAACAAAATTTGTTGTGCAGGAACATTTCAATAACTATAGTCGAAATGCCAAAACTGACTTCTTTATAACCAAATTCCATTGGCAGCTTAGTTGAAACCTGCGAAAATGACAAAAATTTTGAGGAGATGGCTGCGATTAAAAAATGTACGCAGGGATTATATATCAAAAATGTCCAATAGAAAAAGGACTTATTGATTCTTTACAAATAATTTCAACTAGCAGAGCTTACAACTTCGTCTGAGCATCATTTCCAATTTTATTCTAATTTAAATTTAGAAAAATGCGTTTTTAAAAATTGTGCTGACACCTGTTCTAGTATCACAATGCCAACAAAATTGGCTGCTTTCACATTTGAACCTCTACGTTCTCTACGAAATGACTTAATTTTACAAAAAAAAAAAACAAATTTTTTTCATATTTTAACTAAAGTTCTAAGGGACCTCCTCACAAAATTAAATTCAAATCCTTCAAGCAATTTAACGTGATGCGAACACAGACGGTTAGACAGGCTCAAATTTCAAAAATAAATTTTTGTATTCCATATCGATTACTACCTACACCAACATCAAAATTTTCAAAAAATGTTTCATATCCAGAAATGACCCCGCTACTGTTTTTTTATGTATATATTAACAATCCTCCAAATTCTATAGGTTCTTATTTACTTCCATTTAAGTGGTTTTAGACGATTTAATCGTTAAGAACAGTGCTCTGCAAAAAATTACTTTTTCGCTCTCCTTTAAATAAAACTATATGGACTATATGATTTTTGATGTGCTGAACTTAAGCCCGTTTTCAATTTTTCTTTATCACGGGTTTTTTTTTCGATAGGCGTGAAATTATTCTACGTAATCTTTATTCTATATTTTATTGTTTTGGAATTATTAAAAATTTAAGAAGAGAAAACTTTTTTTGCAGTAAAAAAAGGAAAAAGCTAAATTTATTTGCACAATTTTCTTAGAGCTAAATATCTCAAGAATAAAATAAAGTATAAGCCATGAAAATCGATCACCAAAGAGGATCTTATTCTCAAATCACGGTAGGTACCCAATATTGAAAAAATACAAGGGCTGCTGTATATATTTCTTGCCTGGCAACACTGAGTGCTGCCAAGTGCAATCTGACATTTCCATTGGAAAGTTTGTCATTTTTAAGCATAATCGTACTCAAAATGTTTTGACCTACGACCATTATTTGTGTTGTTTACAGTGACTTGAAAAAATTAATATAGAAAAAAATGGAATTAACTCGTGAACATTTTCGTGCTATCATTTTTCACAACTTTCGACGTGGATTATCACGACAAGAGTGCATTGATGAACTTAAATTTTTGTATGGCGATGAAGCACCATCCTATAGCACTGTGAAAAATTGGTATAATGAATTTAATCGTGGCGGAGGCTCGCTCAGAGACGAATTCTGTGAAGGTCGTCCAAAAACGGCTGTTGTGCCAGAGAACATTGATGCTGTGCGTGAACTCATAATGCAAGATCGACATGCGACATACCGAGAGATAGAGACATCCTTGGACATTTCTTCCACCAGCATACATTCGATACTGCATGAACGCCTGGCCGTACAAAAGGTTTGTTCTCGTTGGATCCCGCACAATTTGAAAGTCGCTCAAAAAAAGGCTCGTGTCGATTGGTGCAAAAAAATGTTGCAAAAAATACGATTGCGGTGCTTCAAAAGACGTTTATAAGATCGTCACAGGTGACGAATCACGGATCTATGCGTATGAGCCCGAAACGAAACAACAATCGACCGTGTGGTTCTTTAGAAAGGAGCAAAATTCAACGAAAGTTGTTCGTCGAAGAAGCACTTCGAAGCAAATGGTCGCCTGTTCTCTTCGGCAAAACTGGTCATGTGGCGACTGTTCCGCTTGAACAACGTAGGACGGTCACTTCTGAGTGGTACACTACAATTTGTTTCCCTGAAGTCATCGGAGAGATTCGAAAAACCAACAAGAGAAAACGAATCATTGTTCACCATGACAATGCGAGCTCTCACACATCGGCTCAAACCAGAGCGTTTTTGACCGGCGAAAACGTCGAATTAATGGATCATCCGCCGTACAGCCCTGACTTGGGACCTAATGACTTCTTCTTGTTTCCGCACATCAAGAAAAAATGCGTGGTCAACGATTTTCGTCGCCAAAAGAAGCTGTTGAAGTGTACAAAAACCATGTTTTAGAGGTGTCTCAATCGGAGTGGAAAAAGTGCTTCGACAACTGGTTTAAGCGCATGCATGTTTGAAAAACAATAAAACCATTTTTGATTATAAATATTCGCATTTTCACTATTAGGCCAGAAATATACAGAGCAGCCCTCGTATGTGTGCAGTCAACCTTTTACGTATATGACGATGGGAGTGCGATAGCTTAGCAGATAGGTAAGGAAATTAAGGAAAAGGGTGTTTTGAATGGTTTTTGGAATTTAGAAATAAAAATTTATCAAATTTTTCAACTGCTTTGAATTTCACACTAAATTAATATTTTTCAAATTACGATGAAAAACTCCAATTTTTACAGCGAATGTAATTTTTATGCTTAAAATAAGACAAATTTTTTGTTAGTATTTTTTAATTTTTATTTCAGAAACAATGTTAAAATAAAAAATAGCTTAGTTTAATTTAAAAAACATTTCCTTTTTAATTTTTTTATATTGCCAGTTAAAGTTTCTCACCAAATCGACAAACAAAAATCAGAAAATTTAATTAAGTTAATAAATCTCTTTCTTCATATAATTCTTTTAATAAAAAAATTTGTGCCAAACAATAATTTATTTATTCAGTATGACAAACATCTTTATGGGCTGAAAATTAAATAACTATTAGTTTGGATCTGGACTTTTTTGTAGTCAAATTCGAATTTTATTTTCTAAGGTGCAGAAATCTAAATATGTCATCGTTCAAAGGTAAATTTGTAAAACATGCGACAACATATTTAAAAAGGAAATTTTGGAGGGATATTTCTTATTTTTTTTTTTTGTTTTTTGTTTTTGATAAAATGAATTCGAAATTTTCTTCTTCTTTCTTTGTCAGGACTAAATTAGCAACACTTCTTATATGAATATTTACTGCTAGTTCAATCCCATCTTATAAATTTTTCATAAGTTTAAGTTTATCAAGATTCTTTGTTTTTAGAACATCACCTTTTTAAAGCCTTGTACTCAATGTCATACTCTTCTTTTGAACAAAAAGCATATCAGTGGACACAAATGTCAAATAATAGTTGGCTGCATTGATAGATCTAAGTGCCTGATTGTTAAAATAGAGAATCACAAGACGTTAGTTCAAATCGAAACAAAGACTTGAGAGTGAAGAGAAATAATTGTTGGAAAAATGGTAGCTGGGATGCCACTTAAAAGGTTCAGTGCAGCAAATAGTGAAAGTAAATCCCGACAAATTGGTTTTTTTATAAAGATAAGTTAGCGTATGGGACAAATCTGTGTATGTTTTAGTTAGAAATCTTTACTCATAACAAAACAGTAACGGTGTCATTTCCGCATATGAATTACTTTTTGAAAATTTCGATGTTTATGTAGATAGTAATCGATACGAAACACAGGACATCTGTTTTTGGAATTTCTGTATGTCTGTCCGACTGTATATTTGTCTGTGAGGAGGTCCATTAGAATCTTGTTTCAAATATAGAATAAATTTATTTTCTTAAAAATGTTTCATTTCGTAGAAAAACTAGAGATACAAATAAACCCAATTTTGTCAGTACGTTTTAATTTCGTAGATGGAAAATTGTATACAACAAATATCTTTAAAACACATTTTACTAAATTTAAGTTTTAAGAAAATTATAAATTATACATATGTGGACAAAGTCGTGGGCACTGCTTGTGTTAAAGGAAAGAGATTCCCTTGTTAAAACGATATTTTATGAACAAGTGCCGTTATTAAAAAATTCAAATAATATAATAGTACCTGTTAATCTAAAAAGTACCTTTTAACAACAACGTTCATTTAAATATAAGAGTCCCTGTTAAACAATTGCTTCTGTACTTTAACAACTGTACTAAATAAGCATAGTGTTATAAAATCAACAAACTACAGTTTTTTTTAACAAAAAAATCGCTACGATATTATCATCTATTTTGTCGATGAATTAAACAACGTAAAAGTTATACTTTCTAGACTATGAGCAACCTGCTAATAATAACAACGGATTTTGGGTTTAGACATTTAAGCCAACCTTTAAAAAAAGTATTTTATCGCATATTTGCTAAACAAAATATAGAGTAATTTCACTTGCCGGTCTTACAAAATACTTCCGTGTGCGTTCTAAAATTAAAAATTCAAAAAAAAAAAAAATTATTTAGTTGCAGACCGTTTAAATCCGCAAACAAAAAAATTTATATTTATGTTAAAATTCCGTCAGACTTTGTTGTCTTTAACAGAAATCCTAATATGAAAACTATTTTTAATATGAATAATTTAAGCTCATAAACAAAGGTGTGCTTTCTTTAACAAACGTCCATTATGAACTGTTTAGCTAAAAAGTGTATGTCATTTAAATCCCAGCTTCTAATATCATTAAAACGATTTTAAATGCACATTAAATAATATTACACTTAAAGAAATAAAATGCTTAGAAAATTAAAAGAAACTCAAAAGAGTTTTGTTAAGTATTCTTAATTTTACGGTTTCGTTTTAACTGGCAGTTATAAAAAAGGCCACAAACATTTAGCTCTGACATTATTTATAACTTATCGACTTTTTATAGTGCCAAGTGTCAGCGTTAAAGTCGGCTTAAGTGAAAGAGTGTCACTTAGCCATTATCAAAAATATTAGCTCTCACAATGGGAGCAAAAAAGCTTTTTAATGTTAAAATGTAAAAAGACAACTATGTATTGCTATTCAACAAGACTTTAGTTGAATACGATAGCAGAAAGAAAACTACTTCTTTGTTTTTGAATAAAAAAAGTTACACCATAATTTTCCGTAGATTCAGAAATAAAAACGTCCTTACTTTGCTAATGGTTATTGGTCGAACAAGCAATTGATATCACGATAAGTTATCACTTTGATCGGAAGGTGCCACCCTTACTGTCTCACTCCAGTATATTTTATATTTATAGAAGATAGATATTAAATAAAGATATATTTTCAAAGTGTAAGAACAACAGTTTTTTTCATTTTGAACAACGTATTTTAAGTTTGTTCTTTATCGTATTTTCCTAAAGTGCATTCATTGAATTAATATTAAATTAACAACCACAACATCTAAGTATTCTGTAGTCTATTTTCAAAATAAAACAAAATCATAAAGGAAAATGTATCATCTAGAAATGAAATTAAGTTAAATCTCAATCCAGCTCAATGGAATGGAAGGTGTCTTGACTGTAGATGAATTATTACATTTGATTACCTACAGGAAGTTAAAAATTTAAATTTATACTTTTAAATTTTCCAAATAGGATCACTTTTGTATTTAACATATTTTACGTTAAGCACAGTCTTATAAACGAACATCACTTAAAGCCTTCTTAAGATACGAGGGTAAGATAATATATTTTAGGTTACTGAAATAAGAAAATTGAAAACAAAGTAGGTTTGTGTAAAGTGTAAAATGCTGTAATAAAAATCGACTTTACGGTATTTGTAACAAACTATTACTAACGAGAACTTTTTTTAAATAAAAGAAAATTTATGTTAGAAAGAAATGACACCTTCCAATTTCACATAAAAGTCAGATAAAGAAATTTGCCTCAGCTTTTAAAACTATTATAAATTGGAAAAATGAATTTAAACAAATGATGAATTTCGTTCATATTGCTTAGTTGCTGTGAGTGACCAATTAGAGTTAAATTAGTTCCGCGTTTGTCCAGATTATTAGAGGTAAAATATTTTTGATATGAGTCAGCGATATCTTACGGCTGCAGCAGTTCCAAAAAAATGTCACCTGCTAGTAGCAGAAAAATTAAATATTTCGTCGGAGCTTTCAGACCTTCAAGAGTGACGCAATAGAAGTCCAACTTGGGGCACCCTTGACATGTTAATTTTTGTATTCATCACCAGATTTACAAAAAGGTTTATAACTATGAAATAATGGCATATAAATAAGTAATTATTTGCATTTGAAAATTAATAATATTCTAAAACATTTTACCATATTTTCACAAATTTTTGCAAGAAAAATTTTACAAAAAATAATGAAATCTTACAAATTTTTAATTAAAAAGTGTGTAGTTGTTGTTTTGAAAAACTTTACTGTTTCTATTAATGTGTTACGTTTGGACATCCTCAACATTTTTTAAGAATTTTTCAATATAGTCTGTGCATACTAAAATCCCAAAGCTGGAATCTATTTTAAGACCCTGAGCCAAACTTGGATTTTATAGGACAAAGGTAATAAATTTTAAACCTCGACGGTAATTGGTAAAATACATGTACAAACAAAGATTCATTTAGGTAGAAATCAGGTGAAATTCTCGTAGTTTCTTCGACAGGAAGATTTTTTTTATAGTTTTAGTTACTTGTAGTAAACGGGAGAATTTTTCACTAGATATGAACAATTTTTTTTTATGTTACCTATGCAGGTTCTTTCTAATTCAAGCAAAGAAGATGATCAATGTAAAACATATTTGTCAATTTTACAAGAAAAGTTTTATTTTAGTATTGCATTTAAGAATAATCGAATACTGTCAAATTACTTGACACTGCGTTATTTACACTTAAAAGTTCCATGTTCTCAATAGGTCTGACCACTTGGAAATTGTTGACATATTTAATAAATATGTATATTGTAGTTGCTCTTTCGGCCAATAAAGTAAAAACGTCATAATCGTTTAACTGATCCATTCTGTGAAGACAAAGATTGTTGGGCTACTTCGAAGCAGAAGCGAAGAAAAAGCTATCTAATATGTCCAAAATCGAACTTTTCAACATGATATTTCTGGCAGGCACCCTTACGCACTCTCAATCTTACTAAGAAGCTATTAAAGGTTTAAGTTTCGTTTATATCTACTTTTTTTCTGTCTTAAAAGAAATGGAGGACATTTAAAGCCCAATCATCTAAAACCACAGGTTCTGTTCAAAAATTGTATATGTTTTCCTTTTCTTAGATTCACACTCGTATTTCTCTTGTGCCTAAGTTAAGTATAACAGAAATTTTATTTTTATTTTGTCATAAAATTGGCGCTTAAATAATGGCATTTAAGTTCACGGCAATGTTAACGAACGTTAATACCTGCATAACAATTTTTGTCTTTATGTTCTCCATGAATCAAAAAACACACCTTTTCTAAACGTCATTCCATGGCATTGCATTGCACTTCAATTCAATTTGATTATTTCACATGTGTCTTAGCACGATCACAATTATGATATAAAGAGGGCACGAAGTTCGCATGCTTTTTTTTTTCTATAGATAATTTTACAAAATATATAAAAAACATTTAAACTTGACTTTAAAGATACATTTTTATTAAAATATATTTAAAAAAATATAAGAAAAAATGATACTCTAATGTTTACAGATGTTAGTTGATATTTATATTTAAAACTTAAATATTACATCCATTCTTAGTTTCGTCAAATTATATAACCAACTTTACATTATAGTGCGTTAATAATTCTTTTTGGTGATGTTTTTTTTTATATTTTGTCTCAACTAAAAATTTTTATCCAACATCCCGATATGATGTTTAAACTTTGTATGTTTCAATCAAAAGCAATGAAATGTTAATGCAAGTGCTATTTTATCAACAAGAAGTTAAAGAGGATATTGATGGTTTTTATAAAGCGTTTTTTTATTTCAGTAAAAATAAACAAACTGTGAAAGAAGTAAATATAATATATCTATTAAATCACGGCTGTAAAGCATTTTCAAATTTAGATAGAACTTTTAAATACTAAGTTCTGAAAGCTTTAGAGCAAACAAGGGGTTAAAAATACTACAAAGGGTTTTCAACCAGAAATGCAACAAAAGAAGACTAAAAGGCCATGATTCACTATTAGATCTATACGATTTTAACATGTTTTGAGTTCATAAAATGTTTTTTTTTTTTTTTATAAAAATAGAGGTAATATTTTTAAAATGGGAAAAAACAAACAAATAATAAAACCATATGTTTTTTGCATCTTTTTTGTATAAAAGTGGGGCACCTATAAACATTTTAAAACGATTTTCAAAGTAGGATAGAACTCTGTTAGAATTTTGTGTGATTAAATCGTACGATTGTGTATGATAGTGAATCGCGGCCTTAAGCTTCCTATGTAGCTATATATAGCTACTATAAGAAAATTTCTTCCAAAAATTGTGTTGTATGTTCTTCCCCTAGAAGAAAGCCATTATTTATCGTTTAAAAACACCCATTAAAAATTTCTCATGGAAACCTTTATGAGTTAAACAAAAAGAAAAATAAAACAATATTTAAAACACAATAAAATGTTGCTACTATTCCAATCAAAATTTTAAAACTCACTTAAATTGATTATTGAGAGTGAAAGTACGTCTCATAGTCATTTCATTGTAGCCATTAACTCTTCAGGAAATTTCTCCTAATCATTTTTGCATTTATGGTCCCCGTGAAAGAAAAATCCTTTGTTGTTATTTTTTCTTAAACTTATATTTTTGTGACTAAGCTCTTCAATGCACATATCTAAAGAATTTTCAATTACAATATCTCTCACAAGTGGAGAAGCTAGATATCTAACTGGAAGTCCATTTTTGTCAAATTTATACTATCATTGTATTAAAAATTTCTATAATTTTTGTCTTTACTTTTTGTTTGGACAAAAATCTTTAGTTTTTAAAGAGCTTTTTTTCTGAAAATAAATGTTACCCAACAATCACATAGAATGTTTTGCATTTTGCCTAAACACTGAGAAATTATTACACATTTTATATCCACAATAGAACAAAAAATGTCATTGGTTTTTTTAACTACCTTAACATATCAGTAAAGTTTAATTAGCTTTTCAAACATAAAGCAATATAACAATGTGTTTAGCAACAAAAGCAACCATCACTTTTCTACAGTAACAACAACTAAAAAATCTGCAGCATACTTACCCTTACATAATATTGAGGGTAAAATATGCAACATATTTTACTCTCTCTCGTGCGACATATTTTCAAAAGAACATACTTCTAATTTACACTCTCGAACTTTTTTTAGAAAAGAACACAAAAAAGTGTTGAACATATGCAACATTTTTGTCAGAAAAGAAAACGCCATAAGTAAACGGTAGCAAAATGCCCACTGAGACGTGCTTTCTCATCCTCTATAATTAATATCGGTAATTAAATAATTTTTGTCAAGATAATGGCATGATTTTATTAAAATTTAGTAAGTTTAATATTCCCGTTGTTTCACATTAAAAACAAAGTTTGTTTCCTCATTAAAAAAATAACTACACAAATCAGAATTTAATGTCCTTAATAAAAATATAACTTTCACAAATTGCGGCAAATTTTCAAGCGTTTCCATAAGTGTATTTTACCGCACACCACTTTCTGAATTAAAAATAAATTTGTATCGAGTCTTAATTTGTGCTTTTAAATCTATCGAAAAAAAATAATTATGACGAAAATTAACCGTTTTTGTTATTGTTGATGCAGCCACTATTGATGTTTGAAACCGACAAACAAAACTTAAGTTTCATTTACAAATAACTGAGTTTCCTTTTTGAAGACAAAAAGACACATGCTAGCGATGCCAGAATGAGGATTTACCTTAATTTTAAAGACTTTTTAATTAAAATAAGATTTGAAGATCTCTTCCCCAAAATTAAGATTTTTTGATTTAGTTCTTCGACAACTAATATTGCATCTCCATGCATGTTAAAAATTATTAAATGTATTTACCTATGTGAAACAATTTTATTATAAATAAATACCCTAAAATAAAAAATTATGTCTCTGCCGTTAATGGATAAATATGTAAATAATGATGACGTTTACCAGGTACGAGTATTTGTAAAAATTAACATTTCCAAAAAAAAGTTTAATGCCACTGAATTAAATGAATTCATCGATAATTGTTTTGCCTTTTACATTGAGGTGTATTAAAAAACAACAAAACAATTTGACTGTAACCACGCAACCTTAAAAAAATGCTTTCTTATATCGAATCTCAAAACGTTATTAATAAAAAAGTTTCTACATTACTAAGTCTACTAAAGCTTTTTCAAAATTCAACTGAAGGCAGTGAGAAACAAAATTTAGATAATGAATCAAGGAACTCCGCCACATGAATTTAATAAATATTTTAAGAATTTAGAAAATGTTACAGTGAAATAGTTTTGGCACACAATGTCAAATATTTCTAGAGCGAATAGTAAGTTAATGTTTTCAACTTTCTCAAAGTTTGCAATAAGTTTGATATGTCTCCCATGTTTATTTGCAAACGTTTATCAGATATTTTCAAAAGTAAAAGGAATAAAACATTTTGATTTTTTCCTAAATTAAGATTTTTTTAAATAAATGAAGATTTTTCTATGAAAATTTCTAGTACTACTGACATATTTTAATAGATCTGTATTATAAAAAGCTTTTCATTTCTTTGTATTTTCTTTCTTCTTTTTGAGTTTACGCAGAAAGAAATCCAACTGACGAAATATTGTCGAGGATATTTTTTCTCCAAAAATACTCTCTATTATAGATTTTTACTACTTCATTGGCATAAATTATTCTATTGCCTGATATGACTTGCAACATGACCTTGAAATATTTTCTAAATTCAGAATCTACTTCTGTTATAGATGCTGCATTCCTGAACTAGAAAAAATAATTTGTGTTTCCTTCTCATTTTTTTCCCTCTTTGCTTGATTTCTTTTGTTTTTTCGTGCTGTTTAAATAAAAGCGTCCTATTACTGGTTTCATAAATACCAAGAGCGTTTCTTTAAGTTTAAATATTTTGTCTTAATAGAAAATTAGCCGCAAGGCCTGAAACGATTGTATCGATTTAAATGCTGATTACTGTTTTTAATTGTTTCTCCATGGTTCTTGTTTAAATGAGATACAAATTATTTACAACTTATCTATCAGTATTTTATTAATTTTTTTTATTTCTTAACCAGATCAGAGCTTTGTTCCGAACATAACTAACCTGTCAAATAAACTTTACTTGTATTATAAATTGTAGGACAAACCAGAAATGTGAACCACCCATCCGTCCTATGGCGAAAGATATAAAAAGTGTCATGTTCTACGATTTGTTAAAGATTAAACAAGAAATTGTTTCTTAAATTTCATTTCAATGTTTGATTTAAATAAAAATAATGCAGCGATGCAAAAATAAAACTAAAAAAAAAAACTAAAAAAAAATTATTCAAATAGATGTAAATTTATACGCCATTCATTTCTTGGCAATTTATTTTATGAATTATTCAAAATCAATACATTTTGTAGCGATTCTCTGTATTCTACTGCTGTGTTCCTTGTTGACCAGATCATCATCAGGCTTGGTGAACTTATAACCAAAGCTATTTGTCCAAATCAGGCTTACGGCTAAATAGACAACAAATTTTGTTGCTGTTGTTGTGTTTTTCGCACAGCAGGTATAAATGTTAATCCTGACTCAACTACAAATATAAAACATGAAAGATGAGTTAGTTGTGTTCAATAAATTTTATAAAAATAAAAACTGGTTGAAAGCTGCCAATATTCATTCATTCATGTATTTATTCGGTTTTCTATTCAAACAAATAAATGCTCGTACTCATGCCACAATTCTTGCTAAATTTTTTTACAGCCAATTTTACTGGCGTTGAAGATGTTGGTCATGGAAATTTCTTTCTCAAGTTTCAAGCCACATTAATCGTTGTATATTCGTATTGAAGTCAATTTGTTGTGGTTTTTAATGCGGGTGAGTTCTTAATATTTGTCTTCTTTACATTTAAGTCAAATAATGGTAAGATTCCCAGTTGTTAATCTGTTTTTGATTGGTAGAGCCAGCTGGCGTTTTAATTTGGAATGTAAGATAATTTGAAAAATTTTTTCTCAATATATTACAAAACATTGATAGTGTTCTTATTCGAATAAAATTCGATTAGTGGCTAAAAGCCTTAAATACAAAACATATAAAAATTAATATAATTGAAAAGTAAAATTCATGCATAGGTCTGCTTGTATGACATTTTTCTTCAAATGTGTGTGCGTTCATTGTATACGTTTTGTTGTTTGTGTAATATTTAAAATAACACAAACAACTAAAAAATGAATATAAATTAAAACGCGAAATGTAAAAATTTTGGAAGTATGAAATTTTACAGTTAAGGGAGGCAATTAATCTCGATGAATCAATTCCCAAAATATTTTCAAAAATTTCAGAACTGGGAGTTTTCCGTTTTCAGCATGAACTTACATTAAAAAGGAATTTGTTGAGAAATTTTAATTGCACGGTAAGAAGAGGCATATTAGAACATTTAGGAATCTTGGAAAATCTGGATTAAATTTGATTTTTCACAAAAAAATTATCCATTTCGAAAGATAGGAAGAGAATTAATTAAAATCTTAAAGTTATTTTTTTTTATTTTGCTTAAAAATAGCAAAAACAAACAAAGCAGTATAAATATTTTATACTAAAAAAAATGATACAACTTTTTAGCTAAAAAATTATATAAAATCGCCTCTTAAATGTATTTTCGTATAACTTTTATACTAGAAAAGATTTTATAAATTTTTGTCTGTTAAGGTTTTGGTAAATCCGAAAAGCTGGATAAAGGACAAAAGGTGATGCATACTTTTAGCAAGTTTTTTCAGAGCTACTGCCGGGATTTAAAAATTTTTTTGCTACTTTAAAACATTGTGATGCCGACTCCTTAAGCAGATTATTGTCCACATATAAAACTTAAGCTCGACAACATCTCACTCTACAGTTTAAAGTTTCAATACAAGCAATACAATAATTTTTGTTTTCCATATCAATCACTGTGTACTAGTGGGAATCTATTTCTATCTTCTACATAGGTAGAGCTCAAATTAATTTATATTACTTAATTTGATTGTTTGTCGAAAAACTATTGCTTTCTTCATAAGTGGATCGATCTGATGTATAAATTAGATTTTATATTATTAATTGTTTCTAGTAGGAGTGGCACTTTCTGCATAAAATAAATACTCTTCATGATAAAACCTGGATACTATAATACTTAGAACCTTGGATAAGCAGTGCGCGTTGTTTGGCAAGAATGGATGTTCATCATCAAACGAAAAGCCTGCTGGAGTTGGTATGGTACCATACGAAAACAGGCATATCCCTGAACTCTTGTACAAATTATTAATATTAATGTGTATAGTCGAGCGAAATACCGGCTGGATGATAGTAACATTAATAATTAGGGTTATTTTTATTGTAACAGCGAAGGGACCAGAGTTCAGCTGGTCTATAATAAAACATTCGGGGTCAGTTCTTTACATGAAATATTGTTTGAAATTTTTGGAATTATTGTCTGTCTGTGTTCGCATTACGTAAAAACTGCTATATGGATTTGAATAATTTTTTTAAGAGGTTCCTTATCACCTTAGTTCAAATATAGAACATTTTTTGTTTCAAAAAAATATGTCATTTCCTATACAAAATATAGAAATATAAAAGTACGCAACTTTACCGGTATAATGGTACTAGAACAGTTGACGGTACACTTTATTGTTATAGATGGTAAATTATTAACACTGTTCACAGTTCTCTACAATAAATATTTAATAATGTATTTTTCAAAATTTTAATTTTAAGAAGCTTAAAAATGACGAAATTGCGGACATTGCGGACATTGCTAGTTTTTAATAAAATATTAAGTGAATACCCCAGAAGTCTCTAATTTGTAAACTGTATTTTAAAGAATTAATTTAAGATTTCAACCCAGGATATATAAAATCCAGATTATTTCATATATCATCTGGTAGAGAAAGTATTCACAAAATATAAACTTAAGCCATTTTTCAAGCGACCTTCAATTAATTGAATTTAAGATTCTGTTAACTTTAATCAATTTAAATTTCTATATCACTAGAGAATTCTCTAAGTATCTCTTTAAATTATTTACATCTATTCATAATCTAGTTACTTTTAAGCCCTAATAATCCCTTCCTCAAACGGTTTCTATAATAAATTGTTTCTCTCATTAATTTTTAGACACTTAATCAAGTTTTCCTCTTTTAACTATTGTAATTTGTTTTTTTTAATTTTTTTATTTATTGGTTTTATTCGGTTGAGCACTATTGATTTGTTATGAATTATTGCTTTTATAGCGTTTGTGCATGTGATCAACTTACACGATCTACACGTACAAGTTTGTAAGATGATTGTCTTTAGTGTGTAAGTATTTATCTGAATTTTAACATTCAGCATATTTCCGGTCTTAAATCTTTTTTTGGTTTAATTCTTAATATTTTTCTTATGATATTTTTTTATATTTATTTTTATGGAGCCTGAAAAAATAGTAAAAAAAATGTTAGTAGTTAAACCGATAGACCACATGGTTGGTATGATAAAGTTTAAGTCATTCATATAACATGATTGATTTAGAGCAATTGGCTTAAAAAACACAGAGAAAATCGAACACGTGAAATATGTTTAAAAACAACATCATATTTAAAAAATATAAACAACTTTTGAGGTAACAAAAACTTATCAATAATAGAATAGAATAGAAATAGAATAATAGAATAGAATAGAAATTACAAATTATGGTATCATAAAGGAAATTAACTACTTTAAAAAAAAAAAATAATTACAAATGTATGCGGACGTTTTCCAAAGAAAACAAGAAAAATTAGGAAAAGTAAAATTATAATTCACTTATAATACCCGGGGTTGATATCCTGTTTGGGAAAAAATATAAATTAAAGGAAATAAACTCATATAAAAAATAGAATTCCCCACTACTAAAAAGGGAAGGAAATGACAACTTAGCAGAAAAATGCGGCCACTCCTAACATTTTTGATATCATATTGCATATCCAGACATCAGCAAAGCAAAAGACTTTCTTTGTTTTGGTACTTTTAAAACTGTCTAAGCCCAGGTTAAATTATGATAATTCACTGAAGACCAATATTGCTTAAAAAGCTTAGTAAGCGATGACTTGCTTGGAGATACTTCGAAATAAAGCCCGCTAAAAAACTTACTAATATGCAATACATTTGGGAAATATTTTACAATGAAATAAAATACAAGTTCGAATGAGTATTCGCTTGGAAATAATTTATTTTCGATTTATTACGCACTTTTGTTCAATTAATTAGAATAACACAAACAATTAACCATCGGATAACATCTTCAATGAAGCTCAAAAATATATCGAAACTGTTTTCAAAGTAAAAGGCGACGGTTTTTTTGCATAATTTTTTTTTTTTTTAATTTAGAAAGAAGTTTTATTTCTAATCCTAAATAGTTCTTTATGTGTTATTTAAAAAAAATAATGTTAATAAATTTATTTATTTGATCTAAAATAAAATCCTTTTTTAGAATATATAGAATTTTTACAAAAATTTAATTTATGTCTGTAATATTCGAATTAAGCACAGTTTTTGAGTTTTTTAAGTCATACCGCTTTTCAATTTTAATTCTATTCTATTATAATCTTATTTTTCTATCATAATTTTAATTTGAGATATAATAATTTTGAGCTTGATCCAAAAAACTGCTTCAGACATTTCTGGTCATAAATGTGTAATTTATTACTCATGAGTTACAATATTAATTTTGTTTACATTTTAAAAGTATTAATTACCATTAAATTTTGAAAATAATGATTTATTTTGTTTGTTGTCTATTTTTCTTTTATTAAGGAATGTCTTTTAAAATATATCGGTATCAGTGGTTGCCAATGTTCACAAAATGTGCAGGGAAGTTGCGAAAGTTAAGCTTTTACTTTTGACATTCGTTGTATAGCATTCATAAGTTTTTTATATCCATAATATTAACGAAAGCTTTTCCTTATCTCGCCTGTTCTATTTTTTTCATATGTTAAGGCCGACTTTTGTTTTTCTATTTAAAGACTGGACACAGTCTCTTTGATAGACTCAAGCAATTATATAGTAAGATTTGAACAATACGAAAATTTGGACGCGCCTCTGAACTATCTTAACTATCAATTAAAACATTTCCTAAAGAGTTCTTATTTTAGCAAATAATGTCGCATTCGAGATTCTAGAAACAAGTATGTGCATCGTAAAAATGTCTGCCAAGTAATAAATTGTTATTATAAAAAATAAATATTGTTGGGTGTAATTTCAATATTTTAAACAATATTGTAGTTATCTGGTATATTATAATATAATAATATGATCTGCTTACAACCGTGTTATTTTAAAAGAAATTATATTTCTCTTATAATTTTCTCAAAGACGTTTTTCTCTGCGTGTATTTAATGTTTTTTCCATCTTAAAGATTATCTTTGTTATGCATGGTTGCTGTCAATAGTCTTGTTGACTTGATTGATTTATATTGTGTTGTAAATATTGTTCTTTTTATATTTTTTATTTATTTCACTCTCTTCCTTCACTTAACTAATGCAAACCATAACTGACACAATAAGAATTCTTAGAGGCAGATTCTTTCTCAAATATAATTAATAAATCGTCTTAACGAAAACCAAACTTATATAAGAATTTGCCGATAAGAAAGGAGATTGTAATAAACTCATTATGGCCATCTCTCACTCATATCATAATTGAGGATCACTTGTTCGTTGTTTGTTTCATATTGATGTTATAATGTTAAGAAGAAATTTTTGAAAGGTAATTTCTTTCACATGATGGTATGTAGCAAAGCTATTAGATTTTTATCCCCATACTGTGTGACGAAAATTTACTAGTTTCTAATTTTGTAACACCATCAATTTATAGAAACGAGTTTCAAGTTATTTTCTATGTTAAACTCACGATTAAACTGTTTTTATTTTAGGTAATAAAAGATATTTATGCTAAAAATTATTATTTCCTTAAACATTAGGTCAGGTGCGTGAGCCACAAAGGGAAAAAGATGTAAGCGTTTGATGAGGCTAAATCTAAATTAAATGAATTTTATAGTGCTCCAGCAATTTCCAAATTAGTTAAATAGTTTGTGTTGTTTAAAACTATTAAATTGAAACGTGCATATCAAAATAAAATAAAATGAAATAATATTGCCAACCATCCCCAGCAGTATATAAAATTTGTCTTATCTGTAAGAATCTGATTTCGATTACGCAAACGTGAGGTTATAGTTCTACACTGACATTAGACCTGTATTTAACATACTTTAAACCTTTCTTAAGTTCCAGAGCACCATAATTATTATACCTTTTTAAATTTCGTAGGTAAATTGACAATGTAAGCTAATCGTTTCTTTTCTGTTCCTACCAAGGTCGATCATTTAGCGTACGAGCAATCAGTTACTATTTGGACATGATGTATGATGTGAAAGTATGAAAACTGTTTGTTCGTTGACTGAAAGGAACTTAGTAAATATACTTTCGTTTAATACAGAGAACATATTACGGCACTCGATTGCAATCGAAATTCTTATGAATTCTAAATTTGTTCGATATCGAATGCCGCAATTTGGTCCGAAGTTTTTGTAAATATCTTAATCTCTCTGAGATTAATATGTCTTATGGTTGCCAGAGCTAGCAGTTACTATTGTATTCATTTCCCTTGACATAATTATTGTGCTTTAATTGGATTTGTCCAATAAAGAGCGTCGTCACTAGCTGTTTATTTCGTACGTTTGGCGAGCGCTTTCGAGAAGAAAACATCATTTTCAAGCCGCGTTCTTTTTTGTATTGAAGAGATATTGTTAGGTACTTGTTTATAGTGTTCGGTTTTTAGGTATTTGTGTATAAACAAATACGTAATACAACATAGCTGACATTTGGAAGTTTATTTGACGAGAGCAATCATTTTATGATTCTTTTTTTCAATCGTCCAGGTGATTTTCCAAAACAATTTTTATCTCTTTCTTCTTAATTATGCATTCGCGAGCCACTTTGACGATTGTTAAAGGAGTGTTGTATAATATTGTTTGTAGTCAGATATCGCATTTGACTTTTATAAATAAATTTTTTACGAGTCATTTCATTGATTGTTGCACGATTATTTTTCATAGAATTCCACAATTGTATCTTGATATTTCTGGCGATAGTTACACAGCATTATATTTTATTTTTTAACTATATTATTTGGATATTTTTGATAGTTTAATATTTTTCTGTAATATATTTTTTCATTCCAATATGTTAATTTTATTAATTTATTACCAATTACGTTCCTTCGCTTTTTATCAGTCAAAACCAAAATAAAAAAACGACTGAACCATACCTAAAAAAATTTTTTTTTTCTCTTTACGATCCTTTCATTTTCGAATTAAATTAATATTGTTAATTTATAATTTATAACTAAAACTCCCATATTACAAAAAAAAATAACAGTAAAAGACTCTCAAAAATCACTTTTATTTTGCAGCATACTCTTAGGACTCATAAGCAGCTCATTTTATACTCATAAAGGTGATTGTTTTACGTCTCGCTTAAAGAAAAAATTAAAGAAGAACGGAAGAGTCGTTTTTAGGACACAGTTGGTCCCGTTAAACTGAACTTGTGTGATCGGAATACGACATCGCAGGCGATTAATTTCATCGTCTGCTCACATCGTGAAAGAGTTTTTACAAGTAAAAATGCTAGCTAGATATCTCTTCAAAAATAATCAAAACGGTTCTTGATAAATATCTTCTTACATCGAAAGCGCTCGCTTAACGAACCAGTTAAACAGCCAATGACGAACCCAAAAATAAGCATTTAAAATATTCTTCATTTCAATTGACTTCAAAACCGCTAGTTTTAAGTAAAACACCTTGTAGTGTTTCAAGAGAGCTAACATATTTTGAAAATTTCATAAATATAAATGTTAAACCACCACAGAATGACTCTACATCGTTTGTTTGTTTTTTGTTTTACCAAAATTTTATTTTAATAGTATTTTTCAACGTTATTTACATAAGTTACAAGGAAATCAATATATGTACCTTTTTTTAAGAGAAATAAAAATTAAATGTCAATTTCGATAAAAACATCGAATGTAAATAGATAGCAAAGAGTTGAATTATAATATTCGAGACACATCACAGTGTTGCAAAGGTGAAAGCATCTATAAAACAGCTTTTTTTCGCTCAACCTAGGTTTATAAAATGCCAGAGAAAACATGTTATAAGTGATCTTATGTAACGCAAAAGATTAAAAACTCGCCAAATAATCACACATCCACAAATAAAATATCCCATCTCCTAGCTTAGAATTATTACTTAATGGAAAAGGCTAATCATAAATATGATATCCTTTTTGCTTGGCGTGTTAATTTACTATGCGAGTGTAGGTCGACAGCTGTTTAAAACTAATTTTGCATCAAAAAATAATATTGCTCTTACCAGCTTAATTATTGTGCGATGGTTACTTTGTTTAAGAAAATAGTGCAATAGCTAATACGCTACTCTAATGGCAGATATTAAAGCTCTAAATAAAAACCGAATAACTTCTGTAATGAAAAATCTCTTTGTTAATTCTTAAGCCTGTTTCCTAGCTCACAGAAATATAGTTAGCAAAAGTTACGACCAACAAAGGTCGCCAGGTTATATGAGTAAAATTAACATAAAGCCGACTATGCTAGATTTCAAATGATTCGAAAATTCATTCAGTTAATTCAGTTGATGATAATTATTGTAACGAATTTGAAGGTCAAATAACGAAAGAATAATTAATTACAATTAATTTTAAAGTCAACGTAAGTATTTACCCTCCTGTGTCATCCGCCCCTAAAAAGGAATTTTTTTTTAACATATTTGTTCATAAGAAATGTGTTAGTAAATAAATTCGCTGTAACTTTAAAATACAACTGTCGGTGGTCTTAACAATTATGGGCAACACCTTGCTCTTTATCTACTCTGCTTGTGATCATGATCATGATCATCTTCATTACCATTATCATATTCGGCGTCATCGGCATCATCTGCAGCAGCTACTGTTCTTTAAAAATTATAAATTCAATTGTTTTTGCTGGTTGGGCAACGGCAAACCTTGCTGCCTGCTATAAAATGTTCCTTTAAGCTTTAGGCCAAATTGTTTAATGAGCTTTTAAGGTTAACTGCTTTAAAAAAGATCTAAAACAACAAACAAAAAATTATAACACGATCACGTATTGTTGGTCATAACAGCCACAGGTATTACACATTTAACAGTTTTTTATCTTTAAAATCTTATCTTTGGTTTATAAACTGTTCTTCCTTAACCTGGTTGTAGTTAAATCTGTTGCTCAAGTATTCTAGCGATTAATGTTTTATAGGTTTCCTTTTTTTTTTTTGCTTTGCTTTGCTTTGCTTTGCTTTAGCAGTTAGTGCCATGGCTGCTGTTAGTGCTGTGGATGTTTGCAGTTATTGTCCGTTAAATGTTTTTTTTTATAATTTTGTTTGTTATTTTTGCTTAACTCAGTAAACCAGTAAATAAAGTGCCATCATTTTGGGCGAAAACTGCGAAAAATTAAATTGGTCTTCAACAGTTTTCCAACACCATTTACTGATCAGTAGTAGGATACTGATAATTGGCAATAAAAATTCATGTTAATGGATAATTAATCATATTAGCAATTAAGTTTACATTACCCAAGATCACGATATCTTGTTACGAACATAAAAAAATAATAATAAGTCGAATATATTGGAGTGAGTATGAATACCACGAAAAAAAAACTGTTCTGTTTTTAAATTGTCATTTGGTTTTTGTAATGTGAAGCAGGTTTTTGACTAAAGCATTTTTATAAAATTAAAAAAAGTATTGGAATACAATAGAGCATGAAATTACTTTCCAACAATGTTATCCAATAAATTATTAAATCCCACTTTCCTTAACTTTTTATGGTTTTTTTCTAGACTTAAAAACGACACAATCAATGCTAAATATAGAGTAGGGCAAAGCCGCTTGGTTTGGTAAATCGTTCCGACCGCACAAAAGATGAACAGCACTAGGTCCTTTGTCCATCGTACCTTGTTTTACCACAAATGGATAACGATCGCGAGGTTCAAAAAAAATCAATTTGATCTGTGACTTGCAAAAAATAATTGGACCGATAAGAAATTAATGATTTGGGTAACAAAAATAGTAAATTGTTTTAGTATTTTTTGATACAAAAATTATATTTTCTTTTCAATATTGGTTACAATTTCGTTCGGAACAATAAACAACAAATACGCGAACTTAGTATAACTCCCAACTGTTCTTTTTAGCAAATCTTTAAACGGTACTAGATCGTATCCAATCGACCCAAAATTAGTTGAATGTAACAAAACGCTTTAGACCATAACTTTAAAATGGAAGTCAACTTAATTTTGCATTAACTAAAACTAAAGAATCGTTTACGCTTTTTGTAGTTCAAATTGTAATCGACTGAAAGCAGAAGAAACTTCTTCTAATTCTGCTTATTCTGCAAAATGGGAAATGACTTTGAGAAACTTAATAAATACGAAATTTACCTTAAAATACTTTTAAAAAAATCGTGCTATCTTTCCGATCAGAATTCTGAAATTTACTGATATTGATTATTGGGGGTGAAAACTCGTCTCGATGGCAATTTCGTTTAGGTCTTCAGAAAACTTCTCTCAAAGTTTTAAATAAACGAAAGATTTTTGTTCAAACAAAAAAGTAAAGACAAAAATCAAAGCTTAAGCAAAACGATTAATTTTTATTTTTCTTAAAAAGCTTAATTCCCTACATTATGGCCTTGAACACTATGGCATGCCACCTGAGAAACTAGAGATACAAATGTAAAAGTCTGGTATAATGGTAATAAAACAATTGTCATCACATTTTATTTTGTAAAATTAAAATTTTTGACACTCTGCAGAACTTTGGAAAAAATATTTAAGAATAAATTTATCTAAATTGAAGGAAATTAGAAATGACATGTAAACGAAGTAGTGGGCACTGTCAGAATCATAAATATTTTTGACTTAACTATTTGTTCATCCGTTTTGAACAGTATTTAAAGATTTACAGAAACTTTTTAAACTCAATGTTTTAATCTTTCTACTTTGAAAGTCTTTTATTAAAACATGAGTCCCATAGCCGATACAAAAATATTATAAAAATTTTAAATAAAACTTTAAAAAATTTTAGTATAAATTTTGAAATAATATAAGCGTAGGTAAATTAATTAATAATTGCAATTAAATTTGATTTTGATTAATAAAATCTTACAGTATATAAAATATTTATATACTTTGATTTTTTTAATAAATTGTAAAATGTAAATGGAATACTTCTCAGTAATTTTTTTTACCCTATATTTGCATTCCAAAAGTATGGGAATATTTTTTGAAATCGAAAGGTCTATTTTGGGTATAAGACATTTATTTTATATTTCTTTATGTTAAGAGAAGAATATATTCTAGGATTCTAATACAATTAAAAAATTAATGATTGGATTTCAAGGTCTTGGAACTATATTTGACAGATTGATGGGCTTTTAATGACTGCTGCCTTTTTTTTTTTTTTTTGACACATAGTCAACAGAAATTAACTTTCTATACAAAGCTTTAGATTCATACACTTATTTCATCAGAAAAAATATATTGATTTTCTAAACAAATAGATATTTGGTGAAATATTACTCTGATATATTGATTTGCTAAATGCCGCCAATGCTGCACTGTCTCCTGTAAAACAAATTATGGCAACTTCAAAACCATTAACTTAACATTCGCTTCTTAAGATTTTTAACTCTTGCGGAGGTCTATTAACCCTTCTGGGATCCCGTTGCTATATAATGTTTGTATATTTACTGTTTCAGAGGCTCGTTGGCACATCCAGTTCATGTTTGAGCCGTTTGGCATGAATTGACCTATAGAACGTTCATTGAGCCTCCAGCAACACATTGGCCCCTCCGGATGACTTAATAATTGAAATAGAGACAATTTTCAACTTTTTTTGCTAGTTTCTTCAGATCAAGTTGAAAACTACTTTCTTCCAAAATCTATTTAATTACCTGAGCGATGATAGATTTAAAGAGGTCACGGCACATGTGCACATGCGTAAAAGTTAACACAATCGCCTGAATAAAATTATATTTAGCCTATTTATTTTGTGTTTTTAATATCTACATTAAATATATTTTGATAGGTCTATGGCACTCCATTAAAAATGTATCCTCCCTAAGCTTTTATTTTTAAGAATTTTTTTTCTTTTTTTTTTTTTTTTTTTTTGTTTCTTTTTTATGCTAATGAATATTTAAGAAAGAATATTATATTTTAAAAATATGTGATTTTAAATGTTTTCACATGTTGGTCAAATTTACAGTTTGTTGCCAGCTTCCGAACGCTTCTTTCAAATGGTGGTTAAAAATAAATTTTAATCGCTTCTAGGCATGCTTTCTAATGTTGTTATATTGGTATCAATTTGAGCTGAAGCTAGCAGATTTTCGAGTAGTAGTAGTAGTCAGCATTATTGCTTTTCTTTTAATATTCTTCGTTATGCCACTTGTAATGAAACCCGAAATACTTGTGACTATTTTTTAAGGCGAAAGACGGTCCTATGTTTTTTTTCTATTTTCTGTTTTATTTTTTATTAATAATAAGTTAAATATATTTAAGGAATTTTTAAGATCAGACAATAGTCTACTTATAAAATAAAAAACATTTATTCCCTTAAATTTTATTAAAAGAATTCCTCCCCGAATTTATTAAAAAAATATATTTTCTAGATTTGAAAACTTAACGAAATATTTTTAATTTTAGTTACTTTTTTGTTGCAACTAAATGATTACAATTTTATGGGATATTTTGAAATGAGTAATAAAAATTAGGAAAGATGTCAGACTATAAAAGCTTAAAATAAACTACCGGAATTTGATTTCGTTTAACAAGCAATAAGAAGAAGAAAAAAAACACATCAATGATCATAAATCAGGATCAATGTTCAAAAGACTATAAAGATTAACCAGAAAAGTACACAGAATACATAATCAATTAAAATCTAAGCCAATAAATATTGAAAACTCAGCACAAGCTAAATTCTATAATGAAATATTGAAGTAGATCACCATTAATAATTTTTTTTTTGTGACCTAAAAGATTAACGCTTCAAGTTAAAAGTGAAAAAAATGTTTTCATAAGATAAAAATAGAGACATTAAAATAGGGAGTGTCAAAATAAGAATATGGTTTGTTATAATAAATTTCAATTAATAGTGTAAAATAAACCAAAATAGATAATGAGGGCCACATTAACAACACACTGGTCTTCCTTCGCAGCATGTTTGTTAACACGAAACTGACCAGAAAATGAACAAAAAAAGATGCTGGTGGTCGTTCACATAGTGTTTCTTAAGTTTCTTCTGATATTTATGGGCATTTCAATTTGAATTGAAATGTTTGAAAAAAGTAATAATTTGAATTAACCTTTTAAGGGTCAACTTTAGTTTAAAACACTAATGGAATTGTGGAATAACAAATGGTAAGCAACACAAACGTATTTTAAAATCAAAATAAGTAAAAAAATAATGTTTTCAGTACTTTTTTGCAAGCCAAATCAAAAGAACTGTGCTTTTTAAATAACATTTCAACCACATTTAATACTCAAATTTAATTTTTTAATTTTCAACAATTAAAGCAGTCAGTAGTAATTACGCCAAATCGCAAAAAAAAACTTTTTGAAGTGAAAAGTGCAGAAAAGTTATAGATGAATTGTCTAAGGAAATTTAACAGAAATCTTTAAGAACGGAATAGTCTCTAAAATCACAAAGTACCTCTAAGATCGGAAGAAAAACTAACATTATTATAAAAATGGTATGATCAAAACAAACATACTGTGTTCTCTGTAAAAATATATGGTTGCGGTCGAAAAATTATAGCAATTTTAAACGATACTTTGTTCACGGTAAACAAATTTTTCAAAACATTTGATTATCAAACAGTTATTGTGCACAAAATGCTAAACATAGTTAGATGGAATTACAAACGTTTTCTTAGAACTTTAAACACAGCCAAAGTTGTATCACTATCTATACAAGGATTACTAGGTCATAAAAGAAACCTGGTCAAATTATTTTATTGAATAAGTCATTAAGAACATTATGTAAAACTGCATATCGACTTTTAGTCAGTTAAGGTGATAATAAAGGTAAATCCAAGGAAATTGTGCAAACAGAGCTTATTGAATATAACTTGCAGATATTTGGAGCACAATCATTACAGACGCTAACTTTCTTATAGTTAAATTTACAGCGTTTAGCTAAGAGATTTCAAATGTCATAAGCGATAATAAAAGAATTATTTAATAAACATTTTAGCGTGTTGACATTGCCGGCCTATTTTTATTGAAAATAAGGCCAGTCAGTCAGGTAGTTAGTACTTGCTGTCTAAATCGGACGTTTTATATTTGTATTTAGGAGTGTTATGGAATTTAGCACAAAAGGAGTGTTTTCTATAGGTTTATCTGGACTTAAAGACCTATGTCAACAGGTCTAGATATGTACATAGAAGGAGAAAGTTCAAAGCCACTTCATTAAAATTAATCACCTTTAAGAAAGATCTCTTGAATCGTTGGCATATTCGGCTTTCTGTGGTTCCCAATGGCCGCAATCTGGTGTTTTGTAGTTACCCATGATATTTTTCACCTGATGGTATGACTTTTCGTACAAAACAAAGCAATAAAAAATTATTGCAACTTGTAAAATCAAAAAATTCAGAAAATACATTAAAAGAATGAGAAGTAAATATTTACAGTAGAAAAACCTTCCAAATATATGTTGCCATCGGAAATCTGAGGTCAATCGGAAATAACATTTATCACCAAGACAGAGAGCGGACACCGCTAGGCCGAACCCTGTTTCAGAATACATACAGCTGGCAGGTTTTCCTATGCATAATAAAGGAATTACAAACAGAGTAGAAGGAATGATAAAATGGTTTATTCGTATTTTCACCTTGGGCGTGCCAGAATCAGAGACTAGAAATAATCGTCCCATCAATTACCACGCAGCGACTAGAAACCAATATAGCAAAGAGTAAAGGAAATATAATGTGAAACAAAGGGCTGAGAAGAAGTACGCAAATACTCGAACTCTTAATTCTTCGCTAGGGAAGGAAAGAGTTTGAAAAATTATTCAGGTTAATATGCTCCTGCTGTCAAGGATTATTTGGAATTCGTTGCTATCTATCGTGGTGTTACGGGAATATCTATTGAGTTATTTTTTAAGCAATAAAAATTAAATTTACACTGGAACTGTTTTGTGTATAAAATAGGGTTAAGACGAACCTACGTTATGGTCTTTGCCTTTTAAACATAACATTTCAATCAACAATTAACAAATCAAAAAGCGAAAGTTTTCATCACAAACTCTTATTTTTATATTTTTTTATCTTAATATTTCACCTTCATTGGTAACATGCAACAACCGTCAGTATTGAAAACAAAAACAAAAACTTGTGTGGCCTTAAGACTTACTATTTTACGAGTAGTACTTGTTTACATTATGAGATTTTAACTGTCACATAAATTACAGTTGCTGATTAGCACACTAATAATAATACTTTGCTTTTGATCAACGTCTTAGTTATGTATTTATATATGTGCATGCGTTGCTTTGTTTTGGAAATCCCTTTTACTCTACGCCGTTAGGGTTACCTGGACCATTTACCACTTTGTTTTGAATTACGAACGTGATAAATGATTGTAAAACAAATCTCACTTTGTTGCATTGTAACCGATATTGATGGAGAAAATATTGGTGATAATTTTATGAACATTTTTATTTCAATAATATTGAAAATTAATGAGGGTTATTTAAATAAATAAAATATTGAAACTTTTGAATATTCTTGTTGTTTTTTTTTTTTTGTTTTCAAAACAGAGAATTTGCATAAATTGTAAGTGATTTTGTTAAGTAACCAAGGTGGTCCTTCTAGACCTCACACACTGTCAATGCGTACAGCTATTAAAGCGGTGGTATTCTATTCATTCTTAGATTAATTTTTTTTAAATGGATGCTCTTGTATTTTGACACTCTAGTAAGGCGATTATGTTTTCTTTTCGTTTTTTTAGTTTTGATCAGTTGCTTGTTTGTTTAAAAATAATATGAAATTTATAATTTAGTGGAGACAACAATGTCTTAAAAATTTATTGATCAATTTTTTATTTTACGAGAATTCTTTGTGTGGTCTATTGTAAGCGCTTTGATTTGAGAAAGAGAAGAGTTAAATTAAATCAAATACCATGACTTAAGTTTTTTGTTTTCTGTTATCTGCCGCATCAAAGCTTTTCCTTAGAAATTTGTTTAATACACTTGACCTACATTAATTTGTGCCTGATGTTATAGGAAGCCTGTACACGACGAATTTACAAGAGATTTGTTTTGATATCTTAAGGATTTTCAGTTCTTCAATATTTCCTGGAAAATCACTAAAATATTGTTTTTCAGAAATTATCAATATATTTTTAGAACTTCTTTAATACCAAAATCAGTAAAACAACAGTGAAAGTTATTTTGCTTGTTATTTTAGCTAAATATTCACCTGGAGATTAATTGCGGAAGATGGGTTACCGTGCAATTCAATTTGTTTTTTTTTTACTGTGGGCCAAAGAAAACGTACGTCGTCCATCGAAAAACAGGGACGAAATCAATTAAGGTTTGACGAAAATGTACGTCGCACAGTGGCACATTTGGCGAGAAGGCACTTAAAAATCCGTCACTTTTGATTGGATCGGAATTTCGATATGAGTGTTTTTCTGTTTGGTAGGTGGGATTTTAAAAGTCGACCAACAAAGAAAAAAGTTACGATTGGTTCAATATTCGTTACCAATATTAATTGAAGTTAATTATAACAGACAAGTATGTATGCCCTACTCGTATTATTTTTGTTAAAAATTATAATTATTAATATTTTTAAGATTAAAAGCAAGAAGGGCCAAAGGTTGGTTTTTATTAAACATCCTTTTGAAATAAAAAATTTTAAATTTTTAAAAAGCTAAAACTTTCTTAATCACGAAAAGTTTTAATGAAAAAATCCTATTTAAGTTAAAGTTTTATTTTATTTTTAAATATTTCTATCACAATTGATAAAATAAATATTAATTTATAAAAATTAACTAATTTACATAAATACATATACTTTCGAAAAGCTACTATGCATTAAGAAATTTTAGTAAAAATTTCTTCTAATAACATTGATTTTCATCTTTTAATAGTTGTTTAGCCTCCTCTTCTACTTCGACTGGGGTTGTTTTTTTATTTTTATCGAATGTTGGACATATATGGATCTGAAGTACAAAACAAAATGATGATAAGGTCTTCATTAGTACAACATCCAGACATTTTTCTTGTGCTATGTTCGCGAAAGAATCTAAAGTCTTTGATCGTTTTTTCTTGCGCTTTTTCAGACAGATCTCTTATTGGTAACAAATTATGTTGAATGATTTGTTCCCCAACATACAAAATTTTATGAACCATTAAAGACACATATCTCCAAGAGTATTTTTCATTGTAAAGTGCAGCTGTTTTATTGGCGTAATCACCAAATTTTTTTGTCTTTATATTTCTGCTTGTAACATAATTTTGAATCGTCTTATTAACTCATACTCTACACCTGTGATAGATGCTGCAGTTTTTAGGTCGGAAACAATTTTCTTGTGTATTTTCATTATTGGAATTTTCTTCTCCTTATTTAGGTTGAATTTGTTCTTTTTGCTTTCGTTTTTCTGCAAAAATAAACAGGTACTAAGAATAATCAGGTACAGATCATCCCATGCAGTGTGTGGGCACATCTTTGTATACAAAATTGTGTTATTCAATTAAGCAAGGATTAGCTTACATTTCCTTGCCTATGTGAAAATAAAACTTACATTGGAATGAATGCCATAATAAACATGTGCCTTCATGTATTTAATTTAGGACTTCCTTTTTAATTATTTCATTATTCTGGATTCATAATTTTTTATAATCTTATTGTTTTATGATATATATGCCATTTCCAACTCTTTTTGCAAATGTTATAGATTGTACCTACAGTGCGTTTGTATATTACTAGATTCCATCGCAAAAGTTATAAAGGTCATCTTTCAAGGAGATTTGAAAAACATTGGCTTTAACTCTGTATTAAAATGTTAAAATAATTCAAAAATAACTCTGTAGAATTTTTTTTTTTAATTTCATATGTATTCATAATTTTTGTACAAAATACCTGACATTTGGTCGGAAAAATTTCTCTAGTGCACAAGGTCACAACCTGGCGCACATATAATGGGGTATAGGTGTGTAGGGGAGGTTTTGACCTATAACACAGAGAAATTTCTTTTTGATGTGGTTTTGACCTTTTTTAAAACAAAAAATTTAACAACTTCGAAAAAACGTAACAACTTTATTTTGATAGCACTGATAACTAACAAACTGCATAATTAAAGATAATTTGTTTTGATTTGATATCTTTTAAAACAAAAAAGTTATAGTAATTTGCAAGTTAGAATTTACTAAAAAAAAATTCATTTTAACGAAATATTCGGAAAGTCTATTTTGGATCACCCTGTTTAGTGTATTATACTTGGAACAGAGTTCTAACTTTTTGCCTCTCGAGGTTTACTGGTGTTTACTTTCAAATAATTAAGAAAACACTAAAAGCGGTAATCACAAAAAAATTATTTTTGGCCGCTTTCTCAAAATATGTGCCAGTGTGCGTCGACCATTGAAAAACAGGGACACGTCCCTGTTAAGCGTCCGGACGGAATCTCTTAGAAAACTCTATAAAGGTTTCACGATCTCCAAAAAGCATTAGGAAAAGAATGTACGTGCTAAAGAGATAAAAACGTCAAAACACCCTGGTACTAAAATCTGCTAGGAGAGCAAGGTTAAAACATTTAACACCGCCTTCATAAATTGGCTCACACACCTTCACCTAAAATTGCTGCAAAGCTACTATACCGACTATTTACTGGTTCAATTTTGCTGCAGATCTACCCTAAGTAGTTTATGCAGCAACAATTAAACAACTTGGTTCAATACTTAAATATTTAACAAGTCTTCTTAATAAATCAGTGCTGAATAATTTATATAAAAAAATTTAAATCCTGCATAAAATAGAGTTTGACTTATATTTGGACTCCGTGTTGCATTACCCAAACAAAATGAAAGAGACTGTTTTGACCAAATGTAATATATTTCATTTAATAATCGGTATAAAGATTTTATTCAATAAATTAGTACTTTAGAGTAGACTTTACTAAATATATTTACAACCTTTTGGTTGTTATGGGCTCTCTAAATTCGTCATCCAAAGTTGATTTTATATACCGTCAGTAGAGATAGCTTTTTAAAGTTTAATTTACAACTGAGAATAACGCATAATTAAAGAACTCTTTAACCAATGCAAGCTGATAACTACCCAACGAAAACAAGCCCCCATTTTTAAAGTATTTTGAAAAACTTTCGTAAAGCCATGCTGATGATGGAATAATATGGATGTTACCTCGTTTTTAAAGTTCGCAAGACTCAATGCTTTATACTTAAGGTCTCGTTACTCCAACGAAAATGTTGCGGACACGTAAATATTGTGGACGGCTACAACGTGTTCTTAAATGTGGAGAAAATAAACAAAAACGCTTTCAATAAGTGATTGCGAAAATTAAAAAAAATACTTTTTATTAATTTAAGTTTTTTGTTATTTGGGTGCTTTGTAAAAGTATATGATTTATTTTTCTCAAAAAAGTATAAAAACATTTTTCATTTTTACTAAAGTTGCTTCAAACAATGTTGTCAATCAGTATACTATGATAGATACGCTAATTTTAAAAGTAAGCTAAACAAAGAAATAAGTGATACAATAATTATATACGTACTATATATTTATATATTTGTGTGTTTATATATTTATATAAAAAAATATCGTTAAATTATTACTATTCAAATAGGGTTATGTTCGTTAATATTTGTGATTAACTGTAAACAGTAAAAATTAATTACTAGATCTGTTCCAGATGCATAATAAAATAGTCCGGATTTTTGAGAGTAAAAAGGAAATTACTCTCTAAATGTGACAAAGTACTCCGAAATTGCTGGAACGCAAAAAACCAAAATTGAACATCCTAAAATGCTAATGGCGCTGACTTAATTAAATAAATTATATTTTTGGTGATTTTAGACGCTTAAAATAAAAAAAATATTAATAAAAAAACATTTGCAGCATTGCCAACAGCTGTAAAAAGTAATTAAATATAATCTAAATCTTCAGCAACTTAGTCCAAAATATTGTGTTAATCAGACTCACTTGATGTGTCCATGATTTTTTCAATGATCTATAAAAGCATATTTTATTAAAGAAAGTGATAAATATCTACAAATATATGCACAAGTACTTACAACTTCAAGTTTATTTGAAAACTCTTCCATTTTGCTTTTAAGTAACAACTTTATGTATTTATTTAAAATTTATTTGAGTTTCAAAGCTGATAAGTTAATTCTAGTCCGAACTTTCCCAAAGAAAAAGTTCGTACAACATTGTACAGGAAATGAAAAATTTAACTCTCTCATTTTCTCTCAAAATTGTACAAAAATTGTTTTCTGGAACGCTTTTGGACTAATTTGTACTAGTTCGAACTGTTTTGATATGCATCTGGAACAGACCTACTAGCAGAATAAAATACACCTGTTCAGAAGAAATGGATATGCCTACGTAGGAATTTCAATTTTTTTCATATATTATTTGTGAAACATTTATTTCTGTAACAGAGTCACTATTAAGTATAAAAATTGGTTATAGGTAACCACATGATTGACAGCTTTAAGTAAAAGTTTGTGGTTATTATTATAATTTTTTAATAAACTTAAATATACAAGTTTGTAGCAGCGTAAATAAGATGAAGACATAAGTAACGTAAAAAATGTTTGTTTTATTAGAAACAAAAATTTTATGAAAACCACGGACAATACGTACTCGACCAAAACATTTCAAAATTTTTGGAGACAGATCGACGTATTAAAATTTGGGGCTTATTAAAGATCACATTTATACTTCTTTTTTGCATGTCTAAAACTTTAAAAAAATTGTTTTAATAAGCAGCTGTTTTTTGAACAACTATCATTAATTTTTTTATATTTCATAGTGCTATCATATTATTGTCCTATGAAAATGAAGCTGTATGCAAAAACAAATTAAATTACAATAATTTAAATACAACTTAAATACGAACTTATAAATTGGCTCTAAGCAATTTAATCTTTGGTTAGCAAATAAATCATTTACTTTATTTTTTTAAAATTAAGTTCTGTAGTATGTTTGATATACATTAATATATTTTTTTAACAAGTTTAGCACAAATGTGTTTAAATGGATTCGTCGCATCCTAAAATTACCACTTCTAATGAAAATTAAGATAATAAAGCAATAAAAATTATAAGAATAAAATAGCAATAACAAAAGTAGTAATACTCGTTATGTTACCAATAAGAAATAATCTATACGTACAACTTTTCTTATGTTCATCAAGGTTATTGATTAAATCTTAAAACATTAACCGAATTACGCTATAAATTATATATTTTTTTTTAATTTGTGGACACCCCGCTTATGAAGAGACAACACTTTTATAACAGCTGATACGAAAGAGTTCCTATTTACACACAACCTAGGTAAGCAAAATGGAACAGGTGTTTCGCAACGTGTATGTTTACGTAAGAGTAACGAGGCCTTAGCCGAAGAGACTCATAGGAGATAGTACAGCATCCAGCTCTATTGACTCTCCTAGACGGTGGCACAATATGGGTTGTGTTTCTATACTACAATAAAATGTACCCTAATTAGATACGAAACACATTCACGATATCTGCACGTTTTTTGTACAACATGCTTTGGTTAAGAGCTCATCTGCATTGCTGAGAAAATTCAGAACGGTTTGTATGTGGAATTCTCATGCTGCAGAAGTTTTTCCTGTCCATAACATAATTCTCTAGTTCTGCCACAAAGCATTGCTTTAGTGTTAGTCTGAGATAAAAAAATGCCTTAGATATCTGAGTATGTGGTTGACTAAAAGTCAGAAAATAATGAACTTTTTTCGTGTTCAAAACCGAAATTTATAACATTTCCAGTAGTAGAAAAGGGATGTGCAACCACACAGAGCTTTGTATTAAAATCGAAGGTCAACAGTTAGTCAGCCGTCTAGCGAAGATAAGATCTAACTAGAGGCCAAACCCTTGACAGTGTCCTCAGCAGCGGCGAGCCTGTAAGCCAACGAACGTTGCAAGTTGGCCGATGCATATTTAATATTTCTTCGCATATCGTATTCGAACATTTAAAATTTCATACAAAAATTTTCTTTTGTGGCAGCTCAAGTTTTATAAAAAAAATACCTTATTTAAAAAAAATACACTTGTGTAAATTTTTTCTAATACTCCGTAAGTAGCAGCAAAACTATTAAAATAGTATTAAGAGCTCTCATGATCATTTAATGTCAACATTAATTTAAAATTAATTGAAACATTTATTAAATAATTAAGTTTAATTAATTTCTAATACAGAAAATTTTATTTTATGATGTTTCTATCAATTATCAAAAAAAAAAAAAAAAATAATATTCCCACGCAAACATGACAATAAATTTCAAAACAAAGTTTCCAACAATCATGGAAAGAAAAATATATTTATAATTTGCTTAAATTTAAAGAAAAATACTTAAATGTGATTAATTTTGTATTGGAATACAAATTTTAAAGTACTTTTAAACGACAAGATCTGAAAAAGGCGTATTGTAAACGATTTTTTCTAAATCTTTATAGGATTTTCTGCAAACGCCTACAAATATGGAAATTTTTTTGAGTATTTAAAAAGATTAAAATAAAACAGCCAAAAAACTACCAGCTGTTAGGAAAGAATTAAATTTTTCTTTAAGGAAAAAATTTTGCTAAAATGTTAAAATTTCCCAGAATTTTTTACTCAAAATAAATGAGAGCTGAGAGTATTTTCTGAATGTCTCTTTAGAATTGAACTCATTATTTTGACTTGATCAATGATCATTGTGGAGGGATGAAAATAAAGTCACTCAAATTTAATTGAAGATTATAATACATTTTATTATAAACAAACAGACCCTCTTATAAGATCATCATTATTTTGATGTACCATTTTGTTGGCAAACTTCGTTTAATATGATACCCTACTTTTTACGTTGTTTGTTAAAACTGCATTTAAAACATCCACTCTTTTTTAAAATTCATGATCATTCATAAAAAATAATGTGAGTGAATTGAATTTTAAATCATTTGTTTTAATTTTATTTTGCGTATAACATACTGATTAAGGTGGCTGCATTACCGACAAAAGACTTTTACAGCAGCTTTCACAGTGATGAAAAAGAGCAAGAAATGGTTATTTTCTTTAGCACTTTCCTGGACTTATTACTGTTATCTAAGACAACTTTCCCTTAAAAGCTTATTCAGTAGAGTAAGTAAAATACCAGAATAATTACTGCTTTTTATAAAAAAGTGTAACTGGTTTCAATTATAAAAATATTGTTATCATACACTTCTGTCCTTTTACGATCGATTTTTAACTCCACTCACAATGAAAAATATTTGTTCTTTTCAATACCAAAACCATAAAATATCGATGTCCATTAAATAATGTGAAATTGTATTTTGTAATTGGATTATACCTTGGATAAGCTCTCTACCACTAATAAATATTGAGTCTCCATGTTTGTTAAAGCGCCTGTATAGTAAACAGAATACCGTGAGTTAAAATCTCACCAGAGCCTTGGATGGAAAAGAAAACAACACGGCTTGTGTAGCCGCACGAAAAATAGCAAAAGCAATGCAACAAATAGAATCACAATTAGTGAAAAGTTCCAACGTATCAATATGAACCCAAGTGAGTCTTTACTTTTACACCTTTTTACTGACATAACGCAGTATTGACCTTTTGGCAAGTAAAGCATTAAAAACATAAAAGTGAGTGAGGTATTTAAGTTTAGTCTTCATTATTTTAAACAAATTTCAGCCCTTAAAAAATCATTTGCTTTTTGTTATTCCTTGAGGCTTGAAAGGTCTAGAATATTAAAATTTTGTTAACATGTGCTTAAAGGGAGTGAACTCACTTTGTTATATAAAATTGCCATGGCACCTACCACGCAAATTATAAACACATAACTAGCATCAATTAGTTTATCTTTCTGTCTAAATATATAAAAAACACAAAATGTGTTTATTGGCTGTTTGTTTGCTTCTTTGTTGCAAAGCTATAGCTGCCTACACGAATGAACCGATTTTTTTTAATTTTACAGTTTGTTATCAAATATACTGTTGTAAAAATACAGTAGTTACTTTTTTGATATTTCACTTGGTCTTGGCACTTAGTAACTGCAATAGGTAGCATCTGGAAATTGTTTTACTAGTGGACATAATATAGCGAATAAATGGCTGGATTAGAATAATGGTAGGGGTACTCGAAATTTTGCAAAAGCAACTCTGCACTAATGTGCATTTGTAGAGGTAAAATTGACTTAATTTAAACGGTAGGCGTGGCACCCCCATACAAAGTGAAAAATTGTTATCTTGTATCTAGAGAATTATAACACGTAGAGTCCTGTCTTTCTTACTAAAATGTGTATTCTAACGGTATACTAGATGGGTAAGGACAGTGGCTTTGTACCGGGCGCATCAGAAATAGCTTATAAAGTAGAAGTGCCAGAAAATCGCAGCAGCCAGTAGACACTGAGTTGCTAAAAAATGTGTTTGGCCACAATAGACTAACGTCCCAAGCCGAGAGATTAAAGATTATTTAAAGAAGACCAGTCCACTTTTTGTAAAGAGTCTTAAGAGAAAAATAAATGCATAATTTTAATCCTGTAGCATAAAAATAAACAAAATAGTGAATATAGAGATCAGAAGCCAAAACTCTTTGTTTTGAACAACAGCACCGATCTTTATCTATTTTAAGTTATTGATGCCAAACTGCATGTTTGTTGAACACTCATTGAAAAGTTCTTAATTTTTTGCGCTAAAGCAAAGTTTAAAAATTTTTTAAATGATTTGCAATACAGCAGAAATGTTTCGAAAAGTATTTCAATTTAAATAAATTTAATTCAACAAACGCTGGGGAACAAACCATTTTATTCCTGAACATGTCTGAGTACAAAAATGTTTGAAGCTCTGTTTCTCTGAGAACCCGTATTTTGTGATGAAATTTAAACACAATATTAACTTCAAAAATATGTGCGATCGAAAATTATTAAATATAACACAGAGTAAGAGTGCTATATTTGGCTATGCCAAATCTTATAAACCCTTCCCAATATGTGTGAATATATAGTAATTTCCTTTAAAGAAACCAATATTGGGGTGATCAAAAAATAAGAAAAAATTTATTAAAATTAATGTTACTTTACATAAAAGTCTCTTTAAAAGCTTTTTAATGATAACTATATTGATATCCTCAAAAATATGATGCGCAATCGTACTTTTCTATAATAGATTCATAGGCACATGACTAGGAATGTTGGCGAACGCCAATTTTTACACTTGATTTTTTTTTTTCTTATTTTTAAATTCTCTATCGCCCTATCTATTTGTGTTTTTAATTGCAATTACTTCACTAAACTAGATTTGGTCCAAATAGTATGGAAAAATTAGAGGTAGGGGTAGTGTTTTGCCTTCTACCTCAAAGGACATAAACGGATCTTGCTAATTTTCAATAGCAAACTTTCGAAACTATTTTTGATTTTAAATTTTCTTTAGCTTAGCTAGCCTTTGTAAGCTGATTTCAACACGAACACGGAAAACCCAAATCATAAATAAAAACATACAAAAAATTCTTGATGTAACTGGAGGTGAAATCGTAATAAAATTAAAATGATTTCAAGTATTTTGAAAAACAAAAACTTAGAAAGTAAAAAGTTTTTAATTTTTTAATGCAAATAATTCATTAACTATGGAAGATAACTGTACGATTTATAGTTATTTCTGTAGCTCTTCTTAAGGGCTTTTGAATTGTAAATAAAATGTTTAATTCTTTTGTAAAAATTTACTTGGTCTTGGCACTTGGCGACTTGGCACCTTATGACATCAGTTGCACAGTATGGGAAATTTTGATTAATCCATTTAGCAGCTTAAATATTGCTAATTTATTTTCAAAGTGCCCCATTGTGCGATCTATTGTATTGTATTTTATACAGTCCCTCAGTGTTAAGAAGTGCATTTGAAATATTCAATATATATTTTTCTTGCTATGTTGCCGTAGAGTGTTCAGGATTCGTTCTTTATCATCACATTATTTCGTTTTAGCTTGTTTGATTTGTACAGATGCTTATGGCAAAAATAATGAATTTTTTTGCAAATGCTTCCTTATTTTTCCATTTTTAAATAAAATTTTGTTTTTTTAATCTTGTGTATGTTTTCAGTACACAATCAGAGCATCATTTTTGTATTTATTCATTCAAGCATCAAGCATATTCCCCATTATTCCAATAGTTCAGATTACTCCCCCTCCCATGACAAAATGCTACTCATTTCATACAATTCACTGACTCTATCGCTACAGCATCATCATTCACTCTTTCAAACGATTTGGGAATTTAGTGTGTTTTTATACTTTCAACTTTGCAACATTCTGTTTCGCATGGCTTAGAGCAAAATCATATGATCAATCCTAAGAGTATGACGCTAATACTTTTTTTTTTAATTCTTTAAGGGCTAAAATTTGCATTTGTGAATCGCAACATACAATTTGAATAAATGGATTTGAATTAGTGAATTGTGTTTATGGGTAAAATAAATTTAAAAAATTGCAATTATTTCTTAAAATTTTTTCTTTTAAAAATCTTCATTTTCGCTGCTTTTAAATATGAATTCCATGTGTGTTTTGTAAATAATTTTTCAAAAAATTATATTAATATAATAAACAAATAATAAATTTATATAGCACTTGTTCTGGAATTTTAATATTTTAACGCTAAAAAATATAACAAACAAAAAATATAAAATTAAAAAAAGGAAAAAAGAAATTCAAAGACAAAAAAAAGCAAATCATTATTTGTACGGCTAGAGAAAAGTGCAAGAAACACGTTTAATCAAATGTATATTTTTGTTTGAAGAAACAATCGAATGTGGAAACAATTGAAGTGAAAATATTTCTCTATTCATATTTTAAATATGAATGAATTAGAAAAAATCAAACAAATTCATTTTTGTATTTAAGTAAGTATTTATATTCAAAAATTTTATTGAATTTCCTTGTCAGTAGAATAAAATTATAAAAAAAAAATACTTTAAAAACTGTGTATAATTTTTTCCACTATTTTTATTCGTATTAATCTAAATTTGTCCTTAAAATAGATTCTTTCCTAGCAAATACATTAAAAAGAATTAAAGATTAGATAAATAATTGCAATCTGATCATATACTTGCAAAAATTTTATACTCAAAGTTATTTTCTAGGAAAGACGTAGTCCGTAAATTTTATTTGGAAAACTGTTATAAAATTTGTCTACGATGTTGTCTGATATTATTTTATTATCTGGTTGCACAATCAAACCAAATTGGTCAAAAGAGGAGTAGAGAGGTTGGAGATATGTAGTTGCTGAAAAAGCCTTATATGCACCCATAGAAACAATCATAAAGAACTGCAAGGACTGGCGGGGTATAAATGGAAAGTTTGCATTTAGAGTGTCCAGTCTTTTAATAAGAAAAATTGTAAGAATATAAAAATTACACGAATGAAGATAGTTAGAATGGAACTGATATATATCGTTCATGAACTTCATATCTTTAACGCGCAAGTAGCCATCAGAGCGAAAAGAATATAACTTTCCATTATGCATATCGTCGAGAATGGCTGCAGTATACTTAAAAAATACCTTTGCCCATATTATGGCCAGTTTTCGAACGATTATCGTTTCTTTTTTCGTTTTTAACTAATGATAGCACACCTCACCCAGTTGATTGCTAAGCCCACGAAAAAAAGTCTCGATCGTCAAAGCCGACGCCCCACGTCGATAACGTCTTCTTCTCGTCAATGATGATGCCATAAAACGTAAATTCATCCGAAAAAGCGGAGAGATTTAAAACCGCTAACAGAAAAAATATCATAAGATTGATGTATGACCAAAAAATGATAAAAACAATTTTGTGTTGGCCCCCAAAAACTGAAAGGGAAATGATAGAAAAAGAGAACGAAAACAATTTTGCGTCACAAAAAAAATAAAATTTTTTGCTTAAAATAAAAGATTTAATAATAAAAGCTAAATACTTAAAAAAATATATGTATTATCAAGCGTGTTAATGTTATTTTTGATATTTAATTTAAATTGAAAAATATTTATTTAATTATAAATAGCAAATGACGTTCATAATTCGTTGATGTTTTTTTTCTCTATTTTGTTCTAAATTTAAAAGTCGCAACTCACGTGAACAACAATTCATTTTAAATGAAATATTGCTTTTGAAATGAATTAAAATTTAAAAGATTCATACGTACATGTACGTGTATTTATTTGGGTTTCTATGTAATTAACAAATTTGTCAACGGTTTGCGACATAATAAATTATTATGAGTTTTTGTTTTCTTTATTAATTATTTATCCTATCAATTAAATATTAACACGCACATCTACCAGTTATGAAAGAAATAAATGAATTTTAAATGCCACAAATTAGTTTATCCGAGGGCAATCTCAAAACTACGCCTGAAGAGAGTAAAAAATTAAATGTGAAAATTTTAAAAAATTACCCTACGCTGTGTAAAGACAAATAATATAAATTTTATATTTATTTATTGATTATTATTTGGAATTATTTGGTAAAGAGAATTTTGACATAACAGATAGAAAAGTTTTACAATACTAAAGGAACTCTATTCTGACACGCATTTATTTGACAAAAAATTTGATTGGTAAATAAAAAATAACAAATAAGTCAAAAGTTTTACTTGAAAACACATTAATGATGAGTGCTACATCCCTCATCAATATTCTTCACATTTATTTATGTTTAACTAACCTATTATAGAATATGAGAAAGATCTCATTATAAACCAAAATTAACTTGGTTTGATGAAGTTTACACACCACCTAAAATTTTTTATCTACTTTCCTTAATTATGTCCATTTATATTTGTTTCTGATACAAACCAGTCGTGACTGGTTAACAAATGCAATATTTTTTTTTTTTTCAGTACCAGCTTATTGTACCTCGCGTTAGTTGGGTCTGCGTTTAAGGCCTTCTAACTTGTTGCTAAAATGGATAAACCTTTTTTCAACAGCAACAATTTTTTAACAAAAGCTTAAAAATCTCAGTAACCAGAAGACTGGTGTCCTATTGGATTTATCAAAGTTTTAAAAATAATTAAAGAAAAATATATAGAACTCTCGTAAGCTCGTAAGCATGTACGAATACAACTACATGAGATTTTTATGGATTTTTGATTTTGTTTTCCAAAATTTCTTTCCTATAGATTTGATTTTCGAAATCAAGCAAGGCATGATAAAAGTCTGAGTCTTGAAAACAGAATACTATATTCTACTATCTTTGTCCCGAATTTCAATTAAATCGGTGCAGTCCTTGTCTCCCCTAAATACTACACTGGTACCAAATTTAAAAATATTACATTACACCTTAAAAATAAGAATTTAATCAGGATCTATTGATCCTAATGCCTTCTTCTTTGCCTCTTCAATTAAAATTTTATTATAAAAAAATAAAATATAATTTTTGAATTTTAATGTTAAATTTGTATTTTAAAATTTCTACATTATAGTGCGCTTACATTATACCGAAACTTAGTACTTTATAGATTTGGAGCAAAATCTAGTTGATTTTTACTAGATTTCCCATACAATTTCAAATTTACTTAGCCACTAAATTTTGACCAAATCTTCTCAAACTCGAGGACTTAATGATGCAACTGTGGTTTTTCAAAATTGTACAAATAAATACTACGCAGCACAAGAAATATGACGTTTTTATAAAAAAACAAAACATAATTCTAAAAATAAATAAAATATTTTCAATAAAATATTAATAAACCGATGAAATAAACAATTTAATTTTTAAATTCCTTTTTTCTGATCGTTGTGAGTGTGAAAATCATGCTTGTGTGAAAAAATACAGTGTTAGTGAGCTAGATTTTGATAAAAATTGCAAATCAAATCTAGCAAATTTCAATATAATATAAATGTACTACTAAGTATAAACTGAATTACAATTTAATTAACTGTGTAATAAAATTGAAATTGTTAGCTAGGGAAATTTATAAAACTGTATTTTTAAGAATCGTTTTTAATGAATTATAAACCATTACTCTTGTACTAAACGTTATATTTACCAGTTTCATATATTTTCGCTAGCAATATTTATTAATATTATTTAAATTAAATCGTCTACTTTTTATATTGTCAAAATAAAAATATATAGGTAAATATATTTTTTGACACCTTCTTCGCCAGGAACCTTAGTGGTTTCAAGTTTCATTTACAAATGATAAGCGACAGTTGTTCTCCTCGAAATATGATAGAAAATTCTGTGTATTTTGCCCAGTGTCTAGTGTGAGGAGAAGATTTCTTCTGTATGAAAAAAAATCACTAATTAAAAAGTAACTAAAAAGTAATTTACAAATAATTTAAAAAAGAACAATCAATATATCTTCTTTTATGGTTCATATTTTCATACTTTATATTCACATTTGTTTAGTATTTGTAAAAAAAACCAAAAAAGTGTCTTGAGGTAAACGAAATTCTAACTGTAAAAACATTAAAGCTGCATTTCAGAGAGACTTTTAGATATCATGGACTCAACATAAAATATTTAAATGGATAATTTTTTCCGACACATAAATAATTTTAATGAACTTCATCTTTGTGCGCATTTTTGCATTTCAGGATCTGTGTTTAAAACGAAGCTATGAAGAATATTGGAACTGTTCCTAAAAATTTTTCAAGCGATTTATTTTAATATATTTTATATGGACAGTGCTATATTATGACATATAAAGATGCTGTTAAATGGGACTTGATTTAATTTTTTTTGTCAAAACTGTGTGCTTGGAAAATTACTTAAAGTTATAACTGCACGCGATAGGATGATACAGATTGGGCTCGTTAAGTGATACGTGTAAACTGATAATCTCAGCATTCTTTGTGCTCAATATAAAAAAACACCAAAAACCTAATCTTCTATTATTGCAGAGCAGAGGTAGAGATTCTGTTTGTTTTCGTGGTGTGTTTCCATTCATTATTCTCCTTGAAAACAATTACTGAAAGTTTTCAAGATTTATTTTTTTAAATTTTGTATTCGTGCAAGTTTTAAATATGGCTTAAAGAAAATTTTCGAAAGAAATTTTCGTTGGCTGAATTTGCTTTCTTATAAATGTAAATTGTGCAACGAAATTTGAGGCCAAGCAGCTACAAATATTTTCATTCATTTCGCTTAATATCACAAGAACCTAATAAGCAGAATTTTATTACTATTGAAAAAATAGTAGAGTTACAAATTATAATTTATTTTAAATAAATACCTAATAATTTCTAATGGTTGCTGGCCATTCTTGAACCGCAATAAAAAAATAGCTTGGAACAAATTAAGAAAGCTTTCTTAGGTAGTGGTAAAACGAGAAATAAGTGGTTAAAATGAAGAAACTTTAAATAATTCTTGCAAAAAATTGACTTTAAAACAAATTAAAATCATATTTCTTTAGGACGATAACTATACATTAATTATTTTATATTATATTCGAGAAACATTGTGGCATGATTTTTTATATATCGTAGAAAAAAACTTGAATGCAAATTAAACAAAAAAATTTATCAGTTGTGTGGTCACCCTTTAATTTTTACACTTTTTTTGTTGCTCACATTGGCCATATACATCAATTTACAACCATTAGGGTACCCTTTAATTTCTGTGAAAATTTCAATAAACTGTCTACAACTGTTCAATAGTTTGTTTATATATATCAAATAACACCAACTATTGTAACACTCTATAATTTATAATTTTAAATATTCATACTTCTTAATGTACCAGACAAAGTAGTGGACATTCTGTTTAATTTTCAAGTGTTTGTATGTAATTAAATACAAATATGGGAACACCCTTTATTTCTAAATTCTAATTTTATATCTGTTGTTATATCGGACTTACCATAAAGGTTCTTTGAAAATTTCAGCTGTCTGTCTATTATGGTTCAAAAGTTTGGCCACATAATGTGTTTTTTTTAATTTCAGCTGTGTATCTATAACGGTTTAAAATTTGGCCCCATGCATCAAATAACATTAACTATTAAGACACCCTTTACTTTATAATTTTGATTGCTTATACGTTTTATTTAATTTTAATTTTAAGGTAATTTTTGTATTTCTTTTTGGTATTGGGAGCTATAGAAATTTGCGAAACATTAAAAAAACATGTATGTTGTATGGGGCACCCTTTAATTTTTAAGAGTATGAACTGTTTTTAGAACGGGTCCAATCTGTAAGCGCAATCTATCAAATAAAAAAAAATCATAATCGGTTCCGAAATGACTGAATTCTGCAGGCACAAACATAAAAAGTAACATTTAGAATAATTAATAACCTCCTCCTTTTTTTGAAGTCGGTTGAAAATTTTAATAGATTTCTTTTTCAAACTCTTGATGAGTTTCTTATTTTCCTCCTTTTAAGTAAATTTTTAAACTATCCACAAAATTTGATCTAATTTACAAAATGCTTAATAGACTTGATAGAGACATACATAAATGAGACACATATTTCTTTTAATTTTATTTGCTATTTTATTCATTTTATAAATTGAATTGTTGTGAAGCAAACAACTTTATATTGATTTTTAAGATCTGTATTGGACAGAGGAAGCGTTGAAAGATAGAAATATTTATTAGAAAAAATAAAAATTTAAATAAATTGTAAAATTTATAACACTTTCACTTACACGATGAGAGAAGCTCTTCATGTTCAAGTGCCTATGAAAACAAAAAGTTTATAAAATAAACGTGTATTTTAGTTTTTCTCTTTTAAACCGTTTTTATACTTGCAAAGAGTGTTAAAAATTCGGCACTATTACGGAACTGGAAGACCTAATTTCTTTTATTAACTCCTTCGATAGTTTCCTCTGTTTTAAATTATCATCAGTAAACACAATTATCGTTGTCATCTGTTTATAATTCTACATCTTTGCCAATATAAAAATGAACAGTATTTGTTTATTAAATAAAAAAGTTTATGTTAATCAGTATGAACACGAGATACTTGGCGCAACAATAAAAACAAAATGTAAACTTTTTAGTTAAATGAAAGCAAATCGTTTTGAAATAAATTAAAGTGAATTGAAAGGCATCCAAGGCAGCTTAATTTCCAATATGAATATTGAGTAAAACAATACAATACAAATAATTTCTCTGGCGGATATTTTACTTTTCTTACGCATTAATGTTGTTTGTTTGAATGATTTAGAGGCTTCTTTGTTGATCATTTTTATAAAATATTGTTTTATTTTTCTACTTTTTAATTGACGTTTTTGGGGCTGGGAAGAATGAGCTCTAGAACATAATAAGACAGATTGACAAGTGTCAGTTGTGGAGGTCAGATGTAAATGAAAGTAAATTCGGTGTGTGCATTTACACAAAAGCCCAACAATAATGAATGAGGTGCTGAAATATTAAAAATTTTAATTAAAAATACTACAACAAAAAAAAAATTTCTCTCTTTTAAATTACAAAGAAATCTAATATGAAGACTTTTCGATATTTTTACATAAAATGTTCAATTTGAAAACTTGTAAAACATGAGAAAATAATGGTAAATAAATCCTGCTTGAAACAGACACTACTTTTCGCAGCTGATGTGCCAGTATAATGATGATAATGTCAAGGCAGGATAATGAAAGATCAGAGTGTAAAAAAACTGTAAATTTTAAAAAGTTCCCTCATTCATCATTAAAATAATATTTAGTAGAAGATCAGTTCAGTTTTGGTTCAAAGGAAGTTATACTTATGTTTAGCCAAGTTGATACGGTATCCCTTTGAAATATTTTTGTAAGTCCTAAGAAAAAACGAAATTACTTAAAATTAAAATAGAAAAATAGTGTTTCCAGTTAGAGTGCAAAGTGAAAAAACTATGTAACTAATATAAAGTAGATTTCCTAGCTGAATACAACACAATGATTTTTACATAAAGTCTCTATAATATTCACTTACATAACCGAAACTTAATAAACAATGCAGTTTGTTAAATAAACTAACAGTTTTAGTTTTTTGCTGCAAAACTCTTTTGTTTGGCTCATAACTACACGACCCTTAATACCATCATAAAATAAAGCAGTACGACAAGCTGCCAGATTATTCCATATTATAATAATCTAGACATTTTTACTCGTCCATAAATAAAAATTGCAGTTGCGAGTGGTGTGGCAGTATTAAGTAATTCTTTAGGTAAATTTAACGTATATCAATTGTGCTTGTTATCTTTAAAAATCCGGATCAAAATTTAAAAAAATATGTCTTTAACAGGACCAATTCGATAACAAGTTGCTAGAGATAAATTGCATTGATTAGTTTTCAAAGTCAAAAAATGTCCAACCATCCTGTCCTGTTAAACGCCGCTGAAAGAATAGAAAAAATTAGTGGCTAGCGATAAACAATACCTTGAAAGTCAGGTCATGTGACTATTTTAAATATGTAAAAATCAATTTTCGTTAGAAAAAAACGAACATTTTTCAAAATTCATTAGAATTATTAACAAATAGGGTGACGTTTACAATTCAAAACGCAAACTTTTTGTTTTAACAACAACACAATTCAAAAGTTAAAACACATGACATATTCCCCCTTCTGCCTAAATCTATAACGTCAACGATTGCGTACATAAAAGTGCGAAAATTCTGTTACTAAAAAGCAACATAAATGACGACAACTATAAAGAAATTTTAAACTGTACATCAAGAGCATTAAATAAAATAAAAAAAGGGAACGCATGAATAGTTTAAAAATAAGTTTAATGAAAATTTTAAAAATAAAATGCAAATGTAAATAGTTTTTTAAAAAGGGGTAAAATTAAAAGATCCTATTTATTGGTATAAAGGAAAAAAAAATGACATCTTTCTGACATTTACCACAAGTGAATAATTAAATTTATAAACGAAAATAACTCGGCATAAACCACAGTTTAGCACATGAAAACCCCTCTCTCTTTCTTACAAAAACACCTACACTCACACCCTTTTAAAAAACAAAATTTAATAAAAAGCAGACAACTAAAAACATGTAATGAAAATGAAAACAAAATTAAATAAATATAGAAAAACAAGGATTCTTTAAAATGTGCATTAAGGTCTGTTCAACACATGTATGAATACATTTACAGTTATGTGGAATATATTAGTAGCAATCATATTATTAATTTCAAATAAGTTGACATTTATTTGCCTTCAAATATAATGTAGATGCAATAGCTTCTGTGTCAAGAATTCAAGAACCAAGGTGAAAATCGATATGTACATTTCAGCACTAAACCCTGAAAAAATTTTAAAATCAATTTTTAAATACACAAAAAGTCAGACTGATGAAATAAATTCTTGTAATCGTTTTTGCAATATCAGGTGACGAGACATTTGTCCCTCACTTTTACCCAAATCCCTTTTACCAAAAGAAATTAAAACATAAAAGAACTGGATTTTTATACTTGAGTAGAATTCAAGTAAAAGTATAATGCGCAGATTATTTTTACTTATAAAATGATATAAAATGAAAAGCAGCCAATATTTTAAGATAGTCATCAAAGTTATGGTATTTTATAGGGATGCACGGTTCACCCTCTCTCTGTTATTTCGCATCGAAATGGACTTGATTAAAATCAGACTCAAGTCAAACTCATCCTATTCAGAACTTAAAATAATAATATCCCACAAAATTATAATAAGCATAAACTGCCAAGAATTTTATCAAACGAAAGTTTGTTTTAGGATTATTTCCATTTTTGCTGTGCACTGTAAACTGCTTGGCTTAAAGGGAAAAATCGTTTAACTTCTTACAGGATAATAGAAATTGTATGGATAGTCATACTGATAATGATCCCAACCAGTGCAGCAAACTACGTACCTGATTCAATTCTGAGTAGATGAATAAATCCTCTAGCCCTGTTTAAGCGAGGTAGATTTTGAATATACCTCAGACGTTGAGAGAGTGAAGCAGACATGCTTCAAAAACCCGTTTTAGAATTTAAAAGTATTAAATGTTTGTAAATGATATTTGAAATACAAAAAAATTACTTATAAAATAGTAAAAAAAAAAACCTAAAACAAAAAAGCCATAGAAGAAGCAAAATATCTGACATTGAAATAAAAAATTGTCATTATCATTAAAAATACCCACAGTGAAAAAAAGGGCATTACTACAAAAATATTTGACGCGTTTTCATTGTAAAATTACTCTCAAATCTTTGTGAGAAAATAATTGAATATTAATTTCAATTATTGCAATTGTTTTATAAAACCAAAAATGTCACAGTATATTCTCAGTGATATAAGTTTGACCAAGGTTTTACATCAAATTCTCTAAGACTGATATAAAAAAGTTATAACAACCTTCGTTTTAACTCCCTATTTAATGCTTCAGCGCTGTACGAACATAAACTTTATAGATCTGTTAGTCTAAAAAAAAACGGCGAAACAAAAATTAAATATCACACCGAAACTAAACTCATTTTCAAAATAGATATGAATGAGTATAAATATTTATTTTAACTACAATTAGAGTTGCCATATATAAAGACATTTAAAAATCGTCAAATGTGATTAAAAGAATCTAGAAGTAAATCTAGTTTAAAGACATGCAGAATACGTTGAAACTTACAGAAAACGAACAACATAAACATTCTGATCAAGCCTAGACTAAAGTTTGATGAATTAAATGGAATTACTTTACTATTCGCTAAATCTACAAAATGATAATAATCCTTACTAAAGCCCATTTCACACTATAATAGTGAATATTAACATTTTTCAAATAACTACGAACATTAAGAAAGTGTTTTAGTGTGAAAGCAAAGCCAATGTAGTTGTTTAATAGCACTAAAAGGAATTTAATTAATTAAAGTAAATTTTTTAAACATTTTCTTTTTCTCTAAGTTTGTTTTTCTACATATAATTTTCATTTCTCTCGAGGTGTGATAGCGTAAAACAAAATGTAATGTTTCGTTAGACTTTTTGACAATCACTACAATTTTCATTTGTGAAACGTGCTTTAATGAGGCAGAAAATCAGCATATTGATAAATTAAATGTAGCCATATGCTAGGTTAGCTGGTTTTTACTCTGAAAATCTAAAAAGGTAACTGGGGTAACTACTAATACGTACCGCTTTTTTTTAGCTTAAGGAATTGTTAGAGGGAAAAGTCAAAAAATATTAAAATACATTCTAAGCACTCAAAGCTAAAATCATTATACGTAATATTAAAATAGTTTATGTTTTGTCGACTACGACTATTATAGTGACAAACGTCCGTGCTATCAAATCGTGGTAAGCAAATTATACATTTGAACTAGAGAAACTTGAATTATAGAAATTTTAATTTAGCATCCTAGCGTCAGGGTTTTATCAACTACATATTTTGATTTTATTTCGTTGATAACATTAAATCTTAAATAACATTTTAAATAATTTCGTAGACTTTCTTCCATGACATTTAATTCTGTAAATTTGTTAAGTCTTATCGCGAAAATATTTGCCTGCTTTCTATCAGCGTTAAAACAAAATTATCAACTATCAGCAATACTTTTGCTGCTGAAAGAATTGCAAAATGTACTCACACACTTCGCCAGCCATCAAGACTAAATATCGGTCATCAGTTTGTCAGCAATTATCTCCCACTTAGACCAACCGGATACCTAAATTATAGCCAGATTGTTATTGTTGAAGTAAAATTGCCTTTAAAATAAATAAATAACAGCAATCACAAATTGCTATCTGGCAGCTAAAATTGATAGCTGGAAATTGTTAGTTTCTATTAGCAACTGGCAAAGCAACTAAAGTTTCATTGCTTTTCATACAATCGACCCACAAAATCGTCAAATCTATAATGAATCAACTAATCTGGCAGCAGTGCCGATAAACACAATTATTGTGTTCTATCTATTTGCCCCCTCGTTTTACCTTAAATTATGTTTACGTAAAATTTATTAAAATAACTATAGATAAAGAGAACAGTGTAATAAATTCAAAGACCACAAGAAAATAAAGACCTGGAATATAAATGATCTCTAGCAAACAACTAAATGTAAAAATATAAACTAAAGGACATAATTCTCACTCATTTACTTGAAGCCGTCATAACTCAAAAAGCGCAATTTTATAGTTTTTATTTTATTAAACAAATGCAAAATACTTTATTCCTTCCTTGAAATAGAACATTATATTTCTGTTTTTTGTTTCTATAAATTTATTTTTTGGAGTTACCACTTTTTTGTGGCAAGTGAACAACATATTACACAAGGCAACAATTTTGAAAAAATTTTAGGGGCTTTGAAAACCACTATACAATTTTGATGTATTGTGGTCCCAGTAGTACAAATATGGTTCAATTTTGAAATTCTATGGAGAGGTTTTTTTTTAAAAATTTTTAAGTAAAATTATAAATTTTTTTAGACGTTTCTCCACATAATTAATGATAACTAAAAAAAAATTAGTCCGATATTATTCAAATAAACTTAGAAAAACTGAAATTTACATAGCCTTTAATCCGTTAATATATTGCGTTTCAATCGGCTCAGTAGTTTCGGAGTTATAATAAAAAATTGAGGGAAAAAATATTTTTTTTACGTGAAAATAGCAAATTTTTTTGTTTTAAAAAAATCATAAAAAATCGAAAACGGCAAAAATCGTTCAGAGTTATTGCTTTATCGCAAAGCCACATGTAATAGGAACAAAATGAGATATCGATCATAAAAATCGATTGATTTTTTTCGAATTTATTCACAATTAAGTGAATTCGCTCATTTTCACCAAATTTTAGTTTTTTGTCTGATATACATAAAATTGAGTAGTTAATGTTCTTCTTTCGATTGATTGAATTTTGAAAACATTTTCCCCATGCTATGTACAAATTTTCACATCAAAAATGCATTACATAGCAACATTCGTGTATTTTTTGGCAAAACCCTACCTAGAATATACTGATTCTATTATTCGGAAAGACATTTGTGTTGGATGAGCTTAAATGTAAATAAATAAATAAATAAATAAATAAATTAAATAGTAGAAAATTTATATTTTATTATTCACATTTATTATAATAAATAAAACAAGAAAATAAATAAATATGTATTATAAACTACAAACTCTGAAATTTTCTTTTAGTCGATTTTCTACTATTGTTGAATAACGAAGTGTTACTCTGAATAATCCAGCAAAAATCAGCCATCATGTGTGCATCCCAGCGACCCTGGTATCGTTCCTCCATTGTCCGGATATCTTGGTGGAATCGTTCGCCCTGTTCTTCACTCAAGTCTCCTAGATTTTCAGGAAAACGATCTAAGTGACTGTGCAGGTAGTGCACTTTGATGCTCATGTTGCATCCAAGATTCTGGAAGTGAGTTAACATCTCTTCAACGTGCGCAACGTTATCATCACCCTTGTTATTTCCTGAGAAATTTTGAATAACCCATACAAACGAATCCCATGCATTCTTCTCAATTTCTGACATTGAACTGCCAAATTCAGTATCGTTCACCAATTTGCGAATTTGTGAGCCATCAAATATGCCAGCTTTCAGCTTTTCCATACTTAGATTGGGAAACTTCCTTGAAATATACTGGAAACATTCACTATCTTTGTTAAGTGCTTTAACATATTGTTTCATCAGACCAAGTTTAATGTGAAGAGGGGGTAATATGATGCGATCTCGGGGCACTAGAGCCACATTTATAACATTTGGCGTACCTGGAACTAGTGTTTCCCTAGAAGGCCATTGTTTTCTCTTCCAATGTTCTGTTTTAGCTCTGCTGTCCCATAAACATATAAAACAAGGATATTTTGTAAAGCCGCTTTGTTGGCCTAAGAGGAAATTTACCATCACTTATGTTCATCATACTTTATCTTCTTCATGACCAATGCAATTACATAGTATTCTTCTTTTACTTTGGTTGAATGTGCGATCGGCAAGGAGTGAAATTTATTTCCATTATGCAAAAGGACACACTTCAAGCTGCGTTTTGATGAGTCGATAAATAAACGCCATTCGTTTGAATCATATCTCTGTAAGCCTATGGCAGTCATCAAACCAGAAATATCTGTGCAGTACACAAAGTCATCCTCTTCAGCAAAATAATGAAGTAACTCTTTTTCTCGAGTACGGTAATACGAAACTTTAGTTTCTTTAGTTATGAGACCTGTTTCTTTCATCCGGGACGCAAGTAATTCAGAAGATCTTTTCGACAATCCAAGGTCTCTAATTACATCATTAAGGTGGTCTTGATTCCATGGTCTCGGCGAGAAATGTTTATGTGGGATGAACTCGTCATTTTCAGCTGTAGATGGTAGTGCTGGATCCGACATATCTGATTGGTAAGACATACTTGAGGTTGAGTGTCCTGGTGAAGATGAAAGCACATGACTACAGCTTGCACCCCGATCTTGAGCATATTCTATTTCTTGTGAATGTAGAACTGCAAGAGTAAACCCATCAGCAGACCTCGTGGGGTAAGACCATCGCATATGTTTTCCAAAACCGCTTTTTGTACTTAAACAAAAATAACACTCGGATGCGTGGTTCGCTGTTTCTCTCCATAGCATAGGCTTCAAAATTTCCAAGTGTCGTCTGTAAAATGAAAAAAAAAATTGAAATCAGGAATATGAAGAATTCAAATTTTAATTAAGAAATATTGTAGTTATAAAATATTTCAAATCTATTAATTTATACTTACTTTACGTTAGAAGACTTCATAGATAAATTCAATCGACATGGAATGCATATAGTACTCGGTGTCCAATGCTGGTTCAAATTGTGCGGATAGATATTATAGCACTCTTGATATGACTTTTGCAATGAAGTTAAGAAGCACTTCCGTTTTTTCCCGGTGATATATTGGCCGCACACATAACAAAATAAATCTGGATCGTTTTTACATAAAAATGTTCTGGCTTTCTGGCTCATTTTTATTAATATTTGAAAATTGTTTTTAACTTCTAAGCTGTATGACTCTAATTTTTGTGTAGGTATTAAATGATGTTTGCGTTATCGCAAACACTTCTTGAATGAAATAAGAAGGTTCAAGGAGATCTTATAAATACTGATACTATAATTTGGGATAACCCTTTGTGTGGATACAGTTTGTGTGTGCTGCAAATTTTTTATTATTCCTAAGAATCCTAAAAAACATTAAGGACTTTTATGAGAAAAAAAAATCATCCGTTACAGGTAGCTAACGGAAAATAAGAGCACTTCAGCGTACACGCACATTTATGAGCGTTTTATTCCTATCCTACCGCAATCGTAAAAATTAAACAATCTTTTGTTTATTACTTATTTTTTTTTTAATTATTAGAATCATAAAAATGTCATAGAGGTTTTTCCCAAAGGGGTTTTGCCAAAATGCGTGTCGTAAAATGCACCTGAGTTTTTATGTTCTGCATTTTCATTATATAGTAGGTACAATTTTCTACAGTGCTTGTAAATATGCGATACCTTCAATTAATTGTAAATAAAAATGTAAAGCATGCATCGATTTTTATGATCCATATCTAGTTTAATTTGCATGATATGTAGCTTTACTACAAAAAAATAAAAAGTAATATTTTTTGCAGTTTTCGATTTTTTCCAGTTTTTTGTTTTTCAAAATTTTTTTTTTAAGCATTTTTTTTTTTTTGCTAACAATTTGTTTCATAACTTTGAAACTATTCATCGCATTAAAAAAATTTGTACACGTTATTTAAAGATATTGTAAGCCTTAATTTTTGTAAATTTAATTCGACAAAATCGGACTAGTTGTTTTTGAGTTATGACAACATAAGTGGAGAAATGTCTCAAAATATTGTCAATTTTACTTAAAAAATTTAAAAAAAAAAAAATTATCCATAGAATTGAAAAATTTTACCATTTTTGTACTTAGGCAGCCATGATGCATCAAATCTATATAGTGGTTAGTCAAGCCTTTTTTTGCTGTTGACCTGTGTTATAAATACATTTCAGAATATGTTGTTTCAAGTATATTTACGTTAATGTACATTAACAGGGTGTTTTTTTAGTTGACAAACAAAGCAACTTGAAGAAAAATGGTGGAAAAGTTGTTATTTGGCGTTGGGTCTTCTGCCTTCATGTTTAAACACTTACTCAGACCAACATAAAGTCAGCACAAGGAGATGGAAGCATTTTTGCGGCTCTAATCGATTTGATAAGAAATAGAACAAAATAAACTTAAATTATTATAAAATAATAACAAATTTCTCAACAGAAAGATACTGAATTAAAAGCAAAGTGTTAGTAAGCGCCAAAGCAAGCAAAGTGTTAATAAGTATAAGGTAATTGCTATGTAACAGATCGCGCAAAGGAAGTTTTATATAATAACGTAAACTTGTTTTAGTTCTGCTAAAATTAAAAAAATAACTTTCTTTTACTAAAAGTTTATTTGAATTTTGAAATTGATGAAATTAAAAGGAAAAAATTCTATGGGTGAATTAACTGACAACCTCACGTAAAGTCTTGTAGCATTTTGAATTGCTGTTTGCAAAATTGGCCACAATGATGCTGCCTTAAAATAATAGAAAAGAAATTGGTCAAATCATCAGTTTCAATGGTTGCAAGTTTTTTAATTATATAGCGCACTACTGCTAATTTGCTCTCTATTTGCCATTTGGATGCCAAAACACAATGAAATTTAACATCATTTGGAAAAATTAAGAAACAATCATATTACGGCTAGATGGGTGCACCAATTAATTAGTAGATAATATTCTAGTTAATTAAATCATTTTTGGGGACGTATTCGATATCGATATTCACATGGAATGGTGACAATTGCCCTGTCACCTAATATTTTATCTGAACCTAAAACCATAAATAGCCGCAGGGATAATCTTTCTGCCAAAGGAATCCTCTAATGATGGTAGAAGGTCTTAAGAAAAATTTTAGCAGAAATTTTAAAATAGAAAAAATATCGTAATGAATATTAATGTAATTGAAAATGATTTTATAACTGTTTAGGCGTATAATATTGTTGGAATTAGTGCGACTTCACTGTCTTACATAGACGTATGTGCGTACAATATATTTTTACATCTGCATCACCTTAATCAACATAATACATGGATAGACTACAATAAGTTTTATTTAAATATTTACCCCAACATGATGCTTGCAACCGAGAAATGCTTTAGAAAATGATCCATTTAAAATCATGTTTACGAGGGTTTTATGTTTGTATTTCTTGTTTGTATTTCTTCTCTTTTTAAATGTTTTTCTTTTTTACTTATTTTTATTTTTTTTTATTTTTTTATTCTGATGTCAATGAATTGCGCGGTAGACAAACTAAATAAATTGTAGTTTTATGTTGTGTCGTTTTATTGGTTGTTTTCTCTGTTATTATATTTTTACGATAAACGGTGGTATAATATGTTTTTCGTTAACCTGACCTTAAAATATTAAATTTTGGAATAAATAAATGATTTCTATAAAACCTATTCTCGTATCAATCACATTTCAAAACTAGATCTTCGATTTTAAGAAATTTTTTCTTACAAGATCTTTTTAAAATAACTAAGAGTGCTATGTTCGGCTCTTCCAAGTCTTATATACCCTTCACCATTTATCTAAATCTAGTTCAGTAAAATAACTCTATTGAAAAATAACAAATATTAAGGTGAAAGCAAATTAAAAAATTAAAAAAAAAATTTACATAAAAATGTCACCGGCTCTTAATGGGTTAGGCATTTTTAAGTATATTTAGTATTTCCTTAAAAATCTCTTAAAATGATATTGATATATTATAAATTTTGAAAATTTAAGGGGCCCGTAACTCGGTCGTGCACCAATTTTTTACTTGATTTTTTTCTTAGTTTTAACTTCTCTATCGCTCCATATATCTGTTTTATTAATTGGAGTTACTTCACTGTTCCAAATGATGTAAAAACATTAGAGGTGGGCGTGGTGTTTTAACCGCTGCATTGAAGGACATGGACCGACCTTGTTGATTTCCAATAGCACCTCTTTCGGCAATATGTCTGATCGATTGCCATATTTAAATTTTTCTAGCTGATCTAGTGCCACGTTAAACTTGGTTTCAATACTAACACGGGCGCACAGACGGACAGACGGACAACGCTCAATCGACTTCGCTATGCATAAGAAGTCAGAATACGATTATATATATTTTATGGGTCGAAAATGATATTGTAGAAATTACAAACGGAATGAAAAAATTAGTTATACCTTTTGCCACTTTTTGTGGTGAAGAGTATAAAAACCAAAGAAGGAATAACTTTAATAAAATAATAACAAACAAACAAGACGATCATATTTTTTACAACCAAAGTGTATGAATGACTATTAAGCTTTTGAAATATATACGTATAATAAAACTGTAACAAGATTATTTCTGTACATTAAATATTTTTTAAGGTTTTCTTGTTAATAAAGATAGTAACCGATATGGAATTCATAACATCTATTTTTGGAATTTTTGTCTCTCTATGCATTTGTTCGTTTGTCTGTCCGTGTTGGCATAACGTAATAACTTCTGAATGGATTTGAATTTTGTATGTAGGTCACTTAGAACCTTAGTTCAAATATAGAATACTTTTTATTTCGCGAAAATAAGAGATACGAATGTGAAGTCACTCAATTTTATCGGTAAACAGTTGTCAGCACATTTAATTATTGAAGTTGTACATTTTGAAAACTGTTCACAGAATTCTTTAGACATTTAAAAACACATTTTTCTAAATTTTCATTTTATGTAAATTAGTAATGATACGCGGACGAAGTCATTGCCTACTTTTCCGTTCAAAGCTTTTTAGATAGAAATAAGTATATGGGCTCAATCTATACTTTCTACGATACTACATACTTTTTGTGTTAACACTTTGAAAGCCAACTCCAGGTTTGTTTATCCAATAATTATTTTTGGTTAGTTACCTGGACAAAGCAAATTTCACCTAATACTGCGTTTTCGTAGATCTAAGGTGTTTTTTAAACTCGACATTTTCTCCGTAAAGGAAAAACGATTTCTATTTAATAGTTGTCAAAATGGTTTTTATTGTTGAATTATTTTCTTTTTTGTTTTTAATTATACATTTCAAACATTGGCCCATATTCATAGTTAAAATAAAGTCTACTTTTAGGGAACTAAAGTCGGCTATACTTTAGAGTCGACTCTAACTCATTCATAGACAATTTAAAATATTCTTTTGGCGTTAAAGTCAACTCTAAATTTAAAAATAGCTAAAGCTGTTCTTAACTCATTTTTCCATAATTATTTTATTTGGTTTGATAACACAATACTCTTTATCTGATTTTTAAACCAAAGTGAACAAAATAACAACAGGGTTACTTTTTTTTAATGTTTGATTAGAAATTGTATTAAAACATTTATCAAACTAAAGTTGACACCCAGTTAAAGTATATTTGACTTAAAGTATGCTTTATTTTCGACTATGAAAGCAAAAAAGGTAATAAGAGCTTTTTAGTTTAGAGTATACTTTAGCAAGAGTCGACTTTAGTATATGACTATGAATATGGGCCATTACTTTTATAATAAAAAATATTGTTTCTTTTAAAAATTTAAAAATATTTGTCACTTTTTCGGCAAAACTATTTGATACAACATAGAGTTGCAAAGACAAAAACGGTATGTAAAAATAAATTTCCGATATAAAAAATGCATGAAAAATTAAATAAAAAAACGCTAGATTTGTTTTGAACAAAGTCACGTCAATGGAAACACACTATAACAATGACGGAATAAAAGATTTTAAAACACATTAATTAAGTGGATACGAAGAGAAACCCGCCAAAGTATTTACTCAAAATCCAATGTCACTTAATTTCATGAAAACATGGAAGACAAACGTTTTTGTTTAAGCTTTCGTATTTTATTTTTTTAAATTAAAAATCACTTTAGCTTTAAATATCATCAACTGCTATAAAAATCCTTAAAAATAGACTTTTAATCGGGGAGATGATATTATTCCACTCATATTTCCTTTGCTTTGCCAGCTCTGTTAAATTGGGCACCTAAACATTTTAGGTCACTCTCGTTTTGTTTCACTTTATTGGCTAAACAATGATCACAAATACCCACTATTTCACGAGGCCATAATATGACTGTTATTGCTTTCTTAGCGGATTAGCCAGATGAAATTCATTGCATTCATCATTTTATCGTTTCTAGAACAAAGTGAAAAGAAAAAAAGCTCAAAAAGAGAGTTACTCCTAATTATTAACAAAAGCGGCACTTAGTCACTTGATATCTCGCACTTTCAAAATTTATTTTGGATTTTATCGATTTTTTGCAAAGTAAATGGCTCTACTATACATTCTGAACGATATTCATAATTCGTAGATGTGCGATAACGTGTAAACTTACTTAATCAATTGTTAAAGAACTTTAACTTTGAGCTGATTTACTTAGAACATTTTAGAAATCTAACATTTGATAAAACTGAACCAATAAAACACGTAGGGTATCATGTTTTAAATTTGACTGGCCTTAATTTTTTTAAATGTGTTTTTATTATTTTTTTTTTTCTGTTTAAAATAGGTGCACGTATGTACATACGTTTGTACATCTACGTAATAAACAAAAACATATTTAAATTGGGCTTGAGGACAACTTAGAAAATTGTACGCAAAAAATCATCAACAAACATTCTGGGGGAAAAGCACAATTCGCCTTTTGTAGATGAACTCAAGTACGTTTATGGGACTAAACATATGTATCTCGCCACATTCAAAGAGATGCGGGCAAAAAGTAAAATTACAGAAATTATTTTTATTATTGCATACAATAGAGATAGAGATCAAGTGAATAGCCAAGTGAGTGAGAGTGAATGAGTTTTTTATATGACTTTATGCCGTTATTTTTTTCCATTTTAATTTTGATGAGTGAATTCGTTACAGTTCTTTTTTAGAATTTCCCTGGTGTTTTACTCTACATTTTAAATTGTTTGTAGTCTGTATGTCTGTCTGTCTGTCCATACATATGTTTTTATACATTCATTTATTTATAATTCGACTCATATCGTAAGCAAAATGCTGCTGGTTATTTGTTATTTTGTTGTATTTAGTTCTTTATTTTTCGTTACAATTGAGTACGGGAGTGTAAGAAATTGAAAAACAAAAAAAAGATGCGTATCTCACAATTTTATATTGGGATGTGAACTGTTGATGTTGTTCAAAATGTTCTCACCAGTGAGTTGGAGGCCGCTATAAATGATCAATTTGAAACAGTTTCTAATCTGCTCTGCACAAATTAACAACGCGAAATTTTCATTTGCAATGTGCGTGCCCTTACACAGTGTTGTTACTTAAAAAAGAAAATTCAAATTGTTTAACTCAAATTATTTAATTTAATAAACAAACAAAACTTTAAGAGAGATTCATTAGAAAAAGTAGAGTAAATTATTACAGTTTGGTTGTTTGAAAATTTATTAAAATTTCTCAATGTCTGAATGAATTTATAAGTGCATGTGTGTGTGTGCAAACAACGATTTATATTGGAATTATATGGAAAACATAAAATTTAATTTAATTTAAAGGTATGCAAAATAAAAAAATAAAAACAATTACAAACAATAAAGAAAAAAAATGAATTTGATATGATCGTTAACTGGTAGTTGATTAAGTAAAACTGAAACATGTAACTGTGAGCAGGAAGACGCAATGCAAAAGACAAATTATAAAAAACTTTATCCTTAATCTGCACAAGGTGCATAAATATGTTAATTTAATAGAAATAAACGGATGAATCTATCTAAATTCTATGACATAAGGAATGCTAATGACAACACCACCTTTTTTAAGTGTCCAATATATATAGTGACATATTTAATTTGAAATTAAATAATTTTTTGAACAATCATTACTTTACTTCTCTGCATTTTAGTGCTTAATATCGTTAACGGAAATGAAATAACGAATATTTAGGTTTCGGCCTAAACGAATACAACTCCGTGTGTACGTTATTGCACCTTTACGAAATCGAATATATAAGAAACACTTTTAACTTTGAACAAGATATATTTTATTATGTTTTAATAAATTTTAAATTATTTTTTCCGGAAATCGTACTCTCAATCATAATTAATTTACGAACGTAATTCACAACAAATTATCTAATGAGCAAATCAAACTCATCTGCAATTGGTATCGAAATTTTACTGAAAAATTACTCAAATTAAGAAAACAAAAATAAATCAAACAAAAAAAATAAATATACTCGTAATTATGTATATACCAGGAGGTTATTTCCACATCTAAATTTAGGAGTAACTCGCCTGTTGGATATAAAAAACGAAGAAATTCACTTCCGACAATTCACAAAACGTCTTTTAAACACAAACAATGACAAACAGTCTTCAAATCGAATTAGGAATGTTAACTCGATAAAGAGCGATTCGAAATTGTTAATTCAGAGGTAATAAGCGCTGTAGAGGATAACAATTAAGAATACAATATAGAAAATAGTTATTGCAAAAAATCGATTTCTAAATCGATTTCATTGTAAAATTTCTGAGGGCACACCCTTCTTCCAGTGTAATTTTCAAGTACAGTAGTTTTCGCTTATAGTCCACAACTACAGTTGCACAATTTTTGTGGACTATAAGCGAATTAGGACTATAACCGAATTTTTTTAAGCTACTTTATGGACTATAACTGAATCCAGATATAATACACATTTTGGACTATATGCAAAGTATGCAATTTCTTCAATAAAACCACTTTTTTTAAACAAAATAAAAGTTTATTTAAAACATTTTTGACATTTGTAAAAGTTGCCAGAATTCTAAATAAAAAAGGTTGCCAGTTTGTTTAAAAAAAGTATTAAAAAAAAAACAGGGCGGACTATATGAAAGTTTTTTTCTATACAATATTAGCTATGTATGCAAAGAAAATTTGGCCTTTAAACGAAAATGGACTATAGGCGAAATGGACTTAAGAACAAATAATTTGTATGAAATTCGAAAAAACCTGCAAGTGAATAGGACTGTTTTGGCTTACATCCGTTTTTGGCCTTTAAGCGGAATGGACTATCATCGAAAAGTACTGTATCTATTTGCGCGTGGCTATGGCAGCATTCCCCAGCAAAAGATTTCAGAAGTGGTAACCGAGTGTTGAATTAATCATTTCTGGCGGAAGGACTTTTCCACTAAATTACCAACGTAATGATTTCAACAAGACATTAGAGTTTTATATTTAATTACTGAGAATTGATTACATTGACTGCTATAGAAAATAATAATGATCATTAGTACGTATTTTAAGGTATTCTTTTTTAACTTACTACTTTACTACTACTACCATTTTCATTAATTGCGAATAAATGTAATTTGATTTGTAAGCGAAAGTAAGTCATTTTATGGCAAGTACTTTTTAAGGTAATGTCGAATTTTTTGTTTGATGTTATAGCGGATACCGTAGCAAACTCTCTGTGTTAATTTTAAAGGGTCTCTATATTTCTACTTACAGCGGATAAATTCCCATATTTGTCAAATTCTCGTCTTTATGAGCATAAACTACTCTACACGTTTTGTTTAATACCATTTATTATATGAAGCCACTGGGTTAAACACTTTTTGAAAATGCCATTTTTTTGCTGGGATTAAATGTAAATTTAACAAGTGTATTTCAAATTACTTTAGTTGTTTTTCTATCTGTTTAAACTACAACATTATTCTTACAATGAAGAGAATACTTTAAGAGTTTACTGCAACAGATTTGCATTGATACTATTAGGTTTCAAACAAACAAAGAAGTCGTAAATGTACAAATGGATAAAGTCATTCATATTATTTTTCGTTAAAAGAAAAATTCAAAACAAAGAAATGAAGAAATTTTGCAGTTTATTTGTTTTCGTAATTAAAAACAATGCTTTTACATCATAAATTCTAAGCAGTATTCCACATGGGTAAAAATTTGTTTCTTAAAATCCACGAGCAAAATTTATATACATTAAAAATTTATAATTGGTAAAAAAAAAAAATTTGGAATGATTTTTTATAATCCCAGGGTGACGTAATTAGAGGTATAGTGTTGTACTTCGCTGACCTCTGGTCCATTCAGCCTAGTTTTGTACTCCTTTTTCTACTACATCTGGCCGTATGGCGTCAATGGTGGCTTGAATATTGACTTCCAATGCTTCCAGAGTTGAGGGCTTGTCAGTATAAACAAATGATTGAACCCAGCCCAATCAAAGTTATCCAGAGGAATTAAATCACACAAACGAGGGGGCCGGTGAATAGTACAATTTCTAAAAATAGTTAAGTGGCAACTAATTTATGTTTTAAAATGCGCTGTATGGCACATTTCGCTGTCTTGCTGCAACCAACTGGCATTGATGTTTAGACGATTATTTTTTATTAGAATTATTCGGCCACCGAAACCTCAACTCCTGACGTTAAACAATACTTAATGAACCTCAATGTATGAAACTTCAAAACAGTTTGACAATATCTGCTTTCTAATCATGGCTATAGATATTGACAATCTGGTTTTTCCTATTTATAATTATATTAAATTATAAAATAATAAGAAAATTAAAAAAATAGAAGCTCTTCCATGTTACCAAATTCTGTACATCCCGTACAATTATAAAATTATACAACATTAACAAATGTGTAGTTGAAAACCGTTTTAAAATCGCTTAAAATGTCATTGGCATATTAAAGTAATTTTTCTCTATAAAAAATCGACGACAACAACAACAACAACACTAAAACGCAAAAATTCTTTAAATCACAGTAATTTTATTTATTAAATGATTTAATAACTATAAAAACTCTCAGACAAAACAGATACACAAGTAAAGCCGGAAACCTGTGCGACATTTTTAATTAATGTCAAGTTAAAAATTAAAATTGAACAAACTGTTGTTGTTCAATTAACCAAAAAAAAATGAAATAAAATAAAAATAAATACAATAAAGACACATACAAACACACACACACACACACATACATACTTAATGCAAATCTTAAAGATAAATATGCAATGAGAAGAAAAAATATGGCAAACTATTAAGTAAAAATTATCCTGAAAATATCACAACTAAGTGAAAGTAAATAATAAAAAAATAATAAATTTAAATTTGACCATGCACCACCAACACAGACACATTCTTTATCTTGAAAATTTGCAAACCAAAAAAAAAAAAACACAAGAAAAAAATTTTAACTAATAAACACTGTAAGGAAGGAAATAAAATGTTAAAAAAGACACAAGTAAACAAAAATGTATCCGAAAAATAAAAATAACAAATTTTAAATAGAATCGACTACAACTTGTTTAAATAATTAATGAGAGAACTGTTTCGTTGCGTTCTCGTTGCCCATAAACAATGATGTTGAATTGTTTATACAAAATGTACCAGCACGCGTGCGAGTAGATTTTAAAACTAAAGTCAAAGATGTTCATGCACTCGTTCCCTTAAATCGCAGATATATTAGATATTTTTAAAATACAAACAATCTGTAAATTTCGTTTAGATATTTTTAGTTTAAACACTCAAAATTTATTACTTTCCTATTCCTACTGTCTGCATAGAAATCAATAATTTTTATCTATTATAAATCAAATTTTGTATATTCTTTTCGTTGATTCTTTTATTTTACTTTTTTGTTTAAAAATTAAAACATTTTCAGTATATAAATTATAAATATTTACAAATTTATGAATGAAATTATCCATATGGTACAGACTAACGCGAAAGTAAATGAACATATCTGCAAATATGTATATTATGAAAGTCAAAAAATAATTCCCAATGAGTGGATACAGAAGGTGCAAACCGTGTGGAGAAAACAAAACATTATAAATTATTCTTTAGTTTTCTGAACAGAACCTATTTTCTTGTTCGAAACAAAAATTCATACGAAAAATGGATTAAAGCTTCAGTTTATTTGCAAAAGTATTATTTGTATTGGTTTAAATTGTTTTAATTTGTTTTTTAATTCAAATTCCAAAATCAATAATATGTAATAATAAATTTAACAATGACCGTACGAAGTTTATTCTTAAATATACTTTTTAAAACAACTCTGACTAGAAGCCAAAAATACAGCTGTAAATACTCCTTAATGTAAGAAAAACAAAAGAGCGTGAAAACAACTAAAAACACAAAGTTGAACGCTCAATAAAGTGTCCGGATTACTACCTGAGTAGTGTAGGGACAATCGACTTGAAGACTCTTATATTAAAAAAGACAAGAAAGATATCCACAAGAATAATCTATTCTCCTGGTATTGTGTTGCGCTGCAAGAAAATACGTTTTTTGAGCCCAATATTTTTTTTTATTCAAATACATTGAACGCAGTTACGATACAACAACGAAGCTCAATCTAAACTCATTTAATGCTGAAGTGAGTCTTAGTGAGCTCTTTAGCCCTCTGCTGCAAGCGGTCTATTCTATTCTCGGTCTGAAAGATGGTATAAATACCAAAGAGAAATGTTACTCATGCTTTAAAAATTCAGTGTGCTGGAACTCAAAATCTTCCGATTTCTCAATACCAATAATTTTCCTGACTCAAAACGAAGTAATATTGGTATCATGATAATGTTAATAAACTCAACCGTGCTAACGCAATCACAATCACATATTGTTGCAAGATCGTGCAACCCGCCCCAATTTTTCTAAAGTCTTGGCATGATTATAAATGCAGATAAATGTTAAATGTTAGATCTTCTGTAAAGTAATTATACAAGATGAAAAGTTAAACAGAGAAGTTCACTTCAAAAAAATAATAATAAAGAGCGGAATCCTACGGTATCTTTGAATTAGCTCTATATCAGAAAGTGCGAACAGAGAAAACACAACAAAAATCGAGAGAAGCTACCATCGACACCAAAAGCAACAAGTGTAAAATTCAACAATTTGTGTAGAGCTTCAACCTTATTTAGCGCCTAAATAGTGTACGTAGTTGCACATTTTTTTCCTATTAACGGTCATTAAGCAGGATGTTAATTTCAGATACGAAAAGGAAAGTTAGCAAACCTTCTATCACTTTAAAAAGTGTAGAACACGTAACGTTTGAGTCCCCCCATTTTTAGCTTTTTTAAAAATGTTCCCACATCTTCCACGATTTCTGCTCAAATCCATGAGACACTTTTTTTTCACGTTTTTGATGTATTAAAAATAAAGTCTACGGTGAAATAATTTAAGGAAGCATTAATATTAGAACAATAAGAGTGTACAAAGCGTAAAACAAAACATGAATGACCTTGCCATTTTGGCTTTTTACGTACTAGAGCTTTTAGAACACTTAATCAATTAAGAACATAATCTACACCAATTATGTTAGTGACCTGTACTCAAAATAATCAAGAGCGGTTTCAAAAGTACAAAAAGTTTGAATAAATCATTAAGCTCAGAATTCTGTATTTTGCCTTTATTAAGTTTGTTTACCAAATTTAATATAGGGCTTGTTCGGCAATACATGACCGTGCTGCATCTAATGCAGATGTGAGATTAGTTTGCATTCTCAATGCAAATGAGCTGATACTGATACTTGATGCGCAGACAAAAAGAAATTATAATTTGTTTTCAATTTTTAAGGCTTAAGCATTAATTATTTGCTTACTAACTCTTAACTTTTTATTAATAGTTTCGAAAATTGTACGGCTAATTAATTTCTAGCAATTAGCCATTTTTTGTGATGCATTTTAAAACACATGACATTTGCAGTGATGCCAACTGATTCATTTATGAACGTACTGTGCAACAGATGCAGCACACCAATGCATTTCGGAAAAAACTTATACTTTATATTTAACTCTTAGGCTAATTAAAAAAAAAAACAATTTCGCATCTCCTGACTTTAGGAGCGGCTTAGTAAGATTTCGCAAAAAGTAAAATTTACAACAAAAAAAAAACCGACTTAATTTTTGTATAATGTCAGACAGGATGCTAGAAAAGCGTTAAATAAAAAAGTGTAAAAATCTTCAATTGTTATTTTTTCGTTTCGAATGTGACATTCGCTTTTTAAAAACGCAAAAATGAAAAAAAGTTAACTTTTTTGTGCGTTTTAATGGTAAATTATTTTCTATGATCAGCCTGTAAATTAAATCTGGTGTAAGTTTCCTGCACTCATAAAAATGTATTAGATTTTGCTAATAATCTGCAGCTGAAAACTTGTTGTATTAGTAAGAACTGAAGAAAAGTTTATTAATTAAAAAAATATTATACGTTTTATAGGCATTGTCCTAAAAAATAATTGAAGCAAGGTCTATACGAGTAAATAAAAATAAATTTCCGAGTTTCTTTGTGGTGTTTTGAAAAACTTTAGAGTAGGAAAACGAAACAAAATTTTTAATAACATTAATATGTTCCAACTGCTCTAAGAAAATAATATAAAAGTGAAACTAAAAGTAAAAGCAAAATCAAAAGTAAAAATAGTAATGTTGAAATTTTTTCGAAACAAAAATTTATCAAAGATTATTTCAAAAAGTTTTGTAGAAACTCAACTATGGTTCAGCACTGAGTTACGAAAAATTAGTTATGCTGCAACAACTGCCAGCACCGGCTAATAATCTTATGTTAACAGGTTGACTTAGATATCAATTTTCCTCATTGGCTGAGAAGAAAATTAAAATTATCTATTTTTACATCCTTCACCACAGATGGAAAAAGGGTATTTCTTAGTTTGTCATTCCATTTGTAATTTTTATAATATCCATTTCCGTACCCATAAAGTATACTGCAAGGCAACGGGAAAAACACCATGCCTGCCTTTAATTTTTCCATATCTTTTTTCAACTTTGTAGAAAAAAATGAAAAAGGTAAGAAAAAATGGTGAGCTTTTGACCATTTAATACTTATTCCTCACTGAATTATACTAGGATTTGATATGGTAATCACTTTATTTACTAAGCTGGGACAACAACTCGAAGCACATTTAAAATTTTCGAAATATATACATACGAACATTTGCTTACATATAAGATTTGGCATAGCACTCCTGCTTCTTCGGTATAAACTTTCAACAAGTATATAATTTTTCAATTCCTTTTAAGTTTATCTCAATAAAGTTATCCAAAATCGCAATTCAAAAGTATAGAACAATTCCTTAATGATCTGTTTTACTCCTTCAATAATTTGTCTGATGGTGTATTGTTTACTCACTCAAAGTCAGCTTCAGCTCTTTTTTAAGTTTTCAATTATCATTGATTATTCTTATTTTATCATAAACTCAAATAACCATCCATTCTAAAGGTAGGCGGAAAATAGTACCAAAGATTAGAAGTATTATTTGAACTGCAATGACATGTTATCTTAGTCTTAAAATTAGCAATACCAAAATTCTACTTCAATAATTTATTTCAGTTTTGTCCTAGGAAAATGGTTTGTATATATACAAGCTCCCTTTTCCATTTGAAGGTTAAGAAATAAAACCATTAAAATGTATTTTAATGGCAAGTACGTGCTCAATAAATAATATTTGTTTTATAATAATTAACAAAAATTTTAAGAATTAAATTGCATTTTTTTTATTTAAAATCTTCACGATTTTGTTTTTGTTCTTTTTTTTTTATTGGTAAATAGATGGAATAAAATAATTTTATAATTCGTTATGGTTATTTTCGATGATGTTGTGTATAAAAGAAAAAAATTTTTTTTAATATCAATTTCATAGTTAGACAAAAATTTTAGATTAATAGAAATAGAAAAACGTTTCTATTAACATAAAATTTTTTAAAATACTTTTAAGCACTTGGAAATAAATGAATGACGGCATACAATGGATGTATGTTCAGAACAAAGATGGAAAATTGAACACTATCGTAATCTTTCAATACTTACGTCAAGAAAAAAAAATATCGTCACAGCACCCTGCGAGGTGCTATTATTACGAAGAAACTTTTTTAAAGAATATTTTCTTTTTGAAAATTAAGCATCTAGGGCTCAAATGGAAAAATGTAAAGCATCTTTCCAGCTTACTTTTTATACTCTTATTAATTTGTAAAATTTTTATTTCATAATTCCGTAGAAATTGTTTTACGTATCTAACTTTTTTGACTCAAAAATTTTAATTTTCCATGCCTGGTTTTAACTTTTATAACACGCCGGAAGTGTACGCTATCAATGCCATCATCACTAGCTGAACACTCGCTTAATCTTCATTATTGCTATCATAATCATCGCAGTGATGATGGACTTTAATTACGATAAAGAGCAAAATAGAGAAAACTCGCACTGTTTAGACAGAAATCATCAATAAAATCAGTGGCAAAAAGTTGGTTATTTGCTTTTTTATCAAATGAAATTAGTTTTATTTATTTTTTTTGTTTTTTTTTTGTTTTTTTTTGTTTTTTTTTTTTTTTTTGCTTTGAGGTTTTGGATAATTTGTTTTTGTTAATTCTTGGCAAATTGTTAAATGAATTTATTGGTAAATTAAGGTTTAAATTTACTTGTAAAAAAGCACGCGTTCAAAACTCTGCGAAACTTTTTTGTACAAAAATAAGTTAAACTTTTGAATCAACGTAAATAAATGTGATATAATGCTGCCAGATCTTTGCATATAACAAAAATCTACATGTTTTATCTCGCTCATTTATAGATATCGCCGTTTCGGATAAAACAGCAGCAAAAGAAGACACAGAGAAATTTCGCGTACTTAGTATTAAAGTGTGTGTCGCTTGGGAGTGCTTAGGAACAGCCAAATTTAAACACCTCGGATTCAACAAATTTTAGGCGCGCGTTAATTTCCCCAGTTTTATCTGATTTCAAAATCTTTAAACCCTTTGAATTCCGCTATCAAAAGCTTGAATGATATATTAGCTTAAAGAAAAAAAATTTATTTAATTGCAAAATTGTATTAGATTTTGACAACTTCGTGTACATGTAATATATCGACACATTTAATAAAACAATAACGGGGTCATTTCTGTGCATGAAATATTTTTAAAAAATTTTGATGTGTAATCGATATAGAATAAAAAACATCTATTTTTGGAATTATTGTCTGTCCGTTTGAGTTCCAATTTTAATGGTACTAAAACAGTTGTCAGTACGTTTTATTTTTGTAGATGAAAAGTTTTTAACACTGTTTACAGAACTCGACAACAAATGTTTAAAAAAACTTTTTTTAATTTTAATTTTAATTTTAATTTTAATTTTAAGATAATTAGAAATAATACTCGGACGAAGTCGTGGGCCCTGCTAGTAAAACAGAATTAAAGGTTACTTATTTGTTTAAAAAGGAATTTGAGGTATTCAAAGCTACTAACATTTCAAACACAAACATGGATAGTCTTTAAAACGCATTGTTGAGAACAAAACCTACATCAGTAGGAAGTGGAAATTTTGCAACGAAACCAAGCAACAGGTTGTCTAGTGAATTGTTAATTTTATATTTGTTATCTCTCCCCTTTATAGTACAAATGTACTTATGTATGTTTTGTCACCTCAATTGTTTTTAAATTTTATAAACTGTGAAAACTATTATTTAACAATTATTTTTATTGTTTGTTTATATTTTAATAAAACTATGAATATTTTAATATTATTTCATTAAATAAACTTGTTTTCTTTAAGAATTGCTTTTTCAAGGGAATACCGGGATATTCCAAAAATGCGATAATTTGTTTCCCATTTCCCGGGAAATCTCAAACCCTATCTTGAATACACGCTAAAAAAAACATTAGAAATTAACTTCTAGATTTTTGTAGTGATTAAAATATAGCAAAAATTGCATTTAAGAGCGCTCTGGAAATCCATCATTTCAGAGAGTAATAAAAAGGTAGTTCACCTTTTAAACAAATTTTGAAAAGTGCTTATTAATAAATTTAAAACATTTTAGCCAAATCTTAAAATGTTTATTTTTTAAATTATTATACTAAGAATTATAATTTTTTATAACAATTTTTTATACAAAATTTGGGAAGAATCCACTAATAAGCAATATGAGTAGTAGCGAAATACATTTCATATTTAGTTTTAACTATGAAAGGTATTATGAAAATATCATAAAATATTTATATTTAAGGCAGTTATTTTTTACTTCATACTGTTCTTATAGTACCTAGCCTTTGAACACTTTGCAGCTTAAAGAAGAAGTGATTTCAGAGAATATTTAATTTTAAATCTTTATTCATAAATAAAGAAGTTTTTTTAATTTTTAGCCGCTCCAAAGACACCGTGAAAATATCAGCCGATTTGATAAATAGTTACTCTGATCCGTTTGTTTTAAAGTATAAAGATATAAAGTATAAAAGTATAAAATATAACGTATAAAAGTATAAGTTTAAAAGTATAAAAGTACAAAGTACACAATACAGTTCTTAAGATCGGTTCAAAAACGCAAAAATTATATGGAGTGAAAAGTTTTGCAAAACCACAGTGATTAAACTTGACTCACTAAATCGCAGCTTCTCAAAGAACATTCTTAATCCCAATTCCTCTTGTATATATTTAGTATGCTTAAAGAAAATTAGTATGATATTTATAGGCTGTATACATATTTTCATATGCGTTGGCTACCGAGCGCTATTCCTTTTTGACGTTTAGCATCTTTCTTTTAATTTATTTATCGTAAAGAGAAAAATAAAATGTTCAAATAAGAAATTACTCATGGATTTTTTTGTTGTTTCGTTTTACAAATTGCTTCAAACAAAAATAAAAAATGTGCTCGATAAATAAATAAATGGATTTTTATATAAATAAAAAACACTAATAAAATACTTTCCCTAATCCTGTAGACTACACGCGAGTGAAAAATACACTCACACACACAAACAAAATAGAGATGATGCGTAACTTGCAACATCAATCATATATAAAATAATTACAGAGTTTCTTTCCTATTTTATAAAAGACTTAATGAGCAATAAATATTTTTTTACAAATGTCAGTATGAAAATATAATCGTATGTAAAGAGCATTTTACGACAGTCATTTTTATTTCAATATTACCTGTGTATTCTTTCGCAGATGACAGTAGCAGATGAAATTTATTTTCATTTCGCAATAGGTCAAGCCTTCCGGACGATACTCTTAATCGCGACATTTTGGAAATCACCGAATGTGGCCTTGCGAACACCGTTCAATTTAACACTGTGTTTACCGAGCTGTTTCGCACAGACGTACGGCTGAATATGCTACCTCTTCTGTAATTATGGATGATATCAGAAGCTCACGCTATACTTGGCATATTTTTCATTTCGCAAAAGAAGCATTCAATATCTTAGGTTTTCTGCAACGGTGTAAGAAATACTTCACTCCATCTGGTCTTCTTGTTACCTGTGTCCGCAGCGAAAAATTTGACATTACCTTAAAAACTACTTGCCATATAATGACTTACTTTTGTGATTCCCAAATTTTTTACTCGCTTAAAAAACGCGTTACATTAGTTTGCAAATAAAGGAAATAGCAAATGAACTAGTTCTTCAAGTTAAAAAAAGATACCTTAAAATACGTACCAATGATGATTATGATTCTCTTTAAAAATTAATGTAATCAATTCTTGGTAGTCGATTTTAAAATTCTCATGCCTTGTTAAAATCATTTGGTTGGTAATCTAGTTGGGAAGTCCTTCCGCCAAAAATGATTAATTCCACACTCGATTACCTTTTTTGAAATTTTTTAATGGATCACCTTTATGAGACTGAAAATTGATTACAACTGTAATATATTGGGCGGTTCTCTAAAGACTATTTTGGAGTTATACGACCGCGTGCTGAAGAGAACGAAGAAACTTATCGGTGACAGTAGCTCTTTTGATTCACTAGAGCATTGAACCAATGTGGAATGTGTTTCACTGTTTTATCGTTAGTATAACGGAATGTGCTCTTATGTAGTCAGAGAATTGTTGCTAAAAACCGTCATTTTGAAGGCGATACGCGCTCTGCATCAAGAGCGCATTCGTTTGTGGTCGATTTGCCAGTGGATAGTCGAACAGGGCATATGTGAAATAAGCTCCCTCCAGAGGTCTTTCCTGTCATTTTCAATGTACAAAAATTAAAATCAAATGTCCACAAGCACTACTCACTCTATCCCATAACCTAATTTCCTACGAGTAGTTGTGGCTCAATGCATTGCATAAGTAGGGGTCATCCCCTGAGTGCTGGTCCTAATAAAAAATGAAAATATAATCTGTCAAATAGTCACTTTTACTTTCTTCTGTGTTATTAGAGCAAGGACAATGTTTTCAAAACGTATGAATCAGGGATGGTTATTCTCTTTTTTTTGTAATTTCTTAAACTGAAGAGAAAAAATTATATCAATGGCTTAGTTGGTACATTTTAAAAATTTTCCAGTTTTATATTGCAAAAGTTTTTTGTATATTTACTGCTGTTATTCTGTTTAATGAAAATGAAGAACGATAAATTATACCCTTTTTATTTCAAGGTATTTAAGAATTTTCTATCAAATATTATAATATAACAATTTCAATTTAGTCCAGTAGTAAGAAATTGTTAACGTAATAAATAATTTAAACTTACAATTTTAGTCAGGTAATCTGCGTCAAATACTGTATTCAATTTTAAATATATTTTTCTTATTAATGGTTTTTTCAAGTCATTACAAACCCATTAAAGCAAACAATTAATGTAACTAAAATTAATATGTCAAATACATTTCTCCTGCTAACTGCCTTCTATCGTAAATAGGTCAACATTTGAAACTAAAATAAGGCTAAGATTGATAACAAAATCATTGAAATACTTTGAAAGGAATTAATAAATACTCTTGCTGAAAACATAAATGTATTTTAAGTTTACGAACGTTTTTCAATTGCAAAATATTGTAATTCATTATCACAAAAATTATTTAAAAAATTTTATAAAGCCTAATTTACTGCTAGAACGGTTGATATAATGATGAGTTTCTCTATTATTTGAATAACTCTGGATAAAAGTTTACAATTATATAATTAAGATGTTTGTACTTTATATGCTCAAAATTTCGAAAGTAATGCCTGAGTAATTAATTATATGCACTAGTTAATTTCAAATTTTATTAGCATTAATTTATAAACAATGCTAATGATTAAGAAAGGATTGTTAATAGTTAAAATAATAATAATGCTTTTTAATGAAAAGCTTTCATTGATAATGAGTTGAAACACAAAGTCTTAAACACTGAGTAATGAGAAAATGGTTTCAAAGCATTACAATCAATAACGTCACCCCTTTTCTTATGAAACATATATGTTTTAAAACTCTCAGGAAAAATGAGAAAATGTAGGAACATATTTTTTGTTTTAGTGTAAGTAATAAGATGTGCTAGCTTAGGTGTTAGAAGACCTTAGATTTTAGTTATCAAGTTTTACCCCTTTTTTTAATTTATAATTTAGGAAATTTTCAAATGCATATCTATTTACAGAAGAATAAAGAGTTACTTGTTTTAATCATAGTTCTTTTTAAGCTTTTGTGATCTTAAGTTTGTGTTTCATAAAAATATTTTTCATTTAATTGTAATTGGAAATTAAACGATTTCATTAAAATTTCTTTACGAGTTGTAAAAACAAATGCAATTAAAATAAGACCATGAGCTTTAAATGATAGTTAAATTTGTGTTATTATTATTATTATTTTAATGGTAATGAAAAAATCCCAAGTACAGTAAATAATATAATACCCTGTACTTGTTTGGTGTTCAATAATCATAAATTGTTTTTAATAAAAAGAAGAAAATAAACAAATTTCATATGTATAGATGTATGTATACACGAATGTTACCTTTTATAAATTGAAGCAATTTCATTTAAATTTATTTATTTTTAGCTTTATAACAAATTAGTAAGCCAATTGCCACGGATTTTTCTAAAAGTTAAGTATTTGAAAAGATGTGTAACGTTCTAATTCTTCAAATAATGCTCTGTTTTCAATATTTACAAGCCAAATTGATCAATTGAAATTAGTTAATTAATTTAAATTCAATACCAAATATATGAGCAGTCCTCACTTATCTTTTACTGTTAAAGCAATAAAACTGACGAAAACCCGATGTAAGATTTTTCAATTACTTTACAATTATTTGGAAGACAGCGTATCACATGCTACATTTAAGGCACAAAAGCATCCCAATATTTCAAATTGTTTTAAGAAAATCATTTTATACTTAAGAAACACTTAAAATGAATTTATTAATGAAAAAAAAAAACACTTAAAACGAAAGTAAGTCTCAAACACAAAAAATTTACCTGCCTTTTTTTATGTCTTTATGACCACTTGAGTGGCTTATTTGAAACTGTGTAATGTTATAACAACACAATAAACCCAATGAAACAAAAATATTTTTTTTATGAGGGTAATTTCAAGAAAATTTCTTACGAAAACCATTAATAAAAAAAAACTATAATTGTTTTTAAATTATTGAACCTTAAATTTCGAGCACGTGGTTTGTTATTTGTTTTTACTTTTCTAATCTATCTGACAATCATAAATCCAAATTAAGAGAGTGTACTAAAATTATTGGGTTAATTAAAAGGAGTTCTTTTTTGTTTTATAGGCGAAAATTGAAACAAACACAGCTTCGTAGTTTTTAAGGTTTCTGTTCACGTAAAAGTCTGTTGTGTTTATTTATGTTTTGCAATTATTATTAGTGTCCAATTTCTTTGGAGCCTCTTACAAAAGCTGCAGTTTAAAACATAGTGATTAAATTATTCAACATACTTAAATAATAATCTAGTAAAAAAGAACATTTAAAAAATATTAAACATAGGCCCATATTCATAGTTATAGACTAAAGTCGACTCTTGCTAAAGTATACTCTAAAATAAAAGGCTTTTATTATTATTTTTTTTGCTTTCATAGTCAAGAATAAAGAATACTTTAAGTTTAGCCGACTTCCACTGCGTGTCAACTGTAATTTGATAAATGTTTTCATACAATTTCTAAACAAACATTAGAAAAAAGTAACCTTGTTTTTATTTTGTTCACTTTGGTATACAAATCAGATAGAGAGTATTGTGTGGAAAAATGAGTTAAAAACAGCTTTAGCTAATTTTATATTTAGAGTTGACTTTAACGCCAAAAGTATATTATAAAATGTCTATGAATGAGTTAGAGGCGACTCTAAAGTAAAATCGATTTTAGTTCCCTTAAAGCACACTTTATTTTGACTATGAATATGGGCCCTATAATTTATAAAAATTCATTAATACTATTTTTTTATCTCTGAACCATAAAAATTATTTTAGACAATATCTTAAAATGTTTTTCTCTACTTATTAATCTACTCTACCAATCACAGTTTTGTGGAATATCAATGGATTTATGAGAATTGAATAAAATTTTTGTGTAAAATCAATCTGAATTTCCAGGTGGACTTCCCGAAGTTATAAGAAACTAAATCAACAATAGACAGATTAAGCAGTGAAAGATTTTAACATGCCAGACTTCTTTCGGTGAGATCCTTAGAAGCATGGTGATTTTGTAAAGAAGCCCTAAAAGAACATGTATCAAGAAATCTCGATATATTGATAGAAGGGTAATAAGTAATGGCAAAGTACTTCGGTATATTTTTATTTAAAGGGTGGCAAGAAGTCTTACAAAAATGTTATACTTGTATATTCAATTTTTAACAAAGTTTAAAAACACCGAAAGCCACAATTTAAGTCCCATAATTTATACCAAAACTTGATACTGAATGCAATTTTATTTCATTTATTCATTTTTTTTAATGTTTATTTCTTTATTTAAATAATTAAGCTTAAACTATTATAAACACTAGTTAACAATAACAAATTCATTTATACAATGTCTCTAAATCGAGCGCTCTAGTATTATACGTGGGCTGCTATATATATTTCTGGCCTGGCAACACTGAGTGCTGCCAAATGCAATCTGATGTTTCCATTGGAAAGTTTGTCATTTTTAAGCATAATCGTACTCAAAACGTTTTGACGTACGACCATTTTTTGTATTGTTTACAGTGACTTGAAAAAATTAATATAGAAAAAAATGGAATTACCTCGTGAACATTTTCGTGCCATCACTTTTCACAACTTTCGACGTGGATTATCACGACAAGAGTGCATTGATGAACTTAATCTTTGTATGGCGATGAAACACCATCCTATAGCACTGTGAAAAATTGGTATAATGAATTTAATCGTGGCCGAAGCTCGCTCAAATGCGAATTCCGTGAAGGTCGTCCAAAAATGGCTGTTGTGCCAGAGAACATTGATGCCGTGCGTGACCTCATAATGCAAGATCGACATGCGACATACCGAGAGATAGAGACATCCTTGGACATTTCTTCCACCAGCATACATTCGATACTGCATGAACACCTGGCCGTAAAAAGGTTTGACTCGTTGGATCCCGCACAATTTGACAGTCGCTCAAAAAAAGGCTCGTGTCGATTGGTGTAAAGAAATGTTACAAAAATACGATTGCGGTGCTTCAAAAAACGTTTATAAGATCGTCACAGGTGACGAATCATGGATCTATGCATATGAACCCGAAACGAAACAACAATCGACCGTGTGGGTCTTCAAAGACGAGCAAAATCCAACGAAAGTTGTTGTTAATTCATTTATTCATATTTACTGGGGTTTTGTTTTTTTTTTAAAGAAAATTATCCCTCAGGCAATAATTTTTATAACCTAATTGTGTTATTTTCTTTGAAAAGAGAGCAATTTAATGCAGCATTGCTGCATGGCCTCTAGTGTTCAGCAGGTACAGCAATATTATTAACCTTTTAATTAGCCAACGATTTAATGCTGCAAAGTTATACTGGCATAATAGAGCGCAATTAACGTTTATGTTAATCTACTTTTTTTATTGGTTAGTAAAACGTTACTTATACTTTGGATCGCCTTCCCGATTACGGTTGAACTTAGAATGCTCAAAACTTACGAAAAATGAGTGCGATTTAAGGACTATTTAACAGAAATTTCGATCTTAATAAGAAGCCAACTATGTAAATCGAGTCATTAAAAAATTTTTATTTATATTTTTCTGTTCAAAAGAATTTATGAGGCTTCAGTATTAAAATATTTTTTGTTAGGATAAAAAATCATAACTGGTTTAATAAAATAAACAAAAAATAACATAAATTTCAAATTAACAAATACTTGGGAATATTATTTCCTAATAAAACATAAATTTACAACAAGACATGCCACAAACATCATAAATAATAGAGTCCATACAAAATATGCTTTTTCTAAATTTATTAACATATGAAAACTTAAAAGAATTCCCAAACTTCTGTTAAAATTATTAAAATATTTTACTTTGTTCTTTCTATTTTACAGATTTGAAATTGGACAAGCGACAAAGTTCATATAAATCACCTAAAATAAACCAAATTGGAGTTTTTACAGCAAAAAAAAAGCAGCAAAGAATACATTTCATGAGATAACTAACATCCATAAAAATATCAAACAAAAATAAAATATATGGGCCAATAAATTCATCATCTCCTGAAAATGCTCAGCAGTGTTTTTTTCATGTTAAAGAAGATTGATGAAAATATTATGCAAAAAATGAAACAAAACCTAAAGAAAACACATAAATAAATACTACATCACATTTTAAAGGTCTTTAGAAAATAGAAATAGATTTTAGCTTCCGTTACCAGAAAAACTTGACAACATTTACCTTCAAAGTAAAACTAAAGGTGATCATTATCTTGTAATAACATCATCACTAGCCCAAAGCATCATTTGTATCATTATAATCATAAAAAAAAAAATCTAACGTTTGCCGCATCAATCATCAGTGGAAAATTGAAGCAGCAGATCGAACTACAGACAGAATATGAGACACAAACATTTATGGATTTTAATGATTTTAGCATCAAACATTTAAAATAGAAATTCAAATTTTAAACATAAATAAAGAAAGATACTCATTGTATATTTTTAGATTTTTACTCCAAAAGAAGCACACATGTTGCTACAGATCATTAGAACAGCAACAACAATAATAATAACAACAGCACCAACTGCATTAATACTTAGAGACAAAGTTTATAAATTATTTTCAACAGAACGACAAAAAAGGCCCATCATTTGAATTTATTTTTCCTTGTGCTCAGATTTAGCTGGATTTTTCAATGTTTTTGCTGCTCATTTCTTGCTTTTAAGTGAATTTCCGGTACAAAGCACCAAAACAACAACATTAAACCGAAAAAGTAATAGACAAAAAAAAAACACATTTTCTTTAAGGAAAACTGAAACTTAAAGCAACACACTTGCAACACATGTGTCATAAACAAAAACAGCAACAAATATACCATGTTGTCATAGAAAGAGGAACAACCAAAATAAAACCCTTAAAAAACCCACACAAAATTCTGCTCAAATAAATTGAGAGAAAGACAGAGAGAGATTGAAGAGTGCGCCTAAAATAAATATCGAAGTAAAATTTGTTTGGCAAAAGAGCCTTTCTGCACGTTGCTCATCGATTGTTGCGCTCACTTTAGAAACAAACATCATGGTGTCAAGAACGCACAGTGCTAGAAATAAAAATCCTTTTGGATGCCATAAATACTCTCTGCTTTTACTGGCCGTTCTAATTATTTTCATTTTAGTCATATTAACAGAACCAGTGGCAGGCATGGCGAGACGATTTTCAGCCTCAGAAACGAATGATTATGACTACGGTTACACTTCACAAGTAGAGATAAGGAAACGCAGTGGTGCGATTCATGGTGGCAGTTCAAATTCCAGTGTAACTTCAGATCAGTTTGCCGAAGAAGACGAAGAAAGGGCTCAGCAGCACGATCATAATGATGAAGCAGATGAGGAGGACGAGAATCAACAACAGCACCACCAACAGCAGCAGCAGCAATCTGATAAGTTGCCGAAATTTAAGAATCCAAAAAATTTACGCAACATTTACTCCAAACCCTCAGGTAGTTTTATACAGCTATCATGTCCCGCCATAGGTAAGCCGGAACCCAATATAACATGGCTGGTAAATGGTACGAAAATTGCTCGCATTGTGGGTAAGATAAGAAAAACAAAATGGGCAATACTCATGGAGGATTTAGTACCCACCGATTCCGGCTTATACACCTGTAAAGTTTGCAATCCCTATGGTTGCATAAATCACACCACCAGTCTGCACATCAGCGATCGTGTTAATCACAAGCCCATTAGTCTTATATCACCAGCCAATCTTACGTTATTCATTAATGAGAGCGGCAAAATGGAATGTAAATTTTTGTCTGACCTTTTCAGTTCGAAAAGTTGGACTTTTACTCCCTGCAACTCTACGCACGGCTGTTCACCCAACAGCACGGTACTGCAGGATGTGCAGGATATATTGAAATTTGAAAATGTTACCAAAGATCAGGAGGGTTGGTACACCTGCATGGAAATTAATGGTCTGGGAAAATCTCTTAAAAGTGCCTATCTTCGGGTAAAAGATCCCAGTGAAACGAAGGTGACCAAAGTTATAAGATCCCAAACATTATGGGAAGTGGTAGTTGCCACCGTTATAATTTTAATGCTGCTGCTGTTGGCCATATTCGTTTACTACGTGTGGCGTAAAATGAAGCATGAAAAGCTGCTTAAACAACGCATAGAAACTGTACATCAGTGGACGAAAAAGGTCATTGTTTACAAGCCCGCCAGTGGTGATTCTTCGGGTTCTATGGATGCCATGATCATGCCCGTAGTGAAAATAGAAAAGCAACGCACCACTGTCTTGCAAAGTTCAAATGCAGAACCGGCACCTTTTAACGAATACGAATTTCCCTTGGACTCTCATTGGGAAATACCACGTAACCAGCTAATACTTGGTGCTACATTAGGAGAAGGTGCCTTTGGTCGTGTAGTCATGGCTGAGGTAAATAATGCCATAGTGGCGGTTAAAATGGTCAAAGAAGGTCACACTGATGACGATATTGCCAGCTTGGTGCGTGAAATGGAGGTTATGAAAATAATAGGAAAACACATCAACATCATAAATCTGCTGGGATGTTGCTCTCAAAGTGGTCCCCTATATGTCATCGTAGAGTTTGCTCCTCATGGCAATCTTAAGGATTTCTTAAATAAAAACCGGCCGGGCAAGGAATACGATAAAGATGGCAATCTAACATCACCTCAACATCATCTCACCGAAAAACATTTAATTTCATTTGCATTTCAAATTGCACGAGGCATGGAGTATTTGGCTTCACGTCGCTGCATACATCGCGATTTGGCCGCTCGCAATGTTTTAGTATCCGATGATTATGTCATGAAAATTGCAGATTTCGGTTTGGCACGCGATATTCAAGACACTGACTATTATCGCAAAAATACCAATGGCCGTCTGCCCATCAAATGGATGGCACCTGAATCGCTGCAAGAAAAATTCTATGATTCTCAAAGTGATGTCTGGTCCTATGGAATTTTACTTTGGGAAATAATGACTTTTGGTGCCCAGCCCTATCCCACCATAATGTCAGCCGAAGAATTATACAGTTATCTAATGTCAGGCCAGCGCATGGAAAAACCTGCCAAATGTTCACTTAATATTTACATGCTTATGCGTCAGTGTTGGCATTTTGATGGCACCGCTAGGCCTACATTTACCGAAATTGTAGAGAACTTGGATAAGCTGCTGCTGACGAATGAAGATTATTTGGATGTGGCTGTGGCGAATCTAGAAACGCCACCCTCATCTAGTGACGAAGATGAGTCCGACGAGGAATCTTTACGTTATCACTATAAGTAAAGAGATTGGTATGTGGTGGTAGGTTTAACGTAAATTATAATTAAATTTATAAAACTAAATGGTTGTTAGTGTGACGATTATTTATGTACAACTGTAAAATGTAAATGTGTGTAAAAAATTAAAATGTGTGTTAATTAATGAAATAAGTTGAAATTAATAACTAAAATATGCCTAAGAAAAAAACATTTAATTTTATTTCAAATATCATTAATTGAAGTTTATATTCGAAATTAATATAATAAAGTATTTATGTCTTTGTAACATATTAATTGTAGCTGTAAATACCTTTTTTATAAATAGACTGTCATTATAAATTATTTCTAACGCTTCTTTTGACAAAACCATAACAAAAAAAAAACGGATTATTTTTATAATTTCCATAATCCAGCTAAATAGTCCAAAGATGAATATTTTTAAGTGAAAGTAATTTTTTTCTTTAATAAACCAAAAAGTCTGTATTATATTTTTCCAAAGATAAATTACCAAAAATTGAATTAATTTACAAAATGAATTTACTATTGCTAGAAATTAATATTATTATCTTAATTATAATGTAAATTATTAATTAGACTTTAAGTCAGTTTTTTATAAATATTTAAAAATAAGAAATTAATAATAATTAATATTAAAAAATCATACATGGGAGTATATGATTATATTAATTTGTTAAAAATCTTGTTCATTAGCACTGAATGACTTACCCGCCACAATTCTTTTTAATGGTTTCATTTAAATTAATTAATAATTAAATTATCATTATCCAATAATTAGAAGAAAAGAAAAGTTTAATTATTATAATAAACCACATCTCAGAATACGTGACCCAATTTTAATTTTGTGTATGTTATATTAGTGTAAATGTACCAGTTGCCCATGTACCAGTTGCACGAGCATCTATTATGTCAGTCTTAAGGACAATTAAGCACGCCCACGTTGTTGGTTTTTCCGGAGCTTAACGTCATACCCTTACGTTTATGTTTAATAGAATCTCGGCGCTGGAATATCGAGTCGCACTTTAGTTCGTTTTTACCTCACTTTCTGAATAGTTGATTTAATAGATTACATGTTTCTGGGTGTGTATTTTAACCATCATTGTCTGAAGAAGGGTTCTATTTATCTAGAAGAGCATTAAAAAAAGAGCATTAATTTTCGAATCCGTTCAGTTATATTCATTTCTAATTTATTAACTTGTGATGTCACACAACGGAGCTTGCATGAAATCAGTTTAATAAATCGTTTCCACAAGGGTTAACTCCAAAAGTCAAGTTAGGACAAAGGTGACTTATGGCTGTTGTTGTATTTTTTCACTGCAGCTCCAAAAGTGAATATTTATTTATTTATTAAAATTATACTCTACAAAATTAATTTACAAAGTATTCTGTAAGAGCGCCGAAAAAACTTTAACTACAATTAAGACAAAACATAAATTTAAATGATTCAAATTATAACAATGAAATGTAAAAAAACCTTTCCTGCACAGTGAGGCGACATTGAAGAAGAAGAATTTTTAACAAAAAATATTTGGTGGTATTTATTTGCCAACTGCTCTCTTTCTGCATATTTTTCACTGAGATGATTTTGTTAAAAATATGTAAATGATTATTTTATTTTCCTTTATGGAATTAAATCTCAAATTTTCAAATCCTGCTTTGCTTTTTCGGCTGTCATTCGTCATTAATATTTATTTAGTTATAGGCCAAGCATTTCGGGATCTAAATAAAATTTTTAAATAGTGTAGTAAAAACGTAGTAGCATTAAATTTTCAGGAACCAGAAACAGTTAATGATCTCTGATTCAAAAGTTTAACAAATCTGCATTATTGACGAAGATCTTGGTTCTTTGAGAACATCATCTTATTTAAGTGCCTTTTAAATTTTTTAATGAAATAAAAATATTTGTAAAAAGAAGATTTCATCCACTTGCAGTTAGTAAGCCATAGGTTCGCGCTGGAAAGAAAAATAATTTTAAGCTATTCTTCCATTCCAAGCAGTGCTTCAGCAACATTATTATCGGTTGAGTGTGTGCACTGTTGGCAATGGGGGTAAAAAGCTTGTTTGAGATTTTGCGTCTCACATTTCTTATTGTCTATAATCTATCATTCTATTTAATAATAAAATCAATATAATTTTACTACTATTGACATAAAAAAATATACACCCAATTACATTTTTACACAACAGGTTCCAGCAACAACCATGTAAAAATATCCGCCTATAACTTTTGAAAAGAAAAGGATATTTAATTAAAAATTATGAGTCTCCACACCACAATCTTTAAATTCAATATTATTTCTTTTTGTAGAGGAGTGGCTTTATAATACACCTTCTGTGAAATTTTCAAGTATCTAAATAGTTCAGATACAAACTTGTAATAGAAGGACAGGTAGCAATGCTTACTCTTTGGGTTAGAAACCCTAATTTTTAATGGTACTAAAGAAGTATATAGTTTTTGTACTTTTAAACTGTGAATCTCCTTAATATTCCTATAGTTAGGAGTCTTAAACCAAATTATCATATACAATACTTTTAAAACAAATTTTACTATATAAATAATTAATTAGTTTTATTATACAAATAAGCATTTAATATTATTTTATACTGATAGTTTATCGTTTGAATGGGTTTGCAAACAGCAATAAAAAAAACCTTTGGAATAGAAACATATCAAATATAGTAGTTAAAAAGATTCATTATGATTTCAAACTCATATTTAATTGTATGTAATTATATTATTTAATGATTTAGAATATTTTTTAGTGTTAAACTAAGAAGAAAAATGTAATGATAAAAACAAATATAATTATCTACTTGTCTTAAGTGCCTTAAAAAAAAGTTAATCCTTAAATCATTTTAAGTAATAATTAGATATTTATTAACTGAATAAACGAATTTATATTTTAAATATATAAAAATAATTGCGAAAATTAATTGTGTCACATAACATCGGGTTGTTACTTAAATGATAACGAACGTTAATATATAAAATGTAAACGTTTAAACTGCGCTTATTGTGCCACAATTATATTCCATGGCACCATATTGCTTTTAGAATAGTTTTATAAAGTAGAAAATTTCAATCATAGCTGAGTATAGAGATATAGAGTTTTTACTAATTATTGAACCAGTTTATTTGTTTCGCTTTTAATTTCATTTGTGTCGTACCTATAAGACTTTTTCAAGTCGACGCTTATCAAAAGCTTCAGAAACTAGGAATTTTATCTGATGGTTAATTTGAATGGGAGAACAAGATTGCTAAGATTAATGATATTTACAAACATATTTACTCTTTTAGCTTTAATCTCCATCCCTTCAATAAATTCTCCAATTGTGATATATGGTTTTGTTAATATCGTGTTGCATCTGGGCGGCTTTCTTCAGTATAAAGAAAAACCTTGTTGTCATGCTAGTTTTCATGTTCGATTTATACTAAAAGAGGTTAAAGAGTCTCTTTTTTTAAGCGTAAAACTACAACTAATTAGAGAGCTTTCTAATATAAATATTTATGTAAGTTTTGCTCAAAAATCGAAAATAAAATGTTTTATTTATATTTCTGTTGACTGTTATAATGCCCGATATTGTTATCGACAACTTTGATATTGAGGACATGATGTTGATTTAAAGCTGTATAATTAAAATCAATACATAAAATTTAAATTTCAAACACTAAAAGTAGTTTCTTAAATTGTCATTGTTTACAATTCGTTTAATTGCATTGAAGCCAAAAGTAGAGATTGGTTTCTTGTTTTGTAGAAAGATAAGCAGTTTCAAAAGATATTGAAGGAGTTTCTAAGGTTTTAGTTTTTTTTTCTTTTTTTTAATTATGATTACTATTTGTTAAATATAAAATTTAAAATAAGTCACTCACTGTTGTATTCAAAAAATTATTGCTTAAAAAACGCAAAAAAACATTTAAAAAACTGTTTGAACAGAAATCTCAAATTGCAATCTAAATTTGACGTTGTTCTAAATATGCCTAGAATAGTTATGACACGCTGTTTGAATAAAATTAAAAAAAAAAATAAAATTAAATAAAAATTAGAAAAACTTGTACAGAAAGATGAAAGAATGTTTTAACCAAATTGCTTTGTTTTTCTTCTACGACATTCAATAAATATACATATAAAAGAATATTAAAAGTGTTGTAGCAGTTGATTACATTTAAAAATCAAAAACAACTATTGTGGAATCGAAGGATTTTGCACACGCAATTACAACAGTTTGTAAATTGAGGAACAAACTTTAAACAATCTTACTTTTCTTAAAAAATGTTTTTTTATTTTAAATATTTATTAAACTGTTTTTTATAGTTTCAATGACCTGTTTCTCCTAAAAAAAAGGGCTTAAGTTGATGATCTCCTTTTAGAATCAAAGCTTGGAATTTTCAGCTTTCTTAGAAAATGCAAGATATTTACAGATCACTATTTTATACTTTGCCTTAAAAAGTCGCCTACCTTTTTCTATAAAAAAAACTAGAAAAAAAGAATTTTTAGATTTGAGGAGGTTTCTAAAAGTTTTCACCGGTTAATTGTTATGTGCATGCAGAAAGCGAACGAAAGAAAATAACTCTCATGTGGGTAAAAGGACATATTGCTATAATTCTCAGCTGATGGCCTTGCGCCAAAGATTTCAGCTGCTACTTTTTATAGACAAAATACAAAATAGCTTAGAGATGTTGAAGCACCATTTCCAGCCTCCATAATTCTGGAAAGATTTCTGGAGAAAACCGCAAGCAGGCGCAACTGTTGTTAAGGGAGGAAGGCGTAGAAGGTATTTAAACACAATCAAAATATATGAGACATCATATTAGACGTGGGTATCAAGAGTGATTTTACGCTCAAGCAATTTCTTATAGTTAGTTATGCAAGACACTGTAGTGTGAATTTCATTACGTGAGTTAAGGTCAATAATATTGCATTCAAAAATATTACGAAAATTTATTAAAAGTATGCTTGCAGCTATTGAAAAGAAATTGCTATTGACGCTTTGACAGGCCAATAAAATAAATAAAAAAGTAATAATCACTCATAACCACCGCTTGTTAAATAAGGATTTAGGAAAAATAGTTATGATATCATTTCGATTGGTTTAAAGCAAAATAAAATAAAAAACTTTTAATTGCAAAATCAAAGTCGCAACACATTAAATATTAATTCGAATCAAAATTTTTAATTATAGCAAAAAAAAAAAAACACAATTATAACAATAAATAATAAAAATAACGAAACAGAAACTGTTTTAAAATGCCTGCAAATTAAAATGACTTTAAACTTGTTAATATTGAATTTTTGATTTGGTAAACCGTAACAAATTGATTGGAAATAATTACTAGACAGGACAATGGGATTGGCGCTTAAATGTTTTGTTAAGTTTATTTCATTTCATTTTTTCAAATAATCCACATTTAATTATCACGATAACACCTTTCAATTAATACAAATGTGCAGTATAATAAAGTGTATTTAAACACGAAATGATTTCGTACTTGTTATAAAAGAATTATTATTCTCGAATAAATAAAAAAAAATCTGTGCATGTCGCTTTAAATAAAATCTAGCAATTTTTTTCTTGACTTTGTAGTTTCTCTTTGAAATGACGTAGGTAAATAAAAAATGATGTTAAGTGTGTTTGCAATTTGATATGTTGCGAAGCAGCACCAGATAATTATCAAACTCATATGTTTTAAAGATCAAATGTTGTTCTTGTTCAGAGTTGATGTATTAACGATTCGTAGTTTTCCGAAAAAAAATCCTTTAAATAAATGCTAAAAAAAATTAAAAGTGAATTAATTTCATTAAAAATGAATCAATATAAATTTTTATTACTTTATAGGCTTTATGGATCTGACAGCCTCATCCACCGTTTTCATAATGTCAATTTCTCTCCTTTAAATATTCCTCTATGCAGGGATTTCAAATATGGCCAATTCTCGCCAAACGTGTCATTCTTAAATTTATTTGGCCTAAAATTAACATGAGGCATAGTGTTGTTAAATTGTTAAGTTTAATATTATAAAAAATAATGTAATATTAATACTAATTAACTAATATTTTTCTTTTTTCTTACAATTTATATTTTATTTCAACCTTCAAACGAATAATTAAAAAATATTCGAAGAAAGTGTTATGCATGTTAATTTTTTTTTTTTTGCTAAAATCAAGAACAGATCTCTTCAAACATTTTTAAAAAACTAATAAACTTTCCTAATCCTTTTAATAATATAACTTTATTCATACTCTTTTCTTTTTACCTTCGTGGCATATTTAAAAAAGTTAATATTGGATGGACATTTTAATGAGTTGAAGAATAAAACTAAAGCAGTTGATATTTTTATACGTCTTCCATTAAGACAATTGTTAAAGTGCGTGAACAACAGCAGACTTTTCGTTTTTAAAATTTTTGCTGGCTTGATATTGACAAGACCAAAAAAAAGTAACAGTGCTAAATTTGGCTATGCCGAATCTTATTTACCCTTCCCCATGTATATAAATCTAGTTTAGTGAGGTAACAACCATCAAGAGAATTAAAAAATTAAAAACAAAAAAAAAAATTTACATAAAAATGTCACCGGCTCTTAATGGGTTAACCATTTTTTTAAATTTTAGCGTTTCCTAAAAGACCTCTTCAAAAGCTTTTAACTGATACCTATATTGTCCATGATGAAAATTGAACTTTTTTATGAAAATTTTAGAGGCCCCATAACTGGGAAAATATAGGCGAGCGGCAATTTTTTTACTTAATATTTTTTTCTTTTTTTTTAATTCTCTATCGCTCCATATATTTACTTTTTTGATGAGGTTACTTAATTGTTGCAAATGATATGAAAAGATGGATATTTTAAAAATAACAAACGAAATGACAAAGTTAGATACACACTTTTTTCGTGAAGGGTATAAGAGAAGTCACAACCATGTGGTTCCTTCTGTGTTCTGCTGCATTCCTTCTTTAAAATTAAAATTGCATTTGTTATTCTTACATAAATAGGCTCACAAAACTATTTATGTTTTGATTGAGCAAGCTTAGGTACGATATCATACTATAAAGAACTGTAAAAAGGAATTTTTAAAAAAATTTATCGTATATTCGACAAAATTCTTTCGAATAATTTTGTTTATATTTTATTCGTTCACCCAAAAATAAAAAAGACTTATTTGAATATTCAAATTATTCTTGTTCGAATGACAACAAATTAAGTATGTCGATATGAAAATGTAATCGTGTGCTAAAAACATTTTGCTTTGCTCATTTTTTTAGTGTTAAATCTGGCAGATTTTTACTTTTTACTGTGTTATTAGAGCCAAGTGAATGATTTATAAGCACAAATCAAGGTTGATAAAATTAGTACTGAAGAGTAAAATAAAACATCAAATGTTATTGTATGCCCATGACTGTAATTCTGATTCATTAATCTTAATTCAAAATATCTTTGCAAAAACCCAAAAATAATTATTTTGCCGACTTTTGAAATTGATTTTATACATCTCGTCACCAAGTCGCTTATCTACATACTTTTAAACTAAATTATCAGTACAAAGTTTGAGGATTTACGGTAATTATCATATATTTTGTGTAAGAACTACCACGCCCATTAGTGCAATGAACTCTAGTTTCAAGTCATCTACGTACAATTTTAAAGGGGTTACTGCAAACAAATTTGATACCCCGTCAACAACAAAAGAAAAAATTATATTTTTGTAGTTGCTTCTAGGCAGGTGAAATTTAAAAAAAAACGCTTAGACGTCTTGGGGTCAACTCGTCATAAAACACATTTTTTTTTTTTGCAAGTTTTACATCGACAGCAATCTGTCTCACAACTAACATATATAAGTCTTTAAATTTAAAGGATCTATATGAAATTTAATTTTTAATGAGTTGGAAATAATAAAATTTTTGGTACGGAAACAATACACGAAATTAATTAAACCTCACTTCAAATGCCTGAATATTTTTATAGGGTCTTTGTCGAGGAACTCCCAAAAATATGTTAAAACAGATTCTCTTATTTACTAGTTAAGCGGCCCACGTTAAAACCCATGAAATATTAAGGCACATTTAAACAGGTGACTAACAAAAAGAAGCAAATAACTCAAATTTATAAATGTCTGTTCAAAGCTATTAAAATCTTTTTTTATTTTTGCATAATTTTAATTTAATAATTTAATTTATTTTTTTGTTTTTTGGTCAAACCAACCAGGGCTTTGTATTTTAATTTGGTTTAATTTAATACGGAGAACGAAAATAAAGCACGAGCCATGACATCAAAAAAATAAATATTGAAATCTCATGCTTGAAAACTGAAGCGATGCATGTGTACTCGTTTATGATGTAGTCATTAACAGAAATATGATTTTGAATAACGCGAATAATGATTGTATTACTTACTCAACGACAACAGCATTAGTGCCCAATAAAAGTACTTTGTTAACAAAGTACTATTCGAAGCATAAAATGGCACGAGCAGCTGACTTTTGTTTGTTCAATAAGTTGCGGTGTTTTATTTTTTGTTTTTGTAGAGAATTTATGCAATTAAAATTATGCCGTCACTTATAAATTTAATGAAACTGTCGGTGCTGTTTAATGCAACGTTAAAAATGAGTTAATTGCAAATGCATTGCTGCATTGCTGACACATACGTTTTGTTGCTTGTTTATGGTGGGTGGATTAACCGTTTGCTACAACCTGTTTATACTTGCGTTAAATATAAGCTCGTTATTTGAATAAGGAGCATGAACATCGCGATAGACTGGTTGGTCACCATGGTTGCCACTTTAGTCATTTTCATCAAAATATAAACATATAAACAAGAATAGTCATTTTTTAACAACAACAAAGAAATATCTTCAAACTTTTTTTTAAATATTTATATATTTTGATTTGTAATCGTTTTCTTCACAACTAAGATATTTAAATAAATGTTTTGCCAGTATAAAAGCATATAGAAAATGTAAAAAATTTAAAGAAGGTGCTCTCTGTTTAGACACACGCATGCTTTGAGCAATAACACCCCCAATGATTTTTCAATTCTATTTTTAACACCATCATCATGATTTTAATTGAAACAAAACTAAAGAAATCGTATACAAAGCAATGTGGAAAATACAGTATCGAAAGGTTTACGTATTTAAATGTGATCAATTATGAACCAAACTGGAGTATTTAAGACAGAGTCTTGCAGCAAATAAGTTTAAAAAACTGTTAAGCAATAATTGGAATATACTATGCAACAATAAAATATTAGAAGTTTAGGAAAATTGTGTCATGTTTTATAAGGTCCATAAGAGGGTTAATCATGACAAGGTTATAAATAGTTCCGGTTGTGGCTAAGCCCTCCCCAGATATAATTATCTATGCTACAAATACATCGAACGATCAAATTTTTCAACTAAAAATTATGTAGTTGCAACAGTTCTGGTCACATCTACACATTTTCCAACATGAAAGAACTTTCGGTTGTCACTTTGTTGAGAATCCTTACAGCCGTTTCGAGGCCTAACTTTCGCGGGAGTATTGCATTGCTGTCATAACAAAGTGTAGCATTAGACTTTTTACTAAAGACCAAAAAACTGGCTAGAGAGATTCGACAAAAGTAAAAAGTGTTACTAGAACGATTTCACGTACTCGAAAAACTTGCAAGAAAAGAGCTAAAATAAAAACGTTTAAATCTGAAAGGGAAAAAATTTGCATTTTTTAAATTTGGGAGAATAATTTTGCAAATACCTGTTTTAGTCTTGCAACGCCAGTTTTTGCTAGTAAAGTTATCGAACAGACCTACTGTAATCATATACAAAACTATTTAAGTGTTTAGTCACCAATACAAAAACCTTAGTTTATATTTAATTTGTAATGCATAACCGTCGCTCAAATAAGATTCGGCACAAAAATAAAAAATTCTATTGTTTCTTGAGCTAAGATCCGTAGAAAAATAAGAACAGTTGTAATTTTTCATACACCCGAGGTGTACTACTTTAAAACGTCCCGTAAGTCCAAATTTAAAACGTCAACATGACTGTACCTTTGCTTTAAAGATGTTAAGTTTCATTACAATCGGAGTAGTGGGGTGGAAACTAAAAAAATATTTTGATACGAAGATAGCAAGTTTTTCTAAATAAATTTTATATATAATGATTATAAAGATTATTATTTTATCACTTTTGGCTTTATAACTGATACAGAAACCGTGAAAGAGAAAAATGTATTTTATAGTCGATATACTAAGCAACCAATTTGATACCACGGGAGTTTTGCATCTTAAGGATGCTTTTCACTATTTAGATAAGGGCAAGAACTATCTAGTGTTCATTGAAATAGCCATCTTAATGGGCGATTGTGATATGAATTTTGCAACTAGAATTTTATTTAGATCAATAACTTAAACAAGCGTCGCTCTGCATTGAATATTTTCATTATAAAATGACAAACCAAAGTAATTAACACAAACCAAGAAACTAGAAACTACAAACAACCCTTTCAAAAGACACTCTAATTAAAAGTCTCGTTAAAAAAATTATTGGTAATTAAAAAATTATTTATTTAATAATTTTATAACTTTAATCAATTTTAAAATTTAATTTAAAAACACTTTATAAAAAAAAATAAATAATAAAATAGAAATACAAATATGTCACGCTGTATTAGTTAGACTTGTATCAAAATACGAATAAAAAAATGTTGTGTATCGAAATGTCTACTTTTTATCATTTCATTCATTAACGTTCAATTTCATTCATTCGACATTAATTAATTAAAAACATAAACAAACCCACACGATGCGAACATGTGTGAGTAAAAAACTTTGTTGTTGTTTTCTATTTCGCTTCTCTCTTTATGCAATAACTGCAACAACTGCAATAACTGCAACAACACCAGCTAGACAACTACAACAACAAGATTAAAAATGTTTATATTATTTTTGATTTTATTTTTTATGTTTATTTTAGTTTCAATATTTTATAGTTCGTGTTTCATGGAGTTTGCACTTAATTTAAATATTATTAACATGAAAGGCATAAAATCTAAAACAAAAATGTTAAAATTTATTTTATAAAAAAATAAGAAAAAGCTGAGAAAAAACCCAATTTATCAAATGCACTAAATGCACAAGAAAAAATTTTTTAAATACTCGTAAAATAAAAAAGGTCTAGAGTTTTTAACTCATATGCAATGCAATGCAACTATGTCCTTGAGTAAAACTATTATATTCGTAACCACCTGAAACTTTTTTTAAAATAATAATTTTACAATTACAGCCAAAATTCCTAATTTTTATTTTTTTCCACAATAAAAGAGAACAATTGGTAAGTATTGCAAAATCAGAGCTAAAAATATAGAAATCCTGCTATTCACTTGAAGTATTGATTTCACACATTCGCGTAGAGCCATTTTTCAACAGACGAGAGATTAATAAGTCAAGGGATCCATGGGATGCAACTTGATTATTTTGCTCAAATAAAAATTTATGTCTCAATAAAAATAGTGAAAAACCAATAACTGAAATTAATTATTGCAATTAGGATTACATTTACGTTTTTAAGTAAGTCGTCATACTTTTCATCGTGCATGTCCAGTTTGCAGTGGACTCTTAAAAGCCGCTCCTTTTCACGTACCAGGTGCTACGAAATATAATCGAGACCTATGAAAACAGCACTTATTTGTAAAACTCTGACAACACTCGTTTATACTTAAAGTGTGAGTGATTTGGATTGATGAGTTTCCTCAGTCGTTTTGCTTTTGCGTACCGTTCTGATTTTACTGACCGTGGTTTGCAGGTTACAGTTTAGAGTTTTGAGAAACTTTCACAGACCAACCCAAATCAGGGCGCTAATCGTAACGATAACTGTCTTACCTCAACACTTTAATGTCAGACCTAACTATAATTGTCTACGTTTTGTCTTTAAAAGTAATGTTACCTTATACCGTAAAATAAAATTTACTAAATGGTAATAAAAAAATAGAAATAAAATCGCTAGATTAACTGGAAAATAACTAAACAACAATTTGCCAATTTCATTATCTATTGTGCAGTAAAAATTGAGAATTTAGTAATAATTTTCAACAATAATTTCAGTGCACAACATAATGATCGTCAACGGATTCTGATACAAAAATTATACTGATTTGAGTGTTTACAGCTGAGGCTGGGAAATATTAGGGTAACTTGGCATAGCACGCCATGTAACCATTGCAATTAAGGTATTCGGTACATTATGAGAATGAAAATTGCGTTTTTGTTGATACATAAAATCCCTAATTTTAAAAAGCATCGTGATATTGGAGTAATTTTTTAATTTTTTTTCCACGAGGCAGGATCGATTTGTTTAAGAATGTTGTCAAAAACACCGTTTATGTAATTTTTTCTAATATTATCAGGGCCAACAAAAACTATATTTTAATTTATTTGATATGAAATCCCTGTACAAATTTTTCAGTCTGTACCAAAGTTGGTTGAATGTTGGTCGGTCGCCTTAAAGTTATGTGAGCTCTTGACTCTTATTATTTTTCAGAATATTTGTTGCATACCTAAAAGGAAGCTGACTAAATTCAAGTCACTTGTATTATAAATTGTAAAGTTCTGTCGAAATGAAGAAATTCATTTATTATTATTATTTTTTTTTTTTAAATTTATTTATTGAGTAGTATTTTAATACTTTGAATTTACATATTAATTAAATTGACACTAATATATGTGTTTAAGTGTTCTGAACTAAATTATTTCTTATAAAATTTACAACATTTCTTCTAAATATATTAATATTTTGTACATTTTTTGTTTTGTTTGGCAGTATGTTGTAAAGTCTCAGTCCTTTATAAAAAAGCGTTCTCTGCATCATAGTAGTATGAGACTGTTGTATCCTGAAGTCATGGGAATTCCTTAGATTGTACGGCTGAGCTTCTCTTACATAAGTTGTCTGGTCCGTTAAATAGTTAGGTACATCACCACTTTCAATTTCTGGATAAAATATATTGTGTTCAATTGCAGTCTTTGTTTAATATTTAACCATTTCAATGTGTTGAGCATATAATTCACTGATGGTATTCGATGACACTTTAATATTGTACGCATAGCCCTGTTTTGAAGTTTTTGTAGTCTTGTTATTTGCTGTTCATTGCAGCTGGAATATATGATTGTTGACATGTATTCAAAATGTGGTTTAATAATTGTGTCGTATATGTTTATTGAAAATATTATTGATATTTTATTTCTTAGCCGTTTAAAAAAAAAAAAACAATTTTTTCCCAATCTTTTTACAAATATACTCTATGTGGTCGTGGAACTTTAAGTTTTTATCTGTTATAACACCTAGATATTTAATTCTGTTAACCTTTTCGATTGTTATGTTATTTATTTGAAGTGATTTGTCAGTGTTCATATTAATTTCCATCAGTTTTGTTTTATTTTCATTTAGTTTCAATTTATTCATATTTAACCATTTGTTTATATTGCACATATTTCTTGTTAAATTTTCGTAGCACATATCTTCTGTCTCTGCCTCCGTAAAAATTAGCGTATCGTCAGCATACATAATTATCTCACAACTTTTCATTGTCGTTTTAATGTCATTTATATAAATAATAAATAGGAGAGCTCCCAGGATTGAGCCTTGTGGTACCCCATATTCATTTACTAATTCTGACGATTTCGCGTCATTAACTTTTTTTCTGCTTACGATTTCTTAAATATGATTTAAAGCAATTTAATTCAGTGTCCTGGATACCGTATTTATAAAGCTTTTGTATTAAAATATTCCTGTCTATTGTCTCGAAAGCACGTTTAAAATCAAGAAAAATCGCCAATACTTTATTATGGCTTTTTACACATTTCCATCTATTTATTAAATAGTTTAACAGATTATTAATTATTTTTTAATAAATTTGTTCAGATCCACATGAATTCACTTGTTTGCTAATCAGTGTTGCCAACTAAATTATGGCAACTCGGAGTAACACGGAAGAACTTTATTTATTAATTTTTTTGTTTTTTTGTTGATTCTACTTTTAAAAGTTTTTGCTGAACTGATTAGCTAAAAAAATTTTTTTTTTTTGATTGTAGGGTACTCGTACCTTATCAAATTAATTAAAATTAATTAATCCGGCGAAACGAGCGAGTCATTAAAGAATTCTAATTTTCATCATCTTATTTTTTAAAAGGTATTACGCAAGACCTTTTTTTCGATGGTGTCTTACGTGAAATTTTTGCATCACATTTTACCGAATATTCGAAATATGCGTGAAAGTAGCATTTAAACGCATTTATAAGGTTTTGGAACTCTCGGGAAAATCTTTCCACAATTTTTCGGAAAGTTATTGGCTTAATTTTCGGGAAACGGGAAGTTTAAAATCATTTGCTTATTAAAAAAATACACCGATTGTATTTAAAATATTTTGGTTGTGACAATTAATAATTTTCAAATATTCGGTTTCGTGTGAATTCTACTACATCTGTTCATCTATACATGAAACATTTGTTGAAAATTTTGATGTTTGTGTAGAAAGTAATCGAAATGCAGTACAAAGCTACTATTTTAGAATTTTTTCCTGTCTGTCTATCCGTCTGTCCGTCTGTGTTCGCTTCACGTAAAAGCTGCTCGATGGATGTGAATAAATTTTTATGAGGAGGTCTCTTAGAACCTTTGTTGAAACATAGAATTCTTTTTTTATTTTATAAAAAGATGTCATTTTGTAGAGAAACTTGATATACAAATGTGAAAGCATTTAATTTTATCGGTGTACTGGTAATAAAACAGTTATCAGTTCATTTGATTTTTTAGATGGAATATTTTCAACTCTGTTTACAGATCTCTAAAATAAATGCTTAAAAACACATTTTCCTAAATTTTAATTTTAAGATAATTAGAAATAATACGCGGATGAAGTCGTGGGCTGCTAGAAAGATATAAAACAGAACAAAAGATTACTAATTTGTTTAATAAGGAATTCGAGTTATTTGAACCCGAACACGGATAGTCTTTATAACGCATTGTTGACAACTTAATCTACCTCAGAACAAAGTGAAAAGATTTTTTCTATTGTTGGTGTTACCATGGCTAGTTAATTGTTAAATGCAGTTCTTAAATGATATATTTAAAAATTTAAATAATAAAATTCCTTTTTCAGTATTTTTATCTTTTTTTTCTATTTTTTTCTTTAATAATTGTTTTTTCCCTGGAATACCGAAAAATCCCGGGATAGTTATAATTTTTTTCCGTTTCTCGGGAAATAAAGTATTCCGGGAAACCCAAACCCTACTTAGCTACCGCGTTCCAGCTGAATTTTCGTCAGAGCTAAAGTTAGAATAAAATTTTGGTATAAATATATTAGTAATCCTGTATAAAGAATGCTTTTTCTAATTAAAAATGGTTAAAGAAAAGTTTTTGATTTTTTCAATATTAAATCTTAGTTTTTACTGAAGAAGTTAAGAAGTTTAAAAAATATTTTGATTGTTTTTTTTTGTGTCTTCTTTAAATTTTTCCGTTGTTTTTTATTTGTTATTTTAAAATACTTTCAGTAAAAAACAAAGTAGCTTTATGTTCTACAATAAAATTTTTTAAGTGTATTAATTTTATGAATGAATTGATTTTTTATGGGTATTAGAGCTACGAATTTATAGTTACAAAACTTACAAACATTCATCTATTGAACAGTACTTTACGTTACTTGTAGACACAAAAACACAACCAAACAAATTAAGAGATCGACACTGGAAGATGGATGAATGGATGGCTAGAGAAACATGTCGACGTTGAAAAAGCCTGTTTTTTAAAGTCGATTAAAAAATTATGCAAGTGTTAAATTTCAGTGTTTAAAAACATAAATAAAACAATTTTATGCATAATTGAACTTAAGTTTTTTCTATTAAACACAGAAAAAGAAAATCAAAATCAGTACTTTTTATAGGTAAACAACATTTTAAGTTTTATTTTTTTAACAAACTTTTACACCGGGGATCAAAATAAATATGTAGATGTTTATTGACAATCATATATATCTACGTTTTGTTATTTTTTGTTTTAAGGTATTAAGCTATTACAAAAGCTGGTAATTAGTAAGACCACACAAGGTTTTAAAAGCAACTACGTTGATATAAGTATTTAGCATTTAGAGACAGCTCTTGTTATTTATGTCTGAGTACACTTTACACGTTAATATTTTTCATTCTCAATCCCAAAATGAATAGAAGAAATGAATGAAGAAGGCTTAAAACTTTCAACTTTCAAAAACTTTATTTTAAATGTTTGACAATTAAACATTTAAGATATTTTTTAATGCTACTCACACTGGTTTTATTACCCCTTTTAATCTGTCCCATTTAGTACTTTCTAGCCAATAACATTAGAACCCATCTATTTGTTGGTTAATATTACCAACATAAGCATAGAAATCGTTAAATGTCGTTTTAATATAATGAAATAAATCTTGTTCAATAAAATTAAGTTTAAAACACTAATAAAGCCCAATAACAATAAATACCAAACCATAAATAGAAAAGTTAAAAACACATTAAAACACATAAAAATGACAATCAACTGTTTTGCTTTTTTTCGAAAAGACGACAGTGAGATCTTTTAAGATTCTTAAAATATGTCAAAAATTACAAACTGTTTTGCTACATTAAATTATCTTTCACCCTCCGTGGCATCATGTCTGTTCAAACAGCTACAATACAAAAACAGCAACTTCTGGCAAATGTTTCTGCAGCAAAAAAATCTTGTTTTATTAGAATATTTTACTGGATTTCATATTCTTGTGGATGTAGTGTACTAACATTATGGGTCCCTTTTCGACACCCTTCGTTCCTAACTTTAACGATAATTACCGATAATTTACGACCACTGTTCCCTTATTGCTTCTCATGCTGCCATTAAGCTTCTATAACCCCTTATTAAATCCAAGAAACTTCATCTTCCAAACAATTTTCATTATCTTTAGCCGAGATGCTATTGCATCAAGAACGATTTCAAAAATTCTTATGAGGAATTCTGGTCCCTCTCCTTTGGGCTGATCCACTGGTCAAAAAAGACCCAGAGTTCCTTTAGATATTAACCCCCTCACCTCAATGGCGATTTTGTTGTCTAAAATAGAATTCATGACGTTCATAGGAATCGAGAAAGCATGGTCCCCTACAATATATGTGCAGGTAAGTTTTTTTTATAACTGGATTTCGGCAGCTAACCAGAATTGACTCGGCTTAAGTTAGCTAGGCTCCTGCCAGACTAAATTAAAAATTTTAAAGACGCACCTAAATCAATGTGTCAAGCGCAAATTGGTCTAGCGCTACTTCTACATACCTCAAAAAAGCGTCAACGGTATGATATTACAAGTAATGTGAGCCCTTATTTTCTAATAAAAGGCAATGAATAGAAATAAAAAAAAGTAAAAATCAATATTTTTAAAGAATAACAAAAGCAGTTGTAAAAAAAAACGAGCAACCAAGTAGCCAACTTCATCACGCCACTTTCCGGCAACGCATTGACGCTGCGCCATTTAAGCTTGATTCATACATTTTTAAGAGCATGAGAATTTTTGACAGATTGACGAGATTCTCTGTGTTAATTTAGGCACGATTGTAACTTCAACCTTATTGTTGTCATGTCTCGATGTCACACACTGACGCTTAATAAAATCTTTAAATTGTGAAAATTCATCTTTGTTTGAATTACATATGTTTTAATGAACTCTGGTAAAATGGGCATAAAAAATTTCAGCAGAAGTTTAAGTACGATTCGGTAAATAAATCTGCAGAGGTTATTTCAATGGTTTCCTATTTTCTGTGAAAAACTGGCAAAAAATTATGTAAAAGGCTTCCTTTATTAGTTCTTGAAAGTAAGACTTTCTTTAATTCTTAAATCCCTATCTCTACCTGAAAAAAAAACTTACCTGGTCACCTCATAACAATACACTGACTTTACTATCTTATACGCAGTTAATGTTTAAAACAAAAACTACGTTATTTAAAACCCGTGTAATAATACTCACTTTTGAGTAGCAGATGTATGTAACAAAAGTTCTATAAAAAATAAACTAGAAAAACGTTTTAGTCTTATGGCAGACAATTAAATAATCATGAGTGTAAAACCAGATAATTTGCAAATATAAAAATTGAACTTGTACTCATTTCTCAATTTCGAATTATAATTCAGGAATAAATTTGAATGTTGAACTGATGGTAACTGTATTAGAACTAACTATATATTTATAAAAATTTTTTTGCATCTCTATATTAGCAGATGTTGAATTTTTAATTAAATACAATAAATCAGTGATTGAAAATAATAAAATTAATGTTATAGAATTTAATTGATATATCAGCACAAGATATTCAATTCATTTGTTTATTTAATTATGCTAAATATTGGCTGGTAAATCAACCAATTCCCGGTCTAAATGCAAAAATACAGTTTTTATTTTTAGAAATTTAAAAATGAAATTATACACAGTGGGTTTGAAAATTACTGATATGTTTTTACATAATAGGGAACTTACAAAAATTTAAGTGGTGGCACTCTTGGTTCTCAGTTTCAGTGTGGCATCTAAGGCATGTCCCTGGAAATTTGTACTATTTTACATTTGGACTTTAATGGTTTAAAAATCCAAACACTGAAAAAATAGAATACATTTTCAAAAAATTCTATGTAGTTTTAATTATTTACTTTAAACGTATTTGTTTAATCGAAAGGAACAGTGCTGCTTACTGGCTCCAATTAAGAGACAAAATTTTTTTAAAATAAATTCGGCAGCTGAAAAGAATAAAAGTACGAATACATTAACTCAATCTTCTTTTAAATAAAGTGCTCGTTTTTGTTTTTAATCTTATTATACGAGTTCCTTTTAGTTTAAAATATCACTTCGGTATATCATAAGTTCTCTCTATTCTTACTTTGGGGTTCTGCCTTTACTTGATATTACGATCTCTTCCTGCTTACAAAACATGCGCTATTCTTAACGCAGCCACCACGCTAAACTTTTGTATTATTCCCGCGAGATACAAACTACTCGATGCCTTGTGCACTAAACCATCCACAGAAAAATTCTCTAAACTTCAGCATCGCGTTTACATCAAACCAGTTTGTGGTTATTATGCTGTTCCTTTCCTATGCTAACAGCTAGGCTTCTTTTGTCTTATTCTTATTCTTATCCTATTTTGTTCTTCTATTTTATTTTCGAGTAATTTGTACTGATGCTTCTCATTTTATTGTATTCTTATTACAATTAATATTTTTCTTTTGTAAACATAACTGATTGTGAGGCTCGAACTCATGAACCTTGTGATCTCCCGCTATGCAACAAGCACACACCTGTACCATCGTAGCCACCGGAATAGTTCAACTTCTGTTAATTAATTGTCGTTTAATTTTATACACGCAATGCTGGTGGAAGCAACTTACTCACTTCTGTTTTTTACTTCGCATATACGGATAACAACAACACTGTTGTTCTTCCGATATATTTGGGTCATAACACTATTTTTCCAATTTCATTAAAATCGAGGGGAAAAAAAGTTACGTGTCCTATTTAATTCTCTAGTTAATGATCTATCTAAATTTAAATCAAATGTGACCAACAGCACAGACTTGAATTAGGAATAAACAAACAAACTTTCAAGGAGATTAATGGAGATATTTGTTTTACTCCAAAAATTGTTTAATAATCGCAGTTTTAGGAGAAGCTATTGTAAAAATAGTAAAAAGGCAATGAAATGTTGTACGATGAAAAACAGTATTCGTAAAACACTTATTACTCGCATATAGAAAATTTAACTAATTCAAAAATATAAAAAAAATTTCTAGAAACTTTAGAGTTGACAAATTTCCTTGATAAATCTTAAAACACATTAATTTCATTTTTTTTAATTCTTCTAACCTAAAGTGGGATTTTACAACAAAAACTTTGATGTTTATTCAACAAACTCAGAAAAGCGCAGTGGCAACGCTGTTAATAAAAAGACATTTTTAAAAGATATTTTTTGGAAAAAAAAAATAAATTCCAGAAAGGTATTGAAATGAAAAAAAAAACAACTTAGAAGCCTAAAGACAGATTAATTTTCTTATAAGCCGAATATAAATATGTTACTAATTTAAAAATATATATTACCTACCTACTAGTTTAAAAATATATGGTTACCTGGATCAGGTTATTTCTACCAACGTAACCAAAAACCTTCCGCGTATTTTCCAATTTACATTTTAATATTAAAAAAAAGTATATTGCACTGAGAAAAAATGTTAAATATCTTTCTTAGCTAAAAGTTGTTCGAAAATAAATTCAAAATTTTATAAAATATATTTTTTGGTGAAAAAACCAAAAATATTTATATGTTTAGCATTCAAATAGTTGCTTCACCTCAATTATTTTTTTAACAAAAATAACAAAGAAAAATATTATTATTTATTATTATTTACTCATTAACTTAATAATAATTAATTGTTACGAAGTTATTATATAGAGCACTAGCTACTTAGGCCATCGGCTCCACAAAAAAAATAAATTTAACAAGTTTTGTTAGTTTAAGAATCAGAAACTTCCGAAATAAAAATAATTTTTTAATCCAGTTTGAACTAGATTTTCTTTTAAGAATTAATTAAACAAAAAGAATAAAAAACCTTGTTTTTAATGCTTTACGGTATAATTGTGTTAAATGCATAAAAAACAGAAAAATCCAGATTTTGGAGAATTTGAGAAATTTTCTAAGAAGAAAGTTTCATAACGTTAAAATTAAATTTAAGTTATGAGTTTCAATGCAATCGGAATAGTCGTTAAAATACTACAAACTTATTTTCTTCTTGCCCCATTGTGCCATGATCGTGATAATGCAAATCTTAGTTTGTTGTTTAGAGTTGTTTTGGTATATTTAATAAAAAAAAAACATTACTTCAAACAAATTGCAATCAGTTAATCGGATATGAATTAGTCATACGTGTATGAACCGTGTAAGTAAAAATAAACAGTTTAATCTTAAATAAGATCTGCATAAATGTATTCAAGTGATTTCCTAAAACAACAAACTAATCACGAGCGTTAGGTGCTTTAAATAATAATAATAGTGTTTCATTATATTATTTGACAAAACATCAATGATGTTGCCGACTTCACGTGATTTTATAATTAACAACTCAAATTTTAATAAGAAATTAATCATTCATTTGTTTATAATTTTAACATTAAATTCATTTTACAAATAATTCTCACTATTTAATCTTAACGCTGGTAACACTGTTCAGCAAAAAAAGGAACCTCCTTTTAAAGGAAATATGAGAAATATTAAGGACTTTACGCTTTCTTTCTTTTATCAAGTACAAATTATTTTAAGGGGAGTGGCAAATAAAAAAGCGGCCACGTTAGTATATTTTACCATAATCTGATAACGATTTATCCGATGCGATTGAATAAAACTTCAGAACATCGTCTTAGCGTTAAATCTTTCGTACCCATTCTATTTAAGTTTCAAAAAGGATTTCTCTGCAAATGATTTCGATTGCCTGCTAACTAACTTTTACATCTCCAAAAGACTGTTACTTTACCGCCTTCCGTGGGCGTTGCAGCTTGCTTTTGCACTGAATAAAACTAAAACTCAAATAAAAAGTACGCGTTACGCAGTCCATTAAAGTTTTAGTTTTGTTATGCGGATTTTTACGTTAAAAACAGATTCAGCTGTTAAACAAATTTAATTTTTACAAAATAAACTAAAAATAAGGGGTTTGACACTCAGGTGGAGGTGGAGGTGGTGGTCATAAGGTAACGCAGTTGATGTTTTGTTCTAATGTCAATTAAGGCGTCGATAAAATAAAATTGCACCATATTTCAGCACTAATTCCCGATACCAGCATTTTCTTATTCCACTGTACTCTGGAATAATAACATAAATTTAACCAATGCTGTGACCATTTGTGGGCCTTTCCACAAAGCGAAGTTTCTATTTTGCGTTCCGAATGGGATAAAACTGTTTCCTTCTCTCGGGCTTAAAACGCAGTTGTTTGCTGTAGCTAGCGCCTTTCTAAAGTTTATATGACTTTTTTTCTGAAGAGAAGATGACGTATAAACGTTATTTGATTTAAATTATTCAGTGTTTTAGCTTCTTTAATTACGCATTTAGATTATAAATACAGGGATTTGCGGAAATGAGTAAATTAAATCTACTTTAATGATTTTAGTGTACACGATAACCTTTGCGCAACGATCATATTAATTTCAATTTTATAATAGCGACAGGAAAAACAAATTTTTTATTCAGGAAACAAGACGCCTTATTTATTTAAAAACTAATTGAAAGGTTTCGAATCGATATATTGAGTAATTTTAGAATCGATTTAAAACTTTTAACGCAATATGAAGTCACCGCTGTACAACAGAAATCAAATAGCAGCCACTGCAAAATTCTCCAAGTCCGACAGTACAGCCACATGTTTTCCAGGATTTAAAATTTTTTTTAACTAGGCAGTACAAAATGAGTTACTTTTTGCGCCATGTGAAGTATATCAATCTGGAAGAAGCCAAGTGTCCTCTAAAATATTGCAAGGTCATATGAATAACAAAACACTGCATTATAATAAAGTTCTTCAAGTGTGTTACACTCAGTTCTTTGTTCTCAAATAATTCTAGGGATTAAAAAAAAAATCTTGAAAAGTATCACAAAATAGGTATTGTAAAGTATCATACATACATATATCATTCATACATATATTCATTTAAATTTTATATTTCATTTATTTCAACATTAATAGCGATGCTTTCTTTAAAAATTTGTTAACCTTCTCTTCTCACTGAACCAAGTCTGTGGCCATAAATAAATTGATTAAACGCTGTAAATGTGGCAATGACAAAGAATAATTTTGAATGGCAAAATTTGTGACACATTTTACTTTTTGCCATTTAAATTCTTTATTTTTTAATAAGAAGTTTATCATAGAAAACCCAGTAATAAAAACTTCAAAAAGAAGATAGCGGGTGAAGTCGATGCTGTTTTTCAACGGCTGCAGTTTTTTTTACAAAAAAAGGAAAAGAAAAATTTACTACCAGTCATGTTGCATGAAAAGTGAGACCTTGATTATGGTGACATGTTGCAAGAATGTAAACTGCATATGAATGAAAAAAAACGAATATGCATAAACATAAAGTGCATATTGTATATGAACATTATTTTGTTATATAGAATTTTTTTAGCATCATAAATCCACATTTTTTATTTATAAAAGAAGGTAGAAGAAAAATCTTTTGGAGGAGAAAAAATATGTCCGAAAAATCAAGTGCATTTCTTTTGTTATTACAGATAGAGAATGAAAATGGTTAAACAACTTTAAAATTATATTTGTACTTCTGATATGCTACATACTAAATGAGAGTTATACGTTTGAAATGATGTTTGTGCATATGGGGAAAATCTTTCTAAGCTTTGTACTCCATTATATATAATTTGTAATACCATAGAGAATAAGTTGTATACGCTAAAACAATTAATAAAAATGCACTTTAAAATACAAATTTTGACTATTTAATTTAAACATTGTATTTTAAGCTGTTATTCTGGTTTCAGAATTTCATATAAAGTGGGACAGCAGACATATACATCTTTAATCAATGAGGCTACTGTAGTCGAAGTGGTAAACACGTTGGCTACAAACCTGGTTGACCAGGGTTCAACCCCTGCGGCAACCAAAAACAAAAAATGTTTTTTATGTTTAATGGTATAAATACAAATTCAGAATTAACATTAAACATGCAGCCCCTTCGTCGGTACTTCTTCATAGCATATTCGCCGGCGAAGTAAAATAACTAATAAAATGGCTATATCTATCTGTCTCTTTTCACCACCTGTCTTATCTCTCATCTATCCTTTTCCTAAAGAATGTAGCACGGTTACGAAAATAACTAAATAGGCATTAATGCCGGAAGTGCTACTTCTCTTTAAAAAAAAAAAAAAATATCCTTCTGCGCTCTTGTTTCCTCTGGTTGTGATCAGTGTTTAGGAAAAGTTAAGAAGTTTTTTTTGTGTTCTAAGAGAAGTAGCATATCAGGTAACAATGCCTATTTAATTAGTGCGTAACCGTGCTTTATTCTTTAGGAACAGGTGGTAAGAGTATAGCCATTTTATTAGTTTTTTACTTCGCCAGCGAATGTGCATGTAGAAGTACCTACAAAGGAGGCTGCGTGCTGTATTGTTAAATTCTGAATTTGTATTTTTACCATTAAAAAGAAAATAATATGTTTTTATTTTTTGCTTACCGCAGTGGTTGAAACCTTGGTCAACGTGATTTGTGCTTACTACCGTGACTACAGCAGCCTCAAACAATAAATACTTGATCTGCTTCCAAGAAACTTCTACTCTTAATTTTAAATGTTACAGCTCTGTTTTGAAGTTAAACTTAGACTTAGACACCCTAAAAATTTCCTTCATAATTTGGAATGAATATTTTGATAGTAAAGTGCAAGAAATCCTATACGAGTTCTGGCCAAAAGTTTACGATTATCAGAATACTGCTGGTACTTACCTATTTAAGAAGTTGTCGATGTATGTTTTTAATATGTTGACTGTTACCACAAATAAGAATGATTGTGTTGAAATAACTTTTTTCGATAGTAATAGCATTCATAAGTTAATTTAACACAAATCAAATGTACCGCAGCTAGAATACGAGAAAATAGTTATATTTAACCAAATAAGTGTAAGTATTTTACAATAATAGTTATTAAATATTTTTTAATTAATTTTTTACTTTTAACATTTGTTTAAAAAAACTAAAATTTATTTTTGGCTTAAGTTCTAAAAAACTTTTTTAGATAAAAAGATTATTTAACAAATTTATGCGGACGTTATTTTAAAGAAAACAAGAAAATTAAGACACCAACAGAATGTAATGCTGCATTTTCTAGACCGCTACATCCTTCATCGGCATTATTCGTATCTATATACCTTAGGTTGTGTACATTGAAAGCATCATCTATTTTTTAAATAAGAGTACGAAAAATATTCATATCAATATTAATTTCGTTAGACGTTTAGTTTTACTATAATATTTTAAAATACTACTACGATTTTAGGATTTAACTTTCAATTGTAACAATTTTTTAAATGCTATTCATTGATTGTCAAACTATATTTGATAAGTAACCTATTTTTTATATTATTATGTTAGTTAAGTATTATTATTTATAATAATGAATCAGAAATCGCTATTTAAATTCTAATATTTCACTACATTATACAGCTCACTCTCTTCATCTCGGGCACTTCTCGTAAAAAAATGTTAAGCCATGAACGAACAAAATTCATTTAACTTCTTCTGACCACCAGCTTATTTGTCCTCAAGTCTCTATTAAAGATTAGGTCATCAAAATTTAGATATCCTGATGCGTTGATTGTCCTCGAAAATACGCCAGTTTTTTTTTCATTTCTTATTTTGTTTTTAAACTTTTTTTCTATGGATTTGGCTTAGATTTTTATGTAGCTGCGATATCTTGCCAACTAAACATTTGTTTTAAAAACTTGTTTCGCTATCCACACCACATGTTGTGAATCCGGTGCGCTCTTATCAAGAGAAGTAATCCATTCCGCAATGAAAATAGATCTTCATGGCACTAGGTATAGACAAATAGATTTTTGCTTACTAAATGAGGGTACAATGCGTATTAAAAGATCTCTTAGTAGTAAAGGAAGTTTACAAGTTTCCAATTGCGCATTCTATTAAATCTAACGCCAAGATATTTAACATCGAAGAAAACAGTACAAGATAAAAATTAACTCTAGATTTTTCTGTATCCTCTCTGTTACGGTTGCGTGTGTTAATCTCACAGAATCGTATTAATTATGTTGTTCCTCTAGACCTATAAACACCAAAGTCGGTACAAAAGGCGATAGTACTCCATCTACATCCATACAATCCCAAGTTTATGCATGTGAACGTGTTTTAAGGGCGTTAAAAGGACACGGGGATATTTATTTTAGCATCCAGAGCTTTCTTTAGCGGTTATCGTTGCTTTGCCTGGGTGATAAACAACTTGACGCTAATGTATGGGTGTTTTCAGTAATGTAACTGTAAGGTTTTAATAATTCGTTTTAAACAAACTCAACTTTTTGTGCAACAATTTGTTGAAGGTGGAAAACGAGACTCTGCATGCAGAAATAATAAAGATAATAATGATGTTGTTACGGTTAACTAGCAGCTATTCAGCCTTTGTGTTTTAAGTTTAAATTAAGGAGTACTTCTTTTTTGTCTATGGATTAAATTTATAGACATTGTTAAAGGCCTATAGGAATCCTTTTATAGCAAGTTGCCACAAAAGAAGATTCTCAATAGAATAAATATAATAAAACTCTTATAAAATGTTTAGTCTTGAGGCATTATTACAGTATTTTTTACTGCTTTCTTTACAGAACTTACATGTCTTTATTACGTATTTCAGATTTGATTGTGAAAAAAAGAAATTTCAACAATAACTAACAGAAGAATAAAAAACAGAAAAAAGAAAAATACTGGCCATTTTAAGCTTTGAGCCATTCATAACTTAAGAAAAGCGGTACTTTAAGAAAAGTCTTACAAAACAGAATCAATTCCTTAAGCAAGTAAATAAAATCCTAAGACTTCAAATTATTTTTATACAATTTAATAAAATACCCGTTTTGGATGTGTGTAATTATTTTGTAAGATTTAAAAGTAAAACTAGCAGTAGCTGTTGTAAGCGTCAAATTTCCACTTAAATTTCAAGTGAATAGTAATTGTTTCTTCTTCCCTAACCCAGTAATCAAAGATACCAAAGCGTAATTGTTTTTCATGTCATGCATTTAGAAACGAAGCCTTATTGACAGAGAGGTGTAGCAGGCCACATTTAGAAGATTGTTATTTGGCACTTCACTCACATAGTTTTTGTTAAAATCTTTTACATCCAATATTTAAATGTTTAGTTGTGTTAAATTGCCAATGTTGTCTTCCCGTATTTTGCTCCATTACCATTAACTTTAACTATTAACTGTATGTTTCAAATGAAAAATTATAACAATTTTTACGTTAAAAATTATTGTTATTAAAAATTGTTATAAAAATATTGTTAGGTTGTGTTTATTCTCCTTTTACGCTTATGTTGTGATATGATAAAAAAAAAGAAGACAGCACTATGGCCTGTGAAGATAAACAGTTTTACTTGAAGATAGTTGCTTCAAAAAATTTTTCAAAAATGTCTTTTAAATCTAAACCTGGAAGATCGAAAAGTATGTTGCCAAATGCAAAAGTCAGAAAAAGGTCTCTCAAATAAAAAATTTAAATTTTATATTAATTGATGGAATGATGCAACTGATTAACTTTTTTTTGAAAGTTATTTCTGTATAACTAAATAAATTGGAAAATAAGACATTAAGTTTATATACCAACCAAATTTCTGCTAGATGAAGTAAAGCTTAAAGAAAGTTAAAAGTATAATGAGTAAAAGCTATTTTTGTTAAATGTTATTTTATTTATAAGGGGTATACATTGCTTTTCCAGGTGCGCTTCGCTACCCCAATATAAATAATCGTATCACAAGCACTTATATAATCCAGCCAGCTTTTTAATTTTTTATTTACCATAAAAGGAATTTCAATATTCTACCTATTATAGATCTCTTGATATGAATATAATTTTAATGTATAACCTACTTTTGTAAACTTTTAAGACTCTACCTATTGTATTTCTCTAGCCGCGCGGTAATAATTTTTCACTTTGTTGGGAGGCATCACAGCCACTGCCCGAACCCAGTCAATTCTTCGCTGCATTATGCACATTTTAGTAATGAATTTTTTTTTATCGTCTTTTGATATTTTAAAAATTTTAGCTTATTCTTAAAGATCTCTTTCAAAGCTTTAAAATGTGACCCATATTGATATATGCTACCCATGTTTACATAAAAATTTTGAAAATTTCAGAGGCCCGTTCTCGGAAAATATGGACGAGCACCAATTTTCTCCACTTGATTTTTTTTTTTATTTTTAATTTCTCTATCGCCCCATATTTTTTTTATTGGAGTTACTTCATTGCTTCAAATGATATAGAAAAAATTAAAGGTAGGCGTGGTGTTTTGCTCTCAGCGTCAAGGGACATCGGCCGATCTTGCTGATTTCTTATAACACATCTTTCGACACTATCTCTGATCGATTCGCATATTTAAGTTTTTTCAAGATGATCTAGTGCCTGCCTATATAACCTTATAGTTTTGGGGCCTTAATTCTAAATAAATAAATAAATAAATGCCTCGGCAAACTTGATTTCAGCATTAACACGGACGGACATCGCTCAATCGACTTTGCTATGGAAAAGAAGCTATGTGGTCGGAAATGGATATTGTAAAGATTACAAACGGAATGACAAACTTATTTATACCCTTTTCCACTTTTTGTGGTGAAGGGTTTAATTAAAGAATGGCAGATACCAGGAACAGAATCTTAAGTATGTGAGTGTACCTCGCGCTCTGCTGATTTATTTACTTATTCAATACAATTAAAATTTACTCCAACCGAAAAACGGGCATTTTTAGGATAAAATTATTTTAAGAGATTTTAATGACTTAAGTATTGCCTTTAAGCCAATTAAATTTAATACAGAGCTAAAAATTGCAATGAGAAAATTTCAGGTAGTGCAATTGACTACGATAGTAACTGTGCATAGGAATCGCATTTACGAGCTATCAAATTTCCTAAAATCTAACTACTGTTTCACAAACAAATGTAATTATACCAGTAAAATTATAAATATTGGATTAATTATGCTGTTAATAACAACTTCTTTAAAAGTATGAAACTTCTTGTTTTCGAAAGAAAGAAAGTCTGAACAAGAAGGCCATTAAACCACACTTTATGTAATTAGAGGTTCATTCTTCTGCATTCCAACAATTCTTTAAAAAAAGGTAGTCTCTGTCGATAATTTTTTTATTGCGATAAGTAATAAGACGTTAATCAAAATCGAAAAGTGATGGGCCAATAAAACAACTTTTAACAACGGAAACTCATAACTTAAACAAACCTTCAGAGTTTCATACCCGCACTGCTGGAGTATGTTCCTAAAATTTCACCCTTTATTCTCAGTTAACAATCCCATAGTGGAACTTTTTAACCATCACTCACTCACAAGATTAAAGTTAATCATACGAAGAGATGTTATTTACGGTAGTTTAACGTTTTAAAATGAAAACTTTAATTTAAACAAGCTTTTTGCAACAAATTTAATGGAAACATTTACACCTCATCTCAATAGATACAAAAACAACAACAAAAATGTTGAAAACTACAAAAATCTCAATAAAGGAAAAGTAAGTCAGTGTTATAAATAACCATTTAAATTTATGATGATGATCATTGCGGATATGATAAATCGATTATACGATAATCGTTGTGAAAAATATACTTAAACGAAAATATTTCATTTTAATCGTGATAAAAAAAAAAAACAGTTGAGAAAAGAAATTTATTTATGCTTTCCAGGAAAAGAGAGTACAATACGTTGTTGTAATAAAATTGCTGAGAAAAAAAAACAAGCAGGTAATAAAACGAACAAGTTGCTTAGAATGCTGTAGTAGAAGAGTACTCAAGACAAGCAACTTGATTAATTTGATCTGGCTCCTACTAAAAACAATTTATTTCGGCTGTTAAATTTCCAAAATATTTTTAAGGAATCGAATATTATCGCAGAATATAAATTAATAATATGCCATAATGACTGTTATAGTAAGTAGGAGTTTTAAAATATAAATTTCAGGATCGGAACGGATTGCAGAATGGATACAAAAAAATAATTCTTTATTCTAAGCAGGGTACGAAAATCAACAAAACGAAACGTTTACTTTGGTAGCAAATAACCCAAAAATAATTCAAAAACAACTTAAACGATTTTTTTTCTTTTTATTGTTGTTGCTCAAGAGCAAAAGCTGTACGTGAAATTAAACGTACGCAACCTGAAAAGAAAACAATGAGATAGTTTTGAAACGTCTACTATATTAGAGAATACATCAGCGCACTTATTTTTAAGGTTACATGCAGCGCAGTTGTACGATTGTATCAAAGCTAGTAAGTGAGTCAAAAGCCTTATGTTTTGTTTAGACTCTTTGACATTAAGGAAATTTTTTTTACTCATATACACAACAATAGATATTTTTTTTTAATTTTAACTTAATTTAAGAGAGGCATTTGTTACCTCGCATCTCCTGACAAGGTCAAAAGTAAAGAGATAGATATGGCTGCATAGGACCCGTTTGGTTCGATTAACCCTAGATGATTGTGCTACAAAGCTCTGGTATTACACTACTTTTTAAAATTAAATTAATTTAATTAAAGTTTTATTATTGGAAATAAATTTATAATTCCTGTACAGTAGACCTCTCTATCGGGACTTCTTTTGGCAACGCCGGTTCTATATTTTTTAAAACTGTTCATTGTGATTTTGTACCATTTTTTTCTTTTTTGTGCCTGTGCCTTCAGAAAAAAATTAAAATTTAAATACAAACGGCTATGTAAAATCTTATATACCCTTCACAATTTATCGAAATCTAGTTAAGTAAAGTAACTCCTATAAAAAAAAACAAATATAGAGGTGACAGAAAATTCAAAAATAAACAAAAAATTACATAAAAATGACATCGCCTCCTATTTTGTAAAAATTTTAGTATTTTCTTAAAGATCTCTCTAAAATCTTTAAAATGATACCCATATTGATATTTTAAAAAATTTGAATATTTCAAAGGCCCGTAACTCGGAAAATATGTATGATCGATTGGCGTATTTAAGTTTTTTCAAGATGATCTAGTGCCTCGGCTAACTAACTAACGCGGACGGACAGACAGACATCGCTCAATCGACTTCGCTATGCATAAAAAGTCAGAATATACTTATATAATTTAAGGGGATGGATATAAGTACAAATTGTAGAAATTAAAAACGGAAGCCAAAATTAGTTACATCCTTTTTCCACTTTTTATGGTGCAAATAAATATAAATAGTTTGGTGTTTCATAAAAAAATTTATATTTTATGGATAAATTTAAATAAAAAAATCCATTAACTAAAAACTTTAAGATAAAACCAAGACTTCAGCCTAAGACCGTTATTCAACCGAGAACTCGATATAACAAAGAAAATTCTAAACAATAACAATTTATTAAGAACCCACCAAAAAATTCGAAATCTCACAAAAAAAAAACAAGTTTTCACTCGTTACAACAAAAACCACTCTTTATGGTCATCGCTGTGGTCTGCCACTAGTAACTAATATTTGCTTTAAATACGTTTTTGATCTGCGCTACATCTTAGTAATTTTCTTTGCAAAAATTATCGTCTTTAAAATCTTTGGTAAATCGTGGAAATTAACATGAGATTTTTGGCATTAAGTGATCAATCTTGATATTTAAACCATAATGTTATTTTGTTGTAATTGCTTTGACTCTGTGCTTCTGTTCATGCCACCACAAAACCGATGGCAACATTAGCAGCAAAAAATATTTGTTGGTTTCGCTGCTTCTTATTTCAGAGATTTGTATTTTTTGATAAATGATAAATTTTGATAAATCATTTGCGAATAAATTTCGTTTTTTTTTAGTTTTTTGTTTTACGTACCACTTCAACTGAGTAACAAAAAAGAAAATGAGATAAAACTGAAACTCCATTCAATTCGTATTTCTAATTATGTGATTATTTTGCTTTTAATAATTTTTGAATATGACTGTGATTTTAGCAGTCGATATCCGTTTAACCATTATTCATGATCAGTTGACAAGTAACATTTTTTTGTAGTCGTTGTTGTAGCTTTTTCTGACACTTTTCAGATTTTGTTGCAGTTCAATGGTGTATGATGTGGCTGTTGATATCGATGGTAGCCAGGTGCTTATAACCTAATTTCTTGTCGTTTTATCGATACAATAATATTTTGGCATGATTTATTTGGTTTGTTAGTTTTGATTCTTTTAACAGCCACTTGCCACAGCATGCTACAGGTGTTTATTATAATTTTAAAAAAGAAAAATTGTGTTACAAATAAGCTATGTTATTTTTCAAATAAAAAATAAATATGACAATAAGATTATTGTGATTTAAAAACGTTGATCTTAAGCACTTCTAAAATTAATTCTTTCTTAAATCTTCCTTTAAATCCCTTTTGTTCCCTTGTTTTACATTCTGCCCAATATGTGATAGTATTTTACAAAAATAAATATAAATTAAATATTATCTTGTTATAAAAGAAAATAAACACTCATTGATCAGAATTAAAGAAGTCATAATTAAATTTTTATTTCGCAACTGGTTTAATAGATCACCAAGATTAATTAATTAAATAAGAATTAGGTTCATTCTATTTAGCAAACAAATCCAAAGTTAATGACCGAAAATTATTGAAAATGAAGCTATAAAATCATTAGGTCTTTCCCAACACGAAAGAAATCTTTAGCCCAAACAAAAAACTATATCGCATTATAATGCGATATAAGAGTATAAAAAGTTTAAATTAAAACAATCAGTCAGATTGGGGCCTCGTTTTTGGAACAAAGGTGGGATATTTCTCACATGAAAATATTAAAGCCATCTCGTTTTATATTGGGTGAGTTAGAGTAAATCGAGTACTTCAGGCGATGTGTAAATCAAGATGACTTTAAAATTTTCACGCGAGAAATTTCTCAATTTATTTACGGAAACGAGGTATTGATATTGACTTTACTCTTAATTAAAAATACGAGCAACTAGTTTTTAGGAAATTTTTGGTCACGTTCCGACATGTTTGCATTATGTAAATTTAGTATTTCAAAACTCAAGTTGTATTTACGGAATAATTCAATTATGGCGGATGTGTAAAGTAGGCCAAACTCTGAAGAGTCACTATGGAAAATATAACGATCAAATTGAGCATGTGTTCCACACACTAAATCATCTCTGCTAAAATACCCTTTGAAAAAATACAAGATTATCAAATATTGTTTAACAAGTTTTTGCATCTGCTTAAGATTTTATTTCAATTCAGAATGATATTTACTTAACTCCAAAAAAAATCCAATTAAGTAAATAATATAATCAATATATAATATATTTAATTAAAAAACCTTAAACCGTGCTTTTAATTAAAAAAAGTTACTGAATTAATTAAGCGCTAAGTTAATTTCAATACGAAACTCGAACAAAAAATTTTGATTGATATAAAAAATTGTAGAAAATTGTGTAGAAAACTTCTTTTGGTATAAATTTATTTCTTTTAGTCAAACTTTTTTAAGAAGACAGATATCTTTAGTCTGAAATCAAAATGAAACTTAATTATGATTTTTAGCATTACATTCTTAAAAAATATACTTAAGAAAGAATAAAGGTTAAGTATTGTGTTAATATTTAAAAAAAAATAGTCCAAAATAAGGAAAGAATTTTAAAGAGAAGCAGAGTATATATCGCTTATTAAAGACTTTAAAGCCGCATGAGAGCCAAGGATAAGAGATATTATTTCTTAATTTCCAGCACTTTAACTGCTAACAACCAAAAAAAAAATAAGTTTTTCAAAAAAAACTTTTACAAAGTATAATTCGCTATTTTATATGCGCTTGCCAACGAGGGAATTGATCGAGGTTAATTAAACAATGAAATTTAATTCATCACATTTGCTGGTCATGATGAAAAATCTACTTAAAGACAAAATTTTTAAATTTACAACTGTTACATTCTAAACATTTAAATAAGTGCGTGTATTTTTCTGTTATGTTTGATGAAGGATTCTGTATAAGAAATAAAAATAAAATAATAATAGGGCCATTCACTTACAACTGTAACATTACGTTACCAATGCTTTCCTGCAACTAAAAACTTGTAGAAGAAACAAATATGTAGAAGAACGGCCACTAAAATGGCCACAGAAATCCCTGACAATAATTACGGTACATTGCCTTTTACTATTATGACTTAAGAGAACGTCTCATTTTATGACTTTGACCTGTCACAGGCATATTTTATGGTTGGAAATAGTGTATAATATAATATGTATCAGGAGGTAAAATTTGCTTGAAACACTTATCACTTATATTACAACTTAAGAGCAGAAAATGCCTTCAAGTTGTCATTAAAGGAATAGATTCTTGCGTTCACCCACAAAAAATAAGATCTAGTTTAAAGCAAAAGGCATTTAAATTAAAAAGCATAAAACCCGGGACATTCAATTTAAAAAACAAAACTCATCCCAATTATAACCTTAGCTTTTTTGTACCGAAAAATTACCATTGAAAAGCCTTCGAAACGATCAGGATCCGCACTGTTTCAAAACTGATAAGAATTTGGTCATTCCAAGGCCTATTGTAAGTTACCCCCAATTTGCGTAGTATGCGGTGAACTACAGAGTGCTGCTCAATGAAGTAAGACCAAAGATGACTCACTGCCAATATAAGAGGTTACCAAGCGCTGTCCCAACAGCAACAAATATCCATTGGCCAAGCCAACCAGTTAGCAAATTCTTACTCTGATATCTTAGAAGCGAATTGTGGCCGACATCGGCAAATAAGTCCGATTATGTTCAAAAAGAACAAATTGTAGCCAATATGAAAATGAACTTAAATATTTCCTTTGTAATCAACAAATTGTTGTGACTACTTTAAAATAAATGTATGTTTTATATGATAATAAAGACCCCCGCGATTGGGCATGTGACGACTCAGCGATACTTATAAGGACACGAATTAAAGACTTTTTATTAAGCGATTTTTTGAAAGATTACTTTCAATCAAAAAACTTGAAGACTTTCTTTGCAATTTAACCACTTCCTTAGTTTACTCTCCGCCTAATTTTGCAATAACTTAGATGAATACTGCCATTTTACAAGTCCCTGGGACCCCGCTTTATAGGGGGTTTCGAAAGTCAAAGTATTGGCTCGCTAGAAAGACAGATACGTTGCCTCGTTCGAACATTAGATAACTCGTGCAAAAAAATCTATTTCAAAACAGATTTCAGCTGTCTATCTATAACGCTTCAATAGTTTTGCCACACACATTAAATTGTATCAACTATTGAAACACGTTTTATTTTCCAAAACCAAATTTTATACTTGCGGTTGTAGCAGACTTAGTTATAAAGGTTCGGCGCAAATTTCCATCAACTGTTCAATAGTTTGATCATATACATCAAATAACAGCAGCTATTGTAACACCCTATAATTTATAATTTCAAACATTATTACTTCACCAGACAAAGTAGTGAACATTCTGTTTAATTTTCAAGTGCTTGTACAGAACGATTAAACGATAAGGACATATAGACCAATTTACTTTAAATATTGGAACACCCTTCAATTTCTAAATTCAAATTTTATACTTGTTGTATAGCGGACTTAGCAATAGATGTTCTTTGCTAATTTCAGCTGTCTGTCTATAACAGTTCCCAAGTTGGGCCACATACATCAACTTACATCAACTATTGAGACGCCCTTTAACATCTAAATACAAATTGTATACTTGTTATTATAGCGGTCTTAGCAATAAAGGTTTTTGTAAATTTCAATCAACTTGTTATGACAGTTCAAAAGTTTGGTTACATACATTAAATTATATTAGCTATTGAGACAACCTTTAATTTACAATTTTGAATGTTCAAACTTGTTATTATTACGGAACTCTTTAATTTTTAGATTTATTTTTGTTTTTAGTTTTTCTATTTGCAGCTATAAACGCAGCAAAAAATTGGAAAAAATTCCATTGATATGCTCAAGGTTCAATTACCAATTTAATAATTTGATTTTTATTATTAATAAATTATAACCTTGACTTATTTTTTATATTAAAAGCTGACAACTGATATTTGCCTCTAAATGTTGGATGTAACAACTTTAAAAAAAGTTAACCTGACCTGACTAAAACCTATTCTATTACATTCAAGAAGAAACTAAACTTATTTAGCACATTACTACTGAAAGCCAAATGTTGGTCGTCAAAATCATAAAAATTGATTGTATCATCTAAAACCACTAAATTCTTGACATATTTAAAATAAATTTTGTACTCATAATACAAAAAATCTACAATATTTCTGTTTAAAAGTACAAGAATTTTTTAAAAGTGGTAAAAAGTTTTTCAATATTGTTTAATGGTAAGTTCAAAAGTATCTCATAAAGGCATATGTAAAAAAAATAATTTAAAAATATTTAATGCTCTTCCCAGCTGCAAAATGTGCGGTTGAAGAAACTATCTGGAAAAAGAGAATCATGATGTAAGAGAAGGAATAGTTAAATTAAATGGTTCGAGCTATGAAATTTATTATGTAAAATCTTATTACTATAATTTATTTATTTATTTTTTTTTTTTAATAAAAGTAAGTACCTATTGACAACTTATATTGTCTTATTCACATAATTTACAATAATATTTTTTTTAATTTTTAAGATTAGGAACTGTTTTTAAATTTAAAAGCATAATCCATTAAATTACAAAAAAAAAAAATCATTATCGGTTTAGAAATGACTGAGTTCTGCAGGCACAAACGTAAAAAAAACAACATGTAGTCGAATTGATAACCTCCTTCTTTTTTTGAAGTCGCTTAAAAAGTGTTACAAATATTAGCACCAAATACGCAAAATTCCTTTTTTTTTTGTGCAATTCGTAATGGTTTTAAAACGATTTATTTGGGACATACTTCGGTGTATCATGAACAACTAAAGATTTTTTAATGAAATTTTACAGAGACAAAGCAGAGTTAACTGTTTGGGTTATTCACTTGATATCTTCAAGGTCTAATTGAATTAAGACAATTTTTACATTTAAGCTTAAAATAAATATATTCCCAAAGTACTCAGCTCTAGGGGCCTTCCCAAAAGTCCCGCTTTGCCTCTGTAAAATTTCATTAAGATATCCCCAGTGGTTTATGAGGTACAGAATGATGTCCAAAAAAAAAAGTTTTCAAACCACTGCGCTATGAGAATATAAATGTCTATGGATATGGAATAATTTGCTTTAAGATATCTGTGTGATTTCGATGATATGAATAAAAGCATCATTTGACCAGCATTACTTAGCAATAAAAATCACTTGTGTAAAACTCCTCAGTAAAACATGATTTAATTATGTAAAATAATAATAAAATAGAGGCACGTTATTTGTTCCACATTCATTAATAGACTGTCTTGCAATAGTGATCATCCCTAATTGAACTGCTGTAGCTGGCACTCGTTACAAAAGACATATGCGCAGACAAAAAATCAACAATTGCTTACAAATTTTTGTTTAAATAACTGATTGTTATCCACTTTGTCAAATGCAATGTTTTGAATATTTTTTCCTCAATAGTTGCTGCCTCTTTAACAAAGACTTGTTGCATTCACTATCAACCAATTGTTGCAAACGTAAAAGCCTTTGAATATTTGTGATGCCATATGTACAAATTATGTCATTATAGTTGCCATTTAAGGTTAACTGATTGATGATGGTGGATTGAATTGGAATGGAATTGTACGGTAACAAATACAATTGAATAGATGAAATGCCTTGAGAGTAAATAACGAAGTAAGTAAGAGTAAATAAACATTATTTGCATGCCAGAATGTTAATAAACTTTAAAAATGGTAAACAGATCAAATAACAGCCTGTTTAAATAAAACAAAAAGAAAGAAACGTCTATAAGTGAAACTATGACCACCAAATGATGTCCAACTTTGGTGTGTGCAAACAAAGCAAAAAAAAAAAAACTGAAAGTTTTCAATGAAGTTAAACGACAAATGCAGACTAAATTTGAAATTTATTCAATTTTTTAATCATATCAAGAGCTTAAAAGGATTTGTTCAAGAGACAAAGTTGTTCAAATCAATTTTAATTTGTTGGTGTTTCCAAAATTAAATAATTTTAAGACTACATTTTGTTTAATTATTTTAAATAATTTTTGGACACCAAACCTTATTGCAGATTACAATCATGTGACATTTACTGACACAAAATCCTTGTCCGTAACTAAATTAAAGCTCATACTAATAAATCCTTTTAAGCTCCTTTTTGCGCTTTCAACAACTTTTTTCCTTTGAAAACAACTTCATTTTTCTTCGAATGCAAAGCTCAATGGTCATAAAGAAACTTGTTGTCATTAACTGTCCACCAAATAAACAAACAAAATGCTAAATAAAATGCAACAAAACCAAAAACAAACAAAAATAACAAAAAACACGAACTAAAATACTAGAGCTGAACAAAAAACGAAATCTTTAGTGAAGCAAAAAGACGTTTTGGTTTATTGTCCTATAAACATTTAAATTTAACTGCTTCGTAGCATAATAAATACACTCTGGGGAATTTGAATCGCTTTGGCGTAACTGATCCATTTTATAAAGCTTTAGCAAATTGTTGCACATGCAGTTGAATATATTCCGCCTTGTTTTAAATTAAAAGTACAAAAAGAGTTGCCAAATTGAAGGTATAGTTAACAAAACATAGATCAGATATGCAGCTATTTTTGCTTCAAAAGAACAAAAATAAAAAGAACATTAATTTTAAGAAAAAGAGTACACTTTGCAACATTAATAGCATTTAGAGACATATTAGCATTTACTTGTGGTACTTTTTACAGCATAATGGTTTTGAAGACAATAAACAAAAATATTTTTTTTTTTAGATTAAATCATATTTATTTTAAATAAATATATAAGAAAATGATAATTTAAATACCAGCATTCCGATAAGTGTTAAAGGGCAAACATGTGGTATTAGCACTTCTTCCAGATTAACAAAAATCCATGAAATTTTACCCAATACTCTGACCGAAAGAATGGTACCTTTTCTCGTAGTGCTTCTTTTTTATTTCTTAATCAATAGAAACAAAATATCATTAAATGGACAAAATTGTACGTTTCTCAAATTTAATAACTAAACAGCTTTGAATATTAAAAATGTCATCTAATCGAAGTGAAAAATTACATAGGAGGAAACAGAGCTGTACATTGTTTTATTAGTGTGATACTTTTAGAAACTTTTTTTATTACCGGATAAATTTCGGCACAAAAAATTTCGTTTGCCAAGCGAGGTAATATTTATTAGAAACGTCAAGGCATTATACGTGATACAGATAAACGTCAGTATCTGCCCGTGCGGCCCTAACCTGACGGTGGTCTTACCACTGAGTGAAATACAAAGAGTTGATTGATTAGCGTCATCCGCGGGCGTTGCCTACATAGTTGAAAATCTGAGAACATTGCTGTCAGGACTGTGAACTACCCCTTCTTTGAGGGTTGAAGGCTATCCAACCCCTTCAGTTGAGAGTGCCACAGCACACTTCCGTCTATTTCGCATCTTCCGCGCAGATATAGACATCAACACCACAGCCACTATATGTACCCCAAAGGAATCTCACCAATAACCAGCTACAGAGGTGGGCGGCTCTCTGTATGGGCTACTGGATCCTGTAGCTCCAGTTTAACAAAGGACAGAGGTCAGTCCTTCGATAAGCGCCGAACTTTTCTATCCAGACACCCTATACCCTGAGAGCACTTCGTCTATACCTAGGGCAGCTTAACTAAACTTCTAAGCCCCCCCCGGGGGAAGTCAAGGCGTCATGTCCAAATTTAAACCCAGAGAATGCAAAGAACCAAAAAAAATTTCCGGTAGTCAAACCGGAACTTTTTAACATAACATTCGCCGTCAAATCCTTTGCTTTTAAGCTAGCGCCGAAAATTTCCGGACCCTAGCTCTAGCCAATGCTTCACGACGTTCAATCAAATAATATAGATATCTAAATGTGTCTTATGAAAATCTTAGTAGACTGTGTAATCAAAAACAAGGTTTCTAGTCGACAGTCTTCCAAATATTTTTGTTAATTTCTAATGCATATATGTTTTATTAACTATCATGAATCTAAAGTATTACTGTGAAGGCTACCAACAACTACATAAATTCTCACAACGAGTAAATAACATATGCTTTTGTGACAGCTAATAAACAAAAGCTGTTATATGATTCCGAATATCTGGAAGAGAATAATAAATGCCATCAAGTTAATAGTGAAAGGTAAAAAATTTTAATGAAGAAGTACAAACTATCTCATGTTTTTAGGAGTCCAAAAGTAATTCAACTGACGTACTTCATTTTAAAACGATACAATTTTAGTTTAAGGGAATAAAAGCATAGAAAATTGTAGCCCTTATGAAAGCAAAGCGTACTCAGCATAACCGAGTATAAGAGCCAACTTCCACAATACAAATGTTTGTTTGTTACTAAAAGCAAGTTGGAATGTATTGAGTTGCATAAAAAAACTTCTTCGCTAAAGCCCACAATGAATTGAGAATTGAAAGAAAAAAAATTATAAAAACATTTCCAATTACAAATCTGGAATAAGTGTCACTGTTTCATAAATGGAATTTTTCCACTACTAAAATCTTTTTAAAATTTTGGCAACTCTCTATACGAAACAAATGTTGCAAATAAAAAAATTATGGCTACCAGCTTCAAATGTTTCTTATTCAATAAAACATTCACCAAGTGCCACTGTCTTCAAAATTGTCTTACAAGTTTGGCATGAAAAATTTTTGGTTTATCTACAGAAAATAAGAGAAAAAACTCTACATGTTTGATATGCTTAAATTTTAACTTTTTTATATTTCATTTTTTTATATTTATTTTAGTTTACATTTTATAACCTGCTGCTGAAGTTGTGCTACAACATGTAAATTTTTTTCTACTTCTTTCAGTTGATTGTTGGTTAAAAATTCAGTTGCTGGCTTTAACCATGTTTTCGTCAGTTACACTTAATGGTTGAGTAGAAATGTTGCATGCTCATGTTTTTCGACACATTTAAGCCATGTCTAATTTAGACTTAAATTATTTTAATGACAGTTGCCCATATGTGACATCCCGAAACAATGAATGTGATAACAACCACAGCAACAGCAGCTGTTATTGCAATATTATCGTTACGTGTGTAAATATGAATGTGTGTGTATATACGTTTACTACTTTGCACAGGGAAATTATTATGTAATGAAGTTTAAGATTTTGGAAAATAAATTATTGGCAAAAATCGTAATTATTAATTACTTTATAAATATCCATATATCCACTGACGTAAAGAAGATGCGCAGCTTTAGTTTTGGAATCTTTCCAAATTATTATTTTTTACCATTGACGGTCATCTTCCTAAAGTTATATTCAATCCAAAAATATTGATACCACGGCTTAAAAGTAATGCAAGGATATAATGCCATGGTTGCACCTTCTTTGGTATTGACAAGCATATTTGGGAGGGGTAAGCCCTCTATAAAATTTGTTTAGTTATTTAGCTAGTCAGTTCGAGGCAGGCACAATGATACGGGTTGTGCAAGTGATGAACAATAAGCAAATCATGAATATTGAATATTCGAAAACATGCCAGTAGGTGAGAACTGGTAGTAGCTACCAAGCACGTAATGAGCAGAGGACAGTATCTCATCTACCTTTCTAAATTTCAACCACTTTCTTTGGTATACAAATTCTTAAGCAGTATAAGTGCTCTAACTGGATGTCTTAATATGACGCGATTCTTATTCATTAGAACACACATTTTGATAAGAGCATTATTTAGAAAAGCGGAGCGCTATTTGATGTAATAGAAAATTTTAATTTTCTCTGCAATATCAGAACCTTTTTCAGATACACTTTTGAAGGGCAGCATTAAACTAAAACAAACGGAGCAGTAAATATGAGTGTACTTTAATAGAAACAAAGTTTCCTTTAATTTTAAACTTTAAAAATTCGTACTAATTATCCCGACTGTATTAATTTAATCACCGATATTGACTATTGAAGGTGAAAGCACGTTTATTTTTCAACATCTTTCAACTGTATAAAAGAGCCGAAAAATAGTCAGCCGTATACAGTGGATAAAGAAAAATAAAATCAATGTTGATTATTGTTGTTTTTGCTTAAACTTTGATTTTTGTCTTTACTTAATTGTTTCGACAAAAATCTTTAGTTTATTTAAAATGTAAGTGAGAAGTTACCTGAAGAGCTAAGTAAGCGGTAGCGAAATGGCCATCGAGACGTGCTTTCACCTTTAATAGTCAATATCGGTGATTAAATTAATACAGTCGGGATAATTAGTACGAATTTTTAAAGTTTAAAATTAAATTAATAAATATTCCCCTGTTTTAAAATTTTAATTAAGTTTCCTTTAGTTTTATATTTAAAAATCTAATCAACACTTTAAGTCTACTCACTGTGAAAATATTCAAAGTTTTCATAAGGTTTTGTTAAATTAGATATCAGTAAATATCATTTTCATGATGACCGTATGTATAATAATTTTGGCTTGAAATACTCATTCAGTAGAAAAGCTCTACATTAATTCCATAAAATGCATGGCACATCTGCGTTCTAGACAAACTAAAATATGTTACTAAATTTTAACGTAGACCTACATTCTCCAGAAGTCATTGATAAAAACTAATTTCTTAAGTCTGCAAAGTATTTAAGGTCACGGAGACATTGAATTTGCCGATTTAGTAAAAGAAAATTTTTCTAAAAATAACTTAAACTACGGTTTCAACTGCTCTCCAGAATATCTGAAAATTGAAAATTCATATGAGTATCTTAGCGACACTTTAGCAAAGATAAGACTGTCTAGACATATTGTTGCTTATTGTGATACCTAAGCAAAGAGAAGATCACACAAAAGTTCGAATAATATAAATTACCAAGTTTCTTATTATCAAGATAATAAAATAGATAAAAACGTTTCCGAGTGAAAAAGAACGCATTCCAAACCATAAGTTCAGTTCCAAAGGAATAAATAACAAACGAACGCACAGCTTAATTAAATTTGGTAAATAAATAACTGTGAGAAAGAAAAATATTGCTTAGCGCCTTTCACTGATATTTCTCTAGCACTTCACAAGGTAGCCAATCAAAGATTATTACCTAAAAGTTTCTTAAACCCGTTAGAAAGTTTTTTAAGCTCGCCTTAACTAATTAAAACTAGAGTTCCTCCCTTACTCCTTATGAAGGAGGTATCTCAGGTCCCATCATTGGATGTACAAACACACAACTTATCTACACACGTATCCCTTGTAGGATTATTGATGTTATCGCGTTCGAAAATAGAGCTCTATCTTTGTTTCAAGCTTAAAATTAATTCAAAGTTGCTAAAATAATTCGCAACGAATGATTACGGAAAACCCTGATATGTTTGAAAGACACTTACTCATTGTTTGTTTAATTATATTGAAGATTTAATAAATATTTTGATAATAAAAAACTCTTCGAAGCCATTTGGTTTGACAATTTTGCGATGTTTTAATGTTTTACATAAAAAATGTTTTTTACAAAAAGAATATTCATAATTAGTTTGAATTTGTATCAGCAAAATTATGAAATTTCCACCTCTACTAATTACCAAATGGAACATCACATGAAAATATACACATGTTAAAAAAGTGGCCATAAATTCTTTATTTTAGTTGTAAATAAAACTAGAAACTTAATTTGCCAAAAAGCAAAACTATTTTTGGGTTAAGATGGTAGAAGAAAAAAAGGTGAGATATTTAGCACAAATGCATGCGTGTCATGACATTTGCCACTAATGACTATTAATATTTAGAAACATATTCGTATTTTTTCATGTATTCGTTGATGTCTGTTGTAGCTTGAGTTCACTGCATGTCTTAAATCCAAAGTGATATACGAAATTTCAAGCAACAGCAGCAGCAGCACAAATGAAGTCATTAGCAAGTAAGTTTTTTTTTGGATGGCCAAATATAGAGTCATGTTGAATATACATGGATATAAAATCACGTTCAGGCGGATGTGTGGAATGACAGACAAATAAACAAATACTTGTAGACAAAACGAATATACTGTTAACACAACAAGGTGTCACAGCCAAGACATTTACAAATAATAAGTAACAACATAATAATACTCATTTCACAGATCTTGTCTGTAATGTGCTTTACAATTTTAGAACAAAAAATAAACTTAAATCTTTAACTTTTGGCTTAAACATTAACCCTCTTCTCGGCAGGATGGTATAATTTTATTTTTAATGTTTTTATTTTTAAATTCATGTCTTGCAAAACTTGCTTTAAAAAACAGTCTTATCAACAAAATTATATTTAATGATTTTTGTACCAGTGCATATCGTCCCAATTTTAATAAAGCATTTTTATACTGTTTCATCAGCTGCTTTAATTTGTGACGCACCTTTAACCTTAAGGTTAAACAATCCATTTACACTAAAAAGACGTTTATGCCAGAAAAAGTTTCCTACCTTTAATCAGTTTTGTCTTTCATATATTACAAAATGTAAAGCAGAATGATATCAATATGAATATAAATTTTACATAACGGGACATAAATATCGCCTTATAAAATTCAGTTTTTATACTAATATTTACGAGGGCTGTTTTATACGTCTGTGATATTTTGAATTTTCCTCCTCTTAACTGAAATGGCAAAACTGTTGCTGATTGTATCGAAATTTAAATGAGCCGTGGCATTGAAAGCAGACTACAGACAAAAACGAAAAAAGTGAATTTCATATACTCGCAATCGACAACAAGTACAACCGCTCGCAGGAGCATTAGGTACTGTTCAACGACCTTTTGTAATCATAGATCGACCACAGCTTACCATAGAATGAACAGTGCTCAAAGCAGTCGGTTCGGTTTGCCATCAGTGGCTGTCAAATACAAGCTAAATGACGCAGCTTGTTCAAATTATAACAGGTGTTAACTGACAAATGCCTGTTGACAGGAGTAATTTCGCCATTTTATTAAGAGAAAAAACATTCAAAAGTAAAGCGAAAAAGATCACCCATCATCGTAGACATTTTTACGAATTTCCAATTATTGGTTCAAGACAAAAATAAAAATATTAAATTTTTAAACTTCAACGTAGGAAGGTAAGTTTATAAGGGCTTAGAAAACCAGCTGCTGTTAGTAGCTTTGAGAATATAAAACTTTAGGTTTGTTTTTAAAATGAAAGAAAAAATAAATTTCCTCCACTTCCTAAATCTTGGTCAGTCTTCGATTTCAGTATTGAAAGCGGTCACTCATTCACAAAATCATATCTGTAAACTCTGTGTATTGCCTTTAGGGCCCGACTGAAAATAAGAGTTTTGTAAGAATATGTTAAATTTAATTATAATCAACCAAATTATTTTTTTTTTAAATTCTAAACAATTTAAATTTAATGACAGTAGGATATGCATGTGTACTATTTAGGAAATAACACAAGCCAACATTTATATGGCGTTAAAATTTTTATATTAAAGAAATACGAAAACTGCAATTAACAATTTATTTCTCTGAGAAATCATTATTAACTCAGAACTTGTTAAAATGAAATGAAAGCTAATGAACACGATCCTAATATTATTATAGGTGAAAAAACTCAAAAGTAACAAGTAACGGTAATAAATAATATTGTTAGCACTTTCAGATTGGGCATAAGGAACGAATACTTTGATAATTATATCGCTTGTAAGTAAGATTGAACATTTTTAACACCACAAGACAAAATAGACTTTATAATCATTAATAAAAGATTTAGAGCTTCCATAATGAAGCTTGTAGTTGTCCACAAATAGACGTTATTTGCAAATACATAATTAAAACTAACCCCAGTTAAAAAACCCTTAAAATCTATATATATTAATTTCGAAAAACTAAAAGGCAATGAATTTAAAGAAACTGCTTTGTAGAAGAAATAAAAGACAGACCTTAAAACTATGAAGTATTCCAAAATATTTTTGAAGGTGGTATTTAAGGAAAGAGGGGTATATTCAGAACACCGAAGTTCTGAATTTGTATTATTAGAAATTGGTAGAGTGCATGCATGCTATCGTTGACCTTATAAATATTACAAGAATGCGAGAAGACGGCACTACCAGGGGACGAAAATAAACAGAACGCAACGTTTCCTTCCGTTTTGTTCTTTGTATTATGTAAAACAAAACGAAGAATTATGATATTTCTTTTAATTTTTTTATGTAATTTAAAGTTGACACACATAACAAAAGAGAAAACAGTACGAAAACAAAATTTAAACGTTTGCAGATTAATTTCCTCATTATAGGAAACAATTTCATATTTCTGAAAGATCAAGCAGGTACATGAGCAAAAAGCCAACGTTAGAGCAACGCTTTAATGATAAAGCTAACTCTCGGTGATGATAGTGGAAAAGAATTAACGGTTTTCAGAGATTTTAACTACATCTCGTAGTTAATGGGCTGGCAAAATCTTCTCTTCATGCGTCTTTAAAAACGATGATAAACAGAATGCTACCATCAACTGTAAACGCTATAAAATTTCTTTAACAACGATTCTCAAATGGTGTTCCGCAGCGAACGATTTAATAAATTTACTTTAAGAAACATTTCATGAAAAGTTATTTTCACGTTTTGATCCACCAGAATATTGCGCTCTTATTCCAGTATTTTCTTTGTGCAATTGTATGAAGAGAGTTGAAAGATTTATGATTCTACTTTTGTATGCTCTTTTGCCAGCTGTGATATTAAAGTTACCAAAGGAACCTTGTATTTACAAGGATATTACTTAAGACTTAAAATATTAAAAATAAATAGAATTATATTATTGCCCCGAAAACTTCCTGTGACAGATTTCTGTGGCCGTATTCTTTCTTGAATTTAAAATCTCAATAAGGATTTTGAAATAATTTATTACAAAATCGGTATCCAGGTGCAAGCGTCTTTAAATATTTAACAATTGTACTTGTAGCTTCCACACAACTATGGAATTAAAAAAACGGTGGAATCGCCTGGCCGCAGTTTCTGGGGCTTTTGATAGATTTATCTCTATTAAAGGAAAATAAAGCTTTTTAAACTTTTTTACAGAAACTGTTTTACGAGAGATGATTCATTCGGGTTGAATGAAAAGGTCATTTAGACATTGAGAAGTTTTCAAATATTTACGTGAAAAAAGATTGGTTGAAGTGACATAACTAAAATCGAGTTCCTTCTAACAAATGTTTTATATATTTTTGAAAAGACTTATTCACCTCCCTCTATAGATACATATTTTATAAATTTTCTGGAGATGATTAATAATAGATTCATTATTTTATATTTAAACATTTAAAGGTTAAACAGTCGATTTAATAATTAAAGTATTAATTTTTACTACCTCCCCTTGGACCGATCGTGCCAGCAAGATTTATTACAAACATTTTAAAACACATTAGCAAACTGCAAGTTCAGATGGTACAAACACTAAAAGAAATAATTTTTGTTCAAAGCAAATGTTCTCTTAGCTTTCTTTTAATGAGGAACCTACAAAAGATATAAATTATACCCCTGTAATTAAATTGGCAAATTATGTTATATTCCAATTAATAATCATTTGAAAAAATTGCGTTGTCATTTAATTCGTCAAATATTTGTCAAATATGAATTATGTTTCGCTGCTGATTTATTTTTTCGTTCAAAGGGGAATTGTATATTATTTTTGCGAAATGTCATGATAAATTACCAAAAACTAAAAATTTGACTTTGTGTCGCTAATTGCGTAAAAAATTTCAAACAAGCACGATTTTATTACTCGCAAATACTTGAACAAAATTAAAAAAAACACATGTTAAGCGCACTCACTCATATTCACGCTCAAAAACGTGAAAAACATTTTGTTTTTTTCTAAACTTTTAATTTTTGTAAATTTAATACTTTATAAATTTTATTCATTTAAGCAAACAGCGTATTTTTATATTAATAAATATATTTATTATTTATTTTGTTTTATTTTATTTTGTTGTTTTTAATACTCATTAGATTATTGTCGTGAGATATGACAATGTTAAATTTTGTTGTTATTATTGTTACTGTTGCTAATGATCGTTGCAACAAATTGCTTTTCAGTTTTAAATTTAAGGCAACAAATTGGTAGCAACCAACAAAAAACTTATAAAAATAAAATTTGTTGTTATATTAATATTCCTTGGGTCAGCAAAAAAGAAATTTCAATGATAAATGGTAACAGTAAAAAATTAAAAAAAATTATTCAAAAACTTATGGTAGCAACCGAAAACATTTTATAATAAAATTTAAATTTATTTGTTAGTAGAAAATATGTTGTCGATAAGTATTTTACTGGTCGCCAGAGCCATTCTTTAGAAACGCTAATAGAATTTTTTCAGAAAAGCAAAGCAATTTTTGTTTTAAGTAAAGAAACTTTATCGACAAAATGAGAATTGTTTTTGAAACCAATCAGCTAATATAGAGCGATTTTAGGTGACTGTATTTAGCCAAAGAACTCGCATTATCGAAATGTGAATGCAATGGTTTCAATATGATGCCGCTACAGGCCACACAAGCGGAGTAACGCGTAAAGTTATAAAAAAATTAGAAGTTTGATCGTCTTAAGACAAGTGATCCACTGATTTAATCCCGTGCTACGTTATTGTGAAAATAATGATGTACATATTTATTTGAGTCATATAATTAGCAAGGTGTTATTGTAGCGTCAAAAAAAAAAATAATAAAAGACAGAATCAGGTTAATATCGCATAGCTTTATTGTCTTTTTTATTTCTTTCCTCTAATTTTTATTTAGCCACTCCTCAGTTTCCAAACTTCACTGGCCATTCATCCCTTTGCGTTCGCCTGAGAGTTAATAGTACGAGCAGTGTTAGGAAAGTGTCAGCCTATTAATATTACGTTCTTCCATCGCCGTTACAACAATTTTTATGCAGTGCATTTATGCATAAAAACAAAAACAATTTGCTTAAAAGTCCTGTATTTAAATAAAACATTCTGTTCCACGTGTATCAACAACTAAAATTATAACATTTAAACTTCAGCAAAATTAAAGCAAAACTATCATTAAGAGGTTGGCAAATTTACAAATATATTATTGAAAGTATTTTTTTAAACATAATTCTTGCCAAAGAAACTGACTTGAAACAGATTTCAGCTATCTGTCTATAAAGGATCACAAATTTATTCGCACTGAAAATAGGGACACCCTTTTATTTCTAAATCCAAGTTTTATACTTGAGGTTATAGCGGATTTTGCAATACAGTTTTAAACATCATTTTAATGAACTATTGGGCCTCAAAAGATAGGCCAATATAGGTCATGGCGATACCTTTATTTTCACATTTATTTTTATATTACTTTTTGATATTGGGGATATAGTGCTACATTGAACATAAAAAGAATTATGAAATGTAAACATAAATAAGGAAAAAATTGACAAGGTTTGGTCTGGCATGAACATGACCTTAAATGTTTCAATATTAAAAATTAAAAACAATGAAAATATTTAGTTTCATTTTATTTTTATCGTTTTTATTATTTTAACATGACCTTAAGCCGGACCAAACCTTGTCAACTGTAAAAACATAGGTCAATTATTAAATAAATACACCCTTAAAGAATCGGTTCAAAAATAACATTCAAACGAATTGATACCCTTTTTTTATTAAAGTCGGTAAAAAAAAACCTTTTTCTAGAAAAGACTTTTCCGCCAACCCAGTATTTCTTATATTGATAGCGAAGTATGACCAAAGCAGTTGCTTTAATTGTTGTTGCTAGTAATGCCATTTATGTCTCAGCGTTATTTGTAGATTAATTGCATTTAGACACAGTCGGACATTATATATGACATTTACTTAGATATAGTGAGATAGACACTGTAACATAAGTGTGACTTACTTACTTACCCGCCATGCTCATAGAAACATAAAATCTTACCTGATGGCAGGACAGACAAACGGATGGAGTTTTTAATAAAAACTTTTGATTTAGTTTTTTTTTTTTTTTTTTTTCTTTTACATTATTGATGCTTTGTTTGAATGGGAAATTAAAAATAATTTTTATTTGAAAAAATGCAAATAAAAAAGATAAATTTTAACCTCTATGATGCCATTTCCATTGACCTGTAAAACTGATTGTAGTTTGACATCATCATTTTGTTTTTTATATGCTAAATAAATTGTTGCAAATCGTTGACTATTTGTTTTGATAATTAACAGCTTCCTTTGTATTTATTTTTTAGTTAGTTAAGATTTTTTTCTTTTTACAGCTGGCGTTTTCTTTTTGTTTTCTGCGCTGCAAATCTTAATAACGTATTTAAAATTTCGCTAGTTTTGGATTTTTATTAAACAAAACAGTTGTTAGCCTTTAGCTTCTTTTTTGTTAAAATGCAATTTACTTTAACTCCTCTACAAGAACAAAATAGCAAATAAAAAATTGTCTTTAGTCCTGAGTTGCATATGCACAATGTCAATGGGTGCATGTGTTTTATTTTGGCAACACCTTCAAATGTCTAAACATCAAAAATGGTTATCTGTTGTTTTTTTTACTATTTCTCATCTCCCAAACTTGGTTTGTGTTATTTTTGTGGGTCTTGTTTCTGATCACTTTTCATAAAAATCATTGTGGTCATCTGTAATAGAGAGAGCAGCGCTTATTTGTGGCATTGTTGTGTTACGAACATTGTTTGGAAGACACACATTGTACTCTGTTTTGATATTTGGCTAACAAGCAACCTGTTGCTTTAAATTCAGCTACATTAACATTACAGTTTTTAAAGACTATTAGCGGAAAATGTTACAGATATAAATTAATTATTATTTCTGTTTACTTGGGCCTGCCGGATTTGAAATGGAGAAACATAAATATTTCCTGGGGTTCGGAATGTTAATGTACACGGGAGCCAACGAAAATTTATCCGTTTCCTGCGCAGTGTACGGGAAATTTTTTTCTTACTTCTGTTTATTTAACTCGCATGACTGACTGATCAAAAGATTGCAGATTCCAATGAATTTTAATAAAACCATATTTCTTTTCGAGGCATGAAGTTGAAAGTTAAATGGCAATTAGAGTATGAACCGTGAAATAATGCAAATAATAGTTAATATTTCCCTATTTTATGTTTATCCAGTCAAATACATTATCAATATTAAAACAAAACAAAAAGTTACGTAGGTTGTAGAAATTTTGGCAATTGTTTTTAACTTTCCTTTGACTCACAATCTAATCAAATCAAAATCGGCAAATAAAAATTCACAAAGCCTTCAATAACACCTTGAAGACAAAACTTGAATTTAGCGTGGCTTTTTATAAATATGAAAAAACCTTATAGAAATTAAAATACGGAGATATGGCCAAATGTTTGTATCCGTTTATCTAACTTTAGATTTTCACTCAAATGCAGCACCCAATGAAGAAATGCAAGATCATGCAAGTAAGAAAGATGAAGCCAAAGAATTTAAGAATTTAACAAACAAAAACAATATTGTTTTATGGAATTTAAATTCATTTAAATATTTTTGCCACATCCAAAAATTAAAAGTGCGAAAGAATTTATTCCGGATCATTTCAGTTTCAAAGGAAAACATAGTCCAATCGAACAAACACTTTTACGTAAATAGAATTTTTTTTTTGTTTCAACATATTGTTACGTTTTTCCTTTTTGAAACGAACCTACGGATTCTTTTGATTTCAAGAACCACTGTGGCACATTATAAATACGCTATTTTTATTTTACTCCTTAATGGCTTCTGACTTTACTTCTTCCTGCGGTCTTTAGGATCTTATGGTCTCGTATTTACTATACATGCTTTATTATAAACGCAGCCATCTATTCTACACTACTGTGTTACTCCGACGAGACATGAACTACTTGATGCCTTATTTAGTAACCTAAACTATCCACAAACCACTTCATTTCACTTTACATCCAAGCTTCCCCTTTAATCCAATAGCCACAACACACATCTGCCGTACACTGTTATTATGCTGCTACTCACTACCGCTAACAGCTGTATCTCTTTTCTATCTTCACTAGTTTATCTGTCATGGCTTCTAGACGTGGTTGTTTCTCAATTTCCAATTGAAATTATTACTCTTCCTTTTGTACTCATGTCCGAAGGTGTGATCGAACTCATGGTCTTCTGTTTTACAGCGCGCACCTCTACCAACGCAGCCATTGGGGTTGCTCAACTTGAGTTAGCTAATTGTCGTATTATTCTACACTCACATCCAATTGTGGTTGAAATAAGCCATTCACCTCTGTTTTTACCAAACACATACGGACAACAACAACAAGGGTTGCCAGATCTTATGTTCGTAACAATATTGGTCTTTCTCAGAGACCAATACTCTCCTATTCAAATAAATAGTCAACGAAACCTCCAAATCACGGAAGGCGAAAACCTTGGTGTACATCTTAACTTAAAATGAGCTTAACTTGTTTAAGTTTTTTGCCGTCCTAATTAAGAATATTGCGATCGCTTGGTAGAGGTATATGGCTTTTGATTTAAAAAACTGTTGACAAATGTATAAACAGGGCTACATCTGTACTTAAAAGTATGATTCCCACAATAGTTAATGTGTTTTAAGGACTCCTTTTACTCAAAAAGCACAAACGTAAGTCTACTAGTATCCCGACAATTGCTTTCGTCTCTACGTCAGTCTATCACAGGCTTTAAGCAGTAATAGCTTGCAGGTTTATTGTTGTAACCCCTGCAATATTATTATTATTATTATTATTATTATTATTATTATTATTATTATTATTATTATTATTATTATTATTATTTTCTTTTCAACCGTTATTATCGGGTTATTATATAACGCCATAACAACAAGTATTAAAAATTAACTGACCTATAAAAAATAAATTAAAACTAAAATGGTGTCTGGAAAGCATCAGGGTTACACACATGTCTGAGTCCATCTTCTACTTTGCGGATTTCTTCTTAACTTATATCGTCTTCAAATTAATTTCATTGCTAAACTTTTAACATTTTAGACATGGATGATTCTTAGGAGGTTCATCAAGGATCATTTTAATTTTTATTATTAATTTTGTGCTACAGTTTGAGTTTGATTTGTTCTTCGAAGATGCCCCTCTTGCCTCTTAATGTTCACCATAATTTCTTTTTTAAACTTTACTTCTGGGTCAATGCTAAATGCTAGAGTCTATTCATTTAAAACCACCTTTTTCCCTATTTAGATTTCGAAGCTCGTAACCTTTTAGCTTTCACTAATGTTGCAATGGTGATTATCTATAATATCAATAAAACAAAATGTTGTTGTCTAGAATACTTGGATGAAGAATCGCTTATTATTATCACCGGTCTAGCCGATATTGCAAAATGGGTTTCAGAACTTGTTCGACTTGTCTTCAAACATTTTGGGTTTCGCTATAATTTTTAATCATGAATTCATTTAGCGACTCCTCGGTTACATTTGGGTAATTGTGTAGATAGCAACAATACTCGATTTGAGTTTTAATTTCTTTTTGCTTTTGCCTTTCTATCCAACTTCGGCTTTCAGTTACTGTTTTCTATTGGCAAATGGAAATGGTGCAGCAGATGTCATCTGTGATTTAAATTCCCATCTTCTATATTTACTGCACTTCTAAAAATTTAGCCTGGACATTTTTTAATTTTCATAATTCTTTCCAATGCAAAAATGAAACAATAGCTCAGTCAAAATGTTGCCATTAACGAGCCACAGAATCTTTCAAATTAAAAATACAATTATTTATATTTTCAAATATTTCTTAAGCGATTGTTATTGTTATTGTTTGTGTTACTTTTTCACATGCTTCGGAAAATATTGCATTTTACTTACCACCAGCCACTAACAACAAAGTGTTTGCGATTTATGTTGGCAAGCAGGCGGCCGGCAAACAAACCGACTAAAAATGTATGAATTTTTTGAATAGCTTTGGGGCATGTAGTAAATGCAATGAGTACAACATAAACAACAACAGTAACAAAAAAGTGTTGCTGCTTATTAGTAAAACTGAATGCATCTAAGAAACGCAAAACTTACGCCCAACTTTTAACTAAAGGCAGCACTTTGTTCCTCATTTTTTGGTGTTTGGAATTATTCCATCTGTACAAATACTTAACACAAACAATTCTATGAATGTCCGTCTGTTAGGTGGCCTGTCCGCCTGTTCATCCATTACGACCACTTGTTGCTCTTTTATTCATTCAATTTGTCAGTTTGGCTAAAAGAAAAATTAAAACAAAAAGAAAATGTTGAGAAAATGTTGGAAATAAATAACAAAACTTAAAGAAGAAGTTGCAACATTGTACGAATACAACAATAAGAAATTTTCAACTTTTCTTTCGAGCACTTACACACGTACTTGTGATCAAAACTTGTTGGAATTGTGGCAATATTCATATTGAGTCAAAAGGTTATCGTTCAATAACCACCAACCGGCCACATGCTTAAAAGATAAATGCTATTTATTGACTGCTGTTTTTGGAGCATGCCACAAAATCAAAAATATGTAAATGTTTTTCTTTAAGCTTCCTTATTATATGCAAATGACAGTGGTTGCAAATATCTAGCTGAGAGTTGTAAGCAATTTCCGTAAAGTAGGACAAGTGTGATAGGGCTTAACCTGACTTCAGAAGCCCTAACCTGGCGGTGGCCTTGCAATTAATCATTTCAGTATTATCGTTAAAAGAGCTAGGATCCGTCTTATCTTGTTGATGGCAATTTAGGTTGTCGTAATCGCAATTCATACCGACCCTTTAGAGCGCGTGACAACCTTTTCATAGTTTGGTTCCAAAATCCAGCAACCACGTTACTCACTAAATAAGATTTTAAGATCCGTATAATAACAGGTTTAAGAAAGTAAAGCACCTGCAGGCCATTAGTTCCTGTGGACAGATCGGAACAATCTATATCTTTCACCTTAAGGGCCTTCCAATAGCTTCAATGTGTTAGGAAACTCCAACACAAACATGCCCACCGATTTGAGAACTACGGCGTTAGAGTGCGATACGGGGCCGATAATCTTTAATATATTCATTTCGTTGCATAGAGGAAACAGTAGAAATTTTATGCAATGCTTAGACGACGTAAAATTATTAAAAAATTCTGATATTCTGAAATTGAAAGTAATAATTTTTTGAAGAAATAATTAATAACCTTAATTTTATTCATAAAATTATTAGACTGCTGATCTTATTCGAAGCAAAAAGCGTCTGGTTGCATTTGCGTAGACAGACAAGACTGTTTCAGAAAGAGAAGCCCTTGATACACAACAAAACACTTTTACCCACGAACATTTTAAAATGAATCATTTAATAGCCATAAAAAATATTCCATTTTAAAGAAAAAAATAGTTACCTCCGAAACATGAAAAGCCACAACAAAAAGTAATTTTGTAATAATTTTAAGATTTTATTTTAGGAGAACTTGTTTCTGTTTGTAAAGGATTTGCCAGAATAACTTTTACCTCTGCACGAAATAATGAAGGTCTTCATAAATGTCTGACTTTGGATTAGTGCAAATGGACTTCATAAAAACTCGTTTTTCTCTACTTTAGATCACATTGTTCATACTTGTATTAAGTTACAAGTTCTCTAGTCATCGCAATATTTCACTCTATTAAAACTAAGACATATATAATTTTTTTAATGTACGGATGTGAGTGACTTAGAAGCCTTTACGGTATCTGGCTTAAAATTTTGTTCAAACTCGAACCCATTAATTTTTATTTAAGCAAATATATTTCTTCCAATAACCACAAAACCGAAATATCACAATGCCTCGACATCAATTTTTAGCATCGAAATGACAGTTTTATTAGAAGCCAGGGGTCTTGTAGCCAATCTTCCATATAGTCAACAACTAAACAGCAATACTCATACATCTTTTAAAAAATTTTCTTTTAACAATCAATAAATAAAAAAAACAATTAATAAAAGAATTGTCATTTTTACGTGCAGAGCAATAATTACGTTAAATAAATTAAATAAAAGTTTCAATATCATTTTATTGCAATTGACTTTTTACCTTTCTGCAATTAATGTCTTTAGTTCTTCATTTTGCGGAATGAAACGTGGTAGATGGATAAACCAAATCACTAATTGAACGAAGAAAATATATAATTCGATTGATGGATGAGAGGCCGACATTTGCAAAATAAGGAAAATAAATTATTCAAAATTTACAGTAAGGTTAAGAAATATCGGGTTTTTCTTTAAGCTCGATAGAACTTTAAATTATAAAAATAAAACTAAAAATAAAAATAATGTTTTGATGAAAAATTTTTGACTTTCATATTCAGTAAACTCTGGCAAATCATTATGAGTAGACTCAAGTTTAAAGAGCGCAATCAAATAATCCAAGTTAACTTTAAAATCAGTCATCAATTCGAGCAACTTATAGACACTTCCTAATTTTTATGGTGCACATTATCGTCCATCTGAGCAAGCCATCCGTCGAACTGTAGATAGCTTTCATACCACATACTCTCTAGAGGATGCAATAACACCAACACGTCCAAGGAATGTGCGTACTGAAGAGAATTTCGCTGCTGTAAACTAAAGTGTAAAAGAAGATCCAAATTTATCGATTTGCCGTCGGTCGCAGGAATTGAGGGTTTGTCCGACAACTACGTGGAAAATTTTGCTCAAAGATCTTGGACTACACCCGTATAAGATCCAGCTAGAGCAGTAATAAAAGCTTCGTTCTTTCGCCGATTAGACTCTCGAACACATAATAACGGACCCGTTGTTTTATCGCCAAATTGTGTTTAGCGATGAGAATCATTTTTGGCTTAACGGGTTTGTTAATGAGTCAAATTGCCGCATACGGAGTGACACTAATCCACAACATACCCTACAGACTCCATTGCGTTTAGGAAAATACACCGTTTGATGTGGTTTATATTTTGGTGGAGAAATCGGGATTTATTTCTTTAAAAATAAGGCCGGATCTCACGTTACGGTCAATGGAGATCGTTACCGCACCATGATTAGTGATTTTTTGTTAAAAATATCGACGACATTCATGTGGTTTCAGCTTGGCTACTAAGTATGGTGCTACGTGCCATACGGCGACCGCAACCATCGAGTTATTGAAATTAAAATTTGGCGGTAAGTTGATTTCGAGAAATGGATCTGTCAATTGGCCTCCAAGGTCGTGCGATTATTTTCGTTGGTGACACGTAAAGTCACTGGTTTATGCTGATAAACCAGAAGCAATTGACGCTTTTGAGGCAAACATTGTTCATGACATTGTTCATGACATTGTTCATGACATACGGCCAGCAGTACTTGAAAAAGTGATTCAAAATTGGACGTAAGAATGCGCTTTGTCATGAGCAGCCGCGGTGACCATATTCCCGAAACCATGTTCTGAACTTTCAAATAAAAAAATTCCTCATTACAATTAAATGTTTTTGTGCTATTTTTTACAATTTAAAATTCTATTGGGCTTAAAAAAACATCTATTATATTTTCAGACCAGAGTTTAAAATTCCTTTTAATTAATTTTTTTTAAAGATTTTAAATATAGAAGCTTCTAGAAGAGGTTTGGAATTGTATTATTTTCTGTTGCAATTGACAAGATATTTTAAAAAGAAAAGAATTTTTGTGTGCAAGCGTACAAAGCTTATATCTCTTATCGCCTTAACTCCAATTAGAAAATAACTAATAACTTGAGAAATTGTATTCATTGTCTTTTCTTTTTCTATTAATCAAATTCAATGCAAGTACAACAGGTGTTGCTTTCCCTAATTTCGTTTATAATGTATTTATGATTTCATATTATGATAAAGGATCCTGGAAATGTTCGCAAATTCTAAGTTTAAAAATTTTGTTTCGTACTTTTAATTGGCCATTTAAAGTGGCTTTAAAAGTTTTTTTAGTTTTATCTTATTAGCCACTAGGAAATCTTTAACACATAGCCAGATGTTTCAAATCTAATCTATTTACACTAAATATAAATATCTTGGAAATAAGAAAACACGACTATTGACTGATAATTCAAAGGAATACTTTATTACAATAAAATTCATATTTGGGCTTAAATCATCTGTTTATTAGCAACAGTTCTTCGATTATTCTCGCCTTTAACCACTGTTTTTCTGATTATCCTTTCAAACATCCAAAATGTATTGAACGCAATCAGCACATTGTATTTGAATTAATGCTGCAAAATTTCTTTGGGCAGAATGAATTTATTAAAAAATATTTATTGTACGAATACACAAAATATTTATAAAATATTTGTTTTCTAATCTGCAAACACCAATCATATTAGTAATTTGAATCTTATCGCAGAAAATACAAATACGCAAGTATGCATTCATAATGTAGATTCAAAATAATAATCGTATAGCAAATGCAACCCTTTTTCCAGTTCCATAAACTATGTAGCGTTTTATATGGCTTTAGGCTAAAATAAATAATAATTTAAAAAATAATTAATTAAATTTCTATAAAATGCAATTAAGTGTTATTTAAAAGTTTTTTTTAACAACAAAACTTTGAGTCTCTTATTTTTGAAAAAGATACTAGTGTTTTGTAATATTTTTGCTCGAGCAATTTCTTCTCTAGTAAAGAGCACAGTTAATATAAACGGTTGTAGGGAGCACGGCTGTCAGATACTTTTCACCGAATTTACTAAAATCTTAAAAGTGATTTTTTGTTAGTTTTTTCCAAATATAAAATATTTATAATAAAATACAAATATGAATTAAATGGCTAAAATTAGCCAAACTTTCCAAGTTTAATACAAATGTACATATGCATAAATACTTACACAAAAACAACATACAACGATACAACGCTTGGTATGAACTGGTTAAAGTAATAAAATCTATAACAAATTGAGATATAAACTTTTATTATATTTGTAATTGCTGTACACTTCAGTGTCAAGACAGCCGTGAGCGAACACATTGTGTGCGAATTTATTTAACACTAGCAGTGCCCACGGCTTCGTCCACGTATTATTTCTAATTTTTTATTTTTTAAATAAAATTTAAAAATGTGTTTTTTAACATTTGTTGCAGAGTTCTGTAAAGTGTTTTACATTTTTCATCTACAAAAACAAAATATACTGACAGCTGTTCTAGTACCGTTATAACGGTAAAATTGGGTGCTTTCACTTATGTATCCATGAAATGACATATTTTTATGAAAAAAAAGTATTCTATATTTAAAAAGAGATAATAAGGGACCTCTTCACAAAATTTTATTGAAATCCATCCAGCACTTTTTACGTATTGCAAAGACAGAGGGACAGACAGGCAGACGGACAGACAAAAATTCTAAATAGGGTGTTTTGTATTCCAACATCAAAATTTTCAAAAAATATTTCATGTACAGAAATGACCCCTATACTTTTTTATTAAATGTGTGGATTTGTTGTGAAGGTGCAAAAACACGCAACACACGTACGCTATTTTCATTAAACCTGGAAGATTTAAATTTCCTTTTGAATAACAAATAAAATTACACATTACAAATATTTGTAATTAGAAAATGATCATACTTGTGAGGAAGAATTATTAGAATCAACTAAAAATTCTAAAAATGAACTTCTCCAGCACCACTTAGAAGTTTTTTTTCGGGGACTAAGCTTTCGGCCACTGTATCCATTAGGATGCCACACATGGACCTGTTATTCTTAAAATGGTATTGAATTGTTATTGTAAGCTTTTGGTTCTCCTTAAACATAAATTATTGCAAATTAGGATGCCTCAAAATTCTGCTGCTTAAACTTATAAATTTGGAAATAAAAAACAGCGTGACTTTAATCAGCATTATTTTGTCACCATAATTTTCTCTGACTTTATTTTCTCATTCCTACTAATTAAATTTCAATTTAGTTCCAGATTCTATACGGCGGCAGTCAAACAACCATGAAATTTTAATATCCATACGCCCCAAAAATTGAGTAAAACTGCTATAGTACTTAGAGTTCGAGATTTTAGTTAAGTGCAATGAGCACAATTTCCTTAGAGAAAGCTAATTGTTACTCGTGTTTAGATTCGTTTGACACAACTTTTGAGAAAAACATTCCCGAGCTTCCTTAAATCTTCAAGACATATTTAGAGATACTACAGTGATTCAAATTCTTAAAACAGTGTAAAATAACTTTAAGTTAAATAATAAATTAGAAAAATGACTTATCAGCTAGAATTTCTTTTAATATACGTGGATCGTTCGTTTTTCTTCAAGAGGTCATACGTTTCATCAAAAAGGTTTTTCTTTAATCAAACACTTTGTTTCGGATGTCACGTTAAATGTCTGTTAACTCATATCGAACCAATTTAACTTCCTAATCAAAATTTACAAAACTATCTTCCTAAATCCAAAAGTGTGCATTACACGCATTGGAATCATTCCTCGAATACTAATATTTTATACTTTTATAATAAAAAGAAAAAAAACTTTTTTTGCTTGTCTTCCTATTAATTTTATGTTCAGCTTTCTTAAAACTTATGCTCAAGTGCGTTAAATTGCATTAATATTATTTTTTATGTTCTGCATACCCGCTGCCCATTTCAAGCATCAGTATTTAGTTTGTGTGTCTGTTTGTCTTTCTTCCTAGACGTTTGCCAAGATATTGTGATATTGTGTGCGAAGGTGGGGCGTAAATTATTATCTATTCAATTGTTAAATTTCTAGTGCGGTTATTCATTCATTCTTTCGTTTTTTTTTTTTTTGTAGTTGATATTCACATTTGTTTTTTATTTTAATCGTATATTTTTGAAAATTTCGCTTGTGGCTCTAAATTATAATTTAGTAGTTTTTATTGATGACCTTGCTAAAGAGATTAAAATTTGAATGATTATTAGTATTTACTGTTAAAAAGAAGACGCAAATTTCAAATTAATCTTATTGTAAGGAAAATAAGCATCTGGGGTCTAATAGGAACCTGAACTCACCGCTTAGTCCCTATTAAATGAATTTCATATCAATTTAACTCTTACAAAAATTAGACTTAACTCTGCAAAATGATGCCAAAAATTTATGTTCCAGCTGAAGAAAGAGTTTAAGCACAAGAATTATGCATTCATTATTTAATTAAAAAATTTATAAATAAACGTTGCAAAATAAAGTATTTCGGAGAATCAATAACGTAAATGGTACAACCGTTTACAGGCGTGTGATGAGATCCTTACTTACCTCGGGTCAAACTGTATAATTTATCGCGCTGGAATGGATTTCCAAAAGCTAAAACAAATACTCACGTACTTTATTTCAACGCCAATAATAAAATAAACATTCAAAAATTTAATGGAATAATTGCAGTAATTGCGTGAAAAATAACTTCATCATGTCAAAAATTGAACAGTGAAAATATGATGTATGTACCTGACTGACATGTAAAATGCCAGGTACAATCTTTTTTCATATCATTTTTTTTTTTTTTTTGCTTGTCGATTTGGTCAAGAGATACAAACCAATCCAATAGAAGAGAATCCAAAATATGTTTGAAAAAAATATTGTATTAAAATGTATTTTTTTTAATTCAACTTTACGAGTAAACTGTTTCATTGGCAACTTACGTACACGCACTCTATTATGACTCCAAATAGAATTAGTCACAATGAATTTCGGCGCCTGGTGGCTTTGAGTGAAGTACGTGGTCTTGCTTCGCTCACGCACTAATTATACGAAGACAATTGTTGAGAGTGCAGTAAAATATTTTGGTGGTTGAATGTTTGTTTTAAGATTTTAATGGGAGATTGATGATCACTTACGAAGGCAGTCTTATTTAATGATTGTGTTGACGCATGACAACTGTTTATGAAATTAATGTACACAAAAGGAAAAAGATGCAAAAAATAATAACCGTTAAAAATCCAAAATTTTGTTGAAGGAAGAAAATACTTAAAAGTTAATTCGTAGTAGAAAAAATGGTGACCACCTTGTTAAGTACTTGTGAACACATTCAATATTACATTCTGCTATTGACTCTCTCTTAAGATTAATATTTAAGATAATATTTGCTTATAATACAATTACTACGCTCCTATGAAAGGTATGTTTTCATATTCAGCTGTAAATGAAAAAGACATAAGCTTAAGAAAATATATTTTATCAACCAGGCGAATTATTATTTAAAAATTGAATTAAATTTTTTATAGAAAGTTTGTGAAATATATTTTACACAAAATATATAAAATTCTCTTCTGCCAGGAGATTAAAATATTTAAGGAAGAGGTGAAAATAAGTTTATGTCGTGATGAAACACATGTTGCTGGATAAAAAATAATTTTATTTTTTAACGTTTTTTTTTTTTTTGCAAACGTTTCTTTAATTTTTTTTTAATCCTTTCAAAAAAATATGTTTTCGTTTTTAAGATAATTTCACTGTTAACGTCACTTCCACAGGCTTGGAAACAAGAAATTGTCATTTGGCTGCTAAATCTGTAGAATAAATAGATAATCGGCAATTTGAAACAGCACGTGTGTTTTTTGCATTCTTTAAATGCAAAATAGCTTTTTTGGCCAAGTGCTGTCGTTTTTCACTTTTTGTGGGTAGCCAATTTGAATTATACCGCATGCATCCTAAAAAACAGTAGCCATGTGTAACAAACTCCCATTGCCCGTCCTTGGCCCTTAATTCACACCCGAAAAATCCACTATTTTTACTGCTATTTAGTCTCTGTTAAGTTGTAGTGGTTTCACTTTTAGGTCACGATTACGAAACAGCATAAAAACTCGTCTATATCATTGTTGATCACCGCGTTTGCAACAGACTATAGCAAACCCAGCGCCAATGGCTTGAAGCGCTTTTTTCTTCTTTAAAGCAACTAATTTTTCGCTGACTTTTCTTTTTACTCTACTCGCACACATGATGCAGTAAAAATAACACAACATCAACAAAATTGGCTTTGCTGCTGCAGATAGAAGAAAAGTGCCAAATCTTATTTTCGAAAAAAATATTTTTTATTATACAAGCAATGCACACGACTTCGTATGTGTCTCATTTCTAATTTTCTTAAAATTAAAATATAATAATACAATTTTAAACACTTCTTGTAGAGTTCTGTTAACAGTGTTTAATATTTTCAATTTTCAAAAATAAAATGCACTGACAACTGTTCTATTAACATAATACCGGTAAAATTGGGTGCTTTCACATTTGTATCTCTGGTTTTTCTACGCAATGGCATATTTTTAACAAAAAAAAAAAAGTATTCTATATTTAAGCAAAAGGACCTCCTCACAACAATTTATTTAAATCCATCCAACACTTTTTACGTAATGAAAAGACAGAGGGACAGATAGGCACACAGACAGGCGAAAATTCTAAAAATGGTTATTTTGTATTCCATAGCGATTACTATCTGCACCAACATCAAAATTTTCAAAAAAATATTTCATGTACAGAAATGACCCCGTTACTGTAGCAAATTTAAAATTTGTAAAAAGCAAAAGCATAAATGAGAATTAATTTTTTTGAAGATGTGTTAAATTTTCACTATTAGCTGACGTGTTATTGTGGGCTTGTTCACATGGCTGTTTGATGTCAATTAATTGACAATTAAACATAACAGGGACAACTGTGATGTTCTACTTTAAACAAAAAAATTAAGCTTCAATTGAAGCAGATTTTTAGTGGAGCAAGGCAAGTTCTATTTTGTTTAGTTTTATTTTTCGAGAGTTATAGCTTAAATCTATTCAAAATCGACATTAAAACTTTTACTTGGATATTTTTGATTATCTTTGAAAGTTTTTAATTTTTTTATTGATGTTCATAAGAGTAATTTTATATATTGATGACAGTTGTTTCACGCCAGCTTGTTTATTAATGAAAATATCAGCATCTGAGAACTTCTTTCAAGAGTTGGAAAAATAAGAAGTATAAAAGTTTTACAAGTAGAATACCGCCAACAGTTACGTTCGGTAAAAAAAGCAGCAATTAAGATATCTTTCGGACAGCCTTAGTTACGTAACAATTTGTAGCATTTGTAAATGTATCATTTTAGTGAAACCTATTTTACTTTTAATATGCTTCATTTACTGTTTGTATTTTTATGTGTTTTAAATGAAGTGTAGAGCATCGCAAGGTCGATTATGAACCACAATACATCTTGTGAGCACGTAATCAAACAAAATTATTTTAACCCATAATTAAGAACCACGTACGATAAGTATGATTTTTAAATGAACATTCGCACAAAGTTATCGCACTTATCAATGCAACTCACAAACACACGAACACACACACATAAGGAAAGATTGAAGACAAGACTATTGGCCAGATTAAAAATAAAAACAAAAGATGGGATACAAGTGCATCTTTTTCGTATCTTAAACGATGGCAAATGATTTGATTTCATTATAGTTATTGCAAAACAATAACAACAACTATAATAAAAGCGAATGTATTCTTTATTTATTAAAATATTTGCACAAGAATTGAAATAATAAAATGAATGTAGTCGACTTTATTATGCACTACATGAAGGTTATTTCTAGAACTAAATTAATAAAGCAGATCTATTTTTTTTAAAGCTTCAAGCCGCCGTTTTTTCTTGACGTACATGAAACCCGACATTAAAAATTTGGTCTGTTTCAAAATAAGAAAGTTTTGAGACTCGTCTACTTTTGAGAATTTCTGTAAGCCAAGGCGGCTGCTGCCACCATATATCCTAATTCCAGCGTTAATAGCGTCAATGAGCTGTGGTCTACAAGATGAATATACTTTCGGGGAAAATGTTAAATTTCTTATGTGTGGCAATAGTGGCTGAGTTGGTAAAATAAGAAACCAGGACTGCACTTTTTAAAGACGAAAGTTTGTTAAAAAATTCTTGAGTAGTGCGAGTAGTGTCGGATTCACAAAATGACATGTTGTGGATGGCTGCGTAAGATCATGGTAACAAATTTAGTCAGATCCTCAAAGTAACAGATTATTAAAATTAAGAATAAATAAAGTTCACAGTAGAGTTAATTAAAACTTCACATGGTATTTGAAATCAAAAGAAAACACAGGTTTGACAAAGTAAAAATTGTAATATTATTGAGCCTTTGCTGTCAGAGAGTCATAATCCAAAATTTTAAATTTCAGAGTTGAAACGTTGTTCAGTGATATGCCGTGTAAAGTCTATTGACCCCAAGTAATTCAAACAACAGTCAAAATTTAAAATGGAATTTTTTTAGTTTAAGTTTTTTTTTTAAGCAGGCGCGAATTTATTACGTACGAATAAGGCAGAGTAGCGTGACTAAAATTCGTTTTGTCTGTTGATTAAAATCTTTCTTATACTTAGTGTTTACCAAGGGCAAGGTCTTTTACTTTAGACATCTTAAGGTTGGTTATAAAATCGTGATATTGAACCTAAAAAATCCTTAATCGAATATTAAGCTTTTGTTTACACATTTTGTTACCACAGATGTTGCAAGATCTTTACTTTTTACAGAGCTGTACGAAAAAAAATATTTTGCAAGTGTTGGGTATTATAATAAAACAATAAACAATAACAAAAATGCACGTACTTGGCGCATATAATTTTTGCCAACCCATTTTGACTTTTTTTTTTGTTTGTTTTTAAATTTTTATTTTTTCTTTTGGCCGAATCATTTATGGATTTTATTTGTTTTTTATATTTAGTCCTTTAAGACTTTTAAAAAGAAAATATTTATATTCATCTTTATTTTTCGACTTCTCAATATCAATTGATCTAATCATCAGGCGCATCAACTCATACTCATCGACGCGACGATCGTGAGAACCAATGCGTGTGTTCTGTTTAGGTTGCAGTTGAAAGGTTGAAACTCTCCTTTCTTTAAAAGAGGGATATGAATGCATCCGTGGATGAAACTGCCAACATTTTTTTCTAAGTTTTTTCAAGTGTTAATGAGCCAAAAAAGTGTATTTTTTGGACAATGGACAAATTTTTATTTTATTTTTCTTTCTTGCCTTTTTATTTCTGTAGACCACCACCATCGAAAATAAAAATTTTTTGGGTAAACTTTTGTTTTACCGGCAGAAAATTAAGTAATTTTTTGAAAACAAATAATGTTATTAATATTTTTTTTTTTTTTTTGCCAATGGAACGTGACAGGGCAATAAGCTTGTTGAAAGTTATTTAAGAGTAGGAAAGTAATTTTTAAACATACGAGAGTAAGTCAATTTGTTCTTAAAAAGTCGTACAGTAACACTAAAAGTTTGACACAAAACCGATTTATGAAAAATAAAAAATTTGAAGACCCGAATATCGATCGTACTTTACTGAACAATTTTAGTGAAGTCAAACTAGAGGAAATCAAAGATGAGCTTCATAGTATATTTTTGCTGAGCAAATTAAATCAGCAGAGTTTTTTCTTGTAAAACTCCACTTAGAAACCAAAGAAAAATTTCATATCGAATTTCATAGATTTACTCATTACCTACCTCTATTGGCAATAAGATTTAGGAATAATATTTGAGAACTGAAGTCTTACATCTTTTTTTCTAACTCTCCTGTGCGAGGTTTAAGAACTATCTTAAACTCGATTAACGAATTAAACCTGGAGTGAGACAGAAATAATCGATAAAATTTACAGTATAACTCAGATAATCCAGGGGTATAAGTGTATGCAAAGTAGTAAAATCCATTGTCATTTTAAATGGTTTAATGATTTCAGTTTAACACTAGTAAAATCGATCTTTTACATAAATAAAAAAGAATAATTCAGGAAGAAAAGCAGAAAGTTTTCAACGCAAAGGCTTTTAAATTCAAAGATTGTTTTACTTTTATTGATTTAATATTGAAATAGTAGCTGTTTTTTTTTTTATTTCAAAACCCATAAAAGTTTAGAAAAAAAACTGCCGTGATTAGACATTGCCAATAGATTGAAGTACAACTTTGAAAAAAAAATTCGTTAAAATTATAATTTATTGCAATAAGAAATTTTGAAAATTTTATCGATTGTTCAGAAAAGACTTTTTGCTTTAAATAAATAATTTTTTTGTATCGACAAATATTTTTTTATCTCTTTTTGGTATTTAATATTTCTCTAAAAATTATATTTATTATTCCAAGTAGTCTTGAAATTTATTTAACTAGTGGACAGATAATTTTCAGTTATTAGATAAATAAATTTTCTTTAAAAATAGGAATTATTGTAACAAGTAGTTTTAAAATTTTTTTCGATTATTCGAAAAAGATTGTAAATTTTTTAAAAATAAAATTTTTTCGTTAATAAATAAATTATTTTAACATGTAGTTATTAATCTTTTTTTTTTTGGATATTTACCAAAAATATTGTGATCTTATTTTAATAATTTATGTTTTGTTGAAAATGTTAATTTTTATGCGAGTAGCAAGTAGTTTTGAAATTTATTCGATCATTTCAGTAATTAATTTTTAGTTAAAAATATGAATTATTACAAAAACTAATTTTGAAAATTATTTCAAACATTCGATTATTCAACAAAGATTTTTCGAATAATTTTTATTTTCTATTAATTGAAAAAGAAGTTAAAAAAATTTTCCAATTGAAAAAGAAGTTAAAAAAATTTAGTTATTTCAATAGTTTTGCGATTATAACTCTACTGTCGACAAATTATTTCATCAATAAAATACGTTTAATAAATCATGGATAATGTAATTGCAACATATTTTACGCCTGACTCTGCTGAAAATAAGTAAAACTATAACCACAATTTTTAAATGAAGTAGGATAAGCTAACAAAGTAGAGCTAGAAAATATAAAAAGGTAGCTTTTATCAAGAAAAGCACGGGTGCACTTTTTTCTTTTCGATTGCTCTTGGCTTTCCCGAAAAACTGCAGTTCTGGCTTTTGAGTGTTTCCTTTCTTTTATTTTAAACAAAATAGTTTTGCATAGAGAGAAACAATTTTAAAAAAATATATTACTTCCGTAACATAATTTTCTTCTATACACCTTCTAGCGATATCTGTCTTTGGAAGTGTTGGATAACTGCTACAGAAATTGTGGGAAAGACGAAAATCAATTCATTGTAATGATTATTAACTTCCACTCCCAAAAAAAAACGACACACAAATAAGCTGTCATAATCAAATAAAAAATTCTAAGCTTATTTTTAAACGAAATTTGAAATGATAATAAAAAATATTAAAGAAAGTTAAAACTATTGTAAAGACATCAAAATTTATCTTGTTCACTACAAGCGAATTTTTAAATTTCCACAATCAAACAGGTAAATATTACCAGCATTAAAATCATATAAAAGACAAGCTGCGTAAATAAAAAACTGAAATACGAGTATAAAGAAGTTAAAATAACAAACAAACATAAACTTAGATTTTTCATGGTCTGTGCAAAATAAAAACATTCATTTAATATTTGCCACAGTTCAAACACAGCACAATGGCCTGACGTTAATAGCGAGTAAAACTCAAACATTTTCTGCAAACAAAGTTACATGCTAAATTTGACTTAACCCCCCACTGGCTGATAGGTACAATGTTTGCGTTCACGATACCTAGACAAACATACACATTAAACGCAATGGGATGCCATGTTGAGACCATACAAATGCCGGCAAATATGATGTAATAAATATTCTTTTAATAAGTGGAGAAATGCGAAAAAGACACATTAAGAAAAAAAATTTGTTGGATTATGTGTCCAAATGGCTAAAAATGTGAATGTGTTAAAAATTAACTTTGAATAATAAATTTGGCTAGACGCTAGTTTCCTGACTTTATCATTATGAATGGCCAAGAATTACGAAATTTGTGTCATGTCAACTGCAATGTAAATATTTAGGAGACTTTTCACAATTTTAATAGTTTAAAGTAGATGCACAAAAACGTCTTTTAAACTATGATTAAATTTAAATTTAAACTAAGATTAAATTTAGTTTAACTAAAAAAAGTCAAATGTATGGAGAAGTTTCAACAGCATCCAGTAAACGTAAAATTATCCAAAGTAAATTTAAGTTTATTACCAAAAACTTCCACTTTTCTTCCACTTAAAAAACAATTTGATTTAAAGAATGAACAAGTCATTGATCCTTTGTAAAGCCACAACCTGGCTTACAAAAAAGTATTTGGTCTTTTTGCTCTACATCACGCAATAAGAGAAAAAGTAAAAGTACGCAAACTTGCAAATTAAAATTTCTTAATCTGACACAAAATTTATGACGTCCTTACATAACAATGTTGCAAGTATGCAGTTTTCAACCTTTTACCAACTATTTTTATTTTAACATCACTTTGAGCTAATTTTTTCTCATATTAAAACGTTTACCACTTAAGCCCTCTGCGATCTAGACATCTCAAATATTTTTATTTTTATTGAAGGTAGTAACTCTTCAAAACTATTACAATAATTCATTTATACTTTGCAGTAAATTTTAAATTAAGAAAGGTTTTGAAACTGTTAAAATATATTTTTAATAACTACCAACCATTTTTGACAATAAATATAATAATGTCTCTAGTTTTTTATATTAACGAATACGAAAACTTTATTGAAAGGAAACAAACAAATAATAAGAGAGATCTCAGTGTAATCAGTTAAATATACTTTATTGCTTTAATCACAGAAAAAGAACACAAACGCAAATAATTCGCCATTAATGTATTAAAAAGAATTAAGCAACGAACCTGATACATTTTTTGTTTTTTAATTATTTTTATTTTACTACCGTTTTAATAAATTAAAACAAAGTAATTAATTACTTGACAAATTTATTATTTGCTATTGATTCTATAAAGCACACTTTCTAGCTAAAGTTAAAAACAACTCTATCGGGCACAAATTCAGTATTAAAAAACAAAAGTTAACAATAAAAGTTTTTAATTTTTTTTTTAAGGCAGTGCCCAACATATCGCAGTTTGTCATTTCTAGTTTTCTTAAAATTTAAACTTAGAAAAATGTGTTTTAATATACTTATTCCAGAGTTATGTAGGCAGCATTTAAAATTTTCCCATTTACAAAAACAAAATATGCTGACAACATTTTTAGTATTATTATACCGGTAAAATTAGGTGCTTTTACATTTTGTATCTCTATGAAAAATCTTATTTTTGCGAAAAAAAAGTATTCAATATTTGGTTCTAAGGGACCTCCTCACAAAACTTTATTCAAAGCCATGCAGTAGTTTTTACGTGACGTGAACACAGACAGACAGATAGACCAAAATTTCAAAAGTAGTGGTTTTGTATTTCAAAAATGTAAGTGAAGTGATCAATACAGTTTTAATTTTAATTTCAGTTTATTAATGTTAATCGGAATATTTTGTAATATTTATCCGGAGTAAAAATGTTAAGTGTTCATTTAAATAGCTTACGTTTTAGCTTTCTTCAAAGATTAAAAGAAATGCAGAGGGCAAATTTTTAGTTTTATCTAACCCACTTAATAGTGGTTTTCACCTTCTTATATCTTCAATCGCTTAGTTAAATATATTTGATGTTTGTAACGAACATGAGGTAAAAGCGTAGAATGTGCTGAAGGATGTAGGCATCCAGAAACGTCTGTATTACATTCTGCTAATGTACAATTTTAATTTAGAAATTAAAACTACAGAAACTTAATTTTCATAATTTTGTTTGAGTCTGTACTTAGAGAACAAACAAAAACAGAAACTGAAAAGAGAAACCTAATGTAGTGTTGGTGGAGGCGTCTATAGAGTAAAAAAACATGGGAATATCGAGTCCAAACCTGCCTGAAACTAATTAATAAACGATGTCAAAGAGATATCAATCACTAGGTCCCGAATGATTCATAAAAATTACGCTAACTGAATGTGTCGGCAATATTGCAAAATTGTCTCTAAGAAACAGATTCCCATAAAAGTTCTAACTGAGAGGTTGTCTCTTTACTCATCAAAAAAATTTTAACAAAGATGTCCGTTTCCTACCTGTAGCTGGTCATCAAAAACAAATTGTCATCAAAAATAAATTGAAAACAAAAAAATGTATCGCTTTCGAAGGCCTTCACAGCCTTCAATCCTCCTTATGCAAAAACTTTAGAAAAACACCAAACTTAAGGCAAAAACTATATCTTTTAAGAAAATATATAAAAACGTTATAACTAAGGATGTATTTTCAGTAGAAACTCTTTTAGTGTCTTCATGTTTTGCAATACAAGGAAAAAGGAAATAAGTGGATTCATGAAGAAATAGTTTTTTTGACTAAAACTAAAAAAGAAATCGATCAGCTTTGAAAATATGTAAACGTAAGTGGTCTCATAGTGAGTACGCAACAATTCACTTATTATCTATAAAACCTTTTTACGCAAAAACTTAGTTTTACAATATTGCCAGCATAATATTACCAATTGCAGCAATATGAGTTGTAAATATTTTGTCTTTTTACAATTTCTTATTTTGTATGAAATTCTGCTACGACAACCACTCCCTCATTTTTTTCTCCTTTACGCATATAAAACGATCCATAATTTAATCTTGAGAAAAAAAACAAAAAACGTTTATGAAAATTGTAATTTTTACACTATGACTTGTATGTGTGAGTAAGTGTGTAAGAGACGAAAGAAAAAAGTTTCCTAAACGCCCTGTCTGCTGGTTGTTGCACTTTAATGTGATGAAAATGTTATGCTCCATTTAATTCCTAAAGGCGTTTTCTCACGTTCAATTTATTTATTACTTTTAATTCATATAAACAATAAAAAATTAACGAAAACTACAGCAACAAGAGAATTTTAAAGATGCAATACTTTTTTGGCCAGAAAAAGAGATATGAAATAGATTCGTACGATTTTATTGGAAAAACAAGTGTCATGAACTTTTGGTGGAGTTATTCTTCCATGGAATGAATAATGAATTAATTAAGAAATGAGTTATTTATCTTGATTTTAAACAAAGTTAAGAAGGAGTTGATTATAAATGAACAATAGGATTTTAACAAACTAAAAGTCGTATATTTGTCAGAATTTTTTAAAAATTTATGGAGGAAAAAAATTTCAAAAAAGGAGTAACTAAATCATACGGCATTTACACTATGCAATATTTCATGAAACTAGCAGGAAAGCTTTGTTGTTTGTTGGTGAAGCAAGAGCAGTAATCAATATGGTATTGCTTTAATTTTGAGGGGATGTTACAGCTGCTTATGTTTTCTTTTTTTTTTAAATAACACATTCGCTGCAACTTAAATAAAGAATTGAAAAAAATACCTCAAAAAATTGCATAGGCTAAAGCTGAACTAATTCAGTTTCTTATATTTTTTCTGTTAAATGTACTTTCGGTTATCGCTAAATATTCTCTTGAAATTTTTCTTTAAGAATCCATTTGTTTGGCTGCAAAATTCGAACTGGCTCACAGTTGAGGAAATGTTAATTATATCCGCACCATTGATATAGGAAGATCTTGGTTGCCATTTCGTATCACTTTGGCGGCAGGTACCCTTTGGGCAATAGACAGCTGAAACTATATCTGTTTTATGTTTCGAATGTTTTTTTTTTTTTGGTCAAACTTATTTGAAAACCATAGATCACTATAACAGATGTGTGCACCAAAGATATCAAATATCCGAACCAAACAATATTTTTAAACATTCTGGCCGTTTATTTGATTATTCGAGCTCACGAGTAATTATTCGAAAAAGAGTGCATACACCGGATACAATTTATTTCCTAAATAATAATCAGAAATAAAAATCGCTTGAAATCAGTTAAAAAATAATTTTCGATATTTAAAAAATCCGAACAATGAATTTAAAAAATGTTTGAACAAGCAAAATGATTTGATGCCTTAATTTGAAAATACATGATGCTACTACTTGAAGCATAAAAAGTTTCTTACCAACATTCCAAATTTTTTTTATTCAATTATTTGAGCCATTCTGTATGAAATTTACAAATATTAAAACCTTAAAAAAATGTTTGTTTTAGTTACCACTGCAATCCCAACGTTGTATTTTTACAATTTTATTGATATCATATAGTCAGGGTAAAGGTGTCCATTGTTTTCTTCGTCTAAACCCAAAATAAAAACCAAAAGATTAGGATGAATTAAAACTTTCTTCCTGCAGCTGATGCATTTTTATTTCCTTACGAATATTATTGATATTGAGACCTCTATGGATACTGGAATTTTTATGTACCATGGTGCACACGTTATTGTTCGTAAAATTTTAGACTGCCTCCTTAGTAATTTTCCAACAATAGGAGCTGATGCTGACGCCCCCTAGTTGGACGCCGCGGCGTACAGCACCTTGTAAGAAAACAATATAAAATAATTTAAAATAATATTGGCTCGAGTACATTGAAAAATAAATTTTGTACAAATGTATGTGGACCACATAATAAGTGAGCAGATTGTAGTATAAATGAGCTTATGTCAAAATAATTTTAATTAATTTAGTTAATTTTATTAATTACTTAAACAGTTCAATAATTTTCATACAAATTAAATTAAGGCGCAAGGCACTAGCGCATTCATACTTCATACCAATCAGTATGATACTGAAACAGCATCTACAGTATTGTGAGGAGAATAAACAAATAAGTATAACCACATGTACATATAAATCAACTAAGAAATTCTCTTCTACCAATAAGATCTTCTGTTTAAAACAAGCGGCGAAAATTGTAAGTTTTGCTTAGAATTATTTTCCCAGTAGCAAAAGGTGATTAAATAGTAAAGATAACTAATAAAGATAAAAGATAAGATGCAGACAAAAGTTGGAAAAAAATATAAGGAAAAATTAGAGGCAGGCATGATGTTTTGGCCGCTGCCTCAAAAGACATGGACTAATCTTGCTTTCTCTTGCTTATTTGGGGCCTCGTCAAAATTAATTTCAAGACGAAACACGGATTGGCAGACGCTATGCATAAGAACTCAAAATATATATACTTTATGATGTCGGAAAGGGATATTGTAGAAATTCGGAATGACAACCTTAGATATACGCTTTTTCCAACTGGTGTGAAGGGTATAAAAAAGAACTTAAGACAAAATTCATTTAAATACAATAATTTGTCAAATGATAACTTCAATTACTTTTAGCAAAATTATACGCCATTAAATAACAATAAAAACTTCAGAATATTTTCAATACTTTGTCTTTAAGTTAAAATGAAAATATTAATAAAATTTCAATTTAGCAAAATGTCATAATTGTTGACATTTCATTTCCTGTGAAAAAAAAACAATTTTACACTAACACGCGACAACAAAACAATAACGAAGTCGACAACAACCTTATAAATTATAGAAAAAAATAGAATTCACAAACGTTCGCATTGAAAAAAAAACAAATAAAAAGCAGTTCATATTAAACAATACTCTAGTCAGTCGTAACTTCGACATATCAATTTCAATTTTCCAATACGGACAACCTTTTTTGCTGCCATTGCTGTAACTGTCGTTGTTTTAAGGCACTTTGTTGGCAAAATAAAATGAATAATGGTTTCAAGGTGGTGAAACAACTCAACACAAAAGACAAACAACTACAAAAAATGAACAACTAAAATAATATTTGACTTCAATATTATCCGTCTACCAACAAAATTACCAACAACAAAAGAACAACAACATTATATCTAGTGCTAGTAAAATACCTTTAACTTCAACTAAAACCTCTGACTTTCTATGGTCATAGATACTTGAAAATGAACGACATAATAATGTTCTTGAATTGTTGTAGTTTCAACTCGCCTTTCAGATTGTTCTCATAAATCATGCAAATTGTTGGAAAAAGTACCAACATTTTTTAGAAATCTATACCCTGCTATTATTATGGTGAGGCAAAATTTGGCAGTAAAATAATTATTAATCAGCTGACGTAATATTTACTTCCTCATGCCTTAACACTTAGACGACTGCAGCAACACAACTACCACTATTAGATTTCTAGATTCATATCAATTGTCCACAAGCACTGCTTCCTTTATCCCCCATCTCATAACCTAGTTTCCTGTTTCTGGCGCAATGCATTGCAAAATAGGGGTCGTCTCCTGAGTGCTGATCCTAATAATAAAATTATTAATAAGAATTTCATTGGCACCACAAACATCTCTACTGTCGCTCATGAAAATTTAATACAGCCGGTGTTAACCACCACAACAACGATGGTCGAGCACCTGAGATGGTATCAAATTAATCGTCCGCATATAAACGTTAACAGGTCGTTAACGTTAAATCAGTAAACGCCAATTTTGTGTATAACAATTGTTGCAAAAAAAAAACCCGACATCGAAACAAACAAACTTAAAATCATATTTCTTTAGGACGGTAATTATACATTAATTATATTATATTCGAGAAAGATTTCGTCAGGACTTTTTATATGTCGTAGAACAAAATATGGATGTAGATTAAACAAGAAAACTCAGCAGTTTATTTTTCAAACTTTTTATTACTGGCACAGTAAAACAAAATATGTTTAAATTCTAAACGTTAGACTTACAGTCTTAAAAGTTTGGCTTAATATATCAAATTACAACCATAAGGGCACCCTTTAATTTCTAATTTCAAATATTTATATTTGTTATTATACTTTATAAAGTAATGGACCTTCTGTTTAATTTTCAAGAGTTTGTCTGTAACGGTTTCAACGATAGGGTCATATAGGTCAAATTCTTTCAGTTATAGGAACACTCTTTAATTTCCAATTTCAAGTTTGCTACTTTTTATAGTGGACTTATCAATAAAGGTTCGCGGTAAATTTCATTCAACTGTCTTCAACTGTTCAAAAGTTTGGTCATATACATCAAATACAGCAACTATTGTTACACCCTATAGTTTATAATTTTAAATATTTATACTTCTTAATGTACCAGACAAAGTAGTGGACATTCCGTTTAAAATAACGGTTTGTATATAACGGTTCGAACGTTAGGGCCATAGGGTCAATTTACTTTAAATATGGGATTACGCTTCAATTTCTAAATTCAAGTTTTATACTTGTTATTGTAGCGGAATTAGCAATACAGGTTCTTTCTAAATTTCAGCTGTCTACAAGAATTCAAAAGCTTGGCTCCATACATTAAATTACATTAACTATTGGGACACCCTTTAATACTTGTTATTATAACGGTCATAGTAATCGACATTCTATCCTTTAACTTTTGAGATTATGAACTGATTTTAAAACGAACGCATAATCTATCAAATTACAAAAAATTTTCAAAATCGGTTCAGAAATGACTAAGTTCTGCAAGTTCAAAAAAAAAACAGCATTCAGTCGAATTAATAACCTCCTTCATTTTTTGAAGTCGGTTAAAATTGTAGATTTTTGTCATATCATTTCACAGCATGGCCACTCCGATTTAAAGCCACTCTTTTGTGAGTAGATAAAATACACCTAATACATTGAAAGGTTTTTTTACCTTTATAATTAATATTATTTTCTTATTTATTAAGCACAAGGTCAAGTTTTAAAATAAAAATATTGATTTTTTTATTTGTTTTTTTAATATTTCGCCACAGCGTTGGGTGGCATCTTCAGGAAACAGGAAAGAAAATAATTAAAATTATGTGTTTTTAAATACAAATTATAAATTTAAAAAGACACAATTTTGTTTCCTGTTTCCTGAAGATGCCACCCAACACCTAATATAATATATATATATATATATATATATATATATATATATATATATATATATATATATATATATATATATATATATATATACATCCAGATGGACAAATAGACAAATACGGATTTACAATACGGATTTATTGTCAGCCCTCGCTGTAAGTATCGATGGCAACCTTTTTGGACTTTTTATCTACCTACCAGACCAGTTTTGTTATATTGAAGGAGCTCAAAGTTTATACCGAGATACTGCGAGATTCCATTTTTATTTTCCTCTTCTATTTCTCATCTCAATGCATCCTCTTCATAGGGTAACCCAGGCTTTTTGGATACATTTAGTACCATACATTTAATAAAAATACTTCTACTTCATCTATACCAAACCCATTCTGCAAATCCCAAAAAGAAATTTTCAAGAATTAAAATTATTCTTTTGTTTACCCGTTTTAATCTGGTAAAAATCATATTCTGCGTGTAATAATATGACCACACTCCCAGAGTTAGTACCTTTAAACTTTTTCCGGCTAATGTTTTACCCTTTTACCTGCTTGTGTTTACAGCGTTCCTTCTTTTATCCGAATTTGAGTTATGACTGTGGGTACTGCTGAAATACTTTTTATACTACCAGCATGTTTCTTGAATGTTACGAACTCAAGGCCGTAGTGTACCTCATTAAACACATGTGTGCATTCAGAGCGTGTTCCATTTACATACTGTTGTGACAGTATTGCAGCAAAAATATACATCTGCCCATATTATTTTTACACAGATAAGTGTATGTTTAAGCTAGAAATCGACAAGATTCCAGGTATAAGGAGAGCTGTTATTGCATAAAAGTTGAAACTTCAAATAGTCTATATTTCATCGCTCAGATACACGACTTAAGTTCACTCCGATGCCACAAAGCCGATTACGATTCGCAAGAGGCACCTGGAGATTAGCTAGCTTCGAATTCCTTATACATTTCATGTTCGGAAAGAATTTTTGACCCCAATATTTAGGCCTGCATTTTTGAGGAGACATATAATCGAAGAGATTATTTTTTAAAGACTCTTCCTTGTCATCTTCCAAATAGCACTTGAGCTTTCTTTCAATAGGGGTTCTTAAGCGTGCGTTTAATCATGTAGTGCCCCACTATAGATTCCTACTAAAATCAATACCAAATTCTTTCTTTTCCTATCGAGTGACAGCCAAAGGATTCTGGATAATCTGCAAGTAGTGATTGCAGACCACCCACTAACTATTTTATATAGCGCCCATTTGTGAAATGTGTTCGACAACTAAGCCAGCAGGGTATTGAAGTTGCTACTTTCGTGTCGTGTTCATGGAACCGTTCCTCACGCACTTGTCGATTGTCTTATTTCTTGATGCACCAAAACTCATACTGTCCTTACTCTGTTTCTTTCAAGTAAGGCAAGAGATTTAAAACAAGCTCCTGTTCACATTATTTTCACCAAACTTGCATCGGGGCCATAATAACAGCTAGAATATCCAGAAAAAAGTCAACAACTGACGATGTACGTTTTGTTAAAAAGGATTTCTGATCTCGACCCGTAGCCTCCTTAGAGCTGAGCACAAAGGCAAAACGGCACTGTGCCAGGTTTTATAATTCTTCTTCTACTCATCACTGCTCGTTATAATAAAAAACATAAACTAACAGAAGTCCAGTTTCGATCATCACAAGAAGAAAATATAAGTTGACTTCCACTAAATAACATCTGACAGCCTGTTCCCAAAAAGCTTCTGAACAAATATATTTTACAAACCAACGTTTAACAGCAATATTTCCAATAGATTCCTTTAAAACCTTAAGCAAACGACTGCTGCACTTGAAAGGACAAATAGAGTCGTATTTCACTTTTCCATCCCATTTTTGATAACGTAATAAAATTATATGTAAAAAGAAACTGAATTTGATTTTAATCTAAATTCATTAGTTGTCATCGCAACTTTCTCTAATCATCTTATTGAACAAATAAATTTACGTAGAGCATTTAAAATGAAGCATAAACTCATTGAGTTTAGATGATTATATGCACTATTTTTGATCTCCATTATTTAAAAATTATTTTTGTACCTGCATATTGTGTTAACTTTATTAACTTTTAGATTGGAGAGTAATTAAGAGCCCAGCCCATTTGTGTGCAGTTTTTTTTATTTATTTTGAACAATTGCAAATAAAGTCTTTTCTTGTTTGCTTGCTGTGGATGATTTTACAGACATTTCACAGAACTCAATTCCGATCGAAAGTGGTTTCAATTCCGCGAATTACTTCTTCAGAAAAAGAAAAACGAAAAATTTCTCCTATATAAAATAACTTTTAAATTTTACTGTGGAATTTAGTTTCCTTGAGATTTTGTTATTTTATACTTAAAAGAAATGTTTTTGGCTGACTTAAGCAACCAGCGAAATACGTATCGATACTTGCTTTTCCAACCAACAAATAAATTGTATTTTTATTTTAAAATGTTAATGGAATATTAGAATTATATAATAAATAATATTAATTTTGTTATGTTTCCTTACTTAGATTAGCCTTGTTGTTTGCTTTGGTGTGCGCAATATTACCACATTTACATTCAAGAGTGAGATTAAAAATTTTTTTTTTTAATAAATAAAATCGATCGGAATTGTTAATACGGAATTAAAAGCACTCCGATGCGAATGTATGACATGTCTGTTAGTATCAAAAAGTTAGAATGATATATTCGGCTATGCCGTATCTTTTATACCCTTCACGATGTATGTAAATCTAGTTTAGTGAAGTTACTCCAATCAAAAATTAATTAAACGATAAGAAAATAAGTAATATATAAAATTTTACATAAAAGTCTTACTGGCTCTCAATGGATTAAGCATTTTTAAGAAACTTTATCATGTCCTGAAAGATCTCTTCAAAAGCTAATACATGACGACATCTTCAAAAATATGTTGCACAATCAAACATTTCTATGAAAAGTTTAAAAGCCCATAACTTGGCAAACATGGGCGAGCGTCAATTTTTTCACTTAATGTTTTTTTTTTTCTTTTTTTTTCATTCTCTATCGCTCTTTATACATATTTGTTTCCTCATTGTTTCAAATAATATGAAAAATTAGAAGCAGGCGAAGGACATGGAGTGATCTTGCTGATTTTTAATAGCAAAATTTTCGAAACTATGTCTGATCGATTGGATTTGAATTTTCTCTAACTCATCTAGTGTCTTTGCAAACTTGATTTCAACAATAACATGGACGGACAGATGGACATCGCTTAATCGACTTTGCTATGCATAAGAACTCAGAATATACATACATACGTATGTACAGACATAGTCATATATATTTACACAGATTAAAAATTTTAGAATTTTTAGTTAGCAGAAAAATTTTGCTGCTATGTTAATAAATAGGCGACAAGAAAACTTCCTAATTGTAATCCTCAAAATGTATAGATTTTGCTAGTTTAAAATTTTTAGCAATAAAATTGATAGTTGTTGAATTAAAACACAAAAGAAGACAGCGCCTCATATTTCAAAATTATTTACACAAATTTATTTACATTTAAAAGTATTTACACAATTGAAAAAACATTATAAAACACCAATAAAAAAACAAAAACGATTAGTAGCCAGATAAATTTCCTTTAGCATCTATAGCAGCTTGAAGTCTAGCTGGAACAGATGCAATCAAATTGCGTACAAACTCGATTTCTAAGCTGTTCCAGATATTTATTATTTCATCAATAGATTCCTCTCGTTTTCGGCCCATTTGGATAGTTGTCTGCTTTTTTATAAATGCCCATACATTCTCTATTATGTTTAGATCTGGACTCTGGGGTGGCCATGGAAGAACATCTTGTCCAACTCGATTTAAAAACGTTGTTGGCAACCATGCTTTGTGGCATGGAGCATTATCATGCTGCAAAATCCAATTTTCATCAAGTAATAATCTCTGAGCCGAAGAAAAAACATGGTCATTCAAAATATGTAGATATCCTGCCTGGCTTAGAGTGCCTTTTATTGGTACAAGGTCTCCAAATCCATTGTATGAGACACATCCCCAAAACATTACTGAACCCCCGCCGAAGCGATTAAGAGGTTGTACTGCTTTATGCTTCGATCCTTTGAAAAGGTGCATATAAGTTTATCCAAATGACCCTTAAAATTGAAAAGAGGACTCATCCGTCCATAATACATTATGCCAAAACTCCATTGGCTTATGGATATACTCCATGGCGAACTCTATACGTTTTTTTTTTTTCAGATATGTCTATTACTTTTCTCACGACATAGGTCTTTATATCACACGTTCTTAATCTTCTCCGAATAGTGGATTCACTTACAGGTTTTCCAATGATGTTTTCTGCCTCTGCAGCAACTTTAACCGGACTTGCGACTGGATTTTCTGCGAATATTTTAAGAATAGAACGATCTTCTATTTTTTTGTCACATATTTCCTACCAGTTCTGACCCTATTTTGTAGGCTTCCATAGGTTGCTTTCTTCTTTACTAAATTGTATACTCTTTTCCGACATATTCCGAACTCTTGTCCCAAGTCTGATGCCGAGGAACCCATTCCAAACTTCGTTGCGATCTCAACTCGCGTTTCAACGGGAATTTCCTTTATTTTCACCATTTTAAACGCTTTTTTAGCGACTTTTGTATAAATATTTATTTTTATGCAATATAAATTTGCTAACTATCAACACAAATGAGGGTTTTTTTAAAAGATTCCAGCGTTTTTAACTTAATTTCACGAATGTGTAAATATTTTTGACCGACAAAATAAGTGTGTAAATAATTTTGAAATATGAGGCGCAGACTTCTTTTGTGTTTTTAATCAGCAACTATCAATTTTATTGCTAAAAATTTTAAACTAGCAAAATCTATATATTTTGAGGATTACAATTGGGAAGTTTTCTTGTCGCAAATTTATTCACATAGAAGCAAAATTTTTCTGATAACTAAAAATACTAAAATTTTTAATTTGTGTAAATAGATATGACTATGTCTGTATATACTTTATGGGATCGGAAATGGATATTGTAGAAATAACAAACGGAATGACAAACTTAGTTCCCAATTAGGCCCAAAACAAATTTACAAATTCAAACTTAAAATTTGAAATTTAAAGTAATAAATCTGAGGTAAAAGGACATGATAACCATTTAAAAGTACACCTAAGTCTGCTTTTACACGGTAGATTGGTTCCAGAAGAAGCCGTGTAAAAAAAAAAACCGTGTAAAAAAAGACATTGATCTTATACAAAAATGGGTGATTTGTTCCTAATCTCTAAAACCTATTAAAATTAGTGAAAAACAAGAAGTTTTAAGAACAAGAATTCATGTTTATTTTATTAAATCAAATATATAATGCTTATTTTCACAAGCATAGTAATTAATGATAAAAAAGATATGCACTCTAATCTTAAAAGTAATATAAATTAAATGTATAGCAAGTTCAGGAACTAAAAAACTATGTTGTGAACGAAAAGAATAGGTTATTAAATTTTTAAGGTAAAAAATAAAATAAAATAGAATAAGTGATAATCATAAATACAACAACATAAATTTAATTGCTGTCGTCATCAGTTATTCGCATTCGCTTGCTTCGAACGCGTATACATTCACTATCATCGCTGGAATAATTTTGAACTGGACTTTCTCTTGCTCGTTCGGCATCTACATTTTGAAAAATGAACTCTGTTATGAGCCGTTGTTCCCCAATTCTTGCTACCTCTTTGTATAATTCCTTGTAACGAGCCATACAAGAATTCAGCTCACGTTGGAATTGTGCAGCTCTTTCGACATTGGGATCATTTTTGACGAAATGGTGTCCTAATTTATTTGCAAGTTGAAGCCCTTCTTGAATTAAATTTTCAGTTAATTTTACAGGTTCTTCGCTATCACTGCTTTCTATAACATCAGCATTCTGTGAGGCAAAATGTAATATTTCGTCTTCGCTAAGAACTTTATCAATCATCAGTTCATCAATGTCATCAGATACCAAGTCATCAAAACCCTCCCCACCAACTGCGTGTGCTAAAGCAATTATATTGGGATATTCGTTTGTATTTTTCTCCACAGGATTTTTACTTTTTACACATTCTGGCCAAATTGCTCTCCAACATCCGTTTAAGGTTGATGGTCGTAAATCTGACAATGCTAAAGCAGCATGTGTAACGCAATCTTTGATAGAAAACTTTTTCCAGGCATCAATACTGTTAGAGTTTTATCCCTATCCAAAGTGTCCAAAATGTACTGGAATGTTCGTTTGATATAATAAGTTTTGAATGTTGCGATAATTCCTTGGTCCAGTGGTTGGATTAGGGATGTGGTATTTAGTGGCAGGAACAAAACTTGTACATTTTCGTGTTCTAACTGAGGATGCCCGGGTGCATTGTCTACCAACAGAAGAACTTTAAATTCTAAGCCCTTTTCATTCAAATATTTTCTAGTTTCTGGCACAAAATATTTAATGAACCATTCTGTGAAAACTGTAGTCGTCACCCATGCTTTTTTATTGGCCATCCAATTAACCGGCAATGTATCAAAATCGACACCTTTCATTGCTCGAAGCTTTAATGCACGATTGATAAGCAGGGGCTTTAACATCCGATCTCCAGAAGCGTTACTGCACAATAAAAATGTGACTCGATCTTTTTCAACTTTAAAACCCCCAGCACTTTTTTGCGATTTGGCCACATATGTTCTTCGCGGCATTTTTTTCCAAAAAAGACCGGTTTCGTCAGCGTTAAAAACCTGATCTGGACTGTATCCACCATCCGCTATTATTTTTTTTAAGTTTTAGTTGGTATTCTTCGGCGGCTTTCTGATCTCCAGAAGCAATCTCGCCCTTGATTTGTATGTTATGAAGCGCATGCCTATGGAGAAATCCCCTCATCCAACCTGTGCTTGCAGAAAATACGTAGCTCTTCTCAGCAGTTGTTTGTGTGGATGTAGACGGTTGTTCGTCTTTTATCATTTTATAGAACCTTAATGCTTGCTGTTTGATATTGTTTCCGTCTACGGGAATTCTTTTTTGGACATTTTCCTCCAGCCATATTATGAGTGCTTTTTCCATTTTTTCTTTAACAGCATCTCTAGTGTATGATGAAGACTTAACAGATAGGTTCGTTCCAGAAATCACCGATTGCCTAATTGCAATTTCATTTTTCTTTATAGTTCTTATTGTGGCTTCATTTAAACCGAACGTTTTACCAAGAGCAGTTGAGCCTTCTCCATTTCGAAGGCGATCTAAAATTTTAATCTTGGTTTCCAAAGAAATTGCCTTCCGTTTTAGTTTTATATCTGACATTTCCTTTTAGGGATACATAAAATATTTAACAAAATTAAAAAACATAAATAACTGAATAAATACAAAATATTTTTTGGCTTACCTTTTATCTTAATGCGTTAAAATTAAATTTAATGGAAAATCAAATTTGCCTGCAAAAAATTTCTTTACCAAACACGTCTTATTGCATTTACAGTTCACAAAATATTAACACGTTTCAATTGCTCTGACCAGTAAATTTTATTGTATGCACATAAAGGGAATTCCCCTAAATTAGTGCTATTCACATTTGCTTTGACCAGTAAAAATTGTTTGTACGCGCTAAAGGGGAATTCACTTAAATCTTTAAGCTAGTGTTCGCAAACTATCGATACTATCGATGGTTTCAGACTTTTTTCTTTCATAAATACTTTTTTGTGATATGAACATACTTCGCAAAAATTAAATTTGACAAAAAAAATTTAAGTACATAAAATTTCAAATCGTGATAAATGGAATAAAATCGTGTAAAAAAATTAAAAATATTCAATTTTCAAACCGGGTTATATCAAAACCGTGTACAAAAAGACCGCGTAAAAAAAAAAATAAGGTGTATTAAATTATTTTGTTTTCAAATTTAGTTTCACTAAAAACATCGCCTGCTTAATTTTTCATAAAAATATTTTTATTTTATTTTTAATATCTGTTAAGTTTATCACTATTTAAACAAAAGATTTAAGACAGAAGAGTCTTTAAAGATTACGCTGCTAAATTTATGTTAATTATTGAATACTACCACAATTTATTACAGGCCATTTCACTACTAAAGGAATCAAACACAATTAAAGTAAATAAAAATTAAAAAATTTCAAATAATAAATTTTCATATAGAATTACAATTTTGGCGAAAAAACAGACAGGCGAATAAAAAAATTTTAAATATTCGGCCGTATGCATCAAATAAAATTACCTATGGGGACATCCCTTAATTTCTAATTTTATACTTCTATTAGCAGACATAGAAGTACACATTCTGTGTAATTTTTAGCAGTTTAACTGTAGAAGCTCAAAATATACGGCCATAAAAGTCAAATGACATTTCTTTTGGGGACACCCTTTAATATTTAAATTTATTTTTATTGTTTTTTTTCTTTAATTTCTGGCACTATGTTTGTTTTAATATAACCAATCTGTTAGCATGACCTTTTAATAAAAAAATTAACCCAAAGTCGGTTTAGAAATGAATGAGGAAAAAAATTTGGCGAAAAATAATCTTTTTTTAATTTAGGTTAATAAAATATATTCTTATGTATATAAACATTTATGGAAAGGGTATATACATATATGTATATGCCACATCCCCAGATGAGCTGCAGAAAATTTATGGCCACCATTCTCTTAGACACAGTTTCTACATTGGTCCATTAATGGTGGAGATATGTTAAAAAAAAGGTAAGCGCTTTCTTTCCTTTATTTGTTATTGGTTTTTTGTTTGTTTTTTATTTCGTTTTGACTTTTCTGTATTTAAAACCGAAATGTCAGAAAACTTGAAAATAATTATACGGCATTTACACTATTAAATTCTTAATGAAACTATCATAAAATGTTTGTTTATTATTTAAGCAAAAAAAAATATAAATAAATAAAAACTACCAACTATGATAAAAAAATTTAATAAACGGGTAAGAAAAATTGCTGAGTTTTTCACCACGTACTACTTATTCACAACTGACCTATGCTAGGATCTGAAACAGTAACCTTTTCATTTTCTTGTTATTTATTCATGTTGGCAATAGTTTTTCTCATACACCAACGCTATATAAATTGGTTTTCTATTGGACATCCTAAAAGGTTAATAATTTAAACTTTTCATCTTAGATTCTGTTGGTGCCCTGCCCGGATGATGAACATTCACATCTTTTGAAGATTTTTTTATTTACTATTTTGAAAACTGCGATTGATTAAAGAAGATTGTAGCGAACCAGGAAGTTCATATCCTTCTGGTGGCATCTAACTTTTACTGCTCTGTATAAAATTAATAACGAACTTATGTCTAAGTGAAAAATAATAAGTCATTTAATATTTTGATTAAATACATCTTACATTTATTTATTTTATTAAAGTACAGATATTACATTCATATCAACCAAGTTCAGAACAGATATTCATTAAAAAAAAACTTTAAGAGATTTGCCAAAGATCAAATATTGACAATATTTTTTAGCACTAAAAAATAAAAAATAAAGAAAATCTTTCACATCTTCAAACTTTAGCCAATATTATCTCATACAAATTCAAAGATAAATTTTAAACCATCGGTAAGTGGTTAAATAATTTTAAATATTTTACTAATTTTGTTTATTAAATTAAAGGATGTTTTCCAATAAATTTATAGCCTTTTTACTTAAAAACTTCACTCATAAAAATTAAACATAAGGCAAATCTATTCTAATACAATTAAACAAAATAAAAAAACAAGATAAGTGGTCTTTATTAAACTTAAATGTGTGGTCCTGAGTAATTAGACTGATTTGCTTTTTGAGAAGTAAAAATGAAACCGTTTCTATTATTTGAAGGTACTTAAGGTGATGATTGCTTTTTTATGTTAATTCACATTTTTAAGAAAAAATTTTTGACAATAGAAATAATTTAATCAAACAGCTTGAAAATAATCCTAAACTACTAAAGCTAATATTTCCAAAAGAGCTTCTCTAACATTCTTACGTATTTTACTACAAAACTAATTATTTGTACTTATACTCAACTCTTTTGGTTACAACTAATTTTTATTTCTTAGTCGTTATTGTTGGATTCCTAACAGACTTTTTAAATGTCTTGTTCATTTTCTGACGAATCTGTGGAGCTATCGGAAGTTTGCCTTTTTATTTTTTTATTCTTTGGTGGTGTTGAATCTTCATCATCAGAACTGCTTAATGTGCTGGTCGAAGAAGATGATTCGGAGCCGTCACTATCACTGTCAGATTCACTATCTGACGAAGAGGAGCTAGTGTCAGATGATGATCCAGAATCAGATGATCCCGATTCGTCAGATGTCGAATCTGACTCGCTGTCGGAGCTAGATGAAGAGCCACTGGATGAGCCAGACGACCCATTGCCTGACTTTTGTTTTTTCTTTTGCGGTACTATTTCTGTTTGGGTTGTTACAGCACAATGGTTTTGTTGTTCGGTTTTTTCCTGAATTTTCTTGTTTAACTGCTTCGTTCGTGAGGTGCGATGTACATATTTGCGTTTTTCTTTACACTCATAAGACCAATGTCCAAATTCCAGACATTTTTGGCAGCGCACACCATTAGGAAAGGCAGCTGCTAGTTTTGCATTTCTGTAATTGGATTCGAATTCAATAATGTTTATTCTGTGTGGAAAACTTGGGAGATTGAATATACCGTTTTTTAATTGAAAGTTTGCGTGCCGCTAATCCCACCAGTGTCATTATCAATATTCTACGGAAGCGCCTGCGGGAATAAATTTTGCCGGTTTAATTGTTTACACTTTGGAACACTATTTAAATGACATATATTGTTTCCCGTCAACTTTTACTAAAGGATATTTATAAGAAATATGTATTTTAATTAAATTTTCCTTATTTTGAGCAACATACACAACAACAATAAATGTATTTCATAGCTTCTTTGACAGTTGTATTTTGTTATGAATTGCCAACCGGACAGTGTTGCTATCAATGCTTATACAGTGGTATAATTGTCTAAAGTTGGTAGTAATTCAATAGTAAAAAACATGAAATAAAATAATGATGGGTTGCAAAGAATAATTAAAGAAATGCTCATAATATCATTCCATTTTTTATATAATCCCATTACTTTAAAGATCCTGCCACTTCTCTTATAGATTTAATTAAGAATACAAACTAATGTAATTTGTATACATATATTTTTGAATATATCATTAGTCACTTAGGTTTAATTTTTTATATTACTATGAAAAATGTTATATATATATATATATATATATATATATATATATATATATATATATATATATATATATATATCTATTATGTATATAGAATACTGTATGATATATAATAATATATATATATAATAATAATTATATGTATATATAAAAAATAAAAATTTGGTATCTTTTTTAAGTTAATCTCCGTTAATTGTGCTTTATTCCTTGAAATGTAAATAACAATAACAGCTAAATTCGGGCTAAGAACAAATTGCGTAATTGCTAATATTTTACTTCTAACACTTGAATCTCTAATGCAAGTCGAGTTTCATATTTGCAACTTAAAAACTGAGTATTGTTTACCTTCAAGCCTAAATTAGGGCAACAATATTAAAATTGAAAATGCTGTTGAAAACTCCCAAAAAACAAGTTAAGCTGTTATTGTTTGTGACCACAGATTAAACACTTTACTCTTAATTTGCTCAAATCGAACGTTTTCTTACTTGATATCCCATACGCTTTAATTACTTGATTTATAATATAACACGTCATAATATGTTTCTTCGAGCTCGTTTTTTTTTTCTTTGCAACACTGTATTGTGTCTCGGATATTCAAGTTCAAATTTGTGTCATATGTCGATATTAGATGTTTTTACCGAAAAAAAAATACATTTAAATATACTGGCCCATAATCATAGTCACACAAAAAAGTAGTTTCTTTTAGAAAGTACTTTAATTTTAAAACCTATTGCTTTAAGTTGAACCAGCTTTAACTTGGTGAAACCTACAATAAAGAAAATGTTTGCTTACAATGTGTAACAAAATAAATTTAAATAGATTATTAAGCTCTGGTCAGTTGTGTTAATGTTTTGTAGAATATATAAAATTAAATTTAAAAATATACTCTAATACTTTTCAACTTCTAAAGTACACTTTTCTTTGAAGTTCTTTTTTTGCGTCCTATAGACACGTAAAAGTATATTTTAGAGATAAAACTCGGTTTTAAGTTTAAAACCAACTAAAGTTCCGACTTTATCAAAGCTATTGTGTGACATATACTTACATTTTAATTTTATATACATATGTTTTTTATTTTTAACAAAAAATACTAGCAGCCGATCAGAGATGGGCAAACATTTTTTTTATATATGCCAGCCAGTAAAAAAATATACTTTATTTGTTTCTATGATTGTGGGCCATTAATTTCTTTTACTTGGGTGAATGAAAAAAATAAATGCAAAGAAACATTTTTGCAAATTGTAAAAAGAACGGATTTCAATATAAAAACTTGAATCGTTAGTTTATGTCTTAGCATTGTTTTGATAACGTCAATACTAAGGCAGTTAAAAACAAACTTGTTCTAAACTTAAAACTGACTTTTACCTTTAAATATACTTTTACGTTTCTATAGTAGACAAATACTTTCGAGAGAACTATACTTTAGAACTTGTAAAGTATATTGTTTTAGCTACAAAATTGTGTTAAAAAGTAAATATCTTACAATACGAAAATCAAAAAATATTTTAAAAATATAAATTATTTTCTTCCAAAAATAAAATAAGGGTTTTGGTTCTTTTATCTTAAAATCGTAAAAGTTACGTTACGAATTCATCTATGAAAAAATATGTCATTGAAATAACAAAAGATTGTCAAAAATTCGTCACAATTGTAATTGGTTTGACTAAAATCGAATTGGAATGAATTTAAAATACGAATTACATTTCAGTTTTGCAAAATATTAACTCAAATATTTTCAAATATTTCAAAATAAATGCAGTGTTCACTATATGGCTATAACTCATAAACCAATACAGAGACCATTTATACATAAAAACATTGGTATTGACGTCACCTTTCATATGAACTTTGCAGAAACGAAATTGGTTCAAGCATTTCAGAGAACAGAAAACATATATATATATATATATATATATATATATATATATATATATATATATATATATATATATATATATATATATATATATATATATATATATTATATATATTAGAAGATTAGAAAACTTAGTAGAAAAACATATGATTTAAGTAATTCAAGGGTTGAAATCTATGGCAAATATTTTTTATGCCAATTCGAAATTTATAAAATTTGTTGTATGGGATGGAAAATTTTGTATGATAAAATAATAACATATTTAAGTTATTATTTGGGTATTTTTTTATAATTATAAATTTCAATAAATATATAAACTATACAGAGTATACAATTTTGCACATCTGGAATTAAGATAATTAGCTGCTTTGTGTCGTTTATTACTTCCTTTTTTTATATTTAAAAATAACGGTTCGTTTTTATGGTTATTGAACACAACATGTTTGCAAAGCCCTACTTTATTGTCAACATAACATATGATTGTCATGATTAAGGGTGAAAAATGGTAGATAAATAAAAAACTGCATTTGCAAACAAGAAATATTAAAGAAAAATCTTACTAAAAACAACTGCGTAAAAAACAATAAAATTAAAATGTTTTGTTGCTTAAGAAGCTGCTTAAACGGCAACATTCATAAATCAAATGCAATTGTTAATAAGGTTCGGGAACCTGAAATACATTTGGATGCAGCACATATGGGTGAGTAGCCTTCAAATCAACCAATAGGTCAACAATTGTATTAGAAACTATTTGTTTTTACAAATAAAGGTACGGAGGTTATTTTACTTTCCAACTATTTGCGTATAACTGGGGCGGGAGGGTGTTTAGCCACTGCACCTTTGGTTCAATCAAAATCTTATTTCGAGGTGAAAATTCAGCAAAAAGGAATTTGGTCAATTGGTTTGGCCACCAGACAGGCGGACTTGAATAAAAAATTTGGAGGCCTTGACAAGGAATCGTGGTGCCTGTGTTGCGACAATGTGACCAGACATAATGGCGTCGAGTACGGTCCTGTAGTACCTACAATAAGTGAACCGAAATTACAAAATGGTGGCAGTGAATTTATACTTAATGGCTCAGCTGTTCCTGGATTAATAGGTATAGAAGATATTGATGAGGATTTGTTATTGACTACCGGTAAAAGTGAGGGAGATTTGGTGGTAACTACGGACGAGAAAACAAAAAGTGACAATGGGAGTGTACCACATGAACCAATGCAATGCTTTCCTGATGAAGGTGACATTGTTGGTGTTTCATTTGATCATATTGAACTAAATTTCTACTTAAACGGTAAAAACTTGGAAGTTCCATTTCGTAATGTTAAAGCAAGCACAGTGTATCCGGTCATTTTTGGTAAGTTTTACCACAAAAATCTAAGCTTAAAGCAATTGTCTATTAAATTTTAAATTTCTCCACAGTTGGTAATGGAGCAGTACTAGATATTATTTTGAATAATTTTCATTATGCTCCTCCGGCTGGTTTCGAAAACATCATGCTCGAACAATCTCTTCTGTAAAAAAGTTATAATTAAGTTTTTGTTTTAAGTCATTATTTATTAATGTTTTTTTTTTTAAGGATAACATATTTTTACAAATATAAACCTCTAGTCTATATTTCTAAAAAATTTATTAATTAATTTGTATGTCTATTATTAATATTATTTTAATTAAGTTAAAGTTATATATTTATTATTATTAAAAAAAGAATGGAAACGTTTTTTCATTAAAAGATAATCAAATAAAATAGTTAACATTCCATTTTTTAAATGTTAGTTATACTCTTACTGTTGCTGTAAAAAGTTTTTAATTCGACGACTTTATAAATTAAAGCCTGTAATACTTAATATTATAAAAAGTACCTTTATTCCTGGCAGACTATAATAAAATTATTATAATAATTATAACAAACTATTGAAACTATGTGTAAGAATTAAATAAAACCTAAAATAATAAACTTCAGCCTTGACTTTATTAAATATTATTTCAGTTCGTCGATCTCACTTCCTTCATTTTCGGAAGGCAAATAATCGTCATCTTCATCATCGTCTTCTTCTTCTTCAAGGTCGTTGTATTTCTTATGCGTTAGTGGAACTAGTAGTGATTCTAAGGCAAGCGTTTGTTTATTTATATTTTCTATACCATCCATATCAATTCCAACATCTGGTTGTTTTATATTTAAAGGATCTTTTTCGGATATAAATGGTGTTGTATGTAGCCTTATGGCGGCTTGAGCGGATGTTGAGGGCTGATCGTCTTGCTGGCTTGCTGTACAAAACTCGATAAGACTAGATTTTAAATGAAGTTCTTCTACCTAAAAGAAGAAAATATTTCAAAAACCAATCATCTGCGTGCTTTAAGGTTGTTATTAAATATTGCTTTAACCTTTAAACGGTTCAAGTTTTCTTATTTGTTTTATATATTTATTTTAGTAATACTAAGCCTAAAAAGCTAAAATATATATTACGTAGCCTAAGTAATTCAAAAATATCTTAAATTAAATTAACATTTGATTCATTAAATTTCATATTTTTAAAAATATTCACAACAAAAATAATTTTGTTCATACTAATTATTAAAAATCCTGAAATTATTAGTAAATAAAAATACGTTGAGGTCAAGAGTAAGAATTTAAAACATAAAATATAATAATAATAGATATTTTAAGAGTTTCACTTTAAATGCATTATTATTATGAGAAAAAGTTCGGAGTTCTAATAGAAGACAACTCTAAAGCCGGGATATTCTAACAATAAATAAACAAGTAAATGAAGATCTTAAAATGAGAGGTATAATTAAATGAGAGTTTCTACTTGGGAAAGAAAAATTAAATTTTATAACCTTATGAAAGAAACATAAGCTACGAGCATTTAAAAAATCATCAAAAGGACAACCTAAAAAACGATTGACATAGTCAGATATATGATCCCTTCTACGTATGTTGTAAACAAATCGTACAATAGAGTTTAATAATCTTTCCAACTTGTTACTACAAAACCATTCGCTCCCGAAAATACTTCAAGTCCATAGATTATTTACGACTTTAGAGTAGAATGTGCTAACATTATTTTCGATGAGTTAAGAGCCAAGTGGTTCGCTTCAGTCCAACTCTGCAAATTAGTAAGGCAAGAATTTATATTATTTTATAAAATTTCATTACGTTCTCTTTCACCATTCAATATTAGAAACATATCATCCGTAAACATAAAGGGTAGGCAGTCAAAGGGAATCACAACATTTAGTAAATCATGTGCCTAAAACTGACCCTTGAGGTACACCAGAGTGTAGATGTCTCCTATCAGATTCAACACATTTCACAGCAACAATTGTGACCGGTCTGTTAAGTTAAATAATATCAATTTGCAGGCAGAATTAGAAAAATGTAACCCATAGTGAAGCTTATTAATCAATGTCGAGAAGTTTATGGAATTAAACACTTTTGACAAATCTAATGCAATAAGTACACTAAATTTATCATCATTTACATTTTTTCTTACTGTATCAGTGAAATTTAGAAGGAGGGAAACATTATTTAGACCCTTACATATCGATATTTTGAAATTCTAGAATGCACAAAATTCATCATTTGGCTTTTAAGTACATGAGTGCTCAACCACATTAGAAAGTGCAGAGAGAATGGAGATTAGTCTTAGAGCGTCCGGCGATTTAAGTTACTATTGTCAGGTATAAAATAATGCCTTTATAAATACAATTAAAAATACATTTAAAAAAGTTTATATATTTTGTTTAAAAAAAAAACATAGCAGCCAAACATCTAAATATTTTATAACTTTTTAAAATGATGAATTTAAGTCATACACGTGAAAAACACTGCTTAATTTTTTTTTTGAAATTTTTAGAAATTTATTTAAGATAAATTTTTAAGGAAATTTTTAGATACATAATAATGGCTAATAAAAATCAATTTTTTCAATTAATTTTACTTAAATATAGCTCTTTTTATATTTAGTACCTAGTTAATTTTTAACATGAACTCTTTCTGTGCATATAGAAGTATTAAACGAATTTTTTTGAAGATCAAGAAACAACAGAGTTCATTATAAGTTATAAGAATCAAAAATTTCTCATACAACTGTTGATAGGACGAAATGGAACGCCATTTATGTTTCATTACATTCTGTTAGTTTTTACCCATTTATGCTCGTAATTATTAATTACCTTTAATTCATTTATACTTTCATTCACTTTGGCCAGTAATTGTGTCAAAATATTTTCCACTTTTACCAATCCCTGTTGTTCCTTTTGTATGGCTTGTGCTCTTAATTTTTGTGCCCTTCCTCTCATGTTGTAATTATTTATAAGCTATTCAAAGGATAGTTTCATTGAAGTGCAATATAAACAAAATATAAAACAGAATTAACAAAAATATTTTCCGGATAAAAAAAGAAAACAGCTGTTGATGTTGCCACATATTTATGAAAAACAAATATAATAAGAAATAAGCGTAACATACTTGTAGGATGATAATTTAAATAAATATCGGTTATGCATTGCCAAATTGTTTACAGTTGGCAATGAAGTTTCCTGACAGAGTTATTTATACATCCTCGCCTAAAAATTAACATTTAATATACTTACATATTTTTTAAGAATAGATAACGGCAGTGGGATTTAGTCCAGGATTATGAATTTGCCTACTCTGAATTACTAATAGTTCCATTCTAATTTATTTTGAACCAAACAAACAATTAGTTTTAAAGGTAAATGTCTCATAATTTGTGGTGAAAGCTGTCATTTTGCATTATAACTTAGGCTTTAGCCTCCCTAAAAAGTGCTCAAAAGAGCTACATACATATGTATGTGTGTATGTCTAAATAGAAAAATATTTTTCCTTTTGGATGCATTAAATACCACCCGTATACATTTGATAACCACAATTCGTGACTTAAATAATACCCTTCAGCACAAAAAGTTGCGTTTGTAATTTTTACAACATCCATTTCTGACCCCATAAAGTATATGTACATATATATTCTGAGGCCTTATGCATGGCGATGTCCTCTGTCTGTCCGTCCGTGCTAGTGTTGAAATCATCTTTGCCAAGGCACTAGATGAGCTAGAGAAAATTTAAATACGCCAATCGATCAGACATAGTTTCGAAAAATTGCTATTGAAAATCAACATGATCGGTCCATGTCGCTCAAGGCAGTCGGCTAAACACCACGTCTGCTTCTAATTTTTGCTTATCATTTGGAACAATAAAGTAACTCCAATCAAAAAACAAATACATTTATGGAGCGGTAGAGAATTAAAAAATAATAAAAACATCAAATGAAAAAATTGGCGTTTGCCCATATTTTCCGAATTATTGGCTTCCGAAATTTTCATAAAAGCGTTCGAAGAGATCTTTCTGGAAACACTGAAATTTTTTAAAAATGCTTAGCCCATTAAGAGCCGATGACATTTTTATGTAAAATCAAATATCGTACTTAATATTTTTTTTTTATATTTGAATTCTCTATTACCGCAATATATTCTTTTTTGATAGGAGATACTTCACTATAACTATACTTACATACATATAAGATTCTCTAACAGTTCATGCTTCGTCTTCCGTCAAATGATTTTTCTCCAATCAAACTTTAAAATTAATATATAAAATTATCGTGTAGGGGTGTTTGTGATTAAACTCCTCCGAAATGGCTCGACCATATTTTATGAAATTTTGTGTACGTATCGGCTAAGAATCTGAGTCTGAGAATCGGTCAACATCTATTTTTCATACCTCTAAACGCCCTCTCAGGTAGGCCAGACTGCTGGACGGATCTTCTTGAGATTTTCACATAATATAATAATAATGATTAATAAGATACTTTTTTCATACCCCAAGAGACAATTTATGCCTCACCCAAATAACGTCAAGACTTTGATAAAATTTTAAACTAAGATGGATCTGTACCCTAGAACACATATGGGTTACGTTTTTTTAATGCCCTCAGAGGGGGCGGTGCAACGTTTGCTAATTGTGATATAAAAGGCTTAATATTCATTATACAGTTTCTGATGTCACAAAAGTGCAAAATAATGAATTTTCGGCAGAATATGCGTAACATTTAGATCTACGATTTTTACGAAATTGGGTTTTTACACAAATATATTTCTCCACAAAAGTTTGTGTAATAGAATAAAAAAAAACAGTTTTAGATTCCGCTGTAAAGTTGACATTATGGAAATTAGAGCCTTTCTACATGAGATCAACGATATATGCGTAACTGTAAGGATTTTAAAAATATGGAATCAACGTGGCGCCCAAGAGACTTCTTCAGAAGCAAAAAAAAAAAAAGGTCGGTCTTGTTTTGATTTAGATAAGGAAGAAAACATATTCACTTAATCTTTCTTTTTTGAAATAAATAATAATCGTTTTGCTTTTTTTTGTGATAAAATCTATAAGTTATAATGAAATTTAATTTTTACAGAGTCTCATGGTTTCAAGAGGGAGGGGTATTTGGCAAAACATCTGTGATCTTTGCTTTTATATAGCTGGTGCAACCAGCAGCGTGCCAGATTCCCGAATACTCATACTACCTCCTAATTTATAACCAATTTGATACTAGCAGTCGTTACATAAATGACGCCCAAGCAGGAAACAAGCAAAGCAATGCCGGAAAGTTAAAAATAGACAGGTTTTCTTGTCAGTTTTTTGTTTTAGTACTGAATTTTTTAGTCTTCATGAATTATCATGCTCGCTTATGTTGCGGGCAGAATGTGGTCATGAAGTTTAGTAACTTTTAATCTTTTGCTCAAGGTGTTGAAGGAGAGTAGAGATACAATTGTAGAAGGGTCTACTCTATAATATTAATCCATCGACGTTGTTAACAAATTTTGTTTTTCACTACAGCTTATCGCCAGCTCTTGAAATACAAGAAAAAAATGTTACCAGAAAATCATACGTAAGAAAAACAACTTACAAAAGGTCTGTTGAGTAACTGTACTAGCAAAAACTAGCAACGAGAGAGTAAAACGGAAATTTTCAAAATGATTCTCCCAAATGTCAAAATGTAAATAAACGTTTTACTAGAAAAAATTAGCAAGTTAATTGTTGTAGCATTAGGAATGATGTCTTACACTTAAAAACTCAACAGTCTGACCATTAAATAGTAAAATCTTTTTAAGTAAATGTACATGAGGTTTTTTTGAATGTAATGTTAGCGTGCTACTTCGGGGTGGAGTTAATTTACTGGACTATGGTACTTTCATTATATATTCTACTCTCCCATTCATCAATACAGATTTACTGTGATTAGGGGTTCGAATCCAGTGATATTAGATATTTTGCTTTCTCCTTCAGTATCCAGTTGATATATTTTGTGTGTTTGAACCATTTCTCGGATTCCATAATTTATTTAACTAATTCCTTGATGGATATTTGATTTGATATGTCATTCATAAAACTGTCGTTCTTCCAGTATTTGCATTTATTTCACAAATTGTATAATCTTTTAAATGAAATCTTTGCTAATAGCAACCAAAATTTCCATGACCACTAAAAGCTTGAGTAAAGTAAAAGTTAAGAAAACTATGCTTCCTCTGTACAAAATGTTCAAGGTGCGGAATAATTATGAACCTCCACCTTCCTTTTGAGCTATTATTCTACAGAGCTTGCCATTGTTAGAGAAGTCTTGTTCTAGCTTGTTCCTTAATGCTTGAAAGTTATCTGTTTGTAAACCCATTGGGGGTTTTCACACAAGACTAATTTTTAATCGGCACAACTTTTGTTCTTTCGTATTCACACTAGACTAATTATGTCGGCATAAAATTGTGCACGTATACACAGCTTTGTGTGTGTTAGTAATTTCTTTGTTTATTTCACATTTGCCTTTCGTTCGTTAAACACGTACATAAATTGCGGAACATACTTGCGGAAATATGGCTGAAATAATTGATGATGAATTGGCAATAATTTTGGGAGGAATTTCTACTGGCTGTAACTTGCAAGCTGCATCATCACTCCTAGAAGCTAAAGATTTCAATTAATATTTTATTCATAAGAAGAAGATGAAGAAGATTTTAATTAATATTTTATTCATATTTGACAAAAAGTTCGTTTTCAATTTTTTCCCTGTAAAATACATATAAAAATCAACTCAAATTAAATTTAAACTTAATTTCCCTTAATAAAATATTATAAGAAAATTGAATTCAATCATAATAAAATTCCTCATTCATGTATTTATCTTTACGCGTCGATGGATGACTAAACACTAAAGGCCGGGGCACATAGAATCCGTAATATGTTAAACTTTGACAAATTCAACTGACAAGTAAGTTAAAATACATGTTTTCTTATGAGCGTTGTCACAATCAATACGTGTCCGTCAACACAAAGTACGAAAGTTGGTCGACTTTTAACTTTTGAATACTTTGACAACTATCAACTGCTCCTTCTTCTCTGTTTTCTTTTAACTCTTGCTGTGTTTCAATTGTGTTTTGTGATTTTAATAAAACAATTTTGGGGGCAAACAATAAAATACAAATTTATTTAATTTAAAAAGTGAATAAAATACAAATTAAATTTAAAAGTGAATAAAAATAGAGAGCAAGCTTTGGTTTAACAACCTTCAGCAAAGTATTCATTGTGCCAACCTCATCCGTCGTTACTTTGACTTTAGTTGAATCTTTAAAAGTTTAACGTATGACGGATTCTATGTTCCCCGGCCTTAAAAATCGCTCTGCAAAAAAAACGCAGAACCTGTGTTTTCATAGGTGAGGATGTGTTAGTTTTGTTCTGCTTGTGCGGGGTTGAAGCTGGTTGAAAAATTGTGCCAACTAAAAACCACTCTCTTCACCGAAAAAGCCTACAAACTGCGATTTTATGCCAGCACAATTAGTCTTGTGTGAAAACCCCCATGTGGTAGTGATTTTCACTCTTCACATATATGCATATCATGAAACGTACCAAAGTGAAAAAATATGTATATATTTAACAATAGACAAGAAGCCACCAAACTGATGTCAACTAAAAGAAAAAAATTTAAATGCTCTAAGTAACCAAATAGCAAATATATGTTTATAAAGTATTTTACATTCTTTTTATTTTTATTTGATTTTCAAAATCTCTTATGTTGTTAAAACGCATCATTAATATAATTTTTACAGTGAGTTCCAACAAACGTTTTTATTTTTATTTAAATGCATAAAAATTTACATTAAAAATAATCTAAACTTTTTACATGCGTATAAATTATTTATAATTTTACATAAAAAGAACACTGTTCTTATTGCTATTGTTAAATTTGTACCGAAAACATTGTTTCATCACTAATTTATTTATTTTTCATTTCTTAAAAAGCGAAAACACCCGCAAAGCTAAAGAATGCTAAACAAAATGTCTGCTGTTAAAAACTTCTTCGCTGTGTACTCCTCTGGATTATTTAAAAATAAATAAACCCACAAAATAATAATGGTATAACCTTCACCTCAGGTAGAAAGAGGGTTTAAGGGTAGTTTGTGTCATTCCGTTTGTAATTCCTGCAATATCAATTTCCGACCACGTAAAGTATATTCTGAGTCCTTATGCATAGCTAAGTCGATTTTGCAATGTCCGTCTGTCTTTCCGTGTTAGCGTTAAAATTAACTTTGCTGGGGCACTATGCGACCTACAGAAAATACGCCAATCGATCAAACATAGCGTCAAGAGATCGATCCATTTCCCTCGAGGCAGTGCGCTTAACACCACGCCTGCCTCTATTTTTACATATCATTTAGAACATTAAAGTAACTAATCAAAAAAAAAAAAATAAATAAATAAAAAAAATAATAAAAAAATATGTAGCGCTAGAGAATTAAGAAAAAAAGACAACAAGTGAAAAATTGGCCCTCGCACATATTTTTTGATCATAAAAAAGTTCAATTGTCAATATGGTCAGTATGGATACCATTTGAAGCCTTTTGAATAGATCTTTTAAGAAATCCTAAAATTTTTAAAAAATACTTAACCCATTAAGAGTTGATTACATAATTCGTACTTAAATTTTTTTCTCTTAATTTTGAATTCTCTGTCACCGTAATATTTGTATTTCTTTTCATAATAGCTACTTCACTCAACTATATTTACATATATGATGAAGGATAGAGATGGGATCATGAGTAACTTTTCACTCATGAAAGCTGACAAGAACGAGACGTTTTTGCAATCCACGATTACGAAAACTCATTCTCACGACTTACAAAATTACGAAAACAGATGAATATATTTTTAACGATTATAATTTATGGCAACAATCCTTAAGTAAATAGAAGACAGTGAAAGATTATTTGAATATTAGTCACAACTTTTCTAACGCATTTACAAATACACAAAAAATCGCGTTACTTCAGCACTTAGCAATTCGAAAATGCGATTTTTACAGTGCGTTTCGAAGTTGGCTGTTTGTAGCGTTGTGCTTTACACGCTGATTTAGGTGTGTCTGTTAATAACAAATTAGTATTGTGCAATCAAAAATGCATTTTAAGTGACAGTGTTGCACTTACTAATAAACCTAAATTAGCGCGTAGGACGCAAAGCAATTCAACGCATGGCTTTTACGTTGAAATGACAAACCTAAATAAAAGCGCAAAGTTCTGTTATGAACAGTAATGTTAACTTATCATGTTTAATAAAACCCCATAAAACGAAATGCAAAACATTGATAAAAACGCTAGATAAAGCCGAAAAAAGCTAAAATGTCGTTACTGTTTTACAATGAAGTAAGCAAATAAGAAAAAATTTGTAAACAACAGTAGCTTGCAGCCAACTTCTCTACGTTACGCGCTGTCAAAATCAAAATCGCTTCATATATTTTGTATGTACATGAGAATTTTTGACAGGTAGATTGCGTCTTATGCGCTAATTTAGGTATGGCTGTCAGACACATGTTTTCTTGTGGTTTTTCTTACAGCCAAACTTAAATTAGCGCCCAAGACGCGATCTATCTGTTAGATATTCTCATGTACATACAAAATGTATAAAGCGAACCATTATAGCGCGGCTTCAAAGCTAATTGGAAAATCCGATTTTGACAGTGCGTTAGGGAGTTGGTTGCTTCTTAGTTTGTTTTGTTTTACCGAGTTCACTTACGTCAATTTTTCTGGCAAAAATTCTGAATTTTGTGAAAGAGAAAGCAGTGCAGAATCATTTAATTTCTCGTTTTTTCACCCACAAAATTCAAAATTACTGCAAGAAAAATTAACGTGTGGGAACTCGGTATTTTTTATTGTTGAAAAGTAATGACAATTTTTTTATTTTCACGGGAATCTAGCGATTTTATCTCTTTTTTATTTCTCTACAGCGGATTTTAAAAAATAAAATGAGTTAACACTCGCAACACAAATTTGACACTCTTAATTACATAGGTATGACATTTCAGCGCAAAAGCAATGGGTCAGTATGTCTTGCGCTTTAATTAAGGTTTGGCTGTTAGAATCCAAATGATGTAAATATAAAAAAATATATATTTTTTTTAATTAATTGCTTTAATTTAAAATTTTTTAGTTAGTTTTAATTAAAATTTTGTTCGTTAATTTTTATTAATTAATACAAACGTATGTAATAAAAAAGGTATTCAAATAGTATTGAGCCAATAAAAATTTACTAATTTTATCACATTAATACAAATTATAAAACTTTTAAAGACCCATTTATACCAAGTTAACTTCTATCATAATTAATTTCATTCAATTTTTAAAAGGAAAATAAGTTAAGCTTAAAGCTCTCAAAAAAATTTTAATTGTTTTTCTTTTCATAGAAAAAAAATATATTTTAATGGCCCAAAATAAATAATATTAGCATTACAAATAACTGACTCAAACTCAAAGAAATAAATTTTTTGTTAACTGTTTTTAGTATGGCCCAGATTTAAATTTATTTATTTCATCAAAACGGTTTATTTTCATATGTGAATATGTTGATTAAACAATAAAATTTTGTATAATTTCATTTTCAGGCAATAAATTTCGATTCACATTGAAAAAAATCGAAAGCTAGTTCAATTCCAAAGAAATTAATCATTTTGTACCAAAGAACACCTTTCCTCCACACTGTCCTAAAAAAACGAACGAAATTCATAAGCAGACCAAAGTCAAAATAAAGAGTTAAAAACAACAACAAAAAGCTAAAAAAAAAAATAATGTTACTTAAGAAGTTCTTTATTTTTCCCTTTCTTTTCAAGAATTACAAAATATTGTGTAAAAATAAGAATCGTGGCAAAATAAAGTTAAAAAAAGAAGCTCAACTCATAAACAAAAAGAAGAAGAAGAAGATGATGATAGCGATAAGAAAAAAAGTAGCAGAGGGGAAGAAAACGCCAACGCAATAAACAATGGCGAACTTTGAAGTTGCTAAAACTTCAAGTACAGAATCTTAACATCAGCAAAAACAAATAACGGCCAAAAGGCGAAAAAGAAAAAAACAAGAATCTAGAGAATGTATAACTACAACAAAAAGAAAAAAAAAAAAAGAAAAAAACCCACAACTTTTTTTGTTAAAGACTACAACACAACAAGAAAGTCGTGGCCACCAACGTAAAACACTAATTAAAATAATTTCAAATACACTCTGATTTACTTCGACTTAAAAACGAGGGCAAACTGATAAGTGCTTTTTGTTTTTCTCAATTCCGAGCAGAATCAATATATTTTAAATTAAATTTAAATAAAACGACATCTATAAATTGCTTGCATTTTATTTTTAATACAACCAGCGAAAAACGTATCGATACCTGCTTTTTTTTGTTAATGGGATATTAGCATAATATAATAAACAATATTCTAAAAAGTTTGTTTGAAAAAAGTGTGTAATTAAGCAGAACGTTGTTGCGTTTCTTGTTTCTAATTTTTTCGAATGAAATGATTGTTATTAGATCTGTTTTGTTGGAGTAAGTTAACCGAGCTTTCTAATGAGTTAAAAATTGTTGAAAATCTGAATGATGTCAGACTCATATATTTTATCCGTCAATTTTTTATTTAGTTATTTTAATTTCTAATAAACTTATTTCTACAAAGGCGGACCGTTAATAGAACTTAATAGAACTTATAAGTATTTGTATAACAACCGAGTCAAGCTAAAATTTCGATATAAATTTTGTTTCAAAAATAACAATGACAAACTAATAAAGAGCACTAACAAACGTGGTGTGTTAACAGAACAGCAGCCGCGGTAACTGCATCTGTAAAGGTTTCTGCGTGCTTGTTAAACATAAGATCATGAGTTCGAATCCCAAAGGTTGTTGAGTATAAAGAAAAATAATTGTTTAGTTGAAGCAATGAATGAGTTGTTAAAAGGCGAATAAATATAGAAGAACAGTTGAAACCTACCTTCCAGCGTAGAACAGGTAAAGGCTACTGTAATTTAGAACATTTAATTAAGAAATCATAGTGTGGCAGTTTCGAAGGAGCCTCCAGAAAAAACTTAGTTGGTAAAACTGGGAAACGTGAGTTCCAATCTGAATAAAGCCAACACGAAGTAACACGCACCTATTTGCTAAAGAAGATATTAAAAAATGGTTCCGCAGTAACGGAATAACGTACTGTAGATGAATTCGTTACTTTTTTAAAGCAGGTGTTTAGTAAACAAAAGATATTATGAGCACAAAAATAGCCTAAGCGCAGAGCAAAACGGCCAAAAGATGAAAAAATTAAAGTCGAGGAACTCGTATTTGAAAAGTGAATATCATAATATTATAATTAATATCGATCATTTATTATTGAACACGCATTTCGTTGTAAAATATTAATAATTTCATCACATACTTTTAAGATTTTAATAGGTTTAACATTTTTAACGTTTCATATTTTAAATTGGCAAAAATTACAATAAAATTTTAGTACCTTGGAGGATAGCTAATAATGATGTTTTTAGCACTCTTCTACAGAGTTGCTAAGTCCGAAAAAAGCACTTTAGAATTTTTTTTTTTTTGGAAAAACTTTAAAAGAATTTCTTGAAAGCTTTGTAATTTGTTTTCCAATACATTAAAAACATAACAAAATAAGCCACGCTGGTTAATTTTTAATGAGTTAAAAAATTGAACAATCGAAATAAATTGAAACTGAATTGAAAAAATGTTTTGATAATAATAATTTAAAAAAAGAAAGTTTAAAATGATTATTTTTCTAATAGTTAGTGAAGTATCGATGAGTATATCTATTATATACTTCAATTAGAAAATTTAAGTTTAAAAATTAAATCCTGTTTAAAATATAATTTTGTTTCTTGTGTGGATAAAAAATTTCAAGGGTTTTAGGAGAATTGTTTTAGTGAGTGTTCATCATCAAATTACCCTCACTCAAGAAAAAAATTATTTCTGTAAGAATACATGATAAAAAATATCAAGGACGTTAAGAAGAAAATTGTGAAATATTGAATAATCAAAATTACGTTCTTCTGCTATTGATCTTGGTCAAGTTTTTATGGTGCAAAGCAAAAAAATATAACAATAATTTATTAGCGAAGCAGTTCGATAACAACAGTTTTAAATATTTGATTTTAAGTCACTTATAAAAAAATTTATATCCAATAACTTGCAGATTAATTGTGCCTTGGCAAGGGGTAATTTTTTAGTTGAGCAACTTTTTCTAATTAAAAAAAAAACTTGAAATTTTTAATAATTCAAACTTTTTTGTAAAAAAAATTTATAAATAGTTTCTTACTACTACTGGTATTTTCTTTAGCTCATTAAAAAGCAAAACAATTTTTGGCATGCCTTTGTACATAAGAATGTAAGATTTTATTTAAATTTCTTTGAGCCAAGTCAAAAGGGAGAAGAAAAAGGAGACGACGTTGGTGTTGGTGCTTAAATTATATTAAACAAAATGTAGGTCAAATCATAATCATCAAAAACAATGTCATTATCATAAGCAATGTAATCATTGTTGATAAAACTCATACGACTGGGTACATTTGGCAACATCGTCATTATCGTTATTGTTGTCATGCAATACCACCATCAACAACAACAGTATTATGAATGGTTGGTTACTTAATTTAATAGAACAAAACTCTCTCACACCACTAACACTTAGTTAAACACACACACACACACATATAGATATTTGCTAAAAACGCAACACTAAAAAAAAAAGACGATGAACATAATGGCCCTGACAGTAAAAAACAGTTATTAATAATTTACTTATTTGTTAACAAACTTAAATAAATTTTACTTTTCATAAATTTTTTCATGTATTGTAGGTAAAGAGGTTTTTAGTTACGCATGCATGTACTCGAGTAATTAAATGTGAGTGTATGAAGCGAAGGTGTTATTTTATGCTAACTTGCAATAGTAGTGGTGTTACCACAATGTGATTGTGTAGTTAAAATTTACTGTCTTCTTTGTTAATTATTTTTATTTAGATTTCTGACACATTCAGATGTTATAAAATTTGAATTCAGGTCATTTGTTATTATGTCTTAAATTATTCTTCATAAATTATGAATAGAAGTGCAAATAGAGTGTATGTAAATTCTAACATCAATATTAAGTAGGCCTACAAAAATAAGTTAAGCACTTTTTTTGCTTTTAAATATTTTTAACAGTTTCCTAGAAATAATTTATAGTGTAAGCGCAAATGGTTATTATTATTATTATTATTTTACTAATTAGTTGAAATAATAAAGCAAGATAGTGTTGCAAACAAATTTTCTTACAGTTTTATTGCGGGCATTTGTGTCTTAAGTCTTTCGTTTCGTTTAAAAAATGTAATGAAAAGCGTTGACGAAAGCTGTAAAAATTCTTGCAAAAAGCCGACTTCTAAACAGACAGAAAGGCAGATGTCCATTCGAATATAAAATTTGTAATAAAAATTTTGTTTAAGTTTCATTTCAATAAGACAAGTCCATTTACATCACCATTTTTTTTTAACTTAAAATTGTATTTATGTTTGATATGTCGTGTTTAGCAATACTGTAAAAATTTTAACTGTTTACCTTTATCATAGTCGCCATAGTAATACACGATCTGTGTAAATTCAAACGTGTGTCTATAGTGATTCAAAAGTTAAGGCCATAGATATCAAATTACGTCAGTTTTGAGACACCCGTTAATACTTTCACACTTGAAATTTTCAACATATAATGGCACTGCACTGCAACAATTTAAAAGATACGGCATATAAGCCAAATAATGTCACCTATGGGGACACCCTTTAAAATTTTATGTGGGTATGTAAAGGTTCAAAAGATATGTAAAAGTCATGCGTGCTGTACGGGGGCATCCTTAAAATTTTTAAAATACGATCTTTCTTTTTAAATGAGATCAAACTATTAGCAACATATTTCAATTAAAAAATTTTGAAATCGGTTTAAAAAAGACTGAGTTTTTGGAGCACAAACATAAAAAATCAGAAGTCAAATAATTGACCAAAACGACGAAACAAATTTTTTTTAGTTTATGTATTCCGTTCCCTTTAACTTATTTTGTTTTTCTTGAAAAAATCAATTGTGTTAACAACTGTCTGGGCGGCATGTCAGAATGTCTTATTTCTCATGTGTAGAATAATTCCATTGTTAATACTTAATTATAAATTGCAAAGAAAATTATAAAGGAAGCTCCAAATTAAGTACTAAGCCAGTGGTACAATTGCGGCAATTTTTAATATTAAGCAAACGTTGTACCCCTTTTACCGTTATCTTTATTATGCGCCATTTTTCAAACTCATTGGACACTGATTTGCTTGAAGCCGAAACAGGTTGATATTTTTAAACTCGTGACGTACTCGATTTTACATAATCATATTTTGGATTTAATTCATAAGTCAAGTGCAGCCACATTTGCACTCACTTTGTTTTCTGGACAGTAGAGTCGATGCCATGGCGCAAATGGTTGTGAACATTACTTTGTTTGAAATAAAAACCTATTCTGGTTCGCTACGCAAAAAGGCGATATATTTGTGTGCTAAAGAACGCGCGAAAAAACTTTATACTGGCGGCAAGAGCTTTTTGTCAATTATTAAAAAAGGAAAGAATAATGCTACTTCCTCAATTCTGCATATTTTAAGGGTTGATAAAATCAATAACGACCCGGTTGATAAAGCAAACCTCTTGGCTGAAAATTTTTGCAAGTAACTTTTACTTGCCAAAAAGCAATCAATCACTGCCTGCATGGAAAACACTATCAGTAACTATGCCAGATATATTCTTTCGAGCACGAGCAGATAAAAAGGTTTTAACGTATTTCAACAAAAACAAGTCACCTGGTTCGTATGGAATACCAGCACCGGTCTTAAAGCAATGCTATTCAACGTTGGTGCGTCCATTAGCAAAACTTTTCATGTTGTACCATGTTGCTGAGTTTCCATCATGTTAAACGGTTGCTGATGTAACACCAATCCCTGAAAACTACCGCCTTAATTGCAAATTGCTCTTCACTTTCCAAAATAGTAGAAAGTGTGCTTAATTTTCATCTTGTGAAATATCAGGGTCCAACAGCTTACTTAGTGACCAACACTAAGGATTTTTTAGGGGACGCTCTACAGGTGTTTTACTGGTGTCAATCCTTTCACCATTTCGGCAGAAGTAATATGGTGGCTTAAGATATTTCCATGACGTTTGATAAAGAGTGGCGTGATGCAAGTTATTGCTTTTGGTGCCGGTGATAGCTTCTTTCGACTTATTATATATCGAGCTTTCCTAGGGATCGTATTATACGAGTTGTTATAGATGGGATCTCAACAAATGAGTTCAAGCTAAGTTCAGGGGTACCGCAAGTTTCCGTCCTTTCTCCTACCCTATTTCTTATTGTTCTTAACGACAACGTTAGATTTCCAACCCTATCTGTTCTTTCGCAGATGGCAGTAGCATATGCCATTCATATTCATTTCGCGATGTCCCAAGCCTTGCAAAAATTGGGGCTATGCGAAACCACATGGACGCTAGTAAAACCCAGTGCTCTGTGCTTTTGCACAGACGCTGAATGTACTACCACATCTGCAATTTTGAGTGATATATATGGGCATGAAGATTCGATACAATGTTCAGTGGAACAAGCATATTTTTAATGTCGAAAATGAAGCATTCAAGTGCCTAAGTTTTTTGAAACGGTGTAAGAAATACTTCACTTTATCTGATCTCCTTATCCTATCTATATCACCTTTATCAGACCGAAGATGGAATGTATGGGCCGGTGCTACAAAGACAATTTTGAAGTTACTCGACCGCGTGCAGGTGACAGCGAAGAAGCTTATCGGTGACAGTAGGGTATCCAGCTCTTTTGACTCACTGAAGTATCGACACAATGTAGGGTGTGTTTCAATGTTTTAAATGTGCTCTTATGAAATCAGGAACTTGTTCCTAAAAACCGTAATTTCATACGCCCTTCGCGCTCTTCATCAAGAGCGCATTCCTTTGTGGTCAATTGGTTAATAAATCTCACTACGCGTAATAGAGAAAATTCGTTACTTGGTAGCTGCAGTGACTGTGCACTGCCTGTTTGAGGTCCAATGACTTTTGTAAAAGCTGCCAATATGTAGGAGAAGAGAAGATGATTTCACTTCTCTACTGACTATGCCCCGTCGACTGCAGCACCTTGGGCACCGATATTAGAAGTTTTTCCATATGCTGTCATTTCAACTGAACAGGGTCAGTCCATTCTTGAGGAGCTGCGGATGATTGTTTAACCCGCTATCTGTTGGTCACAAGCGGGCTACCTGTTAACGCTAACCTACTATGTAGCTTGAACTACGAATTTAATAGTTAGTTCTATAGAATCTTAATCAATTCTATTAATTGCATTGTTATTTTCGGTTAAGTTTCGGAAAAATTTTTTCAATTTATCTTCTTTGTATAATTAATACCTATTTATTTACAAATCTCATTTATTTTATACTTTTAAACATGTGTGACATATAGGCTGTGTGGACATTTCACTTCCTTTTTTAAATCAATTACAAAGAACTATTATTTAAAAGTGTTGACAATCTTAAAAATATTACAACTGTTAAGTCCGACAAAAAAATTTTATGGATGCTAAATATGAAAGAAAACAGAAATATTTTGTTAAATTAAAGTTGTGCCAACAACAACAAATTACTCCATATTATAAAATAGAATGATCAAAGATTTGTCAAATATTCAAATGCCCTGAAAACATTAAATAACTTTAAAAATATTTAGAGAAAAAACTCTGAATCTTAAAAATAATTTTACTTTTAAACATGACAATCACATTTGTTTGTTTATTTGTTGTTAGTTTTTTTTTTTGTTTTTCAACCACACAACAACCCACTTTTAATCTCATTTGGATATTGTTGTTCTACTGACAACAATAACAAATACTCATGCTTGTTTATATTTATTTTTATATGTATTTGTTAACAATTCTTTTATACTGATTCACTTTCATATGTGACATGACTACATTAACCACTGTCAACTTTTTTATTTTCTTCCACTTTTTATTGTGTTGCTGTTTCATTCATTTGTATAGTGAAAGAGATTAAAGTTAGAAGGAGACAGTTGAGAAAGCACAACAGAAAGAGTTAAACGGTCAAAACGCTTACAACAATAAAAACAAACCTAAAACAGTTAAGAATCGTCATATAGATGGTAAGACAAACGAAAAGACAGTTAGATATGCAAACAATGTACAGTGGTACAATTTGTAAGAATTACTGGATGTACAATTTTCAAACAAATGACGACTTTAATTGTAAGTTGTGAACTTAAATGAAAAAGGAATTCTTAATTAATAATGCAAGTGTTAATAGTGATAGTTTCAGAGATTCTAAATTTATCAATAATTCTACAAAATAAAATAACGGAAAGGTAGGTATAAAAAGTAATAAATTTTAATTTGATTTACAAATTTAAAAAATTTTATGATTTAAAGCATGATGAAATTTAGAGGAAAATGTTATAAAATAAAAAATTATTTAAATAAAAGTAACGCTTAAGAGTAAATTTACCGCATAGTAATGAAACATATTCCCTAACTTCCTGAGTCCAAGTTTAATTTTAAAAGAATAAAAATAGAAAAATATCCCTTTTTTCATATGCGCTTAAGGCTGAACTCCACACGAGATTTTCGCTTTCGTACTTTTCAAGGCATTGTTTTTGTAAAAAATTATTTTATAGCAATAATGCTTTGAAAAATATAAAGTCATAATTTTATGTTGAATTAAGAACATGACTGATATTCTATTTCCAGATTTTTGTTGCTGATGCAGTAAAACAATACTTATTTAAATTCTAAGCGTTTGTCCTTAACTGTTAAAAAAATTGTTATTAGGGCACCTCTTAATTTCTAATTTAAAATACTGGTACTTGTTATCATACAAGATTCAGTAATAGACGTTCTGTCTGAACTTCAAGTGTTTGTCTATATCGTTTAAAGAAGTCTTATAGATATATTTCGTAAGCTATGGGACAACATTTCATTTCTAAAATCAAAAGCGCTATTTGTTGTGGACATCTGTCTAATTTCTAAATCTTTCATATAACGGTACAAAAGATATGCCCATACGGGTCAAATTACACTAATTATTGGAGCACCCTTTAATTTCTAAATTCAAATTATATACTTATTATTATAGTGGCAATACAGGTTTTTTGAATATGTCAGCTATTTGTCTGTAAAAGAAAAGTTTGGCCACACACATAAAATAAATGAACTATTGGGGCGCCCTATAATTTATAATTTTAAATAATTTTACTTGTTATTATAGCCGTCAGAGTTATGAGCATTCTGTCCATTTTAAAATGATAGGCCCCATGTGGACACACCTTTTTTTAGATTTATTTTTGTCTTACTTTTTGATATGGGGAGATATAATGGAACGCAGTATTTTAATTTTAAGGTGGTGCACTTTGCGGTTTATGGTACATGAAAAACCATGTAATTTATTAAAATATGAATTATTTTTAAAGCGGGTTCAATCTGCAGGCATTTCTGTAAAATTAATTTTTGTTATAACAGATTGATGTTTAAATTTTTAATTTAAGTTACAATTAAAATTGTCCATATTCTTGGTTATTTATTGTGGCTTGGATTAAATGGTTTGTTTTAACTGATTATAAGTAGTGAAATAAGAAGTTATTTTAATGCTTTCCTTTATTAAAATATGTTAAATTAAATAAATAAAAAACAGTTTTTTTTTACTGTTTTAGTACGAATTTTTTGTGGGTTAAAAAAATTAAATTTATTTGTTTTTAGATATTTTGTTAGTTATAAGCTCAACATTCAAAAATAATTTAAAATTACATTTAATTTAAATAAAATTTACCTAAATAATATCTTGAATCTGTTTACATTGATATGAAAAAATATGAAAAATAATTTCATATATTTACGTACCTTTTTACAATGTAAACTATAGCCGCAGGTCAAGTAAAATCGAATTTCATAAATTATGATTTACTTCTAATTGATGCGATTTATAAAAAGGGACTGTTATATGTAACTGCAAAATATTTGCCGGTTTTATATACACACAGAAAAAGAACTGGTAAAAATTCCATCGATATGTTCAAGGTTCAATTAGGAATATAATAATTTGATTTTAATTATTAATAAATTACAATCTTGACTTATTTTTTATATTAAAAGCTAACATTTGATATTTTCCTCCAAATGTTGGTTGTAATACCTTTTAAAATAGTTAACCTGACCGATTTGTATCTTTACTAAAATCTATTCTATTAATTGGAATATGCAACTAAACTTGTTCAGCACATTACTACTGAAAACCGAATTTTGGTAGTTTGAATTATAAAAATCAATTGTATCTTCTAAAATAGAAAAATTTTTGACGTACTAAAAATAAAATTTGTACACATTATACAAAAAATCAACAATATTTTAGTTTAAAAGAACAAAGATTTTTTCAAAGTGGTGAAAAGCTCTTCAATGTTGTATGGTGGTAAGTTTAAAATTATCTCACAAAGCCATATGTAAATAAAAGAAATTTAAAAATGTTTAATACTTTTCACACAGGCAAGACTTGCGGTATAGGATGGCAAGTTAAAGAAACTGTATGGAAAAAGGGAATTATGATGTAAGAGAAGGAGTAAGTTAAATTAAATTGTTCGAATCATGAAATTAAATATATAAAATCCTATTTCTGTAATTTATATTTTTAATAAAAGTAAATATTAAAAAAATTCACAATAATATTCTATAGTCACCCAAGAATCATTAAAAAAAAAAAATAGTTGTGAGTGCCATACTCATTCAGTTATTACAACCGAATTCAATATAATACACACAACCGACAAAATTTGATTGGCAACAAATTCGGTTCCCCCAACGAATTTCTTTTCGCTGTGTAGTTTGTATACATTTTTTCAAAATTTTTAGTTCGCAAGAAGTGAAGCCTACAAACGACATTTTGTATCTTCTGACCTATTTTCTTTATTCTAGGAAGGGTTCAGTGAAAAATACTACAGCTGCTCTTAAAGGACCTAATTCACTATCATATTCAGTCGTACGATCTGTCAAAAATTTTATGTGTTTTTAAAACTTATAATAGCGTGGAATAAAAATGTATGTGTGTGATAGACTTTCTGACAGATCTGTACGATTTTAAAATCTTTTGAAATAGTTCAGAAAATGTTTTTCTCTATTCGATCAAAGTTGCTTTTTTAGATGAGAAGAAAAAAAACTACGTGCATTTTTATGTTTTTAAAAAATCTTAAAATCATATTTTTTAACCATTTAATATAATAGTGTGCTATCTCTGACTTTGACAACATTTTAAAAGTAGGACTGAATTCTGTCAGAATTTTGTGTAATTAAATTATGCGATTGTGTATTTAAATCCATTAAAATTTTACTTTTTCGGCTTTGGTGTATTTAAGATATAAAGTACTCATGTTTACTGTTTATGGCACAATAATAAATCTTTGAGGCCACTATGCATTGAACTGGAATAAGATAAATCATTAATAACAATTTATAGTTTCTTATTCATTAAATAAATATGTAAATAAATGAATAAAATAAATAAAATAAAATAAAAGCATAATTCGGTTTTGGCCCAACTCGATTTAAGCCGTTATTCCTTGTAAAATTATAATTAAATATTTTTGTATATTAAAAAAATTACATATTTGAACTCTTTGATCTTACATAAATAAGAAATTGTTTGGCGTTGTATTAGAAAAATTCTATATTTATAAAATCGTGCTTTATAGTTTGCTCCACTGTGCATTGCAATAAAAAAAAGCCAACTAACATTTTTAGCAACAAAAACAAACAAATAACCAAAGATTATATTTACTTAACAGTTTATTTTTTATTAACTTTTAAGCTTTTTTGTGTAAATATTTAATTTACGGAAAAATATTTTAACGACAACGTTGACCCAGTTAATACAATCAGACACACACGCACACATCTTTATTTTAAGCTGATCATTATAATTGGTTTACGTATACGGGTTTTATTGTTGTTTTGTTGTCCTCAACTTAAAGTTGCTAATTTACTAGATACAGAACTTTTGGGGATTTCTTTCGCCTGTTTCTTTTTTTTGCGAATTAATATTGGTTATTTATTTATTTTTTATTTTTCAGTTACAAAGAAAGTGTTAAAATGTAAGGCGCAAACTGTTGAATTGTTGTTGTTTGTTTGTTTTTTTAATTAAGAAAGAAAATAAAATTAAACAAGAGACATTGGAGTAAGTGAAAGGTGTGGAAAAAGAAGTGAAAAAGGGGAATTCGCTTTGCATGTATCATGCGTTTTATGATGCTGACAAATAAATGAAAAAAATATTACACCAAAAAAATTTGTTTTTTTTTTTGATCATCATTAAAGAATTCATATGACATCATCTTAAATGTTTAATTATGATGGAAACGGCGGAATTTCAAAGTGTCAGCGTTGTAAGACAATCATCATGCTTAATTAAACATTGTGAAATAATTTCTTACGAAAAATGAGGAATTTTCTTTGGTCATTTAAACGTCTTTAATTTAGTGGACTGAATCAAGATTTTAAGATTGACATTTAAATTTTTGTTGTAATTTATTTATTAAGTTATAGACATTACAGCGTGCTTTTTATTTATCTCACCCCGAAAAAATCTTTTTTTTTAATTAGCAGCTTTTTAATAAATATGATGATGCAACAAAAGTATCTTATTTTTGACATTCGAAGCGATAATGTTTTATTGTTCACTGACTACAACATCAGTTGAAATTTTTAATTAAATGGAACAGCTTTCGAAATAATTCTCTTTTATTGGGATCTATAACAGTCTACTCTATAGATTTTGATAATAAGTTGTCTTATTTAACACAAATTACAAAAATTTGAAAACAATTTTTACAATAATAATACAGTTGTTAGAACTAATTTGAACGATTTTTTAGATCTGAACAGCAAATTTAATATGTTTAAATTCAAATTTATTTTATGTAATACAGTGCGAGCTCGATTTTCGCAATTTGAAAAAAATCTGGCCAATTGCAATTACCGAAAAAGTTGCAATTATCGACCACTTTTTATTGCACCTGAAAATACCCCATTTTTAATAAAAAGAAACAAATTATTTGTAAAAAAAACAATTTTTTTAATTAAAAAAACAACAAAAGAAAAATGTAATTCTATTACGTATTTGTAAAGATAAAAAAAATAATGTGGGTAGGCTGCTTGTTATTATTAGTTTGAAGAGAAAAATTTTGAAATTTTCGTTTGAACTTTAGCTTTTTTAAATTTTTTTTTTGTAATGCAATCTCTTTGATATTCTGGATAGTACTCAGTTGTTCATAGTCAATGTCATTTTCTGTAGCCCATTGGATGCAAATGTCAATAGCTTGGATGACTTCATCTGTTTTTATTTTCGGTATTTCTTCATCTACTACATCTTCTTCATCCGATAGGATTTGTTCATTTTCATTCACCGTATTATCCTTAATAGTACTTTCACTAATCCACTCTTGTATGATTTCATCTGAAAAGCTTGCATTAGGTAAAATATCTTGCAGTAAAGTTGAAAATGATTGGCCTAGTAAAGTAACTTATTGCGTCAACTGCTCGCGTACAACATTTAATGGTAAGTCGTCTGCATCTATCCATTCATCACTGTTACACATAAGAACGTTCCAGCAGTTTTTAATCGAAGTGGAAGAAACCTTTTCCCATGCGCTAGCCAAAATGTTAACCGCCTTACGAATGTTGAAAGTTTTTATCTTATGTTCCAAATCTGGGCCACTTGCGCTTACCAAATGTTCTAAAAGTTTTTTTTATAAAAAAGTTTCGTTAAGTTAATTACATTTTGGTGTAAGGACTGAAGAATTGCGATGCAATTCGGAGGTAGGCACATTATAATAAAATTTCCATTGTCGGATCTTAATTCATCACTTTTTGTATGGCATGGTGCGTTATCAATAAGAAGTAAAGCTTTCTTCGGCAAGCCTTTACACTGCAGATATTCTGTTACCTGGATAAATTAAATTATTATGTGACCAAAGAATTTTACTCATTAAATTACATAATTTTAAAACTAACCTCTGGGACAAACATATTTTTAAACCAGTCTTCAAAAATAGTGTAAGTCATCCAAGCATTTTTACTAGATCTGTAGTTGACCGGCTTTTTATTGAAGTTTTTAAAAGCTCTTGGATTTTTAAATTTGTCAATAACGAGCAATTTCAACTTATTGGTTTCATTTGCGTTAGTGCATGGAAAAAAACTTAGCCTTTCTTTGGATGCTTTATTGCAAGGGGCTGATTTTTCTCTAGAACTTACCAACTTCATATCTGGTAAAAGTTTATAAAATAAACCAGATTCGTCACAATTGTATATCTGATCTGGATTCAGACCTAATTGATCGATTTTTTCCTGGAACTCTTTTATAAATGGATCCACACTTTCTGTCCTGTTTGAGAGCTTCTCTCCGCATACTTTCAGTCTGCGTATGCCGTGCCTCTTTTTGAAATTTTTGAGCCATCCGAGGCTAGCATTAAGGTTTCCAGGTTTTTCTTTTATTTTGATGTGAAAATAAATGGCTTTTGATTTTAAAATTTGTTCAGAGACTGGAATATTTTTTGATCTTTGCTTTAAAAACCATTTAAATAAAGCTTTTTCCATCTTTGGAAATTCAGCCTTCTTTAACGTTAAACGTTTTCCTGGTCCAGACTCCGTTTCTCGAACAAATTTTTGAATAGTAGACTTATTGTTTTTAATACGTCTTATTGTCGATTTATGCACATCGTAATCTATGCATATTTTATGGACAGATTCATTATGCTCTAATTTCTGTAAAATTTTTAATTTTTGCTTAATTGTCAACATTACAAGTTTTTTTACAATTTCCATATTTTTTGCTTAAATAACGATCTGCACTCTACTTACAAAAATTTTAAATGAAATCTTACAAGGAAGAATAACAAACAAAAAACTAAGACCGCGTTTAGACACGCAAAGAGAGAGGGAGAAAGCATGATGGGGTTTTTCCCTCTCTCTCACATAAAATCAAAAACTTTGCAAAGTAAAATTTGCGTATATAAATGCGGTCTACCTGTTAAAAAACAGTTCTTGAAACGAAACAGAAAACTGATGCGTTTGTATTTATATTTTAAACTTTATTTGGGACAGCACTAACGTGGGAGAAATGTCATTGAAATGGGATTCTTTGCCTAAATATGATTACTTTTATAAAAGTACGTTTCTGAACAAGAAATACAAACAGAAATCATTGTATTTATTTAAAAAAATAGTATTGCACTTATTGAGACTCATTTTTGAAAATTGTTGCACTTATAAAGACTGTAATGTAAAAAATTTGCCTGTTGCGCTAATCGGGGTGTTGCGTTAATCAAGGGCTGCGAAAATCGAGCTCGCACTGTATTTTATTATGGTTAATTTTTAGCTTATTTAAGTTCTTTTTAGTAATACGAGTATAATTGATCAAAAAAACACATACTTTAAAAAATTGAAACAATAGCACTTTTTAGATTTCATGAACATAAAAATATATCTAGTAAAAACACACAATAAAGAAATGGAATATTAATATTTATTTGATCTTCATAATAATGTTTCCATTTTGAAAACTGACCTAGTGGTTAATAAATTAAAAAAGAAACTTTAAAGAAAAGAAGAAGAAAAGGGCTTAGAAACAACGAAGTAGCAGAGCCTTTTTAACCAAGTGTTCAAATTATTTGTTATTATTTTTAATTCTCTACCACACCCTTTTTTACAGCCCAGAGTTGCTTGCTGTTACTAGATTTAATTACCTGATTTGTTTTTCTCTACCTCAGTCCAAAGATTCTCTATCGGGCTTAGGTTGACTTTTGGAAGACTAAACCAAAGTAGCATCACTGAATAGTTTTTTAATAGTCATTGTGGAAAAAAAAAGTCGGAGAAATATATAAAATAATATTTAAATTTGAAATTATTAGGCATGTTATTCGATTTTTGAGTGATTATTAACCTTTATAAAATTATAAATTTCATTAATCGCCAAATTCAGTTTATGTACTGGTATCCCCTTAGCATCCAAAGCCTTAAAAAATTAATAATAATTTTGGCATGCGGCACATGTTTCGTAATTTATGCTTGAGGAAATAAAAAAATAAAAACTTTTTAAAAATATAGAAAATAATACAAGATACACAGGTAATTGTTTGTTACTCTTTCGTGACAATGTTTTTTTCTTGACTTTTTAATAAATACACCTAACCAATAATAATGAATATTAAGGCCCAACTATAATTTGCATACACAAGCTTATGCTAACTTATACAACTGTGCAAATACATATAAATCAAATGTGGTAAACTATAATGTACTTGAGAGAACTTTTCGTCAAGTTTCGTCAAATGTCATTTGCTTAAGCAATGTACGAGAATGATCGTAGATTCCGTACAGAAACAGCTGATTGCGCTTGGTGTATACATAAATAAATCAATAAAGAAAAAATTGCAGTGGAGAGCGACATTGAAAAAGATTTTTTTTATTTAATAGAAAATGTAGAAAAAAGAAGGGTTTATATGAGAGAAAATGATGCGTTTTTATTATTACAATTCGCTATATTTTTTTTTTAATTGCTTTTAAATTAAATCAGTGACACCGTTGCATCTTTTGGTACTTTTGACAAAAAATACATAAAAAACATTTTTTTATCGATTTTAATTGAAAACTAGTGAAAGAAAGTACATTTATTTAAATCAATGTTATTAAATATATGTATATATTATATTTTTTCGATGCCTTTTTCTTTACAAGTTTTATTTATTTAAAAATATATATATTTTTGGGAAAGTACGATTTAAACATGAATGTGCAACTGTGGCAAATTATTTTTTAAATTTATGTAAGTACATTGTAGCCACATAAAAATCTTTAAAGAATTACCTAAGCATTTGACAGGCTTTTCGTTGGGTTTTTGACATAAGCTCAAGCTAGTTTATGCACATTATAGTTGGGCCTTTAGTCTCCCTGATATTTTTCATTGAACAGTGTTTGGTGACAGCAGAACACAGTTTGGAAACTACTCTAGAGCTTCTAAAAGGCTACTTTGATATTTTAACTGTACATCATTACAGAATGTGTCATCAAGTTTTACGTTAATTACGATCTACCACATCATATTAAGTTCTTAGCGTTTGCTATCAAAAATATTAATTTAATAAATTTGATTTTGTTTGATTTTTGTGGAAGAAATAATTCTTAACATATTATATAGAAGTGGTAAACACGTTGGCTACAAACCTGGTTGACCAGGGTTTAACCCCTGCGGCAACCAAAAATAAAAAATGTTTTTTTTCTGTTTAATGGTATAAATACATATTTAGAATGAACATTAAAAACATGCAGCCTCCTTCGTCGGTACTTCTTCATAGCATATTCGCCAGCGAAGTAAAATAACTCTTAAAAAAAAAATTATTTGAGTATTTTGAAGAAAAACTTAAAATAACGGATCATTAATTGCACGAGTTTCCTGAAGAAAACTATAATAACGTATCATTATTAACACTGAAAAATAAATAACAAATAGATTTTTGTGTGAATTTAAAGTTATTGTAAAAAAGTCCCTGTTTTTTTTTATAAAAACGCGGACTTACGAAGAAAACTTCTGGCCTTTAATTTCATAGACATTATATATTTTTTGTCACAAAACTGTTTGTGTAAAACCACAGTTTTGTCAATCTTCCGCATTCCAAAAGCTATAAACAAAACAAAAATAACAAAACAAGAAGAGTCTGAGCTTGACTCACATAGAACAGTTCTTCCCTTTAATTTTTACAATTTAGAGTAAAAATGAGTTTACTATTGGAACACCTTGTAATTTAATTTTTAACAATATATACCCTCGTAAGTTTACAGTGTCAGCCTATTACAATAAAAAAATCAAATAAAGTCATACATGTACAAATTACATTACTATTGGGATTCCCTTTATTTCATTGAAACTTTTTTATTTATTTTTATAGCAGTATATATAAAGCCATATCCGTTTAATTCACGGCCTATTAGAAGCACCCTTTAGTTTCTAAATTTTTTGTTCACAATTTATTTTTATAGCAGAAATATTTGTACATTCTCTGCGTGAATTCTAAATGTCTGCCAACTATGATTGAAAAACTAAAATCATATAAGTAAATATCACGTGAATTTTAAAACACCCTTTATTTTTTATACTTTTTGCTACAGCGCTCATAATTAAACTTACTTTTTGCAAACAGGTATCAGCTAAAAAATTAAAATTTTTATTTATTAATATGACGTCACTTTACAAACACCCTTTTATATTTAGTATTTGTTGCTGTTTTGTAAAAAATTCAAGAGTCTATCACGGTTCCTAAGATAGAGGGGTGTGACAAATGGACCGATAGACATTGTGGCTATGAAAATACGTTTTACACTTTGCGTACGAAACCCTAGAAACTAAACTAGATTATTTAGCGTCTCACTATCGAAGGCAACAAACGCATAAATTAAATTTGAAATCGGATTTTAAGTCATAAGTAAATGTATATTAAGAGATTGTTCCCAGAAATGTTAATCGATTAATGGAAATGATATGTATGTAATATATATTAATAATCTTGATTAAGTCAAAGAAAAAAAGTTCAATACTTACGCTTATAAAATAGTATTTGAAGAAGAGTTGGAAAGCGCTAAGCCGCGAACAGTGAAGGCAAAAGCATCCTATTTGAAAATAAAACACATCTTTTAATTATTTAATTTTTTCTTTAAATAAATAATTTTAATTCGATTTTATTTCTATATTTATTACGAAATTTTGAAGAGAAAAGGAAAAACTAGACGCGAATAGAATGTAATGCAGCGATTTCTGGATCGGCATATCCGTCGTCAGCAATCTTACGTTCTAAACAACTTAATAGCGATTGATTGATTGATTAACATAAAGTGAACTTTAATATATTTCGAGATAAATGGTCATCTAGATTTACAAATTTTGTTTCATTATTTCAAGTAGTTTCCATTTAATATCGCCCATGGCTTCTCCTGTAAACTAATGAAAACTGATTTTACGTTATTTTGCATATTAAGTGACGATGTGTGACTTGAGTAAACAATAATTAATTACTCCAATTAGTTTTACATTCTGGGCACCGGCGAAAATTAATGAATTCGCCACTGTCATCTCTTTGCAATTGATTCGCCTTGCATAAACATAGAACTTTATAGCGTTTTTAATTTTTCATTTTTATTAGATTTATTTCCATTTTTATTTTTTGCCAAACCTTCAACTTTTATACGCTTTTAATGTTAATGAAATTCATACTTACTAAGTTTAAGTTTTTAAGCAAACATGGCTGAAAATTAATTTGATTTAAGATTCATTATTGTACACAGTTGGAGATAGATTCTTACTGCCATTAATTATGTGATAAATTACGATAATGTACGAAATTAAAAACGCCAGTAAATAAATAAAATATTTTCGCGTTTGATTTGGCTTCATGATTTTTGACTTTTAAATTATAACAGGTTCGTTGTAATGCTGTCTTCAATCAAACTCAACATGTCCAAATCTGATATTAAAGGAAAAAAACTAACTAAAACTGCAACTACAACAAAAACAGTTTGTATGGATACACCAGTTATGGTTGTTTCAATGGATGGATGGATGGATGGATGTTGTTAAAAGAAACAAATAAAAGAAAGAAAAAATTAACCCAATTATGTCCACAAAATATGTAATCAGAGTAGACGACAACACAAGTGAATCAAGCAAGAGTCACTCGTACAACAATTCGAAACAAACCAGATACAAGAAAGTAATACACATTCTAAAAACTTACACACGTTTGCACATTCAAGCATTTATACTCGTATCTGGCACATTTAAGGAATGAAACATATCGTAACATGAAAAAGTTCATACATCTGCAATCAATTCAATACAAGTTTTGTCGAACAGTGATATACTTGCAACTGCAACAACAATTATTACTTGGACAACTTTACCACATACTTACTTACTTTTAGGTATCAGTCCATTTATTTATTTAACAACCTGATCAAAAGTATTTCAGTATTTTAGAGCATGTTGGTCTGGTTGTTGTTTTTGAAAAAGGCCAGAACTTCCGTCTTGTCAAAATGTGGGTCATTTTAAAAATGTGGTTTATTATTATTTTTAATTTTTTATTATCGTACCCTACACATCAAGGTAGCTCAAGGTGTTGTAAGGTAACTTTGCATTAAAACTGTTGTTATTTCCGCAAAATCATTTGAATGTTTGTTTATTCGTTGACTTGGTAGAGATTTAATTTTACATCAAGAATTTTTTGTATCGACTTCATTTTTATCAAAGTTGTATTAAAAAAAATAGTTTAAATAAGAAGAAGTTACAAAACTCTAAAAAATTGTCATTTTGCCGGATTCAGAAAACAAAATTTTTGTATCATTACTTTCATTTCACCACAAAAAGTAGAAAAATAGTAAAACTAATTTTGTCATTCCGTTTGTAATTTATACAATTACATTTTCGACGCCATGAAGTAAATATATCTCGAGTTCTTATGCATAGCGAAGGCGATTAAGCGATGTCCCTCTGTCCATCCGTGTTAGTGTTGACATTAAGTTTGCAGAGGCACTAGATCAGTAAGAAAAAATTTAAATACGTCAATCGATTACAAATAGTGTCGAAAGAGGTGTATAGGAAATCAGCAAGATCAGTCCATGTCCTTCGACGCAGGGGGCAAAACACCACGCTTACCTCTAATTTTTCTATATCATTTGGAACAATAAAGTAATTCCAATCAAAAAAACAAATATATTGGGCGATAGAGAATTAAAAAATAAGAAAAAAAAACATCAAGTGAAAAAATTGGCGCACGCCCATAATTTCCGAGTTACGGGCCTCTGAAATTTTCAAATTTTTTAAATATCAATATGGGTATCAGTTTAAAGCTTTTGAAGAGATCTTTGAGAAAATACTAAATTTTTTGAAAAATGCTTACCCTATTAAGAGCCTATGACATTTTCATGTAATTTTTTTGAATTTCTTAATTCTCTGTCACCTCTTGTTTATTTTTTTTATTGGAGTTACTTCACTTAACTAGATTTAGATAAATGGTGAAGGGAATATAAGCCGTGGCATAGCCGAATATAGCACTTTTATTTGTTTGTTTTTTGGTAATAAATGATGATGTTTAGATTTTTATAGAATAAGAGTTGACTTTGTGTCCACTCTATACATTTGACCACGTTAAAATGTTTGCTTTCGAAACCTGTGTATTACTTGTACAGATAAAAGTAAATATGATGTACGCCAAAACCTGGAGGGCCCTAACCTGATGGGGTGTTTTCTATGGTCATTGAATGGAGTGCTTCCATTTTAGTTTGTGTCAATATTTTCGCTATTTTTAGCGAAAACTCTTTTCAAAAAAATAAAATTAAGTGCATCAAGCTCTTCACATAAAAAATAATGTTTCCTTTTTTTTTTGCCTAAAGTAAAGTAAAGTTTTCTTCGATAACATAAGATAAAAACAAAAAGAAAGGTATGTGCAAATTTGGCTGTTCCGAGTACAAAAATCTAACTGTATTCAGATTTAAAAATTATGAATTATGTAAATGCCTTATATATTTCAGAACTGTTGAGCAACTCCTGTGATGCCAAACTTGTGATATAAAGAATAAAAGTATGATGCGAGATTTGTTAAGTGCATCAAGAAATTGTCGAATCGTTGATCAGCTGCTATGCTTTCGTCAGGTTTTTTGTTTAGTTTCAGATATTTATAGCTTGCAGTAGCTCTTTCAACTGTTGAGATGTTTTGCCTAGATTCCAGCTTAAGCTGTCTTGCCGTTAAACGAGAATAGTTTGGCAGAATTCTCAAAATATTTCTTTATTAGATCAGTGGATGATATTGTATATAGTTTTCAATAAACACTCGTATTTAAGTATCCGATTTTAATGTTGTGACTTCGCGCAATAGCTTGAAAGGAATATCTTTGCGAACGATTTTGGCTACTTTCGAAGCATTCAAAGTAGTTTTCCTGCTAGCAATTGTATAATGTATAAATCAAATACAAGATCTTAGATAATCAATATAATAAATTTTATTATTATTAGTTTATTTAATCTAAAGAAATAAATTCTAAGAATTAATTTAATTAAAGAGCACTAGCTACGGTGGCCATCAGCTCTGATCGGGAATATAAAAATAGTATGCAAAATACATACAAACATTAAAGAAAGTAATTCTATAAACAACAGTTACAGTATTAAGAGAAATTAAATTTTCAACCCAGTAAGTTTAATGTATTCACAGATTTTACTTATATTATTGAGATGGATCCATGAGAAGTTCCAGGGCTGGGAAATTTCCAAATAAAAAAATTGTAATAAATATAACGATAATATAATAATTAAAATAAAACGCGTACTTGGCTGTAGCCTTTTCGTTACCAGCAATGCCAATGTGACTCGGAACCCAAAATAGTTTTATAATATTTTGATTAGCAAGTATGGCGTCCCTTATTTTTACAATTATATTCCAGCTGTTATTAAAAGGAGTTATTATGGATTTTATAACAGAAAGGCTTTCGGTGAAAATCACAGTTTTCTTTTTATCTGTTAGGACAAGGCATATAGCTTGGTAAATAAAGCACGATTCTTCTGTAAAGACTGATGAATACTCATATATTCTGTTAGTTATTGAAGGGAGGTTAGCTCCGCATCAGCATGATAACGTAGCGTTCTTTTACTTTCATTTTTTGCTTGTTCTTCTCAAGATAAACTAAATGGCATTTATATAGTTAATTATGCTTATGAGCTTTCTAGGTCGGTATTAGCCACACAATTACAATTCGCTTCTTGTTTTATTTAGTAAAAGAAATACAAATACACTACAACTACAACTACAATAAAAACAATAAAAATTTAGTCTTGCCGCCAAAGTGCAATGCATTTTTTTAAGGAGACGTATGAGTGCAATCGGACAATTAAGTTAAGTAGGAAACCGTACGCACCTTTAAGCCAAAAAATCAGAAATACGCATTAAATCTGAGCCAAGAAATTTCTCTGCGGAATCAAAAAGACATAAAAGTACCAGGTTTACAAAGTTTTTGTTTCGAAGAAGAACTTGAATTTAAAAAAAGATGGTGCGTATCAAGTGCGTTTACGTTTAACATTAATTTCAGTACAACCAAAAGCTTTAAGACTTGTAGTTTCTTCTTAAAGTTTGTTTCTTTTTCTTATTTTCATTTTTCTCCATTTATATATTAAGACTATGTTGGTTGTTTATTTTAGTTCCCCGCATCTCTAAGTACAATCAAGCTCTCCGCTATCACATGTTAAATGATGCAGCTCGTAACAAGTGCAGCAAATAACGTTGTCGCATCAGTAAATTAAATGCACTTAAGGAAAAAAAATACAAAAGCAGGAACAATATTGATAGTTAAATCACTTTTTATATGAATAACAAATGAAATGTTTAACACAACCCAACATGTATCCGTATCCAGTCATGTTGGAATGATTAAATCTAAAAACGATGAGAGCAAGTTAATGTCGGAGATACCAAAGAAGCAACAGGTTCTTCTGTCGACTTCTCCGTTGGCGATGTAGAAGCTTAATTTTCTTTTACTTATACAGACATTTTCTCAAGAAGATCTTGAGACAAAAACAGCAGCAACAACAAAAGCAACGTGATTAAGCTAAAGAAAAAATGTAAAAACAATTCTTAAGAAAAAAGTCAAAGAATACAATTTGGAGTTTAAAACCTTTTATCATTAATTCCAACAATGTTTGTTGTTTTTTCTTGTTTTCTTGTATTGTTAAATTAAATAAGCAACAGTGGGTCAGGAAAGTAAGAAAAGAGGTTAAGTTTTATAGGTTTAAATTTTTGTTTTCTAAAGCATTTTCCGGTAGGGGCATGTAGCTGTCGAAATTAAATATAAAAGGTTAAATATTAGTTTGATTAGTAATACAGGCTGGCCCTTTGCGTTGCATAGAAGGAAAAGAAGCGAGAGGCTGAGTATAGCTCAAAGAAATTAAGGTTATTGTGGTATGAAATAGAAGAGGAGTGGATAGAAAATTTGTCGATTTTCTGCTGAACAAATAAATATATATTCCTGCTAATGTTAAATTTTAAAATATATAAAATCTTCTTCTAGTGATCCAGGAATCTGAAGTACCTCCTTGCTGTGATATTACCTGCAGTAGTCACAGGACGGATGTACTACTTGCAGATCAAAAGTGAAATGCCACAAAATGTTCTCTTGCCACTTTGCTTGAAACTTGTGTATTGGATACCTAGTTTTTAACTCCAGTAGAACTTATTAAACAGTTAACTGTCAAACGAACTTTCATACTCTACTCAGTTTTTAAAGTATTTAATCAGTAGACTCTGGCAAATCATTATAAAAAATAACGCTCAAACAGCGCTACCAAATTATTCAGATTTATTTTAAAACTCGGTAAGAAAAAAATTGTGCAGAGATGAGGTATATTTTGTTAATGCATAAAGTTGCCAAACATCAAGTAAAACCAATCCACGAACAATCTATAGCATCCAGAAAAATTCATCATCTTCTGCTAAAAGTGGTATCGTGATTTGTAGCTTATTGAGGATGGTTAATTATAATTGTTTTGTGTACATTTTCACCAATTTCTCTTATTTAGACTGTGAAATTATACTAATATGCAATTGACAATATAAATGTACTCGTTTACTTGAAATACCTATGGATATGTTTAACGATATGAGTTTACAATTTTTCCCCACATATCTGTTTCTCTCCTTCAATGACCTCTTCTATTTATCGCAAAATGGCTGGAAATTCGGGGGTTACAACATATTTGTTTTTTAAGGGTATTACTATAGCTCCCAATAGCAAAAAAAAAAAAATGACAAAAAAAATATATTTAAAAACTAAAATATGTCCCCGTAGACTTATATGCGCCTATCTTTTGAACCGTTATAGACAAACGCTTAAAAACAGCATGGACAGCATGTCGATATGTCGATTACTACGGCTGTTATAATAACAAGTATTCAAAATTATAATTTAAAGGGTGTGCCAATAAATAGACAGAAAGCTTCAATTTACAAAGAACCTGTATTGCTGAGTCCGCTATAACAAATCTATAATTTGAATTTAGAAATTAAGGGGTTTTCCTATATTTGAAGCAAATTGACCTGTATGACCCTATGGCTATACCGTTTTATACAAACACTTGAGAACTAAACAGAATGTCCACTACTTTGTTTGGTATATTAAGAAGCTTAAATATTTAAAATTATAAGTTATAGGATGTTACAATAGTTGCTGTTATTTGGTGTATATGACGAAACTGTTGAAGAGTTGTAGACATTTGATTGAAATTTGCAAAGAACCTTCATTGCTAAGTACGCTTTAACAAGTAGCAAACTTGAAATTCGAAATTAAAGGGTGTCCCTATAACTGATGTAATTTTACCTATATGGTCCCCTCTTTAAAAAGAGACAAACTCTTAAGAATTAGACAGAATGTCCACTACTATACCAAATATAATAACAAGTAAAAATATTTAAAATTAGAAAATAAAGGGTGCCCTAATAGTTGTAATTTGATGTATATGGCCAATCTTTTGAACGCTTAGAATTTGAACAAATTTTTTTTTACTATGTCAGCAATAAGAAGTGTAAAAAATAAAGGGGGATCACATAACTGCTGAATTTTTTTGTTTAGTCTGCATTCATATTTTGTTCCACGAGCTATAAAAAATCTTGACGCAATTTTCTCGAATATAATATAATTCTGTGGCAATAAGGAAAAAGTGCTTAAGTCTATTTTTTTGGTTTTGCAGGAGAGCAATTTTAAACTTTAAAGTTAATTTTTAAAAATTTAGTCCTATTCTGATGAGGGCAATCACTTCAATTCGGTCATTTATTAATTTAGGAATACATTATTCCACTTTTTGATAAGATATATATTTAATTTAATGAGTTATTCGCGATAATTAAATATAAGCGCTTTTTCCAAACATGATAATAGAATTTTGTATTACTTTTTTCGAAATAAGCAGCTTTTCCAAAATGATTTACTTCCAAATTTTGTCATATTTGAACATAAGAGATTACTCCAAATTATTTTTATTTCAATCTAATGAGTTAAAATGTATACATTACATTAATACATGAAGTTGATTTAAATATTATATTAAATTTAAAATTAAAAAACACTCAGCGAACAGAAATCTTCCAAATTACGACAATTATAAATTAATAAAAGCATAAAAAGAAAAAAAGAATACAGGCTAACATTGTACTGTGTCATATTAAGTTACATATGTACTTAAGTTACATAAATTCATAGTTCTTTAAATACGTAAGTAAACAGAATGTAGCTTTATAAAAAAAACTACGATATACACATCTTTGAAAACATTTGATTTTTAATCTATTATTATATTTATATCATCTTCAACTAGATCCGGATGTATATCCGACATATCTTCGGTTAAGAGATTTTCATAGAATGAGTGAAAACATGGATCAATGAACGGGAGGATATCAATAAGATCTTTTTTCTTTTTTGAGGAAATTTTGATAACTGAAGGTAGCTTAGGTATTTCGTCGATTTTTGCTGTACTCACCCCTCTTTTTGCAACATTTAATACTTTGAAAGTCTCATCTTTATTTAATGATTTTTTAAACTGAACTTTACCAAAACTTTTCTTTGAATAGCATAACCATTTTACGTCTTTCCAAGTAAAATTGTCAGAGTTTGTATCTCTATTTCTCCATATAAAATTAGATTTAGAAAAAGAAGCAAACTACATGAAATCTTTAGAATGCATTTCAACAACATTGAATTTATTTTTGACGCCAACACTTCTTACAAAATTATACCAATCATGAGGGTGGTGTATCTTTACATTGGCCCTCTTTTTTTTCGCTCTATCAAGGCGTGGTCTACATCACATTCCATATGGGAATGGCCTACAACTAAAAATTTGTGCTCAATAGTTTCGATTGTATTGCTATTTTGTAAAAAGGAAAATGGAAGATATGGATAATTTAATTTTTTCTTAACAACGCATTTGATGAAACCATCAGTTTCATCGAAACATTGTTTAAAGCATTTCTGGCAAACATTTATTCTATTTTCTTCAACATTTACATAGTATTTGTAGTGATGTTGTCGCCGACGAACCATTTCGCTATGTAAATTAGAGCAACTTTTTTTGTCTTCGATGTCGATTAGTCCCCCAATGTATAATAATCGTTGATTGTATGAACCTAACGCCCAATACTTATCAAACATTGCCTTTTGTACAATAAAAGGAATATTTGCTTTACACTTCTTGCGACAATTATTATAGAGAGGTACACATTTTTTCTCCCGTACAACAACACCTTTCCTAGTAACATAAGATTCACCTTTGTTACGTTTCTCTTTTATTTTTTTTTTTTTTTGTATTACACTTGCGTTTTTGCCCTGATTCATTAAAATTACCATTAGTCTCTATTCTCCTTATATCGAGCCCATCATCATTCTCACTGGTACTACTTGATTCACTTAAATTATAATTCGGATCACGCATATCATCGTCGTCATCAAAATCTTGGCCAAAAGTTAATACATTTTCCATTTTGCTGCGATATACATACATGCATACATAACTATGTACATTAATGGAGATTTTCAATATCAATATAAGTGTATAATAAACAAAAACGAAAACCAAACTAAGGAGTATGAACTTACACTTCGGTGATGATAATAATAATAATTAAATAATTTTTTTATATAAACTTCTTTTTACAAATACTGAAATTGTAGCAACTTGCGTTGTTTTACTCAGAAGTTGTTAATATTTTTTTATTGGAATTTACTTGACAAATAAATCAACGGTTGTTTATTTAAACTTTGTGCCAAATTTCACTTTCCGGAGTTGTGCTAATTTAAATTTTTAGTAGAAAAAGAAAAAACTTTTATACTCGCAAAAAAAAAAAAAAACTTATTGAGTAGTATATTGATCAGCGAAATGACTCATATATTACACAACTATTTTCTAAACTATTACTAAATAATTGCTTATGTCAGAACAGACTCTTACTTATGAAAGCAGAAAAATAGCTTATGTCAAACTAGTAACGATACTTACCCATGTGCTTATTTAGAAAAATAGCTTAAGCCATGTTATGATTAATAAAAAAAATTAAGTATTTCGGAAAAATAGCTTATGTTCAAATACTACATATGAAAGGCACACGTATGTTTTGGAAAAACGTCTTATATCTGCCAAAAATTTTCCGGCGTTGTAGTTAGTAACTTATGAAAGAAGATTTTGTTATTTGGAAAAATAGCTTGTAATTTTTTAAGCTTTTATTCCAAATGCGATTGCACATTGAAAAAAGATAAGCAAAAAGCAATTATGCTATAACTTCCTGAAAGATCGTACAAAATAAATGAAACTTTGCCCACGGGTACTTTTAAATATAAAGATTGCAAAGGTGCTATTAACTCAAATTTTGCTTAAGTCGACTTAAGCACTTATTCCTTTTTGCCACAGAATTAATGTATAATTACCGTCCTAAAGAAATATGATTTTAAGTTTTTATGTTTTGAAATCGGTTTTTTTCGCAAGAATTATTATATTCCTAATTTTTAAAGAATCGTTAAATAATTAGACGGCCAAACGGTCATAGAATATGAAATAAAACATACAATACGTTAACATACAAAAGTTTATTGTTTATATTTTTTTCTTTGTTATTGGGAGTTAAAATGATAAGAACATTTGACATTCGATATGTAAAAAATAATTAATTTCTTTTTAATGAGAGAAATTTGTAAGCATCACTTTTTAATTAAATAAATTTCAAAATAGATTTAGGAATGGCTGAGCTCTGCGGTCACAAACCTAAAAATATAAAAATATAATTTGCTTTTAAGTCTGTATGGAATAAATTAATTTTTTGTTATTATTTTACACTATCATAACCACTGTACTCACTTTAAATTGCCATACAATTTTGACTTATGCACTTTTTTTTCCTCTTCTTTTTTACCCAACTCTTTTCTTTCACCAACAAGGCCAATAATGGCTTACAAACATGCATGGAATCACTCAGTATTATGCTGGCAGCATAATGAAATCAATATTAACCTTACGCATACCAAACACAACGTGATATTGGCCATTACTGACATAAACATACAATTGCGGGAAACGCCGCACTCTTCAAGTTACAAAACAAAACCATGAGGCCCTTGACAATAACAACAATATGTAAGCAAAACAAAAAAATTTAAAAGTTCGGAAAATCAAAAAGATGAACAAGTTTAAACCCAACCCAAAGAACAAAAAAAAAAAAGGAATGAGTTTTAAATCAAAGATAAAAAACGAAAACTTTAAATGAAAGAACAACATTAAGCAATAAATGAACTAAACAATTGAAGGCGATGCAATGTGTTTTTTTGGATTTGGATCAATAATATGTAAAAAGTAAGGCAATCATTAAAAAGCATTTTCCTTTAAGAAAATGCAATGACTGAAATAATGTAAAGTCTTGGAATGAATTTTTGTTTTTAAAAATTTTCTTAATTTTTTGGGTTATATTTTAATTTATTTGTTGGTCTGATTAATTTGTCGGTCTGATTAATGCTTTCTTTTTTTGGCGACATTAATGTTGGCTTAGGACACATCGGTACAGCTGGGTTCGAGACAGCAGACCGACTGGCGAAAACGCATCTGCTGTGAATTTTTGTGGATATCAGAACCAGAGTAGTGCTGGGAAATGGTCTAACGCAAGAAAGGGTCCTTAAGTGGAGGGTATTACATATAGGTAGGCTTGAATGGTGAATGGTAAGGTGCTCTGGCCAGTAAGTGCTCTGGAGAAGTACCTTAAGCTGGATAACTGCGTTGGTGATAGGTCATGGACATTTTAAGTATCATCAGGCTAAGATGGGGAGTCATAGAATATGATATTTGTTGACTGTGCCTGAAAGAGACTGAGATGGTATCGCACATTGTGTGTGACTGTCCGGCGCTGACTGGCATAAGATTAAGGACCACAGGCAGAAGCCTTCTGCATGCGGATGCCATGGGTCACTACGTTTAAGAGTAAAGGCTGGTAGTAGCACGTGACCAAATTTGGAAAGGCTTGAGGGCGGAAAGGGGTCAAACAGAGGCCCATTAATGAAGTGGCCTATTTGGATATTCACACAGTGGGACAGTATAAAATAAATCTGCGAACTTGAGTTGACAGATAAAATTATAACCTTTTGCAGTAAAAACACAGTATCTACTTATTTTATTTGTCAATTTTATAAGTGTAAAGTGAAGGTTTGCTCTCTACAAAACATGAAATTTCCAAAAGTCTTTAAAAAATCTTAAAATAGGATTTTGCTCTATTTTTGCGACTTTTTACTCTTATCAACTCACAAATCGCTGCCTTTTCTTACATCTTATAAATATAATTGTATGTATTGCTTTTCGGGCATTTTCTTCCTTAATTGGAGGTTTCATTGTAAATTACATGTTTAATATAAATACCTGATGCTCGTTTTGATGCTTTTGTAAATACTTTTTTTGTTTCATTTTACAATATTGTTAAGTCTTTGAATGAGTAGTTTGCAATTCAAGAAATATTTTTGTATATAAAATAAAAAAATAAAATCGGTGATGGCAAACCTTCTTTTTTTCATTATAATTCTGCCATCATAATTCTCATTATTTTACAATCCAAAAAGTGGAGGTTAAAAATGAATATAAACAAGTAAGAGTGCTATATTCGGCTATGCCGAATCTTATTTACCCTTCACCAAAAAAGCAGAGAATTAAAAATAAGAAAAAAACTAGGTTCGATATATAATTTAACATAAAACTGCCATCGGCTCCTAATGCATTAAGCATTTTTTTAAAAATTTAGGATTTCCTTAAAGAACTTTTCAAAAGCTTTAAAATGGTACTCATATTGATATTTTAAAAATTTTGAAAATTTCAGAGGCCCTTAGAGACCGCAAATTTTTTCAATTGATGTTTTTTTTTTATTTCTTAAATCTCTATCGCACCATATTTTTGTTTTTTTGATTGAAGTTGCATCATTGTTCTAAATGATATAGAAAATTAGAGGTAGGCGTGGTGTTTTACCCGCTGCGTCCAGGGGTCTAGTACCTCGGCAAGCTTGATTTCACGGACGGACAGACGGACATCGCTCAATTGACTTCGCTATGCATAAGAAGTCAGAATTTATGTATATACTTTATGGGATGGATATTGTAGAAATTAAAAAGCGAACGACAAAATTAGTTATATCCTTTTTCTACTTTTTGTGGTAAAGGGTATAAAAATTAAATTTTCAAACTCTAAAGTCTATTTAGGAAGCCACACAATTTCTTTTATTTAATTTGTCATTACAATTGAAAAAACTACTTTAACTAGACGTAAAAAATTTTCCCATCTTGTTTTAAATTTAAAGCAAAATGTCAGGAAAAAAATCATTTCTAAGTTTTGAAAGCTATTTTCATGCAAAATACTACGTATAATAATTTTTTTAAATTCACGATGTTTCCGAAATAGATCATTTTTTTTTTTTTTTTTTTTTGATAAAAAATCTAAGGATCAAAAGACTAGACCTCTTTTAAATATTCCAACATATATTTTCTTACACCATCTAGCTCTTTTTTACGGTAAATACAGCAAAAAAGAATTGTTAAATTTTTTTGAGATTATTAATACTTTTTAAAGAATTGAAGGACTTATATTGGTCAATCTTAATATTTTATATTTTTTATAATTGCAAGATTTCATTACAAAAGATTTATAATTAAACATTTTAAAGTAAATAAAATAAGTTTAATTCTCACAAAAACTTAATTCAAAATAATTCTTGCTAGTTTTTTAAAAAACAAACCCCATTTAGTTTTGAATTTGTTTTTTGCTCTCACACATTTTAACTTAAATATATGTTTTTTAACACAATTTTTGTAACAAAAAGGTTTATTTTTATAAAAATTAAAAATCAAAATCAATCAAATAGATAGCGCAAATTGAACTTGAAATTATGTTACAATGAAGAAACCAGATCGAAAAACAAATTTCCGACGTGTAGCATGAAAAATGTTTGGAAAATACTTGATTTGGCCGAAATCAAATATATGGAAACATAACAGAGAGCAAATTATAAAATTTCTTAAACTTATGCAGAATTAACAATTTTTTAGGGTTTATGAATTTGAACAAGAAAAGTTTGAAGGTTTTAAATTATAAATGATATACGAATTTTAAAAACTACAGCGAAGAATATTTCTATAATCCGTTAGTTTTCCTAATTTTAAATTAGAAGAGTTAAAAATTATAGTTTTCAATTTGTTAATTAGCATGTTTTGGCTTTTACTTGTTGTGAATTTTTCTTAATAACAACATATAAATTTTGCTCCAAAATAACTTCGGATATCTGCTCTGAATTGAAATGTATTTTAGTAGAAGCGTTCAGCAGCGATTGAATAAAAAATTTAGTTGTACGGGGGAAAATCTGCGCTATAAGGGGGCTGAGATTAAAATTTCCAACCACTATTTCCTAAATAATTTTAGCTTGATCCAATTCAATTTAAATCAAAAAACTCTATTTTACTATAACTTCCGAAAGGATTATATAGGGTATAGAAGAAACTTCAGCATGTTTTATAGCTCATACTTATTTTATTAAATATTAAATTTTTTTATTTTTAAAATTAAAATTTTTTTTTATCAGTACGATATTGGAACAGCATCGACTGTCAAAATAATGAAGCAATAAAATTAGATTGCATCCGTTGCTAAAACGGCAGTTAACAGAAAGCAAAAACAAAAAAATTTGAGACAATCAATAAAGGAAACAAGTAAAAAACCTTTGTGTTGTGAGCAGATTTCGCCCATGCAAATTTATGCGGATTGATTACGAATATTCTTTTTATTCTTGTTGACATACCTTTCGGTTAAGACCGCATACAAATTTGTAAATACTTTTCTTTCTTAACAACTTTATACAGAAAAAGTAGTTGTATGAATTTAACTTAATTTAATTATCAATCATAAAATTAATACAAAATTTTTTAATTAAATAATTAATGTTTATTAAATTTCCATCTGAAAACTACTAAAAATTTAATTGGTGCAAAAGGTTTTATCTCTGTAAGCTAAAATGGTTTTAATTTTTGCAGTTTTCTAACTAAAAAGATGCAGATTTTATATTTGTAATGCATTGAGTTCTAAAGGAAGACGAGCTATTGGTCACAAAAAAACTCATTAAAAAGGATTTAAAGGATGTTAATTTCTATACCGTAACCTAACAATTTATGTAAATCAAACGGTGAATTAAAAGAATTTTATTCTGAATTATTTATTATTTTGTTATTGTTTTTAAATTGTTCTTGAGACTTTAGTATATTTCTGATGTACATGGTTTTAAGAATTTATTTTGATTTGTATAGAAAATTTGCTAAATAAATAGTGGTAGAAATAAAATAAACTTCATTTATCATAACCTTCACTTCAGGTGAGAAAGGGTGTACAAAAGTTTGTCATTCCAGTTGCAATTTTTACAATATTCATTCCCGACCCCAGACTTGTGCATAGCGGAGAGTTCTTTCGTGTTTGTGGTGATATCAACTTTGACATGACACTAGATGAGCTAGAAAAAATCTAAATATGCTCTTCGCTCAGACTTAATTTCGGAAATTTTGCTATCGAATATCAGCAATCGAGGCAGTGGGCAAAACACCACGCCTTCCTCTAATTTTTTAACTTTTTAGCTTACGCTTGTATTTGATATTAATTCACCATTTAATATACATTCACTACAATTATACTAGGATTTGATGCAGAACCCTTAAATTTACTTAATTGGGATAACAACCCTAAGCAAAACTTACAATTTTCGGAGCTTTTTTGAACGGAAAAATATTATTTATTAATTTTCTATTTATTTATTTGATTTTATTAATAATCGAAAAACCTTTTTAAGCCAAATTGATTACATATCTTACATAACTAAAGTGATTGTTACATTTTGCCCTATTTTACCAACAAATACCCTAGAAATTGCACACTCTCACCTTTTTTTGCATTATTAAAGTTAGTCATATATTTGACGTAACCAATAAATTATAGAAAACAATTTTTGTCTCTCTCAAACACTTTTTAGGAAAATAAATGACCCTACAATATAAAAGTTAAGATACCACGTTTGTTATATTATAAATTGCCATTCGTAATATAACATATCAAGAAATATTAAATAAACATATGAAAAAATAGTGGTTACGCTTTTTTGGTCAAACTAAATGTTAATATTTTATTGGCCTTTTATTATAATTAATTTTATTTTCTAATGAAACAAGCACTAGGTCAGTTTTAAAATAAAAATATTGTTTATTAGTTTTTATTGTTGGGTGCCACCCAACGGTGTGGCGAACACAACGTTTCGATAACTGACAGCAATAGTCAATTAACAATTCAATACAACTGATATTTATATGATCATTTAAAGTTCATCAAAACATTTTTTTTTCAATTCTGGAAAGAAATGGGAAAATTCCTTTCATGGTATGGGATAACAGTGTTCCGTAATCTACAAACTTTTGTTACATATGATCTATGCATGAAAAGCGTATGTATTCTGGGGCATATTAAAGATGAAGTTCTACTCGAAAGCGAGAATGTAAAAAACTGTAAAATTTTATGGTAGAAAAGAATTTCTTATGCCGAATTTTAGTTACATGTGATTGATTATGTATGGTGAAGGCTGTATAAGATTCGGCATAGCTGAGTAAAGCATTTTGAATTGGTTTTACTAATTTTGTTAATACTTCTTCGATAAGTGAAACAATCTTTTTATAAATTAAAAATGAAATATTAAAAAAAAAAAACTCATTAATTTTTACGGAATATGGAGTCTATTATTATTATTATTATTACTTTTATTTTTCTTCTTTGTTTCAATATCAGAGCTGCGATTTTTATAAAATTGTAATTTATTGTAAATTTATTGTAAATTAAATGTTTCGGTTTTACGTATATTTTATTTCGAGTGCACGGTAGATTTTGAGTAAAATAAGGAATTCCCTTTGTGTAACTTGACATTTTTCATTCTTTTTTTAAATACGATGTTTTTAAGAATTTTTGACTATTCTTTAATATTTCTTAATTGGTTCAGTTTAAATTATAATAAAATATTTTAAAATATACAGAAGAATTAAAGTTTGCTACTTAAGTCTTTTGTTTTGTTTGAAAATGTCCATATTTTAATCGGTTTCAGAAGTAGTTTTTTTGTTTCTTTTTTATTTTAATAATTATACGAAACAACATATAACTCTATTGTGATTGTAAACTTTTTATAACTTTTGTAATCAAACACTTGTTTTAATTAAGAAAACGATAAAAATTATAAATTTTGAGTGACACAAAAAATTGTGAAGAAACAGAAATTTATATAACAAAAGAAAATATCATTTAAAACTGGTAAAATATAAATTAAATGTGTTCGTGTATGTGTATGTATTTGTTAACTTTATGTGATGTGATTCTTTTTTATTCTTTGGTTTTATTATAAATTATTAAAATTTCGTTTGTTGTAATAAATTGGACCAACCCTAATAAATTTGGAAATTTTTAAATTAACTACAAATAGAAATAATATAAAACAAAAAAAAATTAATTTATGCACAATAAGAATAAAATTATGCATATCAAGTGGTGAAAGAAGAAGAATGATAATCAAGGCAGAAAATAAAATAAAAACATGACATAAATAATTTCAAGTGGTCTTGCACTATTTGAACCGAGATACAACTTAATTGGTTGTTTCTTTTGAAAACGTTTTTTTTTTTTTTTTGATGAAGTTATGCGGCTCTCGAATCTCTCATGGTATTAAAAAGGCACAGAAGCATAGTTGAAATTGTTTGGTTACAATTTCAATGGATTTATTGTGGAAAGCGAGGCTATAGATAAAGACATAAAAATTATTTATTTTCGGCCATCATTATTTTTATATTCTTGTTGTTTTTAAATTATGCAGGTTGGTATATTTTTAGGAGTGGTTAAAAATTTCTTGATTAGATTTTATCAGCTGCGTTTTTTTAAAGAAATTCTCAATTCATATGTTAAGACCTTATTTTGAAATTATAATTGTCCTTCCGATGGTTAATCTTTTTTTTTTAAAGAGTAGTAGCACTTCAGGCAATAATGCCTATTTAGTTATTTTCGTAACCGTGCTACGTTCTTAAGGAAAGGGATAGATGAGAGATAAGAGGTGAAAAGAGAAAGAAAAGAAATAGCCTTTTTATTAGTTATTTTACTTCGCCGGCGAATATGCCGACGAAGGGGCTGCATGTTTAATAGTAATTCTGAATTTGTATTTATACCATTAACAGAAAAAAACTTTATTCTTTAGCCACAAAAAATATATTGCGAACCCCTTTAAATCGCATAGTCAATAAAAACGTCTGCGAATTGCTCAACTTTCTAGATTTTATCAGTGTCACAAAATGACTAATCCCAAGCAAAAGCCCCAAAGATTCACTATACGATGCAAAATTTTTTTATATGTCAAGCTGCGTACTTAAATTTTTACTTTTCTCAAAATTGATTTTTGACCTAATGTGCCGCTAGTTTGGCAAAATATCCCTCTGTGCGGCAACTAGAATTGCTTAGTTGTCCGATTATACCTTTTCGTGCCTCTTACCTACTGGTTTTTTGGAATCCTAATCCGATACTGCTAGTAATAAGAAATATTATTTTTTGTAATTCTTTATTTCTTCTATTAACATCTCTGACGCAACAAATCAACAGTTAAAACTAAAGGTAATAAAAATTATTTAAAAAATACATAAATTTATCTTATTTTAAGCTTTGCCATACATTAACTTGATAAAAATAACAACAACAGGTTGAAATCCGTAGTGCGCTCTACAACTTTAGGTTAAACTTTAGGAAAAATGTAAGAGAACGCCAACAATATAACGCTTTCTCATAACAATCTTATGAAATTTTAACTATTTGTCTGCCGTGCAAAAATCCGAGCAGTGAATGTGTGCGTTTATTTGACAGTTTATTCTATGAAAATGTTTTGATGAGATCCCTCATGAAAATAATCCCATCGTTAATGGCACTGCAAAAATATTAATTTAAATTTTGCAAAAAAAAAAAACGAATTTGACGAATTTGTGTAACGTAAATTTATGTCAGGTAGATAGCGGATGGTCATTTAATAAATGGATATTTGAGGGAATGTAGCATCCAAAGCATGAATTCACCATCGTTTTCCTTCAAAATCAATGGTTTTGAACACATTTTACTTTTATCTTCTATCTTATCTCATGAGTCGGATGCTGCTGTTATTATACCTAATGAAAATATCTATAGAAATAATCTTCCAGATTGTTGTGGTAAGTATAAATACTAAATTTTGTTTCGCAATCTAGTGAAGTATTTTACAGCGAAGGAAGAAAATTTGTAAAGTTTTCGAGTTAAATTTTTACAATCGCTTTCGAAAAATATTAAACCGAACCTAAACAGAGCCTTTTCGCCGTTTCTTAAGATCTATGAAGCTCAAATACTAAATTTTATTTCCAAGAGGAATCTCTTGTACCGGCATGTTAACAATATTAATTTGCTTCTGTCCCACTGTTAACTGGTTTCCTTTTTCTTTCTTATGCAATTTTAATAAAAATAATAATTACAGCAACACAGAAGATCAACTTAAATTCTCTTTATGTCAACACGTGATTTAATACAAGAATAAAGAAACAGGCAGCCAAATTTTTTTATATAGAAACAATCTAAACGTTTTACTCGCCTATAAATTGAAACTGCGGTTGCAAATAAATTAGACTTTGAAATGAGTTTAGTGTCATGAACTTGTTTTAATATCCTTTTACATACGGCAGTGTTATTCCTAACGTTTGATTTGATTAAAAATATGGAATAAAATCTTGTTAACTACTTGCGTTTACCTTCTGTACTTTTTTACATCACATGGTAAACTGAGATAACGTTGTGAGGTATTATTAAAAAAAATGTGAAAATTATGATTTTTGAAGTCTTTAAAATAACAGTGAATTATTAAGCAATGTTAAAAGTTATATTTTTTTATCAAAAGGAAGTTAGACTCTATACTTGTTTTATCGAGTTTAGTAACAATTTTTCTTGTGGGCCGGCTTAAAAAATTCAGGAAATTAGTGGGCCTCTCGGGAGAGGTGCCATTAATTTTTTTTTCACAGCTGCTTTAAACTTGCTTATGCTGCCTAACTATTTTCAGCAATAATGTAGCCAAGACACCGCTGAACAAGTCTTATTAATTTTAATATATCTTGTTCATAAGAGAATGAATAGGTCATACTTGAAATTACAAATGCGTAAAAATGTCCCTTATCAACTTAAGGAATTTCTTAAAATATGTTATGAACTGAACTAGAATATTTTAGTCCACACAACTACATGGCTTCATATTAAAATATTTGCCCTTTACGATACAAAAGCATAAAAAATTGTATTTCATACAAACTACAAAACTTGATTAAATAAATTGTTGTAAATATGTTGGCCGCTATACACTCAGTTTAGTGGTTGGCTTTTTCACTTTCTTTAACTTACAAAACACATTTCATAAAACCAACAAAATTCACAGCCACTTCGCAAAGAAGGGTATTTGTTGTTGTGAGTTTAAATGAAGTCAGAATACAAACAATGTTAATGACAAAATGCCAAAAGAATATTTTAAATAGTCGAGCTTGTTTTTTTTTATGGCTCTTGTAAATAATGAGGTTTGCCTTTAAGACAAATAAATATAAAAAAATAAATAAAATAACTTTGCATAGTTTATGTGCTTGAAAAAGAAAACTAAATGTTAAAAGAAAGAAAGAAATGCTAAAGAAGAATAGTTAAACAAAATCACTTTTAAAAATAAAAAGAATTAAACTTCAGGCAAGACTGACGGATAGACTAACAACAGACTGACACTAGCTGGTTGTTTGGCTGGTTGTTATGAAAAAACAATCAGAATTCACTAACAAAAAAATTTTGTTGGCTTTTGAAAAAAGTCGGTCATGAAATCGCAAGTGACCTACTTTAAGCTGACGTGACGGCCAAGGAAATAACAAAACAATGACTTTAAATGGAAGCTAATATTTTTGCTGTTGTTTATGTTGTTGTTGTGTGATTGTTAGTACTATGAAATGTGTTTAACTTACACGTTAATATATATACACACACACATACTCACATGCTCAGAAACAATTTTTACTACAAGTAAAATGCGAATGTATGTAAACATTTATTTTTGTTGTTAAAAAGAAAGAAAAACTGAAAATAAATCGAAAGACTTAAGCAGCAAACTTGAATTAATAAGCTCTTTATTTTTCTTTTCATTACGAAGCCAAACAAACAGACAGATAAAAGCCTGAAGACATTTTATTGTTGATAAACAAACGTATAAACAGTTGCACATTCAAACAGCTACATGTTAACAACTTGTCTTTGCAACAAATGCGGACATTGCTAATGTCAAATAACAACAGCAGCAACAACAGCAATACCATTCACATAGCTGCCTAAGTCTTGATCATTCCATTAGCACAAATTTAGAAGGCATTACAATCTGAGTTTTTTTTATTTAACTGTCTTAAAAAATAACAATTCGTGTAAATATTAAAGTTTAAAAGAAAGACTTAATAAAATAAAGTCATTTTGGTCTCAAATCATTTTTCATCAGAAACAAGTTTTTTTACTTTATCATTCATCTTTGGCAACCACCATTTAGCCAACTTCATTCATCTAACTTGGCAATTAAAAGAAAAGATTTGTTTTTATTTTTAATAGTTTCTAATGGAATATGGAAGTTAATGGACAACAGTAGCAGCAAATAAATTTTGTTGTACAGGAATGTTTTTATTTTAAACACAGAGCACTTGATGACAGTTGCACCCCTGAAATATTTTCTTTCTTTCTTTAACTTGCGGAATTGCATTTGAATTTTTTTTTTCAGTCGAGTTCCTGCAATTTCTGGTATTTCATTTAATAAGACTCGCAGTTACCCTAAATCAGAGACAATATGCTAAATTTATTATTAATTAGAATTAAATAATTTTAATAATTAATATTTAGGTGGAACTTTGCTATCGATATCAAGTGACATAATTAGACTTCAGAGTTTTTTTAAAATATAATTTAGTAAATTAAAATACAAATTCATAAAATTTGCTAAAATATTAATTGGTTCACTACAGGGTTCTTTATAAAAATCCGCTTTCTATTTTTTTCCATCACGCCCAAATTATTAAAGACTTGGAAAATATAAGAAAACCCTTTAATAAAGCATTTGCATTTGCGTATCTCTCTCTTAATCGCGAAAAATTATCTGATTTGGGTGCATTAAATGTTAAAAGGGCTTAAGGCTAGTTGTTTGTGCGACGTTTTATTAAATTTAATTTAAAAAATTACTTTTCTATTTACTTGTTTTCTAAATGAATTAATCGTTGTAGAACAATTCTGACAAAAATCTAAACATAACCCTCACCAAAGAAATTTTGTTTTAAGTGTCGATATTTTTGATATGATATTGATGATGTTTTTTATGTGATGTCAGCTTGTTTGACGTTCCCTAAACGTATCGGGTTATTATGCTAATCTTGTGTGGTTTATTGGCTGCTTTCTGATCTCCACTTTCAAAGCTGCGCTGGTTATTTTTGCCATCTTTTGTAATTCTTAAGTTCCCACATATGATTTGTTAACCGGCTCTAGTGCCGATTGTTTTTCCATACGTTTCCCTCACATCCTCCAATTGGCGTTCATAATTATGACAACACAGAAATGCGGTTCAGAAGACGTCTCACAGCTAGGAGACATTGGACTCCTCTGATTTCTGTCGCCTTCTAAAAAGGCCATCTGCACAAGCATGAAAAAATGTGTCAAAAAGTAAGATAGGCTTAGTTTCTTCCGCATGCCTCAACTACTGATTAATTGATTCTCGAATTTATAACTGACAGATTTGTAGGCTTAATATTTCTTTAGAAAAGTAGGCAAAATATCATCATTAAATCGACTTTCCTACTCTAAGGTTCCAGAACGCATATAATTATTTGGGTCACAAATAAATACTAAAGAAATTAAAAACAATTGTGGCGAAGATTATAAAAATATTATATTTCATCAATACCTTCTTATAAAACTATTAATTATAAGTTCTTAAAAAAACATTCTTATGTCTGTATTAAAAGTATTTTTGCCTTTTATCAAAAAGCGTAAAAATTCTTATGTAAAAAAAATGTGGATTTCAATGCTCCTACTGTTATTTTTATATTTTTTGTTTTTCCATTTTAATTATAATTTTGTCCTTGGGCAAACAGTTGCAAATTCAAGATCCTTCAAGTTAATTAAAAATATTTTACATATGTTAATATTTCAAGTACATGAACCAACAGACTCGCAACATGTCATATGTGACATGACAGCGTACTGCACAACACACGTAATATTTAGTAATATTTTTCTAGTCAATGAACCAAAGTGAATATAATTTTTCTGTTCCCTTTGCCTGCAATTATTATCAAGGATAATTTAGCTTTTGTTTTGGAAAAATGTTTTTAATTTTAAACATTTGGTTAAGGGATATTCATTTTAGTGTCGTGTGACAAAAGTGTGCAAACTCCTTTGGAGGTTTCGTTATGTTAAATTGTGTAACAATTTGTACAAAGGTCAACGGAATATTTATTTAAAAAAGATATTTTTTATGTTAATAGCTATTTATACTATTATTTATAAAAAGCGTTGCAGATTAAGACAACTTGCAATCATAAAAATTTTAAACACTAGTAAAAATCGCTTAAAAAAGAATTGCATTTGCATTTTTTATTAAACTTATATTATGGAAATATTCATTCGCGTTGAATTAATTTATTTTAAAAAGTGCTAAATGTTTGAATAAATAATTCAAATTCACTGATACTGATTATTGTGGGCAAAGACAATTCTTGTTTGCCATTTTTTACCGCTCTCTTAACTCTCTTTTTCTTTACTTTTAACTTTATTATTCCGATTTAGTAAAATAGTTTAGACAGAGTCTTACGCAAAACCTGTGAGAAGTTTCACTGGAGTTCTGCCTTGCAATTTGCGAGCAATTTGTCAATTATAAAATTAAGAACCACATTTTTCTTTCCACTATCCCATAGCTCAATATTGCTGGATTGGTAAAGTGTACGCTATCTCTCGCAAGGCTGCACCAATCTGACGATTCATCTGTTTCAGATAATTTGGTTAATCGAAACTAGAGCTAAAGAATTCTAGTAATGTAGCGCAGTTTATCGAAATCTTTGAAACCCTTAATTTCTACTCTTACAAATATTGGACTTAGAAAGATGCTAAATGTTATATTGACAAAGATGTTTACTGAATTTAAGATCACTTAGTTTACAAGAAGCTGGTGAAATTTTAGTTCCAAAACTTTACCCATGCAAGCAACCTAGTTAACTGTTTAGAAAATAAAAAAAAATGGAAAGGAAAAAATTTAATGCTTGAGGAACAAGAAGAAATCAATAAGAACTTTAGATGGGTTACAAAAAAAAAAAAGTCAACTACTTTTATTGAAATTAAATTAATATTAGTTTATTATAAATTTGGTTATCGCAAAGAAAAGCAGACATCAAACGTTAGTAAAAAATTATATTAAACGCAAAGCACAGTGGGCACATTTATACTTCCTGAAAAAAGCATCTACAATGTTGTGAGTTAAAATGTATAAAAGAATAAAAATTACGTTCGTAGCTACACCGATGGTTGGCAGAAAACAAGAACAAATGTATACGACGAATTAAGAGAACAACGAAAACATGTGTTGGGTTGTGTGTGAAATTCGTCTAACCAATTTTATATTGATTGATTATTGATATTCTCCGTATTCTTACTTAAAAAGTTAGTTGGTTTAATGGATGATGTTTAAAGTGTATATGCTGCATTTCATTCTGCTAATGTTTCATCTTTCTTATTACTTCACTTAACTAGATTTGTTCCAAGTGATATGGAAAATTTTTCGGAACCATGTCTTATCGGTCGGCGTACTTAAATTTTATTTAACGTCTTGGAAAAGTTAATTTTTACACGAACACGGATGCATAAGAACTGATAATATAAATACTTTATAGGGGCAAAAATCGATACTCGTTTTGTAGTAATTAAAAACGGAATTACAAACTTGGATATACCCTTTTTCTACCTGTTGTGAAAGTATAGAAAGAAGTTAAGCCGAAATTTGTTTAATTCATTTATTATCACAGAGTTCTACCAATAAGTTCACACATATTAAAAAGGAATAATTATTATTTCCAATATCTGTGTTAATTTCTAAAACAAAACAAAAAAAATTTAACACTAACAGAATGTAATGTAGCATTTTTTTGTTCGATATGTCCATCACCCACATTTCTTGTAAAAATTTATTTGACCAATAGTTTCTGCATAATTCAAAAACAGTTGAGCAGATAATTTTGTTCGCATTCAAATTGGATAAACCGCCCTCGAGTTATAGATATTTAAATATACCAGTATGACGGCTTTACAATGGTGATCTGATAGTGAAAAGCGTTTTAACATTATAAACCATCCACTTATATCTAATTTTTAATCGAATTCAAAATAAGAAGGAGGTTGGTTATCAATCCGACTGAATGTTGCTTTTTTATATATTTGTATCTACATGACTCAGTCATTTCTGGATGGATTTTGAACATTTTTTGTATTTGAAAGGTGATGCTTACAGATTGGTCCCGTCAATAAAAACTAAAGCTTATCCCCATACGACAAACAAACAAACAAAAACAAAAAGTATCACAAAAATAAATCTAAAAATTAAAAGGTGCTCCCATAGGTGATGAAGTCGATCTATGTAGGCTTGTCTTTTGAACTGTTATGGACAGACGCTTTCAAATTGGACAGGATATCGATTATTATGACCGTTATGGTAACAAGTATTAATATACAAAATTTTAAATTAAAAGGGTGCTCCAATAGTTCATTTAATTTGAACTATATGGGCAAACTTTTGACAGACAAAATCTTTTTTGAAGTAGTTTTTTTTTATTGGCAAGTATTATGTTTAAACATGATTTCCATACATAACAGATAAACGAACTAAAATTTTTTTTTTTCTGTTTAAGGAAACTGGCTGATTTCACTTACATTCCTTAAATAAATAATTTTTTTATAATACGATAATGTGCTTGATTTTAATGTAATTATTTTGTAAAAATTTTAGTGACATCATGACAGATTAAAAACAAATATTTTCACCCAGTCACGTAATTCTCTTTTTAACATCCTAAATTTGTTGTTCAGTATTTTTCATTATCAATATTTAACAATATGTTAAAATTATGACCCTGAATAAGTTTGACTTGAAAACATTTTATTACAATTTTTCTTGGAAATACATATTTGTTGACTGTTTGTGGAAGAAAAAAAAAACATTTTATCTATTTTTATATTTCGTTTTTGTTTTTGCAAATAACCATTTTTTCTTGCCAATTTTATGACTGCTGCTGTTTATGATGCTACTGCTGATGACTAGGATGTTTTGTTTTTTTTTCTTTGCAGTAGAAGATGTTTATTATATGCCTGTGTATGTGTTTCAATGGTTGTATTTAAATGTCATAAATTATTGTATACGAGTATGAAATTATTTGCAACAAAGAATGTCACATCTCACAGAGATATTTAAAGAAAATAATCGAAAAGAATCGATGTGTGTACTCGCAATGACGTCTACGTAAACGCATACTCTTAAGATAAAGAAACATTTTAATACACATATGTTTGTTTGTTGGTTTATGGGTAAATCATGACTAATTTTAATGAATTTTGAGACTGACTGATTTTTTTTTTGTTTAGACTAGAAGTTTTTTTTTTATAATTTAAGCTTAGAGGGAAGAAAATAAGGAAAACGGGAACTTTTACACCACCGAATAGATTTAAATAAAATTTATAGCACTTGTATAAATATCATCTGCATTCGCACTCGTTATTTTGTCTTTGTTTTGCCTGGACGAATCTTTAAAATAGAATATTTACGATCATTATTACTTCTCGAAAAAGGAAGTCAATATTTGCTGGTGTAGGAGTGTTTTTTTTAAGAAGTAGCACTTCAAGCAATAATGCCTATTTAGTTATTTTCGTAACCGTGCGACATTCTTTAGGAAAGGGATAGATGAGAGATAAGACAGGTGGTAAAAAGAGAAAGATAGATATAGCCATTTTATTAGTTATTTTACTTCGCCGGCGAATATGCTATGAAGAAGTACCGACGAAGGAGGCTGCATGTTTAATGTTAATTCTGAATATGTATTTATACTATTAATTATAGTTTAACAAACCATAAACAATAATAAAATTTTCTCAAAAGAAAAACTATGATATCTTTTGCAAATATAAAGGAGCGGAGTTACTTCTCCTCTATGAAAAATAAGCAACATAACGATCTAATGTTCCTGTGTTTTAAAATTCGAATACAAAGCCATAAGCACTTGATCGACATGCTCCATTTTCTTAAACAAACTATCTAAATTACATTGAAGATAAAAAAATGAAAAACCGATAGAAAAACTGTTATAACTTCGATGCAATTTAACAACATAAATATGGCGATGTGTTTCCAATCTGCATAATTTCTTATTGAGTTGGAAAATTATATTTAAAATTATTTTTCACAAAACTACACAAAAGTTTAAAGAAAAAAATACAAAATACGATGTTAGAATAAATGTTGGTAAACATTCCACAAACATTAATAAAATTATAATTAGTGCAGCTTTTGTTGCAGATAGAGACGACTAACAAATGTTGTCCAAGTAAACATCAAAACAACAAAAGTAGAATGTAAATCCGCACAGACTGACGAAGACGCTCCATTACTTACTAAAGTGCCTCAATCAAAGGTATTGGTAAATTAAAAATGTGTTGTTAAAACATTTGTTTGACAACAAATTTATTGTGTAATATCAAGCTATTTTAATTCCGTGTGTTTGTACGGAAAGGCGCCAATTCAAAATAATATTTAGAAGGATATTTTTATTTTCTAAAAACTTTTTCATACCATTTGATTTGAGACTTTTAATCCTTTCTGGAGCAATGCATTATATTCCCAAAATAGGGGACCTCGACATAATAAAATTTTCTTCCTTTTGAAATAGATTGAGTTTTATTTTCTAAATATTCATGTAAAAAATAGAAGCAACTCGGGGTAATCATGTTTTTTTTCTTTTAAATATTTCTTTTTTAGTCAAAGTTCTTCTAGATTTCTGGAGTGTAACCCAATATTTTCTAAAAAATCTTATTTTCTGAGTATAAGTCGATGCACGAAATTCCCAAATAACGCATAATAATCCCAAAACTATTATTTTTATCTTTAAGCGTAGAACAATGAAATACCTTTGAGAATAATTAATGTCTTATACAGGTTTTTAAAAACGGTTTCAGCTTCTGAATAACAGCTTTTAAATTTTATAATATCAAGGCTAAAATCAATATTTTGTAAAACAACAGCATCTTTTAACTGTATAAAAGAGCCGAAAAAAAGTCGGCCGTATACAGTGGATAAAGAAAAGTTATATCAATGTTGGTTACTGCTGTTTTTGCTTAAACTTTGATTTTTGTCTTTACTTTATTGTTTGGACAGTAATCTTAAGTTTATTTAAAATGTAAGTGAGAAGTTTCCTGAAGACCTAAGTGAACGGTAGCGAAATGGTTATTGAAACATGCTTTCATCTTCAATAGTCGATATCGGTGATTTTAATAATTCGGTCGGGATAATCAGCACGGTTTTTAAAAGTTTAAACATATTTTTTAATTTAGTAAAGATACTGAATAGAAGTTTTTCTTTAAAACAGTTTTAAAATTTTGCTGGGAATCCATTCGAAAGATAATTAAAGGAGTTTTTGGAAAATGTATTGCATAAATTCAAATAATACAAAAGAAAATTCGAAGACACTTTACAGCCTACCCTCTTTTGTATTTTATAGGCACCTATGCATGTAAGTATGTGTGCGTAAAGGTGTGTTTAGACTACGTGTATAAGTCAAAATTGCTACCCATATGTAATTTCGTGTGTATGTAAAAATCAGTGTTTAACGTACGGTGTATAATTTTCATCTTCAAACTTGCATATGTTATGTACATATGACATAACCTCTTGTCGTCGAAAAGAAAACTTAAGTACTAAAAACAGTGATATCAACTATTAATTTTCTTTTTTGCGATAACTATTTAGAACTTTACAATTTAAGTTTAAGCACAAGACTATCTTTCATTACAAAAATTGCTATAATATATATTAGAGGTCTGCACTTAGGTACTTGGCTATGTTCATTTTAAAAAACACTAGCTCAAAACTACAAGTTCTCAGGTACTTGGCGCAGTTCGCGTAAAGTACATCTTACTAATGTATTTTCACATTTAAAATTATTTATTGCCTTTATAAAGCAACTAACATACAATTCATGCTCATTGTTCATGCATAAGTACACAAGTGTTATTGATAAGTTGTAAAAAAGAAAAACATTTCAAAAATTTCCATTGAAGAAAGGATTGTTGTAAACAATTTCATTTTTAGAATGTTTTCTATAGTTCTTGCTACCTGAAAAATGCACACGCACCTTTATATAAAAAATCATAGAACGATAAAAATTTAAACTTCTGATAAACCAACATACGATTATTAAAAACCTTTAATTTTTTTTAAATTATTGCGAAGTATAAATTAAAATTTAATTATTTATTTTTATGAACTCCCCGGAAATAAAATAAAAAATTGTATAATTTTTGAATGAAATTTGGATTAGTCTTTTGATCATGATGGCCTAAAACTTTATAAGCGGTAAGTAGGGGTAAGAAGGATAAGAAAAATGGGTAAAGGTGATGTTCTAACATTTCTTTTCTACGATGTCATGGTGAGGTCTAACGACTTCTGGCGGGAGGGCAGAAGCATGGCCAAAAATCAGCCATGGAGTTTTGAGGCGTGTTTGCTAACAGGGAGCTAACTAGACTTGCTTCGGGCTCCAAATTTATTTTCTTTTTTAATTTTATTTTTAGTCAGTTGGTATGAATTTTTTTGTAGCTGCTGAATTTAACTAGACGTGTTGGCAAGAACCACCCCAAGATGGCGAGCCCTAGCTGGTGCTTACGCAGGCATACCAGTCTGCAGCTGCTACAAAAAAAGCTTATTATTTCCAAAAAATCTTCTTTTTTTGTTTAAAATATTAACATGTTAAATTTAAAATTATTTTTTTTTTTCCTTTACGTATGTACATACAAATATTTAAAAATAATTGTTAGATATTTATCGCACCAAAAAAAAAGCGATCATGATTTTTTAAATACTGTAATTCACATTTCAATTCCTTTTTTACTATATACTCGTACCTTAGCGCTGAGTTTGGCTGACGTGGTTGTCGTATTCGTGGAAATGCCTTTACTGGTTAGCCGATTATAGCAATAAAAGTTAAAAAATAATAATTTGTAGAAATATAGCTTTTATCGTCTTAGTATTTTGAGTGGAAATTTTTAAAAGCAAAAGTTAGCATCACTGAAAACATCTGCCTTCATAAGGTTTTACATATCAAATAGAGCGTGCTCTAAATAAAAAACTAACACATATTATAACACATAGGAAAATAACATATGTTATGTTTCAAGAGGTTTACACTATGTGTGTTAATTTACATATGGAAAATCTGACATTCCATATGACTTGTAAACATAATGTAAACACACCTAAAGTGTGTTTGAATGAGCTAATTCTATGATCAAAGGTGAGAGCAATAAAGTAATACAAAGTAAATGTTTAACAAAAGGCGTGTTTAATGATTGTGTTAGTTTATATTTACTGTTGTTGTCAATATGAACATAAAATTTATTATACTGTTACTGACAACTACATACATATGTATGTAAATTATTTTGGTCTTGTTGTTTTAAGTATTTATTGCTTTAAGGATGCAAAACGAAGTCATAAAAAATTTGTCTGATATCGGATTTTAGAATGACACACACTCATGTTTGTAGGAATATGTGTCAGTAACGCAAATAACTGTAAAAATATGTTGTATGTAAATATTTACAATAACAATAAACTTGTTGTTGTAGGTATTTCTACCTAAAATCTAGTTCACTCCTCGAACTTTATGGCTGGCTTTGTGTCATTGTATTTGTTTTTTTCTAATCTTTTGTTTTCTTTTCGGTACATGAAATATTATTTACTTATGCAATTGTAATATTTGTCATTTAGCCAGTGTCCAAGGGCCTTTTGTCAAATAAAGAAAATATGTTTGTGATGGTTTGTGAGAGAATGCAATAAAAGGGTTGTTGGTTACTTTCGTCGTTAGAGATTTCTTGGAAATAAATTTGTTTCTAACCTTTTGCATTTTGTGTTATGACTCAGATATTTCCATTATCCTTTATGAATTGAACTATATTTGTTTAAATATGGTTTAGTTTCATTTTAGTTATGGTTTAATATTTAACAAATATTTTATTTTAGTTACGCTTTTTGTTGAACTGTAAAATGAGATCTTCTAAGTTTAAGGAACAACATTTTATTATTGTTATTGAAAACTAAAACTATAACGCTCTATATTCCAACAATTATACAAGGTCACATTAGCCATTAAGTGTTATCCATTGCTGTAAGGATTTAAAAAAAAGTATGCAACTGTTTGGGTTTCAGTTTCATTCGGCTTATAGCGTTGCAAATTTAATCATTTAGTAACGGATTAATATTGTGCTATTGCTTAACTGCTTAAATTAAATTTACAAAAATTATTCTGTTTCAGCATCTTTTAAAGTTCTTTATCACTTTTGAAGAAGAGTTCTTATACAGAAAATGCTTAAAAACATAGAAATAGTTTTATAGGCATTTTATCAGCAAAAGTTGAAGTGTTATGGAATAACTTAATTCGATGGCTTCATTGTTAAATCATAACGCCACAAATCTCAAGTCCTTCTTATACTAAAATCGTTTGAACTTTTATCAGCACAACTACAATCCCTTTAAGCAAAACTTATTGGATTTTCAACACGGGCCATAAGAATGTGATGGAAAACAGAATCAACTGAAGTGTTGCTGTGTCACAATGTCTTGTGTTAAGAAATTGAATTCATTAAATTAATTTAAATTTTGTTATAATTTCACAGCTGTACTGAAATTTATGCCTTTAAGGTTTTAAATTTTTATTTTAACTCTTTTGGGGCCATATCTATCTGCAGAATTGATGGTTTTCTGCAGAGACAGAATTTTATATTTAAAGAACATTAATTTTTTTGTTATAATCCTCTTGCAATTACAAAGAATGTTAAGAAGGTTTTCGCCAGCAGAATCATTCTGTGATAGGTAAGTACTTCCTGTATTAGAAAGCTTTGAACAATCCAATTACTTTTTAGAAGACTTGTATCCTGGATTTCACATATTGGACTATTTTTTTTGTAATAAGAAATAAAAACTATTAGATGGCCTTGATAAAAGCGCATCTGAATATGAAGAAAAGATTATAAAATTTAGAAATTTAGTCTTCCTTAATGATGTAAAACCTGACTTGAAGTATAAAAACGGAGAAAAAAACCTCTGAGTAGGTCAGTGCAGAGATTTATAATTCATAGTAGATAAAAAATTACTGGTACCATTGATGCTGTTTTTTTCAAAGAAAAAAATTATTTTTGAATTACTTTTTATGCCTTCATTACTATTTTTTGTTTTGTTTTTAATTTTTCTGGAAGTCGTTGCATTCAATTTTTTTAATTTTATATAAAAGAAAGGTAATAAATTAAAACTAAAGTAAAGATTTATTGGAAAAATTATTTATAGCAACAATAAAAAAGTAAAACTTTATAATTAAACGCTGTTTAAGTAAAATAAATAAATAATAAAAAAATATTGTACAAAACTAATTTAAAGGACCGCAATAAGATTTAGCGGATATAAGCTAATGAAAATGAGCACATTAAAACGCAGTTTGCTAACATATAAATTTTAGGGAACCTTTGTTTAACCTCAATAATAATTCAGTAGAGATTTTAATTACTTTTTTCTATTTATTCGATATTAACAGTTGTTTTAAGCAAAAATATTTATTAATTATAAGTTATTAATGGTTTATTAAACTTTTAGATAAATTAAAAAGCTTGAGATAATTTTTATTGAATTCTAGAAAATTAAATTTAATAAATAATAGTGATCTGTTATATATACAACAAGGGTTACTAAATCTTTACAAATATTTTGACTTATCGTTTTCTTATGTCTTATTTTAGTTCAACACACTTTATTCAGTGATTTCCAAACTCTTTCGGGTACCCAAAAGTTCGAGTGATACTTACAACTAAACTTCCATCAATAAAAAAAAATGAGTCATATCTGATTAAAGCTCTTTGTTATTTTGTTTGTTTTTTTTTTTGTACATTTATTTTTCTTCCTTTGTTCAAGTTGTCGAGCTAATTAGCTTCATCAAAAACCTTAGATTTAATTATAAGTACAACCTCTAATTTTGCTGTATTTACTTTCCTTCTTACGTCGCTTACTTGTGAACCACTTTGGCTACCTCTTCAACAAGAATTCAAGGGAAAAGTTTATTTCTTGTGAACTAACGATAATAAGCCCAACCAATTTTTCATCAGTTCTTCGCCTTTTAAAATTTATTATTTTTATTTTGAGGTTTTCTTTTTCTTTAAAATAAAAATGACATGGCCAAAAAATAAGCTTTTTGACAAGGCACATATTTATCTCGGCAATTATGTCTAAAAAATAATTTATCTCATTTGACGATTTTAAAACCCGCAGTCGTTATCAAGAAGCTAATGCATCAAATGCAAGTTACAGTTCAAAATGGATTTTAGTGTAGTAAAGCATAGAAAGCTTTGAACTTTGATAATCTGTAGTCTCAACAGGATGATTTATCATACAACTCATCAAACAATATAATTTTTCTGGACTAAGTACGGCAGTTGGGTTACCAACCGTCTTGCCGTTGTCAAGTGCCCGCCTCGGAGCTGCTGTCTTACAGTTGAGCACAATTCTTATTTTATTTCAATCGGTTCAGCATTGGTAGTTACAAATACACATATAACACGTACGTATGTATGTATGTATGTATGTATGTATGAATAAGTTTCAAAAATATAAGGGGTGATTTTTTTAAAAGCTATAGGAAAGTTTTTCGAAAAAAACACATAAAATTCAGAAAAATGCATGAAATATTTATATGAGTCGATATTACGGTCCATATAATTTAATGAAGATTATTTCATGCAAATGTTGACCTTGACTGCGCCTCAAATAATTCATCCGCTTAGTCCAATTTTGGCATACTCTTTCCAACATTTCGGCCGGTATCTCACAGATAAATGCTTCAATGTTGTCTTCCAATCCGTCAATTGAAGCAGGCTTGTCTGTATAGATATAAGCTTTAACATAGCACCACAAAAAATAGTCTAAAGGCGTTAAATCGCATGATCTAGGCGGCCAACTAACCGGTCCCGAACGTGGAATAAAATGTTCACCGAGCTCGCCTCTCAATATGTCCATTGTTGCGCGTGCTGTGTGGCACCGTCTTGTTGAAACCGCATGTCATGCAAGTCAAGCTCTTACATTTTGGGGGAAAAAAAGTTGGATATCATCTCACGGTTGCGCTCACCATTCACAGTCACGTTACGATTCGCATCATCTTTGAAGAAGTACGGTCCAATGATGCCACCAGCCCATAAACCGCACCAAACTTTGACTTTTTCTGGATGCGTTAGTAGCTCTTGCAGTGCTTCTAGCTGATATTAATTTTAAAATCGACAATTCTGCTTATTAACGTACCCATTGAGCCAAAAATGAGCTTCGTCGCTGAACACAATTTTTCGGTAAAAAAGTGAATCTTCGGCCAACTTTTCAAGATCCCATTTACCAAAAATTTTACGTCGGGTTAGGTCGTTCATCTTCAATTCTTGCAATAGCTGTATCACACCTAAATCCTTCTGCAAAATTTTCCACGTTTTTGAGTAACAGAGGCCCAATTGCTGCGAATGGCGACGAATCAATAATTGATGGTCATCATTAACACTGGCCGATACAGCTGCGATATTTTCTTCAGTTCGCACTCTACGTAAGCGCGTTGGTGGTTTAATGTCCAACAATGTAAATTTGGTGCGAAATTTAGTCACAATAGTCCGAATAGTCGCTTTAATGGGTCGATTAAACTGACCATAAATTGGAAGAAGCGCGCAATGAACTTTCTTAACAGAGCACGCATTTTGATAATAAAATTCAATAATTTGCAAAAGTTGTTCGTTCGTAAGACGATTCATGGTTAAACTATAGACCAAAGTGAAAACGTTTGACAGTGAAAAAAAAACATGAAACGTGCGTCAGCTGTTTAAACCAGTGTTGCCAAAAAGATAATAGCTAAAAAATTATCCTTTATTTTGTGTATAAAACAAGCGTTTCGGTGTGTCTATGCTTTGAATTATTTTAGTTGTATTTTACGGTTTATTAGTTTTAAAAAATTAAAATAATTTACTTCCAGATGAGTGTCTCTTGCGTCCAACGGTGGTCAATTTAAACTTATTTTAATTTAAGTTAATTTAGCGAAACCTTTATTTGACTAAAAACAAAAAAATCTCAAAGCGTTTTTAAACGTCCACAAGTCTTAACACTACACGGAATCTATAAAATCCATTTTAAATTCTATTTAAAATGTATTTCATTTTATGATCAATAGGTGAAAATTATCACGTACAGAGCTTTTAGGAGGCGTGGCAAATATAAAAGACCTGAAGCCTTGTTATAAAATTGCATTTAAGTTGTTCAAACACAATTTTTAACCTGTGAACTAAATGATATTTGGATGCTTTTTCAAGCGGAAGTGAGTGACTGATATTCTTTCACTTGAGTTTTCTTCGATATTGTGGGACTGGCTGTAAGGATTAAAAACTTTAAAATTAATATGAAAATTTACTATTCGCAATTTTATGTAAAAATGGAAAAAAAAAATAAAAATGGCTTATAAATGTTTGCTGTGTTTTTGTATAAAATTTTTTTGGAGTTTTTATTGTTTATTTTTTTTTGCTTTGCTGATTCAATATAGTTCTCATTTAATCAACTTGGCATTAGACATGAGACTTTTACTCTAGTTTTGGAAACAAAATTTGGGTAGAATCTACCGATGAGCCATATGGGCAGTAGCGAAATGCCCATATGGATGGATGAGAATATCATGATATATTTATATTTTAAAAATCAAGCATGATTAAAGTAAATTAATTAATTAAATTTTAGGCGGTTGTTGTAGGCAATACAGGCCCTGAGCACAAATAAAGAGTTTTAAGTTTAAGCATTATTATAGAATGATTTCGATTTAGACACTTTATTTTACACAACACTATTTCTTATAATCGGTAAGCAATTTGAAGGTAGAAATATATCTCTCTAAGATAAGAAGAACACTCATTAACATTGTTTGAAACCAACTGATTTTTTGTGGAGTTTCTTAAATTCAAATCTATTCCCAGATACTAGCAGATCTCAGGTATTGAAAATTTAAATCGGGTGTTAATTCAATCAAAAACCTGAAGAATATATAACGATGGCATGCTTATTACAAAATGACATGCATGGTTTAAACCTATCACACAACTTTATTCAAATTCATCATCGACCCACCCTTCTTGAAAAGCCCTTAAGAATGCAAATTAATTTAATGTCAAATTAGGTCAAAATGTTCATAAATTTTGCATAACAAGCCTTTTTAATTATGTTTATTTATTTTGGCTTTTCAAATTTTGCATAAAACTATAAACATTTCAAATCTTTTGAGACAAATACTTTTTATTTTGAAATAAACTTCTAAAAACCAGAAGTGGAATAAATTATACACTTATGCATACACTCATTTATACGATATGATACATAAAGTTCAAAGCGTAGGTGTTGAATTAGTTTAGGTCTATTTGTAACATACGAACACACACACTCTTATTACTCGCGCACACAAAAACTCTTAAAAAATTAAAAATTGATATGAAGAGACAACAGACATTATAAAATACAAACAACAACTGTTAAAGAATGCGTGGTTGTTGTCTAAAATAAAAAAGTTACAGTCAATTATAACCGTAAAGCAACACTCACATATTCAGATCTTTCTGGGGTTTACAAGTTTGTAGAAATATATCAGTACCCCTATGATATGATTGTAATAAACTACTCCTCCCAAACAACAACAAAAACAAAAAAAGAACACAAGTCAATTTATTAATGAAGAGAAAAGTAGCACCAACTGCTTCATACTACACTTAGCATCGGTGTTAATCTTTTTTCCCCACTATAAAATTTAACATAATATTCACCAATAAAAACATTCTAACTTATATTTTTCTAGTTATTTGCGTTTTTTTTTGTGCACATTTTGGCAAAGCAAATAAACACCGGAAGTAGGTCACATGCATCTATAGAACCGGATCTTATCTTTTGTTTAGATAAAAAAAAAATTCATTAAAAAAACATTGTGTATTTGAGAAGAAAAAAAGTTGATAACAAATAAAACGTGCTACAAAATGCAAATATGTATCTTTTATTACAATATGTTGCTGTTGTTGACTTTGAGTTAAGCAGTGCACAGTGGTGTGGTTAAGGCATTTATTTCAAAATTTACATCATATGGAAATCCATTAGTATTTTGTGTCAGGAGAGGGCATCTTTCTTTTGAAATAACAATTATTTTTTCTAACGATCTCTTATTGTATTCTAATTAACGGAATGATAAGAGTGCATTCTATGGAAGTACCCTTTTAAGTGGCGGATTTCTTTTGCGAACTGATCACTAATCACCGTTGGGTAAATAGAGCTCGGTTAGTTTATTGGCTGTTAAAAAAGGTCTCAAAGATTGCTGATTTTGTTCTTTTAAAAATTAAATTTTCTATGCTTCTTTCAATTTGCACTACTTTCTTGGGCTTACACCATCCCTGTCATCCATGGCCGACATATAAGCAAAACACAAGTTAAAGTAACAAAAATCAAAGAGCAATATATTGTGATTGAATTATATAGTTGACTGCAAAACTTATTATTTTCCAGCGAAATAAAAAAGCAGTACAATTTTCGCGAAAAGAAAAAGACAACTGTTTATTAATGCCCTGGCACATAATTAAGTGAAGACGTCTCATTTAATATTGGCGCAAACATCGGTCTATGGCAGTTTTGTGGCTATTGGATAAAAGGGAATGACTGGCTTTATATGCACAGCGTCATAAGAGTTCTGCTGGGTTAAGTGTACTAAGCAAGGCAACAAGTAGATCGTGTAACACAGTGGTGTAGCGTGGATGGCTGCGTTTAGAGAAACGCATGTTTAGTAAGCAAGAAGCCGGTTGGATCAGTTATAGTTAGAAGCAGACACAGACTAGTAAAAAATAGAGATTTTATAATGTTGTGGCCCACAGTGGTGAAATCACAAAAAAAACTCGTAAAAAAAGAAAAACGTTACAATATTTTGCTCAAAGTTAGAGAATCACAAATTTAAAGTATTAAAAAATGGCATGTCATTTGGTAACTAATTATCTTAAATAAAATCCATTTGTTGGTAATAAAGATTTTGTAATTATAGTTGCCAGCAAATTAACATACTTTTGCCAAATTAACATTTTGTTTTTGATTTTTTCATGCAAATACTCTACATTATTTATAATAATAATAATTAAAGAAGAATATACTTTCTGTATGCTTTCACTTATTGAATGAGACTTCAGGAGTTTACAACCCATTTTTCTATTTCTTTCTGCAGTTATCTATAAACAGTTTTACTCAACCACAGTGCAACGCATAATAATTTTCATTGTTGTAAAAAAAAAACCTATAAATACAATCACACGAATGCTAATACCACATGCATAAACACAAAAATATAAAAAAAGCTATAATGTATTCAGAGAGAAAAATTAGTGGCATGTATGCATCATAAATAAACATTAAAATACGACATAATGAACTAGAGAAGTACAAAAAAAACTTGATGCATGCATGTGGTTGGATGGAAAAAGAAAAATTATACTAAAAAACATTGCCATGGTCTCTGCCACAGTTGTTGTGTTTAAGTCAAAGTCACTGTCTATTACTGGTGATGGCGATGATGGTGACGGGCCAACAAAGAACTGACGGTCAGACAAAAGCACAAAAACTTATTGATTGCTAAAACCAACTAGTCTAGGGCTTGCTTACTATTGGATTCGTTAATCGTTTAGACCGTTGATATTTTAGATTCCATTTGATTTGACCTGCCTGTTTATACGCCTTTTTTAAAAATTAAAAAAAAAATAACAATAATCGTTTCATCTTAAAAAAAATTTCTTAATAATTTTTCTAGAGTTGTACTTACGTAAAGTTATAATCTAATGTCAGTGTTGCCAGGATCTTGAAGAAAAGAAAATTAATTATTAGAAAGAATTAAAATAAGACAGAAAAACAAACTTGAAAAGACTCTGAAAAAGTTCGAATGCGAAAATTCAGAGCTCCTTATTACTTTTTAACTTAATTTAATTTTAATAATTTAGTTAATTAATTTGGTTAAAAGCAGTAGCTTTACGCAATTACATACACTCTAAACATGTGCTTTGACATATTGACGATACTTAAACTCGTCACCGACTTATGACCGGAACAATCATCCAGGTCACAAACACGATGTGGCTATTAAGAATCATGAACTCATTACATCGTGCTCAGCAATCTGACGCCTTAACTATGTCAACTACATATTCTTATTTAGTTGTTTGGTCCAAGATTTACTTGATTTTATTATGGCTACAATAAACAGACGTTGTAAACCATAGAAAGGAATGGGAAGCGACACCCTATTTTTAAGGCACATGAACTTAAAGAGTTCTCTGAATTTTATGTCCTGTATGTAAAACATTTTTTTGTAGATATACGGTCAGTTTTAATTCATTTACCCAATTTTACGCAGCCAAAAACGCTGAAGGAAATCTGCTTTGAAATTCGGGTGACTTACCTCAGATGGTAATTCATTTTTTTTTTATTTTCCAAGTAAGGCAGACGTTTTCCAAAACTCAAATCCGACGATTATCAGGAAACTAATTTCTCTTAAAGACTATAATTTTTTAATGAGCCTTGGACTTTCTTCCTCCGGTCGTGTGATAGAGACATTAAAATGCTTTTTTTGTAGAGAAATTAGAGATTTAGGATATTATTTACAAAAACTGAAATTGCTGTTCTACGGTGTCAACGCCAATGCGCTTATTCAGGTCTTGTTGTTGTTTGGTTCGAAAAACTGATATCTGACAACACTGTTTGTGGTTTTTCACTTATGTTTATTTAAAAGGCCATCCAGCCAATCGTTTATCCCTCCCCCTGCACGTATTTTTAATGTTTATAAAATTTTCCAAAGTTTTTGTTTAACTGTTTTGTTTTTGTTGCTTTGTTAGGTGTTTGTGCTTGGTATTTATGCTTTCTGCTTTATTGCAGATTGTAAAATTTTATAAAATATTATTTGTAAGACACTGTGTCTGGTATTTATAGATTTGTTTTGCCGGGGCTGCATGTAAATTTTTTTTTTTGTTTGCTTATATTTGCCTTTGGCTCATTTCATGTTTGCTAACTTTTTATTACTGCATTTAACATATTTTCTTTCTATTTTATTTTTTGTATTGATATTTCAACGTTTTCGCTAAACTTGGCATCAAAAGTACTACGAGGCATGAGTGAATAGATGAATATTTAATAATTATGCCGCCAATATTAGTAAAGTTCAGTGAAAACATAGAAAAGTAAATAGATGATGGCATCGGCTCTGCCTTTTTCTAAGGTTGTGACCAATGTATATCTAAAGTTAAGCCCGACATTAGTCCAAAAGCTTATTTTAAGAAATTTTAAAAGTTAAGTAAGTAGCCCGACAGACAATAAAATTCTGTATCGTATGGTGGCTTTTCAAAGCTCTTGCTTGATATTTCTTTTTTCGGTTAAGTGTCAAACTCAGGAAAGCAGAATTAATTTCATGTATTTTTTTTCTTTTTTTTGACTTTTGACGGTTTTTATATTTTTAGAGTGCTAAGCTTATAGAGACTACATTCGTTTTTTGCGAAGGTTTATATTAATTTCTGCTTACAGTAGTTTTCTGAAAATTTCGAATTAAAAAAATTACTTTTTGTTTGCTTTTTTGCAAAAGGAAAGAAAAAAAATATTTTCCAAGGAAACTGATTCCTTTGGACCGCTGCAAATAATCTAAGCTACAAAAATTTAGAAACCTGACAAAGCTTTAAGGCTGGTTAGAGTAAAATTTATACGCTGGGGATAAATGTTTAATTTCAAAATTTTATTTATTATTTTAGAGTTTTGTGTAGGGTTTGAGATTTCCCGGAATTTCTTATATCCCGGGAAAGGGTAAAAAATTATCGCATACCCGGTATTCCTGGGAAAAAAGCAATTCTTGAAGAAAACAAATTTATTTAATGAAATAATATTAAAAATTATAGTCTTAATAAACCATTAACAAAAAAAAAATAAAATAATTGTTAAGTAATAGTTTTAACAGTTTATAAAGCTTAAAAACAATTCAGGTGACAAAACATACACATGTACATTTGTACTATATAACGAGAGATAACTTAGATAAAAATACTGCAAAAATATTTTATTAATTATCTCTTAATTATCTTTTAAACGGGAAATTCAGGTCTTCAAAAAAATGCTATTAATTTTATATTATTGCTTCAAAAAACATTTCAAGTCGTTTAGTTTCCTTTTTTTATTTATTTTTATTTTATTTACTTATATTTTAAGGTAGATTACATATTTTCCTACAAATTATCGAAAAGGGTGTGCCAAAGCAATGTTACTTGTGATCATTAAGCAATTAAATTTATAGATAAACGAAGGCACAAAGGGTTTCCTTTCTTGCATTTTTTAATTCTGTAGAAGTTTTAAAAATATTTTTCAATATCAAACTTTAAAGTGTAGACATCGCTTCGGATTAAAAAAAAACAAATTGGTTTTTTATTAAGGCCATTTCTATGACAATGTTGTCTAATACATTTACTCATTTTATATAAAAAAAAAAACTTTTGCAACGAATTTTTTATATGTGGAAAATGTGTCTTAAAAATCTAAATTAATTATCATCTCTGTTAAGTGGCTTAAAATTTTCTTGAAAGTTTTAGTGAGATTTAAATAAATAATGCCAGTACAAATATCAGTTTGATTAAATTGAAAAATTATTTTTCTGAAGCTTTTGAATTTTTATTAAAAACCAAAACTACGTAGCCTTTTATGTGGGGAGACTATTTCTCATATATTTGCAATTAAATGAAATAATTTTGAGCTGAAATTATATTATTATACTTCGCAAAATAGCTTGATAAAGCAGTGACTGCTGTTGGTACTCCACAAGATAATATATTTCTTTCTTCCCTAATACGATAAAATCATAGTAGATGATAGAAATAGTATCATATGCCTTGTAACCTATGAAATGGCAGAAGACATTTTTTAATCTCTCTTGTTTTAATCATCAAAATTTGACCACTAAGAGATCTGAAATATACCACGCGTGCAATAAGGCATGAATATCAATGAAATTCAGGCTTATTATTGTAAAACGATACAAAAATGATTGGAGGCAAATTGGCGTTCGTGCCACTTTATACCCAAATCTATCACACGAGGAATACTTGTATAAAAAACTGTAAAGAATGCACAAACCTAAAACAATAATCCTATTTATCAAAAAACAAAACGTATAAAATTTATAATTTGTAACACAAAATAAATTGTTTATTTAAGAGTTTTTTTTTTAATTCCTTATCTTTCGCCTACAGACTAAGAGGTAATAACTAGAATGAGTACGTAATGTTATCATAGAAATTAAAAGTTAAGCAACCTCGTTTAGAAAAAATAATTTAGAATTCAAATCTTTTCTAAAAATGAATTCTGTATAATTTTTTTTTTTTTTATTATTTTAAATATCAAATATGGCAGTGAAAATTTTACCTAAATAAAAGAAAGTTTATTTATTACTGTACTTTCAGATCAAGTTATAAATAATACAAATCAGCCTTTAGGGATCTGTTACCACTAAAACCGATTTTTTTTTTTTTTTGTGTTAAATCATACGAGAACAACAATTTTCTTTTTTATTAATCTCTCAATCACAGGTCCATTAAAAAAATGAAAGCTATCAAAAATGAAAAACATGTTTGTTGTTTTGGGAAATGAGATGATGAGAGAGCTCTGACAAAAGTCTTCATTCTTCATTAGCTTGCCGCCATTTACAGGTAAATGGGTTTGTTGCTAAAGTCTTTTGTTTTTATTTAACTTTTACTTTAAATCTTTGGCAAAATTATTCCCACCAAACATCATAACATTTCTTTAGCAATTCCAAGAATTCATCTGTTACATTCCAGAAAAAAAAATATTTTGCTTAAGCAACTACAACAACGAGTTTTAAAGATGTAACAACCGTGACTTGTTGAAACAGCAAACAGCAGGATGTTGCTTCTTGTCCTTTATTAAAATGAACAAAAATTGGTGAAAATTAAAGAAAGCAAAACAAAGCAAACTCTATTCGGTAAGTTGATGCAAATTTTCGGAAAAAAATGCACAATTTTTACACAAAACAACAGGGCTTAAATTTAACACAGTTTTTTTGTTACAGCGACAATATTTGAGGAAACCACAATTTTCTAAGTGAAATGTCTTTTCTTCACTGGATGTTTACTGTTTGGCTCAATAATAAAGTGTAAATGTGACAAATTTAAAATTATCTACAATGGTTTTCTTGTAGTACCTGCCTTTTTTCTTTTTGTTTTTCACCTGTACCTGTGTTTGTTTTTATTTTCTTTCGCTTTTATTTAATTTCATTTTATAAACCACTTTAAGTCATCTTTTGTTCAAATTGCTCTAGTAAAACACAAAAAGGTCCAAATATTTGCAAATTTGATGAACTATTTAAATGTCGTTGGTGTTTATATTTGTGTATATTGAAGGTGGTAGATTTTCCAACAAAACTGCATGATACCAAAATACTGTTGAAGAAAATTGCAATTTTTATTATTTTCTATCTAACTTAGTAAAGCAATCTGCTTACATATTATAAAAAACAAAATATACACTTTTGGATATTTCGTATTGATCATCTTTATGAATGTTATGTAAAAGAAAATTATTTAAAAAAAGAAATGATAGGAATTTATTGAATTTTTTATAAATTTTAAAACAGAAATATTCCAAGTTTAAACTAAAAAAGCTTTCAAATTCCTGTTAATTTATCCATTATTTTTTAAAACCTTAACTGTTTTTTTTTAAAAATTGAAAATTGGACGAGATTGGTACAAAATTCCTTATGAGTAGAAAAAACTGCAAAAGTTTTTAAATTAAATGAAGCGATAAAATGCTTAAGGGTTTTATTATTTTCAAGAAATACAAGAACTTGTGACAGACAATCATGAGGGTAATCGATATCGTCAATAAGCACTTAGCAGAAAAGTAATAAATATAATGAGGTACAAGGACAGATACGAAAAAGAAGAACAGGTCTGTGTCACCTGCCAAGGAAATGCTAACTATAAAATATATCGGGACATCAAGCACCCCAAAGTGACTGTGAATGCAATGAATGGTAAGAAAAAAGGACTGCTTCATCATCCATTCAATAAATTTATATAAAATTCTGATCGCCCACTAATTTTATAAAACTTTCCTCTGTTCTAAGTTGTCGCACATAATCAGAAAGTTTACCATTAACTATGTTCATTACCAATTGCTTCCTTATCCACTACCACACAATACAAGATGTGCTGTTAGCACTATTATGCTTTGTTTTTAAGCTGTCGAATAATGATTTACTGCTGTCTTACAACTGAATGCACGCAAAAAAAAAAAACAAAAAACAGTCGAAATAACCATTATCTAAACGAAACATATTATGGTTGTGGACGAAGCATAGTATTGGTACATTTAATTATAATATAATTAGTCTTGCAACGATAAACATAATTATGTTCAAAATGTAAACATGTTATAAATAAATCTAATAATATTATGTTCAATCGTAAACATTGTATTATATTATTGTTAAAAATGACATGTAATGTAAACGAATCATAATGTAGTCACGAAAGTGAAAATATTTCCAAAAATGAAAGACTTAGCGCCAAAAATATTAAAAAACATAAATTAAAAAAAAATCAATTATTTGTTTATTAAATGTGAGTAATAAATAAAATTGTACAAAAATACACAAAAATTAGTTTAAATATGACTGAAGTATTGTTGAAAGCAACTATGATTTTATTGCCACAACTCTTTATTGCTGCAGAGAACATAATATTCTTATTCTGATCATATCAAAACAATGTTTTTTCTCTGCGTTTATGGTCTTGTATTTGTTTGCCGTAAAATCTCTTACGAAATCATTTTGCCCAATTTTGTTGTTCAATTCGAAGTATTTAAGTAAATTAATATTCTTACGGTCTAATTCATAAAAAGTTCCTCTTTTATATTTAGAATTTGCAATAGTTATTGAATACTTTTCGTTTAAAAAACAATTTTTACATATTTTCATACAAAAAACACACAATAACAGTTCTATAAATTATCTACACTTTTACGTTTTGCTTGGCAATACCCATTCTCATTTATTGCTTCGTGCTTTAAAAAACCAATTTTCAATTAACCCGAAAACTGAATGTGGTATTCTCTTTTTATTTATTTTTGGCAAAACAAAGAATATGTTTAGTATGTAGTATGTATGTATAACGAGTTCTATGAAAATCTTTTTAAGTTTTATATACTTCACCATTCAAATAAATTTGTGTTATATTATTTTTATTTTATGAAACAAATATAGTTTAGCCCAGTAGCTCCAAATGAAATAAAAAGGAAAGCAATTTTAAGCAGAAAACGTTAAGTGATAAATTCTGCGAAACCTCATATTTTCAGAGCTACGAACTCCTTAAGTTTTTTATGAAATTCAAATATTCTATGGCGGTATCGTAAAAAGTTGTTTAAATAGGCTATCAGGATCTTTCGAATTTAAATTGAAAAACTGTTAGCCCACTTTGCTAAACAAAATGCGCATATTTTTGTATCAAAAATATTTTGTTAGATGTACATAACTATTTATGAATTCCGGGGTACTTGTAAAATTTAGATTTAAGGGCTAGTTTCTTATTTTTATTGCTCAAGAGTCCTATTGGTTCATAATTGTTTAAAATTTGTTTGCGATTGGTATGGCGCTTAATAGGATCTTCAATGATATCCGTATAATCCCATTCTGAAACAAAGTGCTTGACACATCACAAAATATTTATAAATATATGATGATTTTGTCAGTTTACATTTTCTTCTTAAAAATCCTTTTTCTTCCTAAGGATTTGATTTCTTAAAATCAAAATTCATTTTATTTTTGGTTTAAAGTAGTGGCTACAAAAACACTAATTTTTATTAATGGTTAATAAAAGGTTTATTAGGCTATTAAACGTTTATGAATATGCTTTTTTGACTTTTGCTTATTAAAGACTTATAAACTCTTAAAGCAAATTTATGAATTAGACAAAACATATTTTTTAAATTATTTTACATAAACTTCTAAGATTGTAAGCCAACTCCTACTAGAATTAAATAAAGACAAAAAGAAATTATTTTTACAAATTTTAATTATTTACTAAAATCATATGACTCCCTATGACCCTTCAAAAATCTACTTTTCTAGTCTTAAAAAATTAAAAAAATATATTCAGATTATTATTTATACAGATTATATAGTGATTTTTGCCGGCAGCCTAACTCTTAAACTCCATATATAAAAAATCTGTAGAAAATTTTTTAATATGTAGCTTGACATTCGAGCTTACGGTGAAAATTAACATCGCCATCGCTGCCACCCTATAAATTATTCTCCTTGGTTGGTCCAAAGAATATATTATTAATCAAAATTACGCTGTGGAAGATAGCATAAATATAAATGTGGTTGTAATATGATCTCAATAACTATTTTATGTTCTCTAACAAAATATATGTTGACGGTGAATAAACTTTATTTAGATTAAATTATTATTTATTTATGAAAGAAGTTTTTTTTAATATTTAATAAATAAATGATTATTTTATTTTTAAGAAGGCAACATAATTAATTCACAAAATCTTGTAGGGTGTATTTTGAATTGAATACACTTTCTGCTTATATGCTTATGAACATGCAGTGTATAATTGTATTAATTTATTTTGTATATTAAACGTCAAAAAGCAAATAAGAAGAAGAAAATAAATATTCAGAAGAAGGTTTTCAGGAAGTAAAATGGACAAATGCGAAAAGTATATTTTGATATGCTAAACAATACAAATGTCTTTTGTTTATTTTCTTCTTCTCAAGGTGATATGGAATTCACATGTAGTTGATAACACGATTACCAATACAACTTCTTAAAAACATACAAAATAAAAGTGTAATGGTGTATTGAAATTTTATATGAAAATTTTCAACAACAAGCATACACTATTGTATTTTAATTAAACAATACACATTATACACGGATACAAGGGGTTTTGTGAAGTAAGCAATAGTTTTAACTTTTGAAACTCATTATTAGTTGAAATATTTTTAGTATAAACAAGCAAATAATAAAATTGTCTGGCATTAGTTTTCGTACTTATATTTTATTTCTAAATTTATTAAAAAAAATTTTATTGATATATTTTTCTGTTCCAAAAAATGCTGCATTGCAATCTGCTGCCGTCTTAATTTATCCGTTTTGTTTAAGAGCTGACACCAAAAATATGTATATAATTGTTTTTAACAAGTTGAGGAATTAAAATATATACGACCTAAATTAGGTAAATATAATTCATAAATAACTTTTGCTAGGATTCTTCTTCTTCTTAAATCTTTAGGCATTTATTATTTTCAAAACTCCAGAAATTGAATCTCTTTTTAGATCTGTTTGAATCTTAATAAAGAATTTATAATATATTTTTTTTTTCATCCCCAACTGCAGTCTCTGGCCTCTTGGTCATAGCATAATTTATTGTCAAATTGTTTTGAGTGTTTGGCACAAAAAAGAATTCCTGTAATATTTTTCTGTTGTTTTTTTTTTTTATTTTTAATAACAATTTTTTAAAGTCATTACCAAAGACAGCCTACAGTTGCTTAATAATGTTTTCTACCGAAAACAAAATTTTGTTGGGAGTTTAAAGGCAATTTAAGACGATTTTTTATATTTGTAATAGTAACGGTCTGTGGGTTGAAAAAAAGACTATAAATATGCAATTTTGTAAGATATTAGAAAAAACAGCATGTGGTAGTTTTAGCGACTTTATTTGAATTAACTCAAGTGCCCATATTGTTGTTACCTAAACAACGTTTAACTTGTGTCCATAAAATCTTTGCTATTTACTGTTCTTAAGCACTGCTACAGCCAGGTATTAAATGCAACCAATTCTGTAGTTAGCTAAGCAATCATTGAACTAGACAGCCAACCAGTTGACTAGAACGTCATTTTGTTTTCTTATCCGTAAACCAAAATTAAAAAAAAAAAAGTTGAAAGCATTTTTCCTACCAACAAATAACACACCCAAGTTTAAAAGCAACAACATCTTACTATAGTTGAAAATGACATTGACAACAACAACAAAATTGTGATTATAAACTTAACTAGTGTTTTAACATTTTTTTCGTCAAAATTAAAAGAAAGAATGAAAAAAAATGATATTGGCTTCATCGAATCATTTGAACCCTGCAACAGATAGCAGGTAAATCAGCTTATTTTTAGGAAACTTCGCTAACATTGTTTACAATACTGGCACCATCAGAGAAGATTATTGTGGAAAAGTCATTGGAACCTAGGTGGTGCTGGGAAGAGTGTCAGGCATGAGTAGTGGCTTAATGCTTTCAGACAAGTGAGAACTTTTTGCAAACAATTCAGTCAAAAGCTAAGCACTGTCAATCGGTTCAGTAAATTCCTTATAGAATTTTGTTTGCATCTTGGCTTTTTAACACTCGAAGGTGGCCTTTTTCATACCGAAAGCCTTCCATTTGAATCCATATTCAATTTTTTGCTTTCGATTTAGCCAAGAATTCATTCTGGCTTAGGCGGATTTCTTTGTCATTGCATAGACGTTCACAGTGAATAAAAACTTTTATTTGGCATGAATTCGATACAACGGATGCTTTTCGTGAAGTGTAGCAAAGTTCTGAAAACAAAAAGGAGATAAATGTGTCGATGTCGTCTGAATTATTGAATTAACGCTTACTTCATTCTTGTAAGGGTGCAAAGTAAAAAATATGTGAATGTTGGTACTCTTTAACAAACGAAATATTCGTTGCTTTACTCACTACCTACCCAATACAATTGCGCACCACAAACAACTCGAAACATTGGTCTTGAATAAATGTGTGGAAATGATGAGTTTTGAACCCTTAAATAATCAGCAACAATAGTTTCACTATACGGGGCACATACTTAAGGACCTTTAATATGGAATTGGAAAGATAATATACTCCCACGCTTAGAATTCTGTATAGAAGACATTGAAACTCAGTTATTGAAGATTTACAGTAATTGCAACTGATATCCAAGGCCCTAAGCCTATGTTGCAAAATAATATTATAAAGTGAACTGTTATAAAATTATCTGAATAAAAACTAGAATACTTTTGCTCAAACCAAACAAAAAATAATCTGCAAATGTATTCAATAATCCAACGAAAATCCCAAACTTTTATTAGTTTTTTATTTATTTAATAAATTTTAATCTTAATTAATGAAGCGCCATTTTATAGATAAAAATCTTTTCAGTGATCTTAAAATTATTAAATCAATGTAAAATAATTTTTTGTTGTTTTTCTGCCTGTGTTCTCTGTATTGAACTTCAGCAAATTTTGATGGTGTTAAGGACGTCATGTAATAAAGCAAAAATATCTGAAAAGGCTAAATTATTTCTAAAGAAGGAGGCTAGGCCACACCCTTCAGGAGTACTTATTGATATTGATTTTTTTACATAAATTGAAAAACTTTCATCTGGGCTTCTTAATAGAAAATTCTCTACACGTTCTAACAAGATTTCACAAATTCAGTTGTAGTTGTATGTGTTGTAAATTTCTACAAATTTTTGAAACAAATCATCGAAACTCTTTTAACTATCCGCTCACTAAGCTCAAGTACTGGGATTCCCTAGTAGAAACATTTTTTAATTTAAATCTCAGTATTCTTTTATACTTTATGCCTAAACCCAGCATGAAATAGCAAACCAACATAAAAATAAATTTTAATTGGGACCTTTTAAGCGATTGTTTCTTCTGACCCGTAACAATTTACGCTGGTTCAATCGCATAATAAATGATAACGAATACACAAGCTCTAGAAAAGTGGTCGAATATGTTTTAAAATCGAAATATCATAGAGCAGAGGTTACTACAGTGAACCAAAGAGTTTATTTAACCACCTTAAAGACAAAGAAAAAACTAACTTTATTCATTTAGCATTCTGTAATTTTTCTTAACAGAAAAAAAATTATTTGAATATCAAATTTTAAATTTTAAAGTTGGTCTATTTCAAAAAATATTTTATGGTTGCATACAAGTTTTCGTATTTTTTTATTTCTTAAAAATTATTTCTTAAATATTGACATTCACTCTACATGCCGCATTGGTAAATATAAACATTTTTGAGCCAGCAAATAACTATGCTGAAAAACTTGGTGGGGCAATAAACCACTGCGGATCGGGTGTAATGCCAACGCTCACTACAGTAGCAATATGAAAAAATAGATGACTTCCTTATACGAGTAAGTAGGCAGAAAATTCAGGAATAGGTAAAGTTGGAAAGGAGGTATGATTGCGTTAGGAAGTTAGCTATTTTCAAAGTAACAAAAGTGAGTATGAGAAACCGCATCAAAATAGATTTTTGTAGAAATGGCATCATCAAATGAAGTTGCAGAACACCAGTGTACCTCTAAGTTAAACTCTCTGGAATTATTTTCCACTTCATTGCTCTAATTATAACTTATTTATTGGAATGACACGTATTAAGACCAATTCCGGGTGCACATTCTAAAGAACTGTGATGCTCTATGTCAAAGAATATACAACTTCTGGATGATGGGGTGCATTCATAACTAGAAACGATCATAATCCTATAGATCAAGCCTAGATGTGGTGCTTTAGTAGTTGTCAGTAAGTACAAATGATCTCTGATGGTAGTGTCTTACTTTTGTTCTAGTTACCCATTCCTTTCTGTTTTATAATATAATTTTCGACTGTCATTAATATGCAATGATCACTACACCAGTGTTTTATTGTCGCTTAATTTGATGTTAATGTCTTCATAGCTGCTGACTCACCTTTTGAGTATTTTAAAGCTTTTCTCGTCTACACTAGACGCTGGCCTAGCAGCATAAATAAATGTTTACACGTAACAAGTCACATATTTCAAGAATATTAGTGAATATGACATATGAATGAAATAAAGACAAGTGACCTATAGTGACTTTGGCCAATCATCAAGTTCAAGTTACATTTACACAAATTGTGACACTTATTTATTTCCGGTAAAAATCTTCTACATTCTGTTAAGCAACTTCAAATTACGAAAGGTATTGATAGGTAGCAATTCTTTTTTCAGCACAAGAGTAACTTCATTTAACTGTTTATTAAAAGTGCTACCCAAAAGCAATTACTCAATACTTTGTTTTTAGTGTTTAATGCTGGTCAGTGAACATAACAGAAGTCTTAAAGTGGCTTGCATTCACTAGCTCGTACAGGCGTGGAAGCCGGTAAATATTTTGTGGCTTCCACCTACTTATTTTTAAAATATTTTCAATAAATTTTTTTTTTGTAAATGTAATTGAAATTTTTGATGATTCTTAAAAATATTATCGGCATAATTTTGTTTTTTTTTTTTAATATTTTAATTCATTTTTATGACGTTATAAAAATTATTCCACTTATATTTTGTTTTAGTTGTTGAACGTAGTTGTAATATTTCTTAACACAATTTGTTGTTGGCCTCAAATAAGAATGAATTATCATTGTTATGATTGTTGTTTATTGTTTTTAGTTTTCATTTTTCTAACCTAAACTCCACTACAAACCCTCTGCAAAAGAAAAACAAAAATATTTAAAATCTGTTTTTAAAAGTACTGGCTTACTGAACATTTTTAGATCTACCACAGAAATAGAAGTTACTTGTCAAGCTTTCGCTGTTATAATTACAGAGTCGAATTCGTTAGTGTGTATTATTTTTGTTTTTATTTTTATACTTTCAAGTACTCAAAATGTTAATTTTCTTTTAATTACATTTAGAATTTAATTTTCATGAAAATTATTCATTTCGTTTTGATTAGTTATGATAAAAAAAATCAAAAACTTTCATTTTTCTTTCTACTTTATGATTTTTACAAAAAATAGGGCATCAGAGATTTGTTACAAGTCGACGATTAAAGAAATTGGGTTGCGTTTGTAAGTGTTTTGTTTATATACGAGTAAGAAAAAAAATGAATTTAAATTTGTGGTAATTAGTTTTTAATTATTTAAAACAAATTAATTCGTTTCTTTTTATGCAGTGAATATTTTAACACAAAAGTTGTAAAAAATTATTCTGATTTTTTATACCAACAAACTAAAATTTGATACCCTTTAACACATTCATTACTAACTGTATCACAGAAGAGCTAGAGACCTCCAATATATAAGTAATTGTTTCAGAAGTGTTTTTATTGAAATTCAAAATAATTTTTATGATAGGATATTTGATGTATTGTTTTTTTATTGGAAGTTAATATTGTTTTTTACTTTGTTGTATTAAAAATTAAAAAAAAATTAAAAAAATAAGTTTTAGGTTATAAAAAATTCGGAAATAATTAATCACTAAAATTTTGTTTTGTTTTTTAAAATTAAAAATTTTAAATTTTCAAATTTAAAAATATAAATTTTCACTTTATTTACTACCGTATTAAAAAATGAAACGATAACAGTATTATTAAAAAAATTTAAACTATCAATAATGCAATTTCATCATAAAATACAAAAAATATTAAGTTACTCGTATAAAAAACATGCTTCTTTAATAAGGCATTTTGAAAATAGGGTTTTTGTTGGCTCGAGATTGAGGCTGGTCTACTTCAGTGTCCAGTTGTTAATTTTTTTAGAAAGCAAAGAATCACTTTTTAATTGTAAAAATTGAAGTTAAAAGCAGCAAAAATAATAAACGAAGAGGAAAAATCGTAATTATCAATAGTTAAAAGTTCGCTAAAAAAGCCAGGCTTTGCAAAAATCATGTTTTTACCTTGAAATCTCTAAATAATTAAATTATAAAATTTTTATTCTTGAAATGAAACTTTTTTTCTTGCCCGAGCTTAATAAAAGCGCAACGTTCTGTTTTGAACTGTGATGTTAACTTATCATGTTTAATAAAACCCTATAAAATGAAATGCACAACAGTAATAAAAATGCTAAATAAAGCCAAAAAAAAGCTAAAATAAATAAATAAACAAATAAGATAAATATGTAAAAAATAGTAGCTTGCAGCCAACTTCACTACCTTACGCGCTGTCAAAATCAGATTTTCCAATTGCTCAGCGTTGACGCCGCGCAATTATGGCTTGCTTCATACATTTTGTATGTACACGAGAAGTTTTGACAAATAGATTTCGTCTTACGCGCTAATTTAGGTATGCCTGTAAGAGATAAAACTAAACACATTCGTCTAAACACATCTCTGCGGAACCATCTTTAATTTTTGATTCTATGTTCAGTGTAAATACAACTTATACGAATGACGAATTTCGCATAGCACAACGAATTCGTTATTAGACCATCTTTGCGTATATTCGTCGACTGAAACTCAATTAGGACGACAAAATTATTTAAAAATTTATTTGAAAATATATTTTTGTTTACATGTGCCACTTGCTAGAGTGACCGTATATTTAAAAAAGAAACAATTTTATATTGTTTTTTATTTAAGCTTTTTTATAAATGAATTTGTATTACTTTTTTTATAACCTCTAGTAGCAGGTAAATAATACTTGTGGTCAACCAACATTTATAATAAGAATTAATGTTTCTAGAATTTTTTGCATTTTCTGAAAGATCTCTTCAAAACCTTTTAAATGATACCCATATTGATATCTTAAAAAACATAGTGCACAAACATAATTTTCTATGAAAAGTACAGAGGCCATATCACAGAAGTTATAGGCGAGTGCCAATTTCTACTTGATTTTTTTTTATTATTTTTAAATTTTCTATAGCTTTATATATTTGTTTTGTTTTTTTTTTTTTTAGTTACATCGAGGACATGGACCGATATTGCTGATTTTCAATGGCAATATTTTTAAAACTATATCTGATCGATTAGCGCATTTGAATTTTCGCTAGCTTATCCGGTGCCTTTGCAAAGTTGATTTATGGGGTTGGAAAATAGATATCGTAGAAATTACAAACAGAGTGACAAATTCAGATATACCCCTTTTTAACCTGTGGTAAAGGGTATAAAAACGATATATCGTTAAATTTATGTATCTATGAGTACTCCCTTCAATTTCTAAGTTTATTGTTTTATTGACCTTTTAAGGGGACATCGCAATACTTCTATAAGAAAAAGTTAAATTGTTTGCCAATTATGCCTCACAAGACATATGTATGAGGACACCCCTTAATTCTTTACAAAGGGACTAATCTTTAAACTTAAACTTTCCAATAAAGAAATAATCTGTAAGATCGGTCCACAAATAACGGAGATCTGATGTTACGAACATAAGAAATACGCACGTACTGATAACAACATCTTTCTCTTTAGAGTCGCTTTTCTCTGTTAAATAATTTATTTAACAACAGCATAGGAATATGATTTCCCAAAAGTGTGAGCAAAGCAACATTTGTTGTCAAGAAGTTACGTGTTGCATTTTTCTAGGATTTATCGTGTTTTAAAATTTACTTTTTAACAAACAATATTAAAATACATGAAGCATTGCAATGCATTGCGACATGAATACATGAAAAAGATAATAAAAGCTTTCAACATTTCTATCAACTTAAATACCATTCTTTCTGTCTTGTTTTCAAAGTCCCATATTTATGTGTGTAGATATCGATCCATATAATAATTTTAACAAATTATTTTGGTATATTTCATGGCAGCTGAGTTTGTCTTACGAGTTTTAACTTTATTTCCCAATTAATAATAATTTGTTATTGATATTCATTTACTTATCGTGTTTGTTTATTATTTTTTAATTTCTCTTCGGTCGTTGTAATGGCTGTTTTAAAACAAAGTCATACACTTTTTAAACTTGTCACAAAATGTGTATGTGTGTGTGCCCCATATCTGTCATTTTATTATTTGCAACGTACATTTTTATGCAAGTAACCAAACCGTACTTGTATAGATCAATGGCTGGTTGTACAAATATATTCTTGGTACATGGTTATTTTTGTACCCGCAGTATAATTTTTTCTCTCTTTTTTTTAACTTCATGTCTGTACATACATTTAATGTGTTGCCTATCGTCTTACCTGCAAATAAATTTAGGTCATTTTCTTAACAACACCACAAACAACTCACAGCTCTTTCATCATAGTTAACCACAGAGCAGCACACATTCTTTGTCAAGTCATTCATTCATCGCATCAATTTGGGGCATCCCTCTTCTTTCGTTTTTTTTGTTTTTTTTTTTTTTTTTTTTTTGTTTAATTTCTTAATTTTTATAATCTCTTTTTACAACTCTTACTCTGACAAACCCGTAAAAATGCAAATTATGTTGCTTATTTTTCCACATTAATATTTTCTGGTTTTAGCATTCATTTATGCAAGCAGGTAATTATAACTAGGAGGGCTGTGTGCATGAGAAACATAATGCACTGGACGTATCATAAACAAAGCTAACGAACTTTTCTGAAGGATTCTAAAGCCCTTTAAGGGCGAAAATTACATCCTACATTAAAAATAGCATAAATGGGTAAAATTTATTCTGGTGGCTGGTTGATTTGTCTCCCCAGACCTGCTTCTTTATAACAATGAAATTTCCATAAGTCAGTGGCCCAAATTAAAAAAATATATTTAAAAAAGTGAACGCAGTAAAATAATATTTATATTTTTCTTTTCTGAACACAAATGAAAAATAAATAAAAAAGTAAAACCAAAAAAAATAATCTCAGCATTGTTCGCATCTGTCAATCTATTTAACAAAATAATTTGACAAATAAGGACGCAAGGAATAGAAAAATTTCACACAAAAAGTTTAAATTTTTTTCTTTCTTAGTAAATTAAAAAACAAAAATACACGTGAACTTAAGCCTAATTAAAATTAATTCTTTGGTTATAATACTGATACAGTCCGACTAATGATTAAAGAAATGTAAACTGTTTTTAAGTTTTTTTTTTTTATTCATTTCGACTCCTTAATTAATGATTTTTATTACAAAAAATCCCTAAAAATATACTTTATATATATACTTTACAAAATTTTAAACAAAAAAACATTAAACATTAAAGCATTAACATAGAAACACATTTTTAAAAATGTGTTATAGTAAATAATATTTTAAAATACTTTTAAATTAAATTGAATAATAAAATAAAAAAATGAGAAGTAAAAGTTCCAAACATTCCTTCTCTTTGTCTAAATCCATTCATTGTTAGATTTTTTTGGATGACAAAATCTCTACAAGAGGACTAAATATTTCCCAACAAAAATTATTCTATTTTATAAATCTTTGGTCATGGGTATAGAAAGTAAAGTAGCAATATTTTCCAAAATATGTTTAATATATTTATTTATTTATTAATTAAATTAATTTGTTTGGAGCAAACTCATTAGTTTAATATTTTAAAAAAATTGAGATTAAATAGAAAATATTTCAACATTTGTGGCAAAATGATATTTACACATAAAAACACGCCTTCTCTTTTCTCAATGAAAAATTCACAAAACAATTGAATGCATTTCCTAAAAATCAAAACGTAAAGAAATAAAATCTAAAGCCAAGAGGCATCGTAAGCAATTTTTTTGTTTTTTTGTTTTTTACTGAAGGACTTGTAAACAAAAGATTTTATTATTTAAAACAAAAATGAAATTGCAAAAATATTGAAAACAAAGTAAATTACAAATTCCAAAAATCCCAAAAAAAAAAAAAAATTCCCAAATAAAATTTTTCATCTCCTGATCTGAAAACACTGAATCGCTTCAACACCACTAAAGATGAACTGATTTTGAAATATAAACACCATCGATCCAGTGAATAAAAATAACTTTATTTATGTTTTTCTCAAAAATTTCATCAGCAGCTAAAATTTAATTATCACTGTGAAAATCTCTTAATGATTTCAAAAATATCAAATTTTTATGTCCCTTTCCCAGAAACAACCATTTGTACGATTATAACTTCTTAACAATAAATATTAATTAATTTTCAATTAGTTGAAAATATTTGACACATTATTATGATAGAAGCGAGCTTCCATGGTTACAGATAATGCATTCCCCTAAGTCAAAAATGTGTCTGTAAGCATACAGCATCCTGTTTTAAAGGTATTAAAATTAATCTTATTTGCACATTCAATTGTGAAAAGATGTACAAGATCTTTCATATCTTGCCTTATGATCTTAACTCGTGAAAGGCTTGGATTGTTATTAATTGAGAAAGTATGATAAATGCAGTTGTTACTTGCCAAAATTACCAAAAAAAAAGGTGAATTTAAAGTTTTTATAAAATGTCAGTTGTAGAAAAACTGTAATTTCTAATTGATTTTGATCCTGTTCGATGAAATCTTATTTGTAACATCTCCTAAACATGGAGAGTATGGAGAGTTTTTTCTGGACAGTAATATCACGGTGTTCCGCACATACCATACATGATCATCGCCACCCATTTTGTTTCAAAAAGATCCTGTTTAAAATTTTGCCGTTCTATATATCACTACGCCTGTATCCAGTATGCGTTTTATCTTCCAAGAAGTTGCAAGTGCTCCTGGCACCCGCGTTATCAGATTAAAGCCTCCGATCATGAATATACTTGTGCAACCAGCAATTGAAACTGTTTAGTTACTTGCATGAAAATGTACGTTGCAAATAATAGAGTGACAGATATGGGGCACACGCCTACACATTTTGTGACTGATCGGAAACTTTAACTATTGAAGTACGTCTTGCTACACTCTATAAGTGGTGCATAGAACGACTGAGTGCTTTCAGTAAATGATTGATCATATTTTAAAAGTACTGAAATTAAAAGCTTCAAATCTGTACAAGCTTTTTAAACGTATGATCAAAAATATCCCTCGTATTTAGATATTAATTGTCTTAAATATTATTTGCTTCATTTACGTATTCATTAGTTAAAATATTCGTATTTGTGTTATTTGTTTTCAATACTCCGTGGATAATTTTGTATTAGCGAGTTGCAGATGATAATTTCATATTTAAAACATCGTCACAGTTTTATTATTTACTGGCTTATTCTATCTAGGCTTGGGTACTGTATAATATATTAAAACCTCCTTTAAAATATTAATTAAAATAAACAACAAAAGTAATTTCGTAGCACCTTAGTCAAGGCGGTTAAATATGATAGTAAAAAGTAGAAAAGTATTTTAATTTTTTTAAACACGAAATGCGCCGTTCGTTTACCATTAAATAAACTTAAAAGAAAGGAATAATAATTAATGTAAAAGAAGTGACAATTAAGCATTTCGAAATAATTTTTGTAAATACGACTTGTTGATTATGATGTTGTTGACTAATTAGAACGTAGGATATTCGTTTTGGTATGTCTAACATATAACCTTATTCCAGAAAACTACCCGATATGACCAGAACTCAAGACCTTTTTTATTATAATGCAAAAAAAAAAATCATAAGGCTATTCCTTCTGGTATATTAAATATCCCCTGGGAACGCTGGATGCCTACTGAAGTTTCTTGCCTGGTCTGTTAACCTAAAAACAAAATAATGCCAATTCTACTCCGCCGTTTGGGTGTATTGCGCAGTCTGATTTTATCTGGGAGACCGATGAGTTTTAGTGACCGCCATTTAAAAACCGTCTTTCGATAGCAAAAATTCTCGATAATTCACATATCTGACAGATTGGTAGGTTTAAAATTTTTGCAGCCAACTTAGATCTTTTTAATGTAAATTTAATGTTGACAGAATAACGGACATCATTGATTCGACTTCCATATCCAGTAGGGTATTCTTCATGGGGTCGCATAAAAATATTATTAAAGCTAAAAACGGAAAGAAGGGCTAATTGTCAAACAAACTGTTATACTGCGCTTATTTTTTCATATTGCTTATCAGTATACCCTGACAAACTTTAGTGAATAGATTGATGCTTAAGCAATGCTACTTATAGGTGACTTCGTGATTTTTATCGCTTACATAATCGTCCATCAGAGCAAGCCATCCAATAAACTGAAGAAATATTTTGTGTCAAGGAAATGAGCGTTTGCTGAGGCATACACGCTGAAAGCATCATTGGACTTCATTTCTTCAAAGATGAAACGAAACTAGTGTTACACTTGATTGAGATCGCTACAGGGTGAACTATATGTTGTTTGAATATATAGATAAAATCAAAACCAGCTACAATGGCCATTTGGCCGAAATAATTAAAAAAACGTTATAATAAAATCTCTTAAAAAAAAAGATTGGAATTCCAATGAAGGTACAAAATTTCATCAAAATATATATTTCAACAAAATTTTACTAAAATTTTAATTGAACAAATCGTACTTGTGATTAAAAAATTGTAATTTCATTTAAAATGAAAAATGCACAAATAATAACTATCAACGAATTAAAAGAATTCCTAAAACCCTGAATATTAAGAAAATAAATATACAATTACACTATCACCTTTCAATTTTGTATCAGGCTTTAAAAACGAAGGCTGTTATTTTATCAATTTTTTTCTTTCTTTGAACAGTTAAAAGGCAACAAAGAATTTGCTAAATTAAAAAAAAATAAAATATATTCCTTTTATTAGTATGCGTTAAAAAAGGATAAGAAGTATCTGGCACATTATAATAAAACTCCCAGTTTTCTATCTTTAATATTCAATTCTTTTGTGATAAATCTTCTCTCTTTTTATCTAAAATAAAGAAATGTGACCAGACGATGACTTTTCAAGTTATATATTCTTTCTGTTTTCGTCATTTGTCATCAGCCGCTCAACTGTTGGCTGTGCTGTTCTCTGTTAAAATCTTTTCTTAATTTTATGTTAATTTATAATTTATCTTTTTTGTTAAATTAATGAAGGCACGCAAAAAATCTAACAATTTTTCCGTTGACCTAAGCGACTTATTTCAGTGAATAACTGATTTAATCATAAAATTCATTTTTTTGTGCTAAACTTTTTACTGCAACCAAAACAATATAAATCAACAAATGCTTTCTAGATAAATAAAATAAAACTCCTACATAAGAAAACCGCAAGAAATAATTTGTGATTAAAGTGACACAATGGAATAAAATATGATCTCTTGTGTACGACTTTGATTGCAACTATAATTATTTTTCATTATTGTGCAGCTTTATTTTACATTTTTTCTATTGATTCATACAACTTAAATGTTGCACATAGAATTAATTCCACATATACATAGATACATTTATCTCATATATAAAAATCTTTACAATTCACAAAATTATAGTAATACCAACAAGAACAGCAACAGAAATTATAATGACAAAGATCGAAAAATAAATCATGAATAAAACATAGTTGCACTCGTAAGAATGTGTTTCAGCCCTGCAATTTAAAGCGTTAAAGCGTATGACAAGTTTAAGTTTATGCCAAGGTACTTCGTGTAATTGTAGTGCAAATGTTCACAAGTTATGCACTTTAAATCACAGCACCTACATACGAGGATGGTAACATACTTTCTTTGCCAAAACCGATGCAAAATGAATACAATATTACCTCAACCAATAAAGGTGTTCAATAGTTTTACCCGTCGATAGTTTTTGTTTTTAATTAGGACCAGCACTTTGGGGATGACCCCTACTTATGCAATGCAATGTGACAGAACTAGAGAATTAGGTTGTGGGAAGGGTGTGCCAATTTGATATGAATCTTTGCACATTAAAAGTTGCAGGAAAGACCTCTGCAGGGAGTTTTTTCCACATACGAACTGTTCTGCTAATAAACGAATTTTCGCTGTAATGCGTAGTGCGATTCACTAACCAATCAACCACAAAGGAATGCGCTCTTGATGCAGAGCCCGTTGCGCGTGTGAAATTACAGTTTTCAGGAACAAGTTCCCTGATTTCATAACAGCACATTTCTTGTAGTTACGATAAAACAGTGAAACACACCCCACATTGCGTCGATGCTCAAGTGAGTAAATAAAACTGGATCCCTACTGTCACCGATGAGTCTCTTCGCTTTCTCCTGTACGCGGTCGAGTAACTCCAAAATAGTCTTTGAAGCACCGGCCCATACATAAGAGTTGTATACCATTTTCGGTCTGATAAAGGTGACTGCTATAGAATGTGGAGATAAATACTTCAGCTATTGATGGCTAACAGCAGTAATATTAAAATAGAAATGTTAGATTATGTAGATGATATATCTAAGTTTCGGATCTTGGATAACACACTACTTTGTTTTTAAAACTTTTTGGTTCAGTGATGGCTTTTAGCAATTAAAAATATTGGAGCTTTGGTAAAAGTCTAACAACTAAGCAATATGCGTCTAAGATATAGACACATGATTGTTTAAGAACCAGCTCCTTAATAATAGAAAGGGATTTAAAATTCTTCGGCACTTAGCAGTCTACACACAGGTTGGGCGCCGGGACACTCTAGGAAAATCGATAAAAACGTTCTTTTTTTTCAGTTTTCGCTTCCCTAATGCAATTATTTAATTTGTCGCCTATTATTATTAATCTATAGTAAGAAGAAAAATATGATTAAGGTAACCATAATCTTAGAGTAACGTAATATCGTTATATTACATGGCTGTAAGCAAAATATAGTATTGTTTATTTTAATAATAATTTTCAGCATACCAATAACATGATAAAGTATAAGCATAATCATTTTCATAATATCGTTGAAAATGTCATCTAATGTTATTAATCATATTATGGTCTCGTAATTACAAACATTTTCTGAAATAAAAGAAATAATTGTTAATTTAAAATCTGAAATTCACAAATTTAAAATCTGAAATTCACAAAAAAAATCACTTATTTGTTAATTTTATTATTTTTATTTATTTATGTATTTTGTGTATCAATATTTTTTTCTCAATAAATAAACTATTTAAATTTTAAGCTTTTTTACATGAACCGGCAGCTGACACTTCTTAAGTTGTAAAACTTTACTTGTTGTTCAAATTATTTTTTGTTAAAGCCAACCGTGTTGCATTTTTCTACGTTGTAATTAAATTTTCACAAAAAAATGTTTATCGTGACTGATATATTGTTGAAAATAACTATAATGTTTTCTCCAAAACTATGCATTTTTACAGAGCAAATAATATAGTTATAGTGACCATATCACTGTCATGTTTTTTTCTCTGCGTGTATCTGAATACTTGAAGATGAAATTTAGTTTAAATATTAAAATGCGTTAAAACTTTAATTTTATTTAATAGTAATTTTGATATTTATACGTTCGTATATAAAAACGGATGAAATGCAAAATGTGAAAGGCTAAAAATTTTGACCGCAAGTCATCATATAAAAAGGTTTTAGATGTTATCAGATTTAATTTACATCGCTATCATGCAATGTTTAACACATTGTTATGTTTCCCCTTTTAGAACAAAAGTATATATTCTTTTCATTGCAAATACCACTGTGGCACACTTTAAATTCGCTATTTTATTTACTCCTTATGGCTCTATCAGGTTATATACTTGATTCTACCGGTTGTGATTCTTATGGTCCCGTATTTACTAAGTATGGATTATTAGAAACGCAACCATCTACGCTACACTACTGTGTTACTCCGGCGAGGCATGAGCTAATCGATACCTTGTTTTCTAACCTAAACCATCCACAGACAACTTCATTGCACTTTACATCCAAGCCAATCATCCTCTTTTAATTCCAATAGCCACAAGAGAAATTCGCCCAACACTGTTATTATGCTGCAACTTCCTTCCGCTAACAGCTAGAAGATTTTCGCTTTTATTTGCAAAGGAAGTTTCGACAATTATCCGCTACTCTTATATTAATAGAGTCTAAATAGACGTTGGCTTTATGCAATAATTTTCTCCCGGTTTCCGGGAAGTTTTTTTTCTGCTGTTTCTCAATTTTTTTATTGCCCTTTACAATTATATTTTTTCTATTGTACACATGTCCGAAGGTGGGCTCAAACTCATGATCTTTTGTTTTACACCACGCACTTCTACCAACGCAGTCATTGATATTGCGCGACTTGCGTTAGCTATAGGATTTGCGATTTCCCGGAATTTTTTTATTTCCCGCAAAACGTAACAATATTTTGACAATCTTGCCTTTATAGGGCTCTTCAATGTAGATGTACATTTCTCATGAAATCTTAGATCTTGTTGATTATATTATATTTCCAACTATAAGAATAAAACCACCTTAGAAATTAAAGAATGAATAGTTTCTCGAAATCACTTAGAAGGTGTTGACGTACATTGGAGTAGTAAGAGGACGATTATGTTCTTGAACGCTAAAATGAAAATCCAGACAACGGAAGTGCCCTTTTAATGTTCTACGCAAAATTTTCATAAGATATTGCAGCAACAAGAACTTTGATGATTAATATTATTGTCATTTAGAAAAGCTGATTAACTTCACATGATTTTCTTTCGTTGCCTTACACCTAGATATTTTAAAAATTCTTAAGGACTTTAAAATATGCCTACAAATTTAATAGTTTTACAGTTTTGATCATTAACATCCTATCCTAAATACTTGATGTATGATCAGAAATGTTATCTTATTCACACAGATGTTATATCCTAACAGTTTGTTTAAATAAAACCCAACTGAATTCGTTTTTAGGTAATAAGCTAATGAATTATTAGAGCAATATTAAAAAGAATTCTTCAAATCGTAATCGACTTCGAAAGTTAGAGTCATAATTGTAATTGTACAGTAGATAACAAAATTTGTCCGTAACATCGCAATACATCACAACAGAGAAAAAAAAACATGGTTGGCATGGTTGGTCACAAGATATGTAATTGTGACCAACCATACCTTCTCTACATAAATCTATGGTTGTGGTGAACAAATAATATTTTCTTTCACAATATTTTAGTACCGATTAACAAGTGTTTGTTAACATTTGATTAATATGAATAAAATTTTTAGTCGACGTAAGAGCCAACTATTTCAATCTGCTATTCTATTTTCGTATATTAATGTACTGTGTGCAAGTGAACAGTGTTTGTTGCCATTTTAACAAATTCAATGACACAGCAAATCATTCATTTTTTTTTCTTACTTCTACTCCAAGCTTGAAAGCTCAGTTACGGTTCTAGAGGAAACGTAGAGTGTAAAGCTTTGAAAATTATAATACCGAAAACTTATGTTACGGCCCTCCTGTACTTAGTGAGCATGTATGTATATTTTATTGCTGTCAAAATAACAGTTGCATTTTTTTCGTTTGTCTTATTTTGCGGTTTTATTGTGGATTAAGAGTTCGAATAAAATTATAAAAGCAGAACACTCACACTTATCCAGTTGGCAATAGATTTGTAATAAAATAAAAAATATTTTAAATCACTAGATTGCATGTTTGTATGTTTTGTATGTATTATTTTATATATTTATAAAAGTAGGATTGAATTCAAGTCTGAATGTATTAACGGGTGACAAGTTCATTGACAATAACTGAAGTCATTTCTACAAGTTGAAACATAATGAGTGGGAATATTGAATAAGAATTATTTGGCAGTCAGCACATAATATTCATGTTGTGTAAATTTTGCAAAGAAATACGATGAAAAAAATAAACAATTCTTGCATAAAAAGTAAAGATATATTTCAAGATTATTGCCGAGATAAAATAAAGAAAATAATTGATATTTACTATCTTTTTAGCTTTTTATTGTAGGAAAGCGACAATTTCAGCAATATGAATTCGATTGTTTTTAAAACGTAAAACAAAAGACTTAAAATACAAACATCTTTTATATCTCATGCACTTGGAAAAAAAACAGTTGCACTCAACAGTAGTTTATGGGTTTAGGTTTTACATCTTAAATACAGTTTAAGGTTGGTTTGTACAAATAATTTGTTTTGTTTTTCATATACTTTCTTTAATTAACGTTAAAACTATGGGAGTGTATTCTTTTTTAACAAAGATGGCCAGAGGTTGATTCATTGGGGCGTTGTTGTTTATGTTTGGAAAGACAGTTGTTTCTGGTAAAATATTAAAAATATAATAAAAATGAAAATAAGCCGCGTAATGTTTGGAAAAATTCTTAAAACCAATAAACAAATTTTAAACACAAAATAAGAATTTCGTCACGACCAACACTAGACAGCATGACTTTTTCTCATCAATCTAAACCTTTTTTATCTTGCATTTTCTGTGAATTTTTTGTAAAAAAAAAACACAAATATAAAAATTTAATATATCTGAAAATTTTAGTTTTTATTAAAACTTGTGTCATGCTAATTTAGGTTAATGGGATGTTTTCTTTTTTTTTTTAATATTTTTTCTAATTAGAAAATCTATTTTGAAGTTTTCCAAAGACTAAGTTTCAAAAACAAAATATTCTTATTTAAAGAAGCTTATTACACATTTCATTGCAAATGTTTTACGCTCTTAAACAAAATTAGTATTTTTTTAGGCCTGTGAATTGATAAAATAAAAACAAAATTTTAAATGAATGTAATTTTAGAATCTGAGCAAACCTCTTTGGAAGATAAATAATATCAACAGCACAGAATTCTATTAAAAATCAAACAATTAAGTGTGATTTGACATCAATCAAATAAATTAAAATCCAGCACTAACTCATGCCCATCAAAAGCAACAAAGTCAATACACAAAATCAAACCCATTTTGTTTTTTCTTTGAACTTAGTCAATTCGAAAAATTATACGTTATACAAAAACATCAAAGTGACACAATGAAAGAATATAAAAGCGAGGAGTAATGAATAAAAACAAAAGTACTCGATCAACTAGTTAAATTGGAAAAATAACAGAGAAAATATTTACCAGACGATAGCCAGATATAAAAAAAATTTTTAAACAGAATCTGTTGTGTTTCGTTGAGATCCAAAGCAAAACAATGAAATAAATATCAAAAAAATTAAATTTAAAGAATGAAAACGTACTGATGGATTTCAATACTTTTTGGTCTGATCACTTTTATTAATTGAAACACTTCTCAAACTTATTTAAAGCAAAATATATATATAATCGACCGTGTTGAATGTTTAAAATGCCTTGCAATAAGAACTATTAAGAATTTAATTATTTAATGTCATTGTGTTTGAATTAAAAAAGAAACATTTCATTTTTTAATTTTTGACATAAAAGTTTGGAAGATGAAAGGGCAATTTATAAATGATATTTAATATGCGTAAATTAGGAAATTCTTTTTAATGTCACTATGAATCACTGTTCACAAGAAATTCTTAAAAAAAAGCTTTTATTTTTTTCTTTAGCGTACTACATACAAACGAATTCTTGTAATTTTGGGCATTAAAAATGTTGACTTAATTATAAATTTTTTTTAAGATTCCTGTTTTAAAAGCCCTTAAAAAATATCATCATTTAAGATTAACAGTAAAAAAAGCAGTAATCAATCAGGTAGAAATAACTCTCGCTAACATGTTTGCAATTACTGCAGTTTTTTTTACATTTGATTTGCAAATTTGTGGGTTAAGCACAATTAAGTTTCATGTTTGTCGTTATTTGCCGATTCACTCAATACCTGTCAGTTTGTCTTTCAAATATATCAAAAGATATATCTTAGTGAAGTTATGTCCCAGCAGAGATAGACAACAGCCCAACTAAATTAGTTGATAATATTTCGCTTTATTATTTTCAACAAACAAATTGTATTTTTGTAAAAAAAAACACAAAAAATTCATTTGGAATGATTTTGGGTATATGACCACTACAGCCGTTCTTGACGAAAAATGTTCTGAATGTTCCATTTTGAACACTAATTCGAGCATTGCTAGCTGTATGACATAAACAATGTTGAAATCAAAGTAGCAGTTATTGCTGGGATATAATTTTAAGCCAATGACTTTACGTGGCCCTACAGCTTAAAACCGAGAAATTTTATATGGCACAAAGAGCTATTCTGTTCAAACCACACAGCGTCCGGATTAATGGCATCGATATTTATCAGCAAATCGTTATTGATCATGATGCGGTAGCTTTAAAATTAAGGAAATAATAATTGACTTTCGGAGTAAATCTGAATAAATTAGTAGCGTTGTTTGAAGTTTTTCCATGATGTTTTCATCATAAATAGAAAAAAGCAGGGGCCGTACCCTGCACACCACTGTAATTAATACGATTGTGAAGTTGCTATAAGATCTTTCAATAATTTAAACAGAGATTAGAATTCTTCTGAATTCTAAGACATCTTTCAGCTGTTTCGCATACTCTTGAGTCTGCTTTTAAGTTCAGGTCGTCTGTATATTTGCTATTTACTTCCTCTAGCATTCTTAGCGGTAAACTAACTGATGTATGCAAGTATTTTTCATCGCGAGAAACTTATTCGATATTATAACTCTTTTAAGGGCTCCATGGAAAACAAATAGTGGTGGTCATCGAATAATTCTTCTTCTTTCTTTGGGAAGACCCATTGTATCAGTTATTTCTATCTATCAGTAAGCCAATACGAGTACAACAGTTGTGTTTTCAAAATCAATTAAAGCATTCATATTGACATGGCCTTCGTAAACTTATGGCGTTATGCATAACAAAATGTTAGCATATGATTGGCATAATTGCTGAAACTAAGCAGGGTCGAAACTAAAATTAGTCGTAGAATGTAGTTATGTATCACGGTAACTATCTTAATGATTTTAAGTGGCTGTGACCCTGTCAATTCGTTTACTTATGTCTAACTCATTTTAAGTTTTGCTATACATACGACTGTTAATGTTTATTTAAAATAATGTAGCGAAATTAACTACTCTAACTGAGTCTATGTTTAGTCTTAGATGATGATGCAGAAATTTTTTTAAACAATTTTAGATTTCTTAAAATTCTTGCCGTTTCAAATAGAAATGTTTGATGTCAGTAAGCAATGATTTTTTAGGCAAAAATATTTTTAACAGAAATCTAATTCATTTGCTTCAGAATCTCCCTTATTTTCAACCCAAATGCTGCCTTTACGATTTAATTAGGGAAAATGAAATTACTCCTTTTATATTTAAACGTTTGACTAACCGATTTCATAATTTCAGATATTCAAAATGTAGAAAATGTTATCAATGTAGAATAAAAAGTAGCGTAAGCCATAGAAAATAAGAAGCAAGATACTTCTTTCATTCATAAATATTATATTTGGCTGAGTTATCATTATCATTTTGGTTTCAGAAATAAGTCAAAAGTTACTAAAACATTATATGTTTTTACATCGTGGTATTCTGAAAGTATCTGGCATCAATAACTAAGCAGTAAAATGGATTAGAGTAGAGAAAGCAAATAATTATGACCATTTCACTACTAAAAATTATAAAATTATAAAATTATAAAAAAATAATAAATTATTAATTTATGATATTTTAACTTTGAAAATTTCTTTTAACAGGCCTGTCAAAAATACTGACTCTGATTGCAAATTATATGCAAAAAATATATTTGCGATTTTATTCAAGCTGTTAGGGGCCAACATAGACAGATTATTTAAAAAGAAAAAACCAACAAAATAAAATAAAAACTCTAAATGCGTTAATCTAATAATGACTCAACACGGTGTGCATATTAACAAACAGTGGCAGTAACCAGCAGAAGCATGAAATAAAAAGCGTAAAGTACTTAAGAAAAATACGCCAAGAAACCAATTGCATTTGGGATGCAAAGGTTTTCATTTTTATACATTTTTAAGCTAAAAACGCAGTAAATTCCGGCAGTGATAGAAACACCCAGCAACATAATTTTAATATATTTTCTTCTTATTTTTTTAATTACATGAAAATTTACTTAAACTCAGCAGCAAATAACCAGCCTTTCAACTATTTAAAATGTGTGCGTACATACCATGAACACATGTACATAGTGCAAGTATTATTATATACTCAATAACTATGAGGGTTCTTTTTTTAATTACTTTTGGATGGGAATTTAAAATTTACAAATATCAAATAATGATGGTTTAAAGGAAAGAAAATGAATAAAAAGTAAATATTAAAATCTTGAAAAATTGTCTGAATACGATTCAACAATTGTTTGGCCAAGTTAAGTTTAGGAACATATAAAAAATCCGCCAAACAACAGCTTGCAATGGGGAAACTTACATTTCAATGCATTTGAAGGCTAGCTGCAGATATCTTTAACAATTTTTAAATATACATATATACAATTTTTTGAGATGGCTTCAATAGCAGAAAATCACATTAAAAAAATGTCAAAAAATATTATTGACAAAATATGAGCCGCAAAATAAAAATGGAAAACTCATAAAACTATTATTAAATGGGCAGTACATTGTAAATGATGTGAAATATGAACTGCCATAAAGAATAATTATGCCTTTATGAAATACACGCGAAAACAAACGAAAAACGCAACATGGAATAATATTGATGAAGGTGTTTAAATAAAAAATGCTGCTTTTAAGATAAAAAAAAAAACAGTAAAAGAGATGAGAGTCTGGATGTTTTTTTTCGTAAGAGAAAAAAAAATGTTGTCGTGTATATTTCCTAAATCTTTTAAAGAGTATTTGTGCGTCTTTTCTAAAGGTGCGGTCAGCTTAGTCAAATATTTGACCGAAAAAGCGTAATCACTGTTTTTTTCAATTTTTTCTGACAAGTACCAGTGCGATGATTTATAATATAAAAAATTTAATATCTTACCTTACATTTTGAGTAAAATCTAAGATATATTAGATTAGATTAGAATAACTGTTTGAGAAGGACAAAAGTTGTTTTTTTTTCCATAACTTAGTGATTGCGTATTTGTGGTCAAATATTTATCTAATCTGACCTTATCTTTAGTCTTTTAATTTCATATCTATCATTCCAATCTGTGTATGTATATTTTTTAAACTCATGTTATCTTTTAATTAATTGTAAATAATTTTAATGTGATTTTAGACAATTAAAAATTGATACAGATAACTTGTAAATAAAATTTGTTTGGTTATGCGATTGACATTTTTATGTTTAACTTTGCCCTGTAAAAGGCTACAAAGACATACATTGAATTAAAATCGTGTTATATAATTTGTCAGAAAAAACATTTCTATATCTATTTTCAACTATTTCTGTAGACGCAAAAAGTAAAACTTGGTTGTTTTGTGACTGCAAAAAATATTTTACTTAACAGTAACAAAATGATTATTGCCTTGAATAATGGCTAATATTTATTACTACGGAACATGGCGGGTTTAAACTAAATAATTTTATTAAAGTTTTAACTACAACAACATATCAATAAAAAATTTTTATTATAACATTATTTTGTAAAAATATTAGTTATATATATATATATATATATATATATATATATATATATATATATATATATATATATATATATATATTCTGTATGACTAAAAACGAACAAATAAAAAACTAATTTTCGCCCCAAGCAGAATGATTTATATCTATTACAAAATTTTTTGTAAGATAATTCTTAGTTTTTATGATATGTAACAATAACTTGTAATAATAATATTATTATTAATAATAATAACACTAATAAAGTAAAAAAAATTATCTAAATAAATGTAAAATAAATTAAATTATATTTTATCATAATATGATTACATTAGAATTTAATGAATTTAAAATTTAAACATAATTTTGGTTATAATTAACAATGTAATTAATATGTTAAACGACAATATAATTCTAATAGCAACAATATTTTTTTTATTTTTAAAATGTGTAAGATTAATAAAATATGATCACAATCATATATTTCATTTAAAATGTGTTGCTCTTTGTTCATGGTTACCTGAAATACGTGTTTCCTGATGCAATATTTGTGACAGGCTTTTAAATCAATGATATGAATTTGTGTTCAAAAATTAACGGAAGATTTAAACTAAATCAAAAACACTTCTTTTATTTTATTCGTTTTTAGAGTTCTTTAAGCAAAGAGAAGAAAAACAAAGGCTAAATTGACTGTTTCACTGTCCTTTAGTAACGTGATTCTATTTGCGAAATCATATGGACCAGATACTTGAAATTTACACAGAGTATGTAATACTAAATGCTCCAGATTGTCAAGTAGAAAAACTTAAAACTAAAAATTAATGGGTTTCCCATTTACGAAGTGATTATTACATATACTGTCTTATTTTTTGAATCGTTAGATTAAAGAGTTCCCATTTATTGTTTAACACCCATGTGTCGGTAACTCACACTTGAAGGACTAAATGCTTTAATATCATTGCTAATTTATTTATTATATAATTATATTTTGCACAAATGTGACTAAATTTAAAGAAAGTTATATTTTATATTTTGGATAAATGTACCGATTTCTTAGGGCTAAAAAAACATTCCACTCGTTCAGACAATAATGTCAATATTCAAGTGTAGATTCTGGTGTATAGTCCTAGATCTACTTCATCGCATTACGATATACAGAAAGATCACCTACCCTTTTCCTTGATAGCTCAGATAGGTTGACGTTCATATTTACTCTTAAAGAGGTCAGTGTTCTTATCTTGTTCCTCTGTTGAAGCAAAATTTGCTGAGGACATCAACGTCAATTGCGAGCACTAAAATTAGTGATTATCTCATTTGTGAATCAAATCGGATGATATGGACATTTACAATTATCAAAAAATAACCAGAACGCAGGCCATCGCTCAAATAAAGATGGGTGTATGTTGCAGCGTCATTGGATACTGTCCAACTTTGTTTCGACCTATTTTAGGTGGCCAAAGTGAATTTCATAATGAAGTCATATTTCATGCATAACGGTTTATATGAACCTTAAAATATTTTGTAGGAAAATAGTACAATATAAATTAAAGTAAAAAAGAATTAATTTTCAATAATTATTTAAAAATTTTTTGCACTATAATTTTCTGAATTTGTATAGAGATTAAGCTTTTATCAAAATTAGTCTTACTGTTTCATATTTTTTAAAACAGTTGCCAATTTTCCAACATTTCTCGTTTCAAGCAAACATATGCAACAAGTAGCGCTGCCTTAAATTTTAATCTAAACATTGATTTAAATATTCACAGTATTAAAATTGTTGACACATTTTAAACGTGTAACCCATTTAAAAATTTATTTAAAAGCCTCAATAATAAACACATTTTCTTTTGATAGCAAGAGGTGTTTATCTTTCTCAATTAAATTCTAATTGAAGTGCGAACAAAAAACGCACCAATAAAAGTATGCAAAAATTAAACTCAATTTAACTGTGCCATAAAAGTTTAGTAGCACACGCAACAATATATTAAAACAGGAAAATAAAATAGCAGCTAACACATACAAGCACAAAGGAACACATAAATATGCAGACGTAGAAGATCTCACTATAGCAGCTACGGATTAAACTGCACAATCATCCATTAAAATAAATTTAACTACAAAAAATCTTGAATTTTTTATTTAATTTGTAGCTTATTTTTATTTTGCATTCAATATTGTCTAAATCTAACCGGTTTTCTGACTGACTGACTAACTGAAACAAACAGTTTTAATATGTAAACAAAAGCTGACTTAGAGATTCTGAAATTAAGGACGTTTAATGAGTGATAGTAATCATTACGCCTTTAAAAGTGCAATAAATGCTTAAATAAATATTGACACAGATTCACTGTTCTAGTGTTCTAGTGATTTTGATTTTGTTCACCATTTAATTTTCAAATCATTATTAAATTTTATTTTAAATTTATTTATTTGCGATTTTTATATGTTGCAATAAATGATAAAAACTTATGTCTTTAATATTCTGTGCATCAAAAACAATTCATCACAATAATAACGAACTTAAGCAAAAACTGAAAAATAATAATTCATTTATAATTAATAATAATTTTAAGCTTGCAAAAAACCGACTTCGTACATGATATACGAACAGACGATTTAATAAAAATAAATAAATAAAAATTTACACGGTACCAATCTACAATCTTAGTCCTATATAAATCAAAATTATGTGTAGCTTGGGATATTAAATAATCGTTAGCTTGTTGCTTCCACAACCCTCAGTCACTTAAAGGTTGAGGACATCAATAGGCCTGAAGGGATAAGATGTAGCATTCCTGTTTGTTAGAATGGGGTAACGAATCGGCGTTGTTGTAGAATCCATCTGTTGAGCAATCCCTCCAAAAAAATATAGAAAGCTTTAAAAAATGGCCAAGATCATAGCTAATAGGACACTCTATAAGATCTCAGTGAACAGCTGATAAGAATTAAGCATGAATGCTAATGATGATGAAGAAAAAAATGCATTTTTGTGATAACACAAAAAGCTTCTCCCATACTAGTAGATTGCTCAAGATCTTGTCAAAATTAGGGGCCATCTTCTTATATATATGAAGGAACCCAGCTTAAATCTCTTAAACAGCATGTTGTTTTCTGTAACCTCTGTTCAATAATATAACTTTGAGTCGGAATATTATTTTGATATAACCGTTGCAAAATCATCATTTCATCCACTAAAATTGTCTATTTGGAGCGATCTAAGCACCTAGGAATCATTGGTTCTTATTTCTTTCGAACAAAGCAAGAAGGTAAGGCCATGGTGACTTAATTTTTCGTTTCAAAAATGAATCAACCAAACTTCGACGACACTTAGAAACTTCCCATAAAGCGCGCCTAACAACCGATTTATTGCAAACCCACGATTTATTTTTCGGAAGCTGTTCATCAAACTGGCCCCGTTATTCGTATGATTTAATTCTTTTGGATTATTTTTTACTTTGAAGTTAAGTCGTTGGCTTATGCCATCAAACCAGTAACTTTCGAAACATTGAATGCCAATATTCAAGCCACCATTGATGGCAATTTAGTCAAAAATTAAACTGATACAATGGACCATGTAACCGCGGCTGAAATATACCGGAAATCATATTAAAAATAAATACCATGAAATTATTAAACAAATTTCAATAAAAAAAAAATGAATCCAACAATATCTCTTACTTGTATTATCGAACTTAAAACAACACTCCAGTTTGTTTTTAAACAATTTATACAAAACTGAAAAAATTATTTGAAAAATTTAAGTTATTGGAACCAGTAGCATCCAAACAAACAAATTTAGATAATTTTGAGATGATCTTACTAAGACCCACTTCCGTTGAAAGGGAAAGGAGTTTTAGCAATCGATTGAAATTTTATTAAAAAATTAAGAATTTTTTTCTAGTGATCTGCTTTAATTTATTTTGTTAAAAATAATTAATGAAATACTTTTTAATTGTTTGAATATTTTTTCATATATTTTCACTTGTCCCAGTTTTTGGATATTGTGGCTTTGATCTTTATACCCTTAACCACAGGTTTGTAATTTCTACAATATCCATTCCCGACCCACCCCATAAAGTATATATATTTAGAGTTCTTATGCGTAGCGAAGTTGATTGAGCGATGATCGTCTGTCGTTTAGTGTAAGTGTTAAAATTAACTTTACCAAGACGCTAGATGAGCTGAGAAAATTCAAATACGTCAATCGATCAGACACAGTTTAAAAAGATTTGCTATTAAGATTGGTCCATGTCCTTCGAGACAGCGGGCAAAATGCCACGACTGTCTCTATTTTTTCCATATCATTTGAAACAAATCTAGTTTAGTGAAAAAATCCAATAAAAAAAAGCAAATATATGGGGGCGAAAGCGAATTAAAAAATAAAACACGAATTTTTTAATTTGCTTGTTTGTCGGAAATGTGCAGCCGTGCCGATCTTCTATCATTTCATGAAGTCGTGGTACTTCCTATTCAAAGTAAATATTTATCATTATGTTGCTTTTGTAACGTTAACTGGTGTGATCTTAAAATCTTATTGTTATTCATAATGTACTGGCCGGATTGATATAATAGGCGTCGTACCTCATATACAAAGTGAAAAATTATTATCAAATATCTAGGAAACTGCAATAGGCAAAGTGTTTAAATTTGTACGGTGAATTTTCAATTAAGAACAAGTTGATGTGGGGTAGCGAAAAGCATCGGGAATGATAAATTTTAAATGTATTTGCAAAACCAAGACTTGAAAGTAAATAATTTTTATCAATTTTTGTTTAATTTTGCAGTCGGTTTTACTCTTTTAAAGAAGGCATTGCTAACGAAATGACTTTTAACACTTGCTACAATGGGGACAAGGAAATAATGATAAAATAAATAGCTTGACACCTAAAATTAAAATTATTAAATTAAATTAAATATTTGAAACGATTAAAAAAATTTTTTTAAAAGTTATTTATTTATTTACAAATTAATTTACCATTCCTTTTTTTCAATAGATTCGCTCTTTACTTTTATGCCTAAAACTTTGTAAAAATAAAATACTTATAAAACAGACAACAACAAATAGCCGGAATAATAATAATGACTGAAGAATTCACCGACAAAAATATTTTGGTGTCTTAACCGTTATAATGCGTTTGCTTCGTTGATTTTTAGCTGTTGTAACCTGGTAGACAATCAGTAAAAACAAAAAAAAAAAATTATCAAAAAAAAAGTGCTTTAACGAACGACAACAAACAGTCGCATTTAATAGTTTTAAGAAGTCTGGTTTATAGTCTTTGCCATTATATTGGTGCTGTTGTTTGTTGTTATTTCAGTAATTGTGCAAAAAGCCGGTGTTGGTAGAATTTCAAGTCTGGTATTTTTTTCCAGTTTATTGCGCAAAAACAATTCAGAATTTTAATGCTTAGAATTCATTGTTAATCCACTATCTTTTCCTTTTATTTGGCAGCCAAGTTATCAATTTTTAGAGATGGAAATGTATGCACAACCGATCTTCAATTTGCCCTGTCGAGCAGAATAGTGGTGGCGAATCAGTTTGGGGCGCCTTTTCTTTCTAGTTCTGCAGAGCATTGTTTCTGTTTTCTTTTGATTCTATTAATTTTCAATTTTAAATCACATAAAAAAAAGCCCAGTTCATAATTGGGTAGAAATGATGTAGCGCCATACTCAGCTTTAATATTTCGTCTTTATGGAACGCAGCATTAAATTGCGTTCACATACCGTTACTTTAATGCCTGTCTGTTGCTTGTTTGTGAAATGTTTTATTGTTGTTGTTGTTGTATCTGTAAATCAGTGTGCAAGTACGTATCGTAAATATAGTGTCTGGCTACTATAATATTTGCCAGTATTATTTAGTTTTGCTGTTGTTGTATTAAATTTGGTTTTCTTTTTATTATACATCCACCACACTTGGCTGACTTTTAAAATAAAAGAATCAAAAAACAAATATTTTGGGTTTTGCGGTTGTGTTTACTTTAATTTACTTTTTCATATTCGAAATGTAAAAGACGCGTTTTAGTCAGGAACAATTTTCGAAAAAAGTACCAAAAACTACAAGCAAAAAAATTAAAGTTCATGGTAAAATTTTAGTTAATTTAAAACTGAGTGTTATTTTTGTTGCTGCTTACACAGAAACTGTATACAACTTATTTCAATTAAAGTTATGTTTTTGGGCAACATAAATTTATGTTTATTGTTTTTAATGTTTTTATAAACGCAGCAGTGAAATTATTCCAATTGAAGTCAAGAAATGAAAAGCTTAAGAAGCAAACAAAGAAAAAAATTTTATTTATTTTTTGTACACAAAAATAGAACAAAAGTAGTGAAATCCTCCCACCAATTATGATCTAAAAAGGTTTTTTTTAACAATAACAACAACAAAAATAATGATAATTATGTATTTATTTTTAAATAGGCCCAAGCTTTCTTTCTATTGTATCGAAAACAATTCTCCAGTATTTTTTTTTGAGCCTTTTAGATTTTCTTTTAAAGGAAGAATTGGTTTTTAAAATTAAAAATAATTAATAAAATAAAAAACATAAAATTGCGAGCTTCAACGTTAGACTTCCAACCCTATCTTTTCTTTTGCAGATGACAGTAGCATATGCCATTCATATTTATTTTGTAATAGGATAAGTCTTCTGGAAATAATCTCCCAAAGGGGTCTTGCGAACAGGGTTCAATTTAACGCTCGTAAAACCCAGTTGTCTGTGATCTCGCACAAGCGTACGGTTGAATATGCTACCTCATCTGTAATTATGGGTGATATATATATTTAGGAATCAGAAGCTCTCGATGTTCTTGGCATGAAAATTCAATGCGATGTTCGGTGGAACAAGCATATATTTTTCATGTCGCAAAAAAAGAATTCAAGAGCCAAAGTTTTTTGAAACAGCATAAGAAATACTTCACTCCATCTGATCTCCTTGCTATTTATGTCGCTTTTATCAGACCGAAAATGGAATACAACCTTCATGAATGGGCTGGTGTTCCAAAGTCAGGAGAAAGAGAAGAAGCTCATTAGTGACTGTAGAGTATTCAGTTCTATTGATTTACTGGAGCATCGATGCATTGTGAGGTGTGTTTCACTGTTTTATCGTTACTACAACGGAATGTGCTCTAATGAAATCAGGAGCGCATTCCTTTATGGTCAGTTGGCAAATAAATCTCACTACGCATAACAAAGAAAATTCATTTTTTAATCAAACAGTTCGTATGTGGAATAAACTCTCTGCAAAGGTCTTTCCTGTCGCTTTCAATGTAAAAAAGTTAAAATCAAGTGCCCACAAGCACTATTCTCTCTCTCTCACCCTTCCCACAATCTAATTTCCTAGTTCTGGCACAATGCATTGCATAAGTAGGGGTCATCCCCTGAGTGCTGCGCCTAATGAAACAAAATGTTTAACCTTAAAATTTTTGTTGTCGTTAAATTCACTAAAAATTTTCAGAATTCGATCCATTGTTTACAAACTATTTTTCAAAAAAATCGTATAAGTGCGAGTTAGAATCACGCACTAGGTATTTCGTAGCATAAAATAAAATTGAATTTTTCACTCAAAATTTTTTTTTTAGGTGATAACAACGTTATGCAAGGTTATCGTTTACCATTTCATTTTAAGGTGATTACAGATAATAGCCCGTTTTCTTCTAGGACGCATATCGACAAGATAATTGGGTTTCAAGTGATTTTTTTAATTTTCATAATTAAAGCCTGTTTCCTTTTAAGACACATAAATGTGTTTAAAATTTTTCATATAAAAAATTGAATTTTATGACTAAAAATTGAAATTTTGGTCATTGATCACAGATTAAAGCCTTCCTTCTTGTATGCATAGTTATTGAGGTAAATGGGTTTAAAGGTTTTCATACAAAAATTGAATTTTAGGGCCAAAAATTTAATTTTTTGGTGAAAAAATATTTTTTTTTTTAATTTTTCGAAATAAGAAGTCCTAGCAAGTGAACAAAAAGTGATGAATGAATTTAATAATTATTTTTGAAAATGAGAATTAAAAACCAAGTACACAACCAAGTAGTTAACTTTAACTTTATTTTCTGTACATAAACATAAATCATCAAAAATTAAATTAAAAAAGTCATAATTACAAAACAAATTGTATACGCTTAAGTCTGGGTCAGCTGGTTTTAGCAAAAGAAAATTTGCAATGATGATACTTTTAACAAAATGAAAATTGGTTTGATGTTTGAGAATATCACACTGGTTCTTATTTGTTTTCCAGTTATAAGCGGTGAAAATTTTAAAGCGTAGAAAAAATTGTGTTGTAAAAATTAGTTTAAAGAACGCCAAAGTCCAAAACAAAATATAAGTTAAGTATTTTTCCGTTTGATTAATAAGCTGGAGCTATTTCTTTCGCTTAATATATTTATTTACGAAAAAAATTGGGTCTTAGACCTTTTCCATTATCTTAAAATTAAAAATGGTGAGTGGGATCAAAAAAATTTTGAATCATTAAGATTGCGTGAAGACTCCTACGATTCAAAGTATATTGAAGCTATTGATCACGGCGTAAAGAACTTTTACTGCAACATAAATGCTGTAAGACATTGAGTGTAGCTTCTATACAACATCCAGTGAGTATGGGACAGCCTGTGTTTTTTGTTTTTTTATAATATTAAACAATTTACAACTTCTTCTGCTGTTAAATTATGAGTTTGTTAATTCTCTACATATTTTTCGTTTGTTATGTATTATTTGTACAAGAAGGAACAAATAATTAAAATTTTACACATGACACAAATAGTTGTAGTGTGTGTGTGATTTTTTACCTTATAATTAAATTATAATATCAACACTAATGCGAATTCAAATACATTCACACCAACTATAATGTTTAAAAATCTATTTAAACATAAAAGTTTTTGCTTACAATGAAGAATTGGTTAGGTATAGACATGCTTTCATTTTCACAGCAATATCGTTATTAAGAAATGAGATACCGTAGGCCTTGAAGTATTAAAAAATGTACATTTGAATTTCGATAATTTTTTTTTTTTAATAAAATTATGTTTCCTTGAAAGTACAGTTACTATTTTCTCATTTACCTACGAATCGGTATAATTATTGTTTATATCTTTGTCAAATTGATGTATTTATTAGAAGAATGTAAAATAAAAAACAATAAAATTCCGGATCATTAAAAACCTTCAGTGTGACCATTTTACAACTTTCGGATCTAAGTTTGGTATTCTATTTTTAAATTTAAAAACTACACACGATGTATTTAATTATTGTGGCATTGCAATTTTTAACTAAAATAGTAATTTTCTGAATTAAGGTTTTTGCTTGATTCAATCAGTAATAAAATGATATTTTGATTTACAATAAAATGAATGTGTTTTAGAAATTATATTAAAAAAAGCTACGCAAAAGCACTTTTATATATTAAAGATATTTATTTATTATTATTATTATTTTTTTTTTTTATTTATTAATATATTTTTTCGTTAATTTAGGACCACTCCTTGGCACTATTTTTTTAATTAGAAAAATAGTTTTTTAGCCCTTTCTAGAATGACTTTACACAATTTCTTTTAATCTGGTCACACCGAAAATATATCATTTATTATACATTGTATAAAGGGTTTCGTAAATTGTATCAAAACGATAAGCTACTGGTTTTAAATACTTAAATTTTTCTCTCTGCTTGTTTTTTTAATTAAATGTTGTCGGGAAATATTTTCAATTGCTGTTGAAAATTTATGGGTACATTGACTGAGGCGAAAATATAAATCAAATTTAGCATTACAGCAATTTTCTTTTAATGAATTTGTAATGCTTAAGGATCTTGCAAACGTATTTTATTTAAATTCGGGTTTTGCAAATATAATGCTATCAGTAAGAATGAATGTTCCATACTACGAAAGCGGCTACTAAACATACTTAATTAAATTTTTTATTCCTTTGCCAATAAAGATTTATTTTTAATACTTCTTATCAACACAATGAAAGAGAAGGGCAGCTTCTCATTACTGTTGGTGCATGAGAATATAATGTAAAGATTTGACGTATTTATGGAATTAACCTGATGAATCTGTTGAGCATATAAAAAGTAGAAATCAACCTGCTTGTTAAACGATAACTTTTATGGAATTTCGCACCGTCTATTCTTAATCAAAATGTCTGAAAAATTAGACGAAAATATTAGCAAAACTAAAAACAAAGTTGTTTCACTGACTATTTATTATTTTGTAAATTATGGATTTATATCTCGACTAACAGTATTTTAATGCAATTAATTGTTAATTGCATAAAAAATAACTGATCATTGCTCGATTATCGGTTTATAGTACCTTCACTTCGTAAAGACTATTGCTTTAATGTTTGAAATGTTTAAACCATCTTTTATAATGTAAAATGTTTTTGCGTTTTACGTATTTTTGGCCCAGCTAAGTTTTAATTTATTGATTATTATTTTTAAGCTAATGAGGCCTAACTTCCTTTATGTTAATAATAATGCAAAATTTTTTTGTACATATTATCCCGACGTTTCGTGAATTGTATGTTCACTTTATCAAGGGATTCGTAGTTTTAAAATATTTTTGTTTATAATATAAAAGAAGTAAGGCATCATTACTTGAAAAATAATAATCAACACCAAATATTATAAACTATCGAATTTTTGTCATCTTTGAAAACACGAGTGTCATGTTTTATGATTAAAATTATTTTTATTTGCTGCGGTTACAAGATTTTAGGAACACAGAGATATTAGTACAAAATTTCATAAAATATTTTAAATCAAATAAACTAAAATAACTTAAGGTTTTGTTATTATTGTTTGGGAAAATGTTAAAAATTTTCCTTAAAATGCAACTTCGATCCAAACAAATTCACAATCATTCGACGTGCAGCCGGTAACTCTGGATGGCTTCTAATAGAAAAGTACATATCAAAAATCACAAATTTGCTATTATCTAGACAATAGACGAAATTAAAAAAACTATTATTACGCTCGTGAGCAGCACCCACTTATTGATCTAGATAAATACAATAGAAACTTTATACATTTTTTAAAATTAAAATTTGTAAAGAAGTGTTATACATTATTTAAATTTTAGGTGTAATAATCTCGTTGGTATTTATGTCAAGTTTAAGCTGCAAGAGAATTTTAACCTCAAACAAACCTCTTAGATGAAAAAATGAAGCAAAGCCTCAATATGCAATTTTTCATATTGCTGGTACAATAAAACTTTTGAGGTCCTCGTTGTTTTCTCCTGTACACTTTGTTTAAATAAGCCGTAAACAAATAATCAGTGTAGCATATTTGAACAATAAGAGCAATCTAGGTATCAATCTAGTGTTCTATATTTAGGATCAGCTCATTATTTACCTACCTACTATTTTTATGTAGATCAGTGTAGTTTTTTACGTACTTTCCAGCTCCACTGTGTATAATAAAAAGAATAATCTAAAAAAATAGGTAGAAACAACATAAAAAATCAAAATAAATATAAATTTGCAATTAAAGATATAAAAAGTGTTTTAAAAAAAACATTAACATCAATACAATTAAAGTCTGAATAGGTTTTATAGAAATAAATTTGAATTGAAAATTCTTCTTTAATTTTATTTTTCATGAATGTTGTTAAAAATAAAGTTTTTACGTACCTTCAACTGTATGAGTATGTTTTTCGTATGCATATTTACTTATCGAAAGCATGCATAGCGTGTTTAAAATGCGCACGATACAAACTTATTCACTTGCAACAACAACATCACTAATATAAACAAAACAACAAGTGCAGTCAGTCATACAAAATGAGTGAACAAAAAAATATTTATTTCATAAAAATCTCCATTTCAGTACTGAGTTATTGAAATTTTAACAATTTATTTATGGCATTTCTTTCTACTTCATCATTTTAATTTAAAACCAGGGTTCACCATTGTTCATGATAAATGTTAGACAACATTGTTTGTATTTGTTGCTCTTCACCGTAAACTATAATTACTATTCATTAAACATTAAGTGTTTCAGCAACAAGACTACAACGGTAAATTAATGTTTACAAGGCGAAATAACAGGAAAAATGTTTATTAGGTCAAGTTGCTAAGAAAAATAAATGAGAGAATCTTTTCAAACTTATTCATGCACACACAGTGAGAACACTCTTAAAATAAAATGATACTCAAGTTTAAAAAAGTTATAGCCAACAATATTAAAACAAGTCAAGGACAGTGGTGCCAGTTTTTTGTAGCTTTCTCGCCTAACAACTTGTATAATATCACCAATATCGTAAAATATACAAAAAAAGTGCAGATCATTTGTGAAAGGTACATTGGTTTCAAATAACATTAAAATAATAAAAATGAATAATTTAGTTAAAAAGAAAAAAATAATTTCATTGCATACAATTTGAGTAATTGAAATTAAACTTTAAGAGATGTGCTCAAATCTTAAAATATTTAAATAAAGGTTAATGATAAAAAATTCATTTCAGATCACATATTATTTATTGAGTCAATACTTTCTTACTCATTAGTTTCAATATAACTATTGCGTTTGTATTCTTTCTGCGGTAAATTTCCTTTTTCAAAATATTAAATCTTATATATGAAAGATAGTGTTCCCCACTGTCTTTCACTTACTTAAAATATAACATTAAGATTCCGGAATCTGCTGGTTCGAAAAAATATTCTTGAATTGAAGAATATTTAACTTTTAATGCAAAGTTACATCGTTTTAAAATTAACAATAAACTTAAAAAAACACATATTTTCTAGATTTTAAAAGCCAATTAAGCATTTTTTAGTAACTCCTTTTAATTACAGAAAATAAATTTCTTGTCAAATCAACGTCTTAGTAACATATAAATCCAAAATCAATGTAATCCATGCAAAAAAAAAAAACTTTGAAGAGTGTATATCTTATGCATACTTCTTGCATCCATACAAACAAATTAGTATTCTTAATTTAAGCTGTTCATTTGATCTACAATTGGATGTAAGAAAATCGGATACATCACACTGCCTCCCGTCTTTCTTTAATATGCAAGGCAGACTTGCAAGGTATGTGCTAATGAACAAGTCATTTTTATTCCACCTTTTCCTTTTTTAATAGAATGTTGTTGTAGAAATTTTATAAAAAAAAAAATATCCAAAAATATCGCCAGGTTCTTGCCGATGGGCATTCTAAAAAAAATTTTCATTGCCACGTTTGGCGTGAAATAACACTGTACAACAATTATGTGGGATTGCTTGATTGAGTTCTGTATTTATCACCAGATAAATTGTGTATATTTTGCTATTTTTTCGAATATGTATATTAATATTAAGACACTATATTTGAACATGTAGCTAGAAGTTTGTGCTGTTCGAATTATGTACACGGATTTTATTATAACTTTTTCACGCAATTTTTCTACTTTATTTAGCCTTTCCGCTGCATTGCACTGCAGAAATTACCATTTTTATGATATGAATCTTTTTCGTCTATTCATTTCTCTAAGTTTTAAATTCAGCTGGTGCCCTGTAGACAAATGTAGACACGGCATTAATTTCAATGTTAATCTATCTATGGTCCAAAGCTCAAGTCCACTACATATAACCCATTGATTTTTCAAGAAAGGAAAACAAAGTAAACATTATTTCTAACACATAATAGAAACTGACAGGCTTGGAACCTTAAAACATAAAAATAATAATAGTTCTCCAATCTATATATAACAATTTTTTTCTAACCAGCGCATTTGAACTAAATAATTATTAAAGCATAATTAAAAAAAATAAAAATAATTTTAAAACATTGAAATAAAATTTATTTTAATGTTTATACGATTAAGTTTAAAGTATAAAATTAATTTATTCATACAGTCTCTTGATGCACCGTCAGCCTAAAAACAAAAATCGTCAAATCTCTTAATGTATAGAAATTATAAAGTCTGGTAAACGAAATGCATGTTTTAATTATGAGAGAACTCTTGACAACAAGTCGCTGTTGATCAAAACGTAAATGTGTAAACGTGTGTGTGTATTAAGGTGTGCATTATTTTCTTATTTAATTATTTAAACATTTATTTTATGTGTTTTTTTTTTTTGCATATTATTACTTTTTCATAATGAATATTGTAAAATTTTTAGGCAAAATATTTAATTATTTGTTGTACAAATTATTAAAAAAAAGTCAATGGCTTGTGTTGGTAATGTTGAATTATTATTTGTCATTGGTTTCTTTGTTATTTCTAATGTTAATTCTAATATAAGCTTTTAATTTTATTATATCACGTCTTTAATAAAGTCAAAAAATATTTGACGAAATGTTGAGAAAATTTTTAAATACAAAAGTATTTGTTTTAAATAAATACATCAATTTTAAACTTAAACAAAAATTTATAAAGATTTTTTTTTTAATTTAAACAACCTCAATCTCAACTAGACTTTGAAAGCAAATTATATTGAATAATTATATCGCAATAAGAGATCTCTTTCAATATAAAACGTTTTTATTTATTTATTTTTTTTTTTTTTTTTTTATTTTATTTAGTAAAAATGATGTTCCTCTTATTTGCAAATGCATTACTGATAATTTTAATTAGGTAGTCTTCGACCTCTTGTCTGAACCTTTAACTAATTTTCTAAAACCCTAAATCATTAAAGTAAGGAACCATAGTCCTCTTTTAGATCAATAAATCGTGTCATATATTTTTTATACCAGGATTTAGAAAAAATAATTAAAATATCTTAATTGTGCCAAATTAACAAACTACTAATAAAGCAATTGTTTCTTATAGAAAAGTGTTAAAAACGTTTTGAAAAATATGCCAGTATGTGCTGAATAAAAACTGGAATAAAAATATTTATGTGTTATCATAATTAATTAAATCAGACCAGAACATTACAAGAAAACAATTTTTTTAACATAAGCAGTCCTAATATATCGAACAAAAAAAGACCAAGAAAACTATGTAAAGACCAATAATTAATTAATGCCACCTCTAAATACTAATATAATAAATTGCTTTTTAAACATTTCAATTATTGTTTGTTTTGCCGAAACACATTAATTTCTTTCCTCTTTTCTGGTTTGCACTCACTCGGACAACAAAAATGTATAATTGGTTAAAGATAAATACTATATATCGTAGCAATAATAATAATATGTTTTAAGCATACAAAATATGATTAACTTAGGCCTATTAAATTATAGTCAATCATTTAGTAAAACAGTTTAACTTTAAAAACACAAAACAAAAGACTGAAGAAACAAACGCCATCATGAAACAAACAAGTTTAAAACTGTCTGTCGTTGCTTCTCAATACTTTTCGAAAAAAAAAAAGCTTGAAAATTAAAAACTGAGAGGCTTGGGAGGAAAATCAACAATGAAAATAATATAAAAAGAAAAATACACAAAAAGAAAACAACACATAAAAAATAAATCTATGCCACATTGATCACGTCTTAAACAACAATGCAACATACAGCAGACGTAGTAATAAATGGCTAAATGAAACAGCAACAGACAACCTATAATTTTTTAATGAAATAAATACTCTCTGAGTACATGTTTTATATTTAATTTTAAAGAGAGCAAAATATTTACACAAATGAAAAGAGACAAGAAAGTTAAAAGAAGAAGAATAAGAAAATATCAAAACAAATATGTCCCTGACTTTGACCATATTGAAGGTAAAATTTCTGAATGGTTAAATGTATATTTTGTATTAAAAGTCTTATCAACATATTGCCGCAACATGATGAATGTTTATATTCTGCTTAATAAGAGAGGTCTGGCATAAACTTTAGTTGGCCGACTCAGTTTATTTGTGTTTGTGTTTTATTACTGGTTTGAAAATTCTTCATTTACCATTCTTAAGCAAAGAGAATTACGGTCTTGCTAAAGTTGTATGGCTTTCCGTTATATTGGTAAAATTATGTATGTATGCTTGTTTGCTTGTTGAGTTCGTTGTTTTGTTAGTTAGCTGTTAGTAGTGTCAGTTAGCAAGCGGCAGCATCGTTCGAATTTCTTTTTCATAACCGAGCGCCTGCGCACAGTTGGCTTTCTACCGTTGGCGTATACGGATTTGTTCAGTTTTTAAAACGCGTCGTTAATGAGAACCAAATCAAAGCGAATGATAATCTATACACAACAAAAACAACAACAGCAAAAATATGCGTATACTATTTAAAAAACTAACTAAGCAAAGAAAAATCGTTTTTTCATAACGGTTTATTGTGAATAACAAACGTGTAAACCAAGATATTAAAAATGTGAAAAATAAAAGTTTCAATAAAATTTTCAAACTAAATAATGCACTCAAGCAAACGTTTTATAGAAAAACACAAAACTTATTGAAATTTAAGAAATCAAAACAAATAAGAAATATTCAAAGAAAAAGTGTAAACAAGTGCAATTTAAAATAAAAAAAATTAACGAAAAACATAGAAATTTTTAAAAATTAAAAAAGGAAATACAAAAGTTGCAATATTATTTTGAAAAAAAGGAATATTTTTTCAATATATAATCAATCAATTTCTTAAAACAAAAATACCAAACAAAATCAAGACCTAACAAATTTTAAATTTTTTATTCAATTATTTAATAAAAACCAAAAAAGAAACTGTTGTAAATATTTTCATTCAACAAAAATATCAAAACTATAAATACCTTAAAATATATATTTTAAACGCCCTCACCCCCTCAATAAACATAATAGTCTTGAATAAAAAAACAAACCACAATGCCACCCCCTCAACTTTTAACTTAAAAAATTAAAAAAAATCGTATATAGACCGATTAGGTTCCAATAAAGTCTTGTAAATAAAAATCAACAAATCCTCCATGATCTTACATCGAACCCTAGAAGCAAATCAAAATTCTAACCTCAAACTCCAGGCATCATTTTATTTCCTTTCATGTTGTACTCAATCATTTTTAATTTCATATGATTTTGTTTTGTGTTTTTTATATACTTTTCATATAATTAACTTTTCAAATATGAACTATTTTATGTGTGTGCTATTTTTTGTGAGTACTTTCCTCTGGCTTTTTTTATTATTTATATTAATTTCACACAACCCAAAATTACTTAAAAGCCCTGTCTGCATGAGTTTTGCACTAATATTTAATTTTTTCCTTTTCTTCTTGTAAATAATTTCTTCATTATTTTTTATTTTTTTAATTAATCTACTAGCTTTTACATAGTTATTTTTTTCGTTTCCTATTACTTTCTTTTCAATTTGTTTTAAGCTTTTAACATTTATGGAAGTATTTTTCTTTTTATTTTTTTTTTTTTTTCTTTTTTACTTCATGTAAAAATACTTAAAAAATTTACACACATTTTAAAAATATTTAAAAAATATAAACATAAAATGAACCATGCCCCTTCCTTAAATTTTATAAACTGTGCTAAAGAAATAAATACACTGAAAAAAAATAACAACGGATTTATTGTGGATTAACTTAATTTATCACCAAAACTACACAGCTCCAAATTGGATTATTATTATTTCACGTATTAAAGTGTAAGTATAAAGAAAGCTTTGAAGCTCTAATTAAGCTCTCTTATAATTAGCTGCAAGGAAGTAAGAGATAAATTGTTATTGCTATAAATAAAGCCATTTTAACTATTTAATCCAGCACCCGTTTATTTTTGCAATTTTTTCTAACAATAATTTTCTAAGTCAGAAAATCTAAATTACATTTAAAGAACTGATTTTTTTTCGTTAGATTTCAGTTATATGCATATTTCTCTATATCGTTGTTAAAAATTTTAGGAAATTTTCAATTCTTGAAATTATTAATTGAACTGTTTGTTATTATAATCAATTAATTAATTGGGCCTAAGTTCATTTTTATTTTAATTTAATTTCTACTAATGAAAACCACATTATTTAAAAATTTTTCGGACGCTTTTCTGTTGATTGATTACAATTATTTCTCGTATTCTTCGTTGCCAAATAATTTGGGAAATAAATGATGTTTAAAGTGTGCACAATTGAAGTCAGTGGCGAAAAAAGCTCATGACAGTTGTAGCGATCCAGAAAATGCTGCGTTACATTCTGCTGTTGAATACATTTTTTTCGGTTTTTCTTTTTATGATTTTTTACATTTTTTTTTCATTTTCAAATAAGGTTTCTTTCATTAATAAAAACAAGAAATTAAAATAAAATGAAGTTAATTAGTTTATTTGCTGTACTTTTAGGTAATTTTAAGAATTATTTTATAACTCCATCATTGAAAATCTGGCTTAAAAAGAAAAGAAAATCGTAAATCTTGTTAAAGCAACAACCAAGAAACACCACAATATTTCTGATAAAGGTTGTTTGAATTCTAAAATATTAAAAAAATCACCATTAAATTTCTTGCAAAAAAATCTATTTGTTACTTAGGTAATTCCTGCGAATTATTAGCGATTTTTTTATTATTCCGCTATTTTCGCTATGAGGTTCTGCCAACACCAGTTTTTATTATAAGTAAACATTACAAGGGTATTTAATTAATTGGAATTAAACTGGTTTTCTTTAACGTTTTTTTATCTAAATGACCATTTGACCTATCAAGAGGCCGAGTAATTAAAGTTTTCAATAATTATTTCAATTCATAATTGCTTCTTGTTTTTTTTTATTGAATCTTAATCCTAGTAAACAATGGTGCTTATAACTTAGTGCTTGTACAGGAAATAATTTGTTGTGTTTCAATCTTCTGATTCTACTATTTGAATGCGTAAGAAAAGAAATCTCTGCAGGTTAATCCTTCTTAGCCCCTGATATCCAACATCGCAGGCATATCACCTTTTGGAAAGTATTCTAAACACGTGTAAGAGATATTTACATCGATATAGTCACAACGTTATCTAACAAGTGACTCTAGGGCAAAGGTTCTCATCAAATTCCTGATCACGGATCCCTAGTAAACTATTTTTTTTCGCGAACCCCTCTGAAGCCCAAGTTCAAAATAAAACTTTTATTAGTTTTGAAAACACTGTTTCTTCGGTTCTTCATGCGGAACCCTTAGATGGTTGCTACGAACCCCCATTTGAGAACCGTTGCTCTAGGGAGTTTCACCACAGGTTTGCAACTGAATTAACCTAATTTATAATACATGATAAAAGAATACAGGTAAAAGATTCAACAGAATATATATATATAGTTTTCTCTTTTAAGGTTAAACTTGTGTAGGTATTCCGAAAGTTGTATGACCAAATTTGTAAACAGATTCAAATAGAAATAAGCTGGAGCATGGGTCAATCACTTAAACATGTGAAAAACCGACATCAAAACATCTGTCTGTCCATAATGGTTAAAAAGTATGGCCATGTATATATATATATTACACCCTATATTCCATCTCCAAACTTAACACTACATATCCTTGTTAATTTCAATATATTTGGCAATATACATCAAATTAAATAAACAGCAGGGGCGCCCTTTAGTTTCCAAATTAAATTTTTATACTTGATGTTTTAGTAGACTTAGCAATCAGGTTCTTTGTAAATTTCAAACGTTTGTGTATAACGTTTCAAAAGTTTGGCCATATACATCAAAAATTGTACACCCTTTAATTTACAATTAATAATATTAATACTTCTTCTTGTACCAAAAAAATAGTCCATATTCTGCGGAATTTTCAAATGTTTGTATATAACGGTTCAAAAGATACGGCCATAAAGGTCAAATAACATTAATTTTGGGAACACCCTTTAGTTTCCAAAACCCAGTTTTATTCCTTTAGTTATAGCGGAGTTAACAATACATTTTAGTACGAGCATGTACATAAAACTAAATTAACTATTGCGGCACCCTGTAATTTATAATATAGAATATTAATACTTGTGAGCTATTATAGTAAACAGTTCTTTAGTTTTCAAGTGGTGCCCTTGCGGTTCATAATATACATAAAACATGTTTGTTGTATGGGATCAGCCTTTAATTTTTAAGATTATGAACCGTTTTTTAAACGGGAACAATTTTTAAGCACCACCTTTCAAATAAAATCGGTATAGAAATGACCGAGTTCTGCGGGCACAAACATTAAAAAAAAAATATTTAAAGTCGGTTAAAAATTGAAGATAAATACGTTGCATAGATACGCCCTACAAAAATGTTAAATACTTTCCAAATAGTGCTAACTGCACTGTTAAAGTCACATGCATATTAAAAAATGTAAAGCTGTAAATTATAAAAATTGTTAAAGAAAGAAATGTTTAACAATTTTATAAAATTACAATCTCATGACAAAACGAGCCAAATGTTTTTAAAGTAAACTATACGAAGAAGAGCATATTTTAAAGTAGACCAAGAGGGTGTTTAGAGAAAACATGAATCGGTTTACTTCGAGTTACCTGCTTGATGGCTGAGCCTGTTAATCCTTGGCAAATCACTATGTGGAACGTATTAAACATTTTTATAGGCCGAATCTATCTGACGTATTTATCATCCAACCCTTCAGGTATAACATCATCTTATCTCTCAACGATTACCCAATTTACGTTAGATTTGTTAAATATCCGAATAATTAGCTTTTGTTGCGTTTTTCCCTTTTCAAACGTTTACTTACTGATCTGTGGGGCTTTGTTTATTTTTAATTTCATATATTTCTTACTCTTTGGCTGTGGCTAGATTTGTTCTTACGATCTCTTCATTATTAAACATCCACTTTAACAAACTTTCGCAGCTATTCACACTGGATTCTTTTTCACCACGACTGCCACACACTTTTTTTATGTTTTTACTTTGAAATCTAACTAACGCTTTGCTGAGTTGAGGTTTGAAGCAAGATTTCTTTATTTTACTTTACTAAAGCCTTAAATGTTTGAGCTCCTGTTTAAAAATGCCTTCTAACTCGACAACACAACAATAGTCTTATAGTTATATCATTATTATTTTTTTTTTACTCGTGTAACTCTACCCTCCATATGTGTCTAAATAATAATTTATATTTTGAGCGTTAGCAGATTAATTCTACGAGCTATAATTACCTCGTGCCATAAATATTATACAACTCCACCCTGTTGTATTAACAACTAATATAAGTGTAATATAGACCCGTCCACTTTCCGGATCTTAGAAATTTCTCTAATGTTTAAGATTAATTTATCAACTATTTTACACAAAATTTAATGAGAACAAAGCATGATAACCGCTGGATGTACCTTAAAGAAGGTCCCTAAGGAGAAGAGATCTAACACAAATTTTTTTGCTTCTTATGAAGGGACATGTCACTTTGTTATAACAAAAACAATATAAGGGGACTCTGTTACAGATCTCAAATTAAATCTTAATTATCTTTTTCTGTACTGGACATTTAGAACTTTAAAAACTTTATTTTTTTAAAGGCAACATTTTATAGCGGATCTGCATTATGCATTAAATTTGTCTTTTCTGAGTTACGTGAGTCATATGTCACGAGCCAAGTACGCTTAGAATAACTGTCCTAAATTTACCGCAGCAGCAAGTTGACTGTAAGTTTCCACCACCATTCACAAACAATAATATGTTGAACGCATTAAATATAGCGGGCCTCAGCTGAAAGGCACGAAAAATTATTAAATCCGAAAATGAACTTTATGATTTCGTTGCCTTAGTAGGGAACACTTTAGTTCACTGTATCGCCATCTTAGAACTAAGTGCACATCTTGGCCGGCAATGGCATAAAAGTTTAAATTGTCATCTTAAATAGATTCTTAGTTTAGAAGTTGTGTTCGTATTATTTATTTTGCGACTGGAGATTGATATGGGTTTCAGTTTAATTTTTATCTCGAAGCTAGAAAAAATTTTTAAACTTCATCAGTTCATGAATTTTGTTGTAAATAACGAAGCAAGCACGACATGCAGATAATTTGAAAAATTTTTTTGAGATATTTTTCAAACGAGTTAACTGTTTAGAAATGAGCGTCCTTTTTCCAAAATACTTTGTTTTTAAAGCAAATTAGAAAAAGGAATTCTGCAGTATGTAAAAGTCCAATTTGATTTAAAGGCCTCTCAGAAGATATCTTTATAATAAATTTATAAAACCTTTAAATAGTTTATTTTAACTTACTCATAATGATCTTCAAACTTCTTGTTAAAAAATATAATTAAAACCAAAATCATTCGTACAAAACTTTAACAAAAAACTCCCTTTAAATTTTCAACAGAAATTGTTAAATGAAAGCTAAAACATTTTTTAATTAATTTCTATTACTTCCTTAACGAACATTTTATTACTAAAACAAAAACAAAGAGAACCGTTAAGATGACGTAAATTTTACGTCAAGTCATGAAATTCAAAAATTATATTCAGAAATACAAAAAATACATCTAAACCCGGCAACAGCAACTACAAAAACAATTGTCCAAAAATAAAATAATTTAAAAGCTTAGAAGAAAAATAAAAAACAAAAACAACTTAAAAAAACTATTTGACAGTGATTTGAGAAAAGAATCCCACCCATCTAAAAATATGCATGTATATTCCATTAAAAATTGTTTGGTCAAGAAGATGAGTAAATAATTATTTAACTTTAAAATTTACAAACTTTAACATACAGTGCAGAGCATTTAAAAAGGAACACTAAACAATTTTTAGGAACCATATAAGAAGATATAAATATTTTACATTTACTAGAAATGCTCTTAATATCTGAAATAAAAATTCATAAAGTTTTATTTTAAGTACCTTCGTTTGTAAGCCATGACTAAGTGAAAAATATGATAAAAAAATATTAAAAAAATAATATTTACACGCATCAACATTTTGTGTGTGTAACATAAAATTTATATTTACTTAGCAGAGACCTTAACCACTTTTGAATAGTTACATTTTTAACAGTTATGAGCATTGTTTCCGAAGTAACATTTGCTGTATTGTTCTGCCGGATAAATTAAAAGAAATGGCACAAGCAAAAAATCTTCTTATAAATTTTTTTTAATACAATTATGATGTTATATCTAAAAAAACCTTTAGAAATGAAGTAAATTGTGATAAAAAACTCATTAAGCATCATTATTTGTCCATTTTGGAAAAATACGGAATGAAACATATACAACACTTTTATTATATGGTAATTTACAGGGTCTTTATTGCGACCCTCGTAGTTCAATATTCGTTAAAAATAGCCCCTCATCTCACGAAGAAATTTTGCATAAATAACATATTGTTTGTTTGATTCAAATACTAAGATTTTTTCAGTTTACCAACTTAGACTGCGAAAATGGCGGAAGATTTTAATTTTGAATTTTGGAATTTAAATAAAATTAAACATTAAACTTTGGGTGGATATGGGAGCAAGAAAAAATTACAACAAAAATACAATTTAAAAGTATTATTTTCTTTTGATATATTTTGCTCTGCAGCCATGGTCACATACGAACGCAGTCCACCACAAACACAATATTTAGTAACTCCGGCAAAATCAAACTACTTCATAATTTGTTTAGAAATCAGAATTCAAATGCTCCTTAAGCCTAGCGAGGCCAGAGACAAGAATACGTTGTGGCTCTAATGACAATAATTCTTATCTATCTAAGGCGCCGTTCATAATTCCACCACGATTTTCTTCTTTTATCATTGAGGCTCCTTAGTTGGCTCGTGTGTCGCTATTGCATAATTTTTGATTGTTTTCTTTTATTAATTGTGATATCGGGACGTTTGAATTTTAAATTAATTGCGACTCTAAAAAAATTATTTTTTTCTATAAAAGGCTCTAATGGCATTTGAACTCATTTCCGTCCATGTTGAACAAACTCGTTTGTATCTCTTCTAATATAGCCACAGCGCCTGCTTGACATGTCACCAAACATTCCTCTTGTTCTGTTTTTGCACACACTTACGAACCTGGCAAATAAATCCCATTTGTTTTGGATTTTTCATCTTTCGTTAGTTCCAACTTGCGCTATTAAAAATTCAATATGTGGAGAACTAGAGAGGAACACCTCGCAAACAAATCCCATTAATTTTCAGTTTTACCATTTTTAATTGTCTCCATGAAAATTACAGTATGTATTTATATATAAAGCCAATTTTTATTTCCATAACAGGGCTATGTTATCTTTCAAACAGAGCTCTGTTAAGTTAAAAATTTTTATATTTATTATCAAAGATCTGAAAGTATATAAACTTAAAAAAATGGTAAAGTAGTGAAGACAAATACAACGATATTTATTCTGTATATTGTTAAGCAATGAGTAAGCACATTATACCATCAGGCCGAACCGACTTTAATTTTTTGATTGTTTAAAAAAGATCAATGATTTTCAGGACCAAACTTGATTATTTCAGATAGAGGAAAAATTAAAAAATGTAAAATTGTACATATTTTTCTCAAGACAAGCGTAGTTTTTTGGCATTCACTGTCAACTTTACCTTTATTTTGTTATCTTTTAAATCAGGGCTGGAAAAGTAGGTACAATTTACTTTTATTAATGAAAAAGCAAATATTTTGCAAAAGAATTCTTAGAAATTTGATGTAAAAGATGTCTAACAGATTTTTTATCGCTTTTGGACAGACTTATGAAATGAATAATGTTTAATGAAAATTTATCATCGGTTTTCATGCGTTTTTTACGTAAGGGTTGCTATATTTGTTTTAATATTTTACTGATTTTTATTAAATTTTTTAAAAATAAAAGGAATCCCCTAAATAACACTTCGCTTTTTAGATCGTATTAAAAAAACATCACTTTTAAAATGGAATTAAAAATACGAACTTTTGCCCAGTTTTAATATTGATTATTTAACCATGAATATATCCTTAATTTGTTAATAACTGTTAATAAAAATAATATATTTTTTTTTTAATACCTCGACTATAATTTAAGCAAAAAGGACACAATTGAAAAATCTATTTATTACAATTTCGCACCCCAACCCTGACACAAATCTACTAATGAAAACAAATTGCTTCAATATTTAATTAAAAGGCAAACATCAACCAACCTCCACTAGAAAAAAGGCTAAATAAATCAAAATTATTTTTAATAAGAGATTCACCGTTTGCACGTTCATCAATATTTATTTATAAAAAATAAACAAATCAAATAGTTTGTTGCTGGTTTTTGCCGTTTTTAATTTATGTTATTATTTTTTATTCAAGCTTAAATAGTTCATTGACCCAATGTTGTTTTGTTTTTTTTTCTGCTATTAAAGCTCAGAGATACGAATACAGCGCCGCTGTAGTCGCAATGTTTATAAACACAGACACATATCTACAAGCTTCATTCAGTACAGTATGTGTTTGAAAGAGTGCAAATCTTCTCCAAAAAAAATACAAGCCCTGTTTAGTCTGTACGAATGACCAAAACAAAAACAACAACAAAATAATTATAAATTTTAACATGCCAAAATTGTGCACACAAAGATACTTAACCGAAACAGAGAGCGCTGAGATACATTTTACTTGTACCTTTTGTATGAGTGTGAATCTACTTTTATGGACAACGATAAGGTGAATGAAATATTAAACTAATAAAATCTTTTTTTTTTAATTCATATTTTAATTTTTAGATATCTGCGTTTCTATGACTAACAAAAAAATAGGTAAAATTAAAATGTTTAAATCTATAAATTAAAGTTTTAAAAGAAAAAAAATGATTGCCAAACAAAGAAAAACAAAAAATAGATTCTATTTCATAGTGAAAAGGAGTAAATGGACTCTAATCATAGGTTTGTTCGTTTACTTGTATTAATTTTTTTCCCATCTAGAAGGGGCAATATGACTTTAACAAAAAACAAATAGTCTTTTAAAACCATTAACAATTTCATGTGAATTTTGATGTTTTACAAAAAAAAAAAACATATCAACGGAACTCGTAGGTATTTCAACTGCAATTTACATTTTTAAAATCATACAAGGATTGAATGAATTAAAAAAAAAAAAATACCAAACAGTTTATTGGTTGAAAAATCTTTTGTATAAAAGGTAAAAAATCAAATTTTGACTCTAATGGAACGCTTCGCACAAAAAGAGCAAAAAATCTAAAAAAAAAGAATTTAAACAAAGTTCGTGGTCATTTCCACCAACGTCAAGATAAAAATTCATCTAAGAAAATTAAGAAAAAGCAGTATAATTAAGAGTTCCCTTAAAACGTTTATCAAGGGAAATCATTGATAAAATCTAGGTCATACTCTAGTTTAACTCAGGCTTTCTAAATTGCAAATAAAACAAGGCAAAAATTAATTTCCTTCATGTCAGTATATTTTTTCATCTCTTTATTGTTTTTTTAAGAACGGTATATAACAACGTACTTTTGGTAGTAAAGTTACTTATCTCTTCAACATTTTGCTAAATTGATCACATATGCGATTTCTTCTTACAGGCGAGTTAAAACGTGTACCTTGTCCTACTGTAAAAAGACCTGGCAAATAACACAATCGTGTGACTAATTCATTAGAGAATTTTCGACACAGTATTGACACAATTATTTGTGAACAATTATCTCATCGCTATTAACCACAGCATGTCAATGCAAGGCAAATACACCAAACAACGAATAACATTTTTAAGTGTTGTAGTGTATTTTATAAAAAATGCAATAGCAACTTTAAAAATTTTTATTCTAAAGCAGTGTTATTATTCTTAGGCTGGATTTAAAAAGTGCTCATCTGTATAGAGGTGCCGGAGCGTATAATAAAAACAACTAAAAACAATTAGGAGTTTTCATTCGTCCATGCCGAATCTTATATACCTTTCGCTATACTCGAATATATATAATTATGTATCGTACTTAGTACGACCTCTATTGTTGTATATCTGCAGATAATTGTCTTTACTAATTGCTAAGTAGAACTTAGTACGACATCTGCAGGAAAACAAAGTACTAAAAAGGCAGGAATACCAACCAAAGTTGAAAAAAAGATATGAAAAAATCAGAGCCAGGCATGGAGTTTTTCCGCTGTCTCGAAGAACGTGGACCGATCTTTCTGATTTTCAATAGCAACATTTTTTAAACTATGCCTGATCTATTTACCTGATCTAGTGCCTTGGCAAACTTGATTTCAATACTAATACAGACGAACAGACGGACATCGCTCATTCGTCCTCGTTTGCGTAAGGACTCAGAATATATATATTTTATGAGGTCGGAAATGGATATTGTAGAAATGACAAACGGAATGACAAACTTAAATTTACCCTTTTTCCACTTTTTTTTTTTTTTGAAAGAAAAGTATAATAAATCGTCCAATATTTTTTGGGCTTAAACTTTTTAATGAATAAAGACTCAACGATATATTTTTAATATTTTTTGGATCTTTCGATTTTTTTTACACTCGTCATGCTGCTGTTTTTCTTAAAGGCCACAAAAGGCTAAATGCCATGTTTACTCTTGGATCTTGAAAAGCACGAGCGTGTTTTAATTGCGCTCAGTACATTGAATATCTTGTTGATCCAGTGCAATTAAATCGAGCAGCATTATGTTGTCTTGTTTCTTCAATGGCCATTGAACCATCAGAAAAATAGAAACGAAATTTATCTTCTGTGAAATCACAACTGAAAAGGTATAATAACTATCATCTAGAGGCGTAAAATACTGCAAAATGTTTTGATATAAATTTAATTATGTTTCTTTTTAAACTCTTATTAGTGAAGCGATATCTATTCATAATAAAACAGTAATGGGTTCATTTCTTTATAAGAAATTTTTCTTTTTTTTGTTGAAATTTTTGATATTAGTGTAGATATTAATCGATATGGAATACAAAACATCTATTTTTTATATTTTGGCCTGTCCGTCTGTCAGTCTGTGTTCGCATCACGTAAAAACTGCTAGATGTATTTAAAAAAAAATTGTATGGAGGTCGCTTAGAACCTTGGTTTAAATATAGAATACCTGTTGTTTCGTAAAAATAAATGATTTCGCAGAGAAAATAGAGATACAAATGTGAAGTCACCCAATTTTATCGGTATAATGGTACTAAAACAGATTTCAGCACTTGATTTTTATAAATTGAAAACTTTTAAATCTGTTAACAAATCTCTATAATAAATATTTAAAAACTACTTTTTTTTAAATTAGAATTTTAAGAAAAGTATAAATGACACGCGGAGGAATCGTGGTCATTGCAAGTTACTAACTAGTAGTTAGAAATAATATTTAGAAAGGATATATTACCGTAGAACGTTGGTGGTTCTTAATATAAGCTTTTGAACATAATAAAGCTGTTGCGCTAAATTAAACATAAATTAAGATAAATAATCTTCTTCTTCTGATTCATTATCTCGACAAAAAAATATTCAGTGTGCGCACACGTGTTCGCACGGGAAAATATTAAATTTATAAAATTTAATGAAAATTAACTGGGTAATTAATTTTTTTTTTTTTTTTGTTTTTTGCACAAATAATGTCAGTTAAGAAATTCTACTATTAGTATCACTTATTTGGTAGTCGCCCTAAAAATATATAAAAATATTTCACATTTATTTAATTAAAAGGGAAACCGTAAAGAGTTTGTTCTTCCGGAGAAATTTTGTAATTTTTTGTGCATTTCCGTTCAAGACAAAAAAGGTTTTAGTTTATATTACATTAGTTCGAATGGATTCTTTAGAAATAAATTTAAATCAGATTTAATGATTTTTTTTTGTTAAGTTAAAAAAAAAATTGTTTAAAGCTTTGCTTCTTGAATGTCATTTGTCTCCGGAATTTTATGTGTTCAACTGCCGTCACAGTCGATTTGCATGAAATATTATGCACTTCGTTATAGATGAACTATACTGTAAGATTTTTGTACTTTTGGTACCGTGTGTTTGTGCAGCCTCGCGTCACAGGTCTCAAAACTAAACAAATCTTGTATAAAAAGTCTAAAGGAACATTTAAACATGAGTAAATAGTTAAAATGAACCAAATATATGTTTGTATTTAGAGTTGGTTGCTTTACGGCCTTTCTCTTCATGGCAAAGCTCTACCAGCGACGTATTTATTATATTCGGTGTGAATTTATAGTGTCAGTATATTACAGTTGAAAAAAAAGAGGTCATACTATCGGGTTACCTTTTCATTTCAATTTATTTTTTAATATTATTCTTACAGCAGACATATTTGTGCATACTCTGTGTAAAAACTAAATATACTCCTACTACGTTAAAAAGCTAAAGTAATATGAGTGAGAATCACGTTAAAATTGGGACACCCTTAAATTTAAAGTTTTATTATTTTTTACTTGCTGCTATAGCGCGTACATTTTACCAATGATGTGCATAGTGGACGTGTCTGTCTATCACAATTTAAAAAATAACAATATTTTCATGAATATCACATCACTTTCGGAACACCCTTTAACTTTTTGAATTTTTCAATAGTTGACTTATTATGGTTCCAAACTTATCAAGTGAAAGTAACAAATAAAATATCAAAATAAATAAATGGACTCACACACGAAGGTAACAGGACGAACTTTTAACATCGTGATTTATGTCATCATTATTTTTTATTGAAAATTTAAAGTGTTTGCTACCTATTCCGATTCAAAAGATACAAAATATTTGTCAAAATCAGATCTTCTAAAGTACACACCTCTTAATTTTCAATTTTATTTTTTTATTCGTTTTTTAATACTTTTAACCGATGGCCAATATTCTGTGTAAATTTCAAATAGCGACCTAAAACAGTTTAAAAGATCACGTAATTTACGCCAATATGTTCAACAAAATAACTTCGATAACAACAGTATTTCTTTTATTAACAATAACAATCAGAATTGACTACAAAAATAAAATTCGTTTAAAATCTAATTTTTATTTTTATTTAAATTTGCGTTTAAGTCAAATTCATCCACTGTATGAAAATCATTTATTTTCCATTCGTCATTGTATACAAATCGCAAGTACAAAACTTTGTTTTTTGCTGACACAAAATTTGTTTAATAGAAAATGTTTTCTATATGTAAACAAATGAAAAGGTCGCTATTGGAGTTTCTTAAATAAAATTTATTAACATCTCTTCAAATAAAACAAAAGCGAAAAAATTACAAGGTTAAGTTATTTAATTTGCAACGCCACAACAGCGCCTCATCATCACTTCTAACATAAAATTAATAAAACAACACAAAACGAACCTTAAAAGATGAAAAGATTAACAACATTAAAGAACAAAAAGCAAAAAGTATAAATAAAACACAAAAAAAAATTCAAAACTTGACCAAGACCGAGAATTCTTTAAAGAGGTTTTCCTTTGCAAACGAAAAACTAAAAAAAAAATTAACTAAAATTTATATTCAAAGTTAACTTTTTGTCTTTTTTTAATGTTATGCGCTGCACACAACTTGTGGCAAATAAGTCTGGCCATTATATTGAGTTGGCACATTCAAGCCACAAAATGTTGCTGCAACCAACCACCACACGCAAACATTGAGGTCAGCATATGAAGGCTAATGTTTGTGTTGTTGTTGCTATTATTGCATTTGAATTTTTTCCTTAACGCAGAGGCTGAGGCTGAATGCAAAGAAAAACAAAAACAAACCTTTGCACATTGAAAGAATAGGAAAAAAATTAGTGGCTTAGAAATATAAAGCAACTATTTCATGCCACATAAAAATGGAAATAGGAAAAAAAAACTAAAGCAAGTGATCGCACGTGCCACTTGTACGGACTATACAATGCATAGCAGTAATATACAACAACAAAAACTTATTGCCATTTGTGGCAATGAAAAAGAAAAAAAAAACATAAGAAAATAAAACTTGGTCATCAATTTGTTGCAAGCAGCAGCAACATTATTTTTTTTTTTTGTAACCGACAAATAGTGACCAGCTGTGTTTCAATGCTTCTTGTTTTACGTTTTCTGCCAAAGTGGTTTTAAGATATGAATTGATATAAACGAAACACTCATGTAACATTTACATTGAAAAACTTTTTGCTTTATGCCATCCATAACTTTAAAACACGTACATTTTTAATTCGTGGTATTTCATATCCGTAGTACGATGTCTATTTTTTTTTTGTTGTTTTCTTTGCTTTTGTACTTCTTCACAAAACTAATAACAGCAGCCATCATGTACCACAATAATGTTAGCACAGCCAGTAGCCAACTGAGTAGCGACAAATTGTGACATATTTTTATACAGAACATTAGCTTTTTAAACTGCCTTTGCAAAAAACTTTATTTTAGAACTAATATCTTTAAAAAAAGTTTATCATAAAAGTACCTTTAAGTGAGTATCTCTCGAAAATAAACCATTTGAAATGGGACACTTCAGAAAAAATATCATTGCAAATAGATTTTTATTTTAAAACATATATTTAAAAAAACTTACTTTAAAGAAAGTAACTTTTAAATTAGCATCCAAAAAAAAAGTACCGTTTAAAAGTTCTTGCTTTTAGTTACATTTTATAAAATACCTTATTTGTTAACCGACTTCAAAAAAGGCGGAGGTTATCAATTCGACTTAATGTTGCATTTTTATGTTTGTGCCTGCCGAACTCAGTCATTTATGAACCGATTTTGAATTTTTTTTTAATTTAATAGATTATGCTTACAGATTGGCCCCGTTTTAAAAACAGTTTTTAATCTTAAAAATTAAAGTGTGTTCCCATACAACATACATGTTGAACCGTAAAGCGCACTTCTTTAAAATTTCAAAATCAACTCCCAATAGCAAAAAGTAATACAAAAATTAATGGGTGTCCTGATTAGTAACGTAAATTGACTTAAATGCGCCTATCTTTTCAACCGTTATAGACAAAGGATTGAAAATTGGACAGGATGTCCATTACTATGACCGTTATAATAACAAGTATAAACATTAAAAATTATAAATTAATGGGTGTCCCAATAGCTGATGTAAGTTAATGTATGTGGCCAAACTTTTGAACCATTACAGACATACAGCTGAAATTTAGCACTTTATTTCTAAGTGCGCCATAACAACAAATATAAAATTTGAATTTAGAAATTGAGAGGGTGTTCCCATATTTAAAGTTAATTGACCTATATATGACCCTATCGATTGAACTGTTAAACACAAACACTTAAAAATATAGCAGAATGTTTGTTTTGCTGTGTCAGCAATAAAAAAATCTAAAAAATAAAGGGTGACCAAATACCTACTGAATTTTGCTGTTTAATCTGCATTAATATTTTGTTCTATGACATATAAAAAATCTTAATGCAATCTTTCTCGAGCTTAATATACAAAAATTAATGTATAATTTCTGTCCTTAAGAAATATGATTTTAAGTTTGCCTGTTTTGAAGTCGGGTTTCTTTGCAGGAATTATTAATATTGAAAGTTTTTATTAATAAAGCCCATTTTAACAAAGTGGCTTTATAAAGGTATTAAGCGTACCTTTTAAATATAGTTTACAAAAACCAAACAAATTAAATTCCTTCAGGAAGAATTTGCAAAGAAGTAGATTATAAAAATTACTTTTAAAAAAGAAGGATCTTTAAAACTTTAATCTTTGAAAAAAATATTTCTTTTAGGAAGTTTCTTAAAATTTTTTTAAAAAGTTCCTGTGTTTCTCAAAAAAAGTTCTTTAAAAATAATCTTTAGAAACAGTAAAATTTTCTAAATTCACTGAAATTGGTTGTTTAATATGTGAAATTTCATGGTCATTTCGCTTATTTCTTTATCATCCAACAAAATATAAGATACACAAAAGCAAAAAAACATTTTTGACAAAAAAACATTTGTTCCCAATAATGATGCTTAATGATAACAAACTATTATACAAAAAGTTTGAAGAGTATAGTTGTTGCAGTTCTTTTAAATTGTTGTTTCAATGTTACTATGCCACACACTTTGATTCTGAGAGATATGTTGCAGGTGAGGAAAAAAATTTTTAATTTTGATAAAATAAACAATTGACCCGGACGATGCCGGGTACAACAGGCCTGGTTAAATAAAAATAAAAACATACTTAATTATGTCCCCAATTCATTGAACACTTTCTGTTGTTTCTTATTCTTATTGCATGACAATTTGTTAGCTCTCTTGTTAAATACGAGAACATTATTTTTAATCTTTTTATTGCATTTAAAATCTTTCCTTTCTCTACCAGATTTTCTTAAGATAAACCAGAAAAGTAATAAATGAATTTCTTTTTAATAATGATAAATCTTTAATAAATGTTAATAGTTGTACATTAAGCTTTATTTAAATGTTTATATTATGTGCTTTTCTTTTTTAACTCTTTTTATTATTCCACACAATATTATAGCTGATAATAATCATCTCTGGAATTTTTATTTGTAATTTGAACGTTTGACAATTTTTTTAGCATTTTTTCAACATTACAACTAAGATACATATATTGCCTTCTTAGAAAAATTAATGAAACCCTGTTTAAGTTGTAATTTTAAAAATTGTTACTGAAAGAATAAGTGTAAAAATAAAAGAATCTGATTTTTTCGCAATTTGACAGCTTTTCATAGATAGAATTTTGCTAACTTTAATTATTTTATTACCACTTTCTTCTTAGTGAAATTGGTATATTAAGTTTATTTTAATGATTATTTGTTTTCTTGAATCTGTTGAAAACTGGAGACATGAGATCGTCTCTTAATTTTTACTCAAGTCATGCTGGCGAGCAACTATTTACTTCTGCATTAGTACGCCTTTTCCTGCGTAAATAATTAATATTTTTACACTGAAAATATTACGCAGGTAAATTTAAATTAAAAACCACCTTAACAACTACTATTTCATTTGAAAAACGGTACACTTACATTTCATTTAAATTAATTGTAATCTTCAATTGTTTTTTAATGTTGATTTTATAACTAAAAAATATGTAAAAATAAATTATTTTATTTTATAAAAACTATTGTTTTTTAATTTATTTAAACTAACAAAATATAACCATACAAAACGTCAGTAATTACTGTTCCTGTATTCATTTTTAATTTACTAAAACAGTAAAACTTCCAGTTTTTTCTTTTATTCCAACCCTTAAAAAAAAAACCAACCAAAACAATAAAACAATAAATTTATTAACTCATTATTTATTTTATTTTAATACAAAAATGTTTTTGGTTGCTTCTTTTAATTTAATTTATATTTCAGGACTTTTCTATGCTGAAGAAATAATGTACCTTTTGATGTTCTTTATATTTGTGCAATCAATACTTTATCTGTAGAAATCTGTGATTTAAAAATCCTTTGTCAAATCCTTTAACTGTTGAAGGCCATGGAATTGATTTTCTTTATTATGACCTGTGAAAAGGAAAACGTAACAGAATTTTTAAATTCTAGTGTATGTAAAATAACAATATTTTTTATGTGTTTCTACCATAAATTATTTTTTAGGTATATCTATTTCTTAATTGACATATTTTTCAACAGTTTTTTATTTTTTTATTTTATATTTTAAAGCAAAAATAAATAGTGATTTTCTACTGATGAACTTATTTTTTAATAAGTATTTTATTTAAACTGAAACAAGATAAAAATTAATTGATATTTTTGACTGTACAGAAAATCAGTATTTTTTGTCGTTTATTTTTCTAACAACAATCATAAAAAGCTAAATAAAACTTATCTCTCTAAGAAAACTATATTTTCATTTATTTTTAACTTTACCAAAAACTTCTTAAATAAGCTGCAAACAGTTAATATTAAAATGTTGTAGATTGTTTGAATATTACAAAACTGTTTGTTGTATGATCATAAGATTTCAAAAGATTTCAAAAATTAAATCAAAGGTTTTTTTAACTTTGATTAAATTGTATATTTTGTATATTAGCCATTAATATTTTGGAAAATTTGCTTTTAGCACCACTTTAGAGTATTATAACACCATTCAATTTTTAAATTATGAAAATACTAATATAGTTTCGGTCAGTTCTCTCAAATTTACATAAACACAATTTGGTGATTGATCTTGTACATATTTTGCAGATACATACCTTTCTTTTTGCCCTGGATAACCGCCAAGTTTTCTTAAAAATTATATTTTTCAAACGATAAAATAGGTAGTTTAACATTCTACTTATTCCCACCACGAAAACAATTATTTTTGTAAAAAAAAAATAATAATAAAATATTTTTTGGAATCATGCGTTTCTAAAAAACATGTCTAACGAAAATAAAACTTGATTATGTTGCTCTAAATTACGTTCGAAGACTCTTCAAATAGAGCGGTCGAATAACCTCAAGTGAACTGTTACTTACAAATCAAAACAAAGATTAATAAATAACAAATTTGAAAAAAAAAAATAGTCAAGAAGCAAAACCAAAACAATTCACAAAAAAAATTTTTTTATGGTTATTAATCCAACAAAATTTTATTAGAGCATAGAAAAAATTTATTACTGTAAAAAAGTCGAGAAAAAAAAATAACATAAAAAAGATGAATTACGCCTCTAACAACTTGAAAACAAAATATTAAAACTAAAAAACATTGAACTTGATATTCATTCAAAGTAATAAATAAAAAGTTCAAACATTAAAATAAAAATACAACCTCCTCTAACTCTGGTTCAACTACAATTTTATTAAGCAAATTTAACTGTAACCAAAAAACCGTTTATTTCACACCAAAAAAACTACAACAAACAGACGCAAAAATTTGTTAACACTTTTCTGCTGCAACTAAACAATTGCTGGAGTAGGTACCTACTTAAAACTAAAAGCCCCAACCTAAAAAAAGCAAAATAAAACGTATTGTATTGTCACAAATTATTCAAAAATTTTTATGACAATTGAACAAATGAAACTGAATAATAAACAACAAAATGAGATTCTGGCAAAAAAAACGCCCACCCAACACCCAAAATAAGTACATGGAAATAATTTAAAAAAAGCCATGAAAATGTTTAATAAACAATAGCTAGTACATAAACAAATAAAAAACATAGCGTAAATGTATGTACATTGGTATTAACAGAAACTTACAATACCCTACCATTTCATCTCTTGAAAAAAATAATTCAATTTAAATTCCTTGTAATTTTTGTATAAAAAAGTATCTACAAAGTTATGAAATATTTCTATCAAACAAATATCAAAACATACCTACTTATGTGTGTAGATACATATTTCTATAAAAACCGGCATTTATTTAAATGATGTCTTTAGTCTGAAAAGCTTCTTTGAAAACCCAATTTAAAATCATTATCATCTCACTCATATACTGTTTTTCTCATTTCTTTTTTCAGCTCTCAAAAGTTCTGGCCATAGCTGCCAGATGGAATTTTTTAAAAATCGTTAAAAAAAACTTGACAATGTTGTGAGTTAATTAGTTCCAAATTAAATTCATATACTATACAGACTATAAGTCTTTATATATACCCAAAAAGAAAATTATGGCTATTCAAGTTTTTTCTTAATACAAACAAAAAATAAATATATTTCTGCCTTTCTATACTTTTGTATAAACACATACACACAAAAATTTGATACATCTCTTTTATGACACCCTCTATTCACATCTTCTATTTTATATTCACTGATAACTCTCTCTGCTAATTACTTAATGAAACTCCTTTGCGTCGCTATTTGTATATAATTTGCTTGACACGAGTGCCAGTCATAATATTGTTATAATATTGTAATATTGAGTTGTTCAAATACGGGCATAAACTCGCTGAACTAACTTCACAAATTGAGAGCTATTCTTCGCCTTAAAGATCACTTCATAAATTGATTCAATTTGCTGATTTTCTTCTATAAGCAACTTTCGAGAAACAGTTTAAAAATAAAAATTCTTCCTATTTTATTTAAGAGAAAAAAAAACTTTGTAAAATTAACGATCTGAAAATTTTGCGATTTTTAACGTTTGCTTGTTCTCGTAGATTTTGACGATTTGTTATGAATTTTATATGGCAACTGCAACTCAATTCTTATATTTGGCTACTCCTTTTATAGCAATAAAACACACAACCATATTGTTTTTTTATTTTTCTATATGTGTGTAGATGTGTGTATTTATTGTTATTGTGTTTTCATGAAGATCACGGAAGTGTGTCAGCAGGTCTTTTCGTATAACGGTACATTTGTTATGTATAAGTAGAAAAATGTACTATTGTTGTTGTTGCTGCTTATCTATACGTGGTTGTATCTGACGATGTTCGTTAATATTTTTGTAATTGTGGTAGTAGTCATTGCCATCATCTTTCACGGCTTTTTTGTAATTTTAAAACACGAATGGAATAAAATGAATACGAATAACGAATGTAATAATAAAGAAAATATTGTGAAGCATGAAATAAACAGAAATTCTTTTTTTTCTGTTGCGTTGAATAATGATTGCCATCAACAAATAAAATAAAACAATAATTATTACAAACTTGAACCGACTTTAAAACAGAAAAACTTTTAATCATGTTTCTTATTTAACAACTTTTAATATATTATTTTAAATATTCTGTCTAATTGTCAAGTGTTCGTGTTGACGGGTCAAAAGATAGGTAGATCAAATTTAATCAATTATGGGAACACCCCTTAATTCCTAAATTCAAATTGTACCTACATACATATACATACATGTTATAGTGAATTCCTTGGTTCCTCGTACATATTGAATTTATTGTTAATTTTTAATTTTTTAATAAAATTTTAAAGAAAATTTATTTCGTACCCTTGTGGACATATTTGTTAGTTTATCAATTTTTATATTTTAGCTAATGATTATAATATTTACTTAATGTTCCACTTTATGTCAAATAAAAAAAAATATTTCTATTTATAAAAAAAAATTACATTCTGAGAGAAATGTTTACTTAAGGGATGTGGAAGTTAAATAGTCAGCAAAACCAGTATCTTTCGTCTGTTAAAATAAAAAATATTCAATTATTGAATTAATATTGATATCAAATTGCACTTTTTTATTAAAAAGATATTTTAATATTTATTTATTTATTATGGTTCGTTCTAAGAAGCTTCTGAAAAATCTGTCTGTCTAAGAGGGTTTGCCGAAGCTTTTAAATAATTAGTAAGACAGTTGGCGAAAAGCTACAATTATTTTAACTTTGATGACAAGTTGTAATATAAAACTTAATACAATGCTTAAATATAGTTATGGTTATCTCTAGTTAATTTATAAATACAGCAAAATAGTCAAAAATAATAATTCATAATTCCTACAATTTCTGTCAAGAAAAAACGTAGCTGAAAAAACGTTACATGTATTTTACCGTCTTAATTTAAACCTGTGTCTGCATCGCCACACCATAATTGATTTTTAATAATTTAAATTGAATTCTCTTTATAATTTTCACTAGCATGTGACGTCCCTGTGTTAAGATGTTTTCCACAATTTTTCTGAAATAAAATCTCAATGCGATACGGCATACAATTGATACCAACGGCTGCTCTTCACGCGTGGATTCTCCTACATATGAAGCTTTTTGTTTCATTTAATATTTTATTCTAATATAACCGAATGAAAAAAAACAATTTTGTATAATAGAAACAAAAATCAAATAAGCAGAATTTGGTTACACGATAGCTAAAAAAAGATATAAATTATAAACTGGAAAGAAACGTAATTAAAGAAAAAAAGACCGCTTCATTAAAATGCTTTTTAACTAAATCCAACTGTGCAAAAAATAACTTCCCCTAAAAAGTACTTATTTTAAACATATCGAAGACCATAAAGCTACAAATGTGAACAACCGGCAACATTTACTGGGTTAATATAAATTATTGTTATTGTTCCATATATTTTTATGCAAGTACCTCTTTGTATGGATGTATGTGTATTTATATACTGGTAATTTTTAACTAGTGGGTTGCTGGTACAATTTATCAAGCTTGGTTGAACATAATTACTTACAATGCTCCGGTACAGGCTTTTTATTTTTAAATACTTTTGAAGCTTCCTAAACAAACTCACACTGACTTAAAAGAGAAATAGAAAGAATAAACTCTTTTAAGGTGAGTAATTTCCGTTAAATCTCTCACAGAAAATGTTTTAGCAACATTCGTTGTAGCAACATAAATCTTAAAGAATAAAATGTTTAGCTTCACAAATAAATTTTTATATTTTATCTCTTTTCATTTCTCCACTTTTCAAAACGCTTTTTACACACGTTCATATACATACATACATGCATATCCATCTTTAAGTTTTGTGTTTGGTTAAATATGATGAGGCCTTGGTTCGTTTTCGTATATGTGTGTTTGTTGTGTCCGCAAACCTGTTGAAAGCGAAATTTATATAGATTTTTTTAGTGTTTTTGCCGTTGTAGTTGTTGTGTCTATAATTGCGGTTATTTATTTTTCGTTGAGCTTGTAGCGTGGTTTTTGGTAACCTCAATTCTGTAAGTTTTTTTTCTACTTTTTAACCTGACAATAGCTTTCTTTCTTGACTTGCTTTTTTTGTCATTGCTGTTTACTTTTAACAAAGTGCGTGAGTGTTTTTTCTACTTGGTTTTTTACATCTACTAATAACTGTTTTTGTTTAATGGAACAAGTATCTTTTAATGCTGTATAGCAGTTCATTAGGGTTTTAAATATATAAATTTTATCTACTAGGAAATCATTGATATTAATTAAAAAAAAGTATTTAACATCTTTGAGAGTTTTGTTCTTTAGTTCCTTTAACTAGTTCCAACAATAATTTTTATCACACGTACACATACCTATTTGTAATTTTTGAATTTAGTGTTCTACACCTGTATATTAGGCCTGTTTATATATCAGTGCCGTCGTAGTGTTATAATAATTCAAATGGTAACTAATTGAGCACAACATTTTACAGCAACGCCATAAAGCACTGAATAATATACATACATACATATGTATGTATGTATGTATGTGTACAATATGTATTTATACACCCATGTATCGTATGTTAATTAATTTTTTTTTTTTTAAACTTATAATAAGAATACAAAAGCAACAACAATAATAATAATTTATATGCTAATTTTTATGTTCATTTTAAATTCTTCTTCGTGGTTGTTGCTTCTTTTATAGATTATTAATGTTTTTGACCTAAATTCCGTTTGATTTTCTGTGTGCATTCGAATGTGCGTATTGTATTTAATTGTATTTTAACACTGATCAGTTATACATTTGTTTTCTTGTTGTGTTTGTTTGAGTTACTTATTGATTAATATTTAAGACTTTTTTCCTCTTGTTGCTTGATCTTAAAATACACACTTTCTTCTTTAATTAAATATTACACTTAAGATGTGGTTTTTCTATTTGTTTTTTTCTAATAATAATTATAAGAAGAACGCGTAATTGAAATAATAAAAATGTTTGCTTTATAATGAAATTTGCTAATTAATTAAAACAATATTATAGTGGAAAGAGATTTTTAGCACATTAAAAAAATAAATGCAAATTTAAAAAGTATCTCCAAACAAAATCTTTTAAATTAAAAATAATTAGATGCCAAAAGAACGAAATGCAGCATCCTGCTGATAAAGAATGTTTCGGTCCAGAAAATGCTGCATTTTATTCTTCTTCTCTGGAAAACATCCGCATACATATTTGAATATTTTTTTTTTTCTAAAATTTTTTAGAAATACTTGAAATCAGAAAGAAAAATACTTTTTATTTTAAATCGAAAGACTTAAGAATCAAACTCTCTCATATTTCGTTTATTTGAACAGCTTAAAGCATGGTACATACTTTGTTCGAATTTGTGAAAATTGTTATGCAACATTGATTATTTCATGTGGAAAATTTGACATTTAAAATTTATTTATTGTCTATCTCGCGATTTGGAAGAATTTAACGTTTGTTTTAAAAACTCCGCATGAAATAATGTCTCTTTGCTCTCTTTCACAGCTTTGATAAAATGTTTCCAGAAACATTTCATATGTTTTTCTACAGTAAAAACAGAGTACTACTTGTACAACATTTTTTCATGATTTTTTCGTACAAATTTTTTATGTATGTAGTTTAACAGCATTCCTCATAAAGAACTGAACAGAGTACCAGGCTTAAGAATCAAACTTTTTAGGCTTCCGTACCCAAAGTGTAAAGACGTTAGCCTTTTGTTTTCGCTTCAACCTGTGTCCGGCTGTCAATGACCTCTATCCGTGGAACCGTGGCATGTAGGCTCTTGAAATTTTTACTGAAGGCCTCCTGTAAATACCAATTCTAAAAACTAAAGGATATTCCGCAAGAACATGATATTCATAAAACTATAATTTTTTGAATTGTTATAGCAAACACGTCACAAAAGGGGTGTTCCAATAACAACGTATTTTCAAGTGTGAATGCAGTGCTGTCGTCATTTGCTACAACAGTTATTGTTGTTAACGTAGGCCATTGATTATTCGTTTACCACGACCTTATCTGTGGTAAGAGTGTTTGCTGATGATATGAAAATAATAGCATTAATACATGAGTGGAAGTTTGAATCACAAAATTAGGTAAAAAATCTAAAAATGTTTTCGTTTTTTGTTGTTTTTCGATTATCTTTCAGCAGCTAATAACTAAAAATAAAATAAATAAATTCGTTTTTTAAGCTCTGATAATATTTGTAGGCTGCCTCAAAATGTCAGTAATGTTGCCACCGTAAACCGGAAAAGGTTTTATAAAGTGTTTATAAAATGTTCGTACATTCAAGGGAAAATTTTTGTAACAAGAGTAGAATTTAAAACTTCGTTATCTAACAATCAATTGCCGTTTTTTTGTGGATCAGCACTCAGAGAATGACCTGCACTTATGCAAACTAATGGTTGTGGAGAATAGAAATTTTTTTTGTAGAATTTGATTAACTGACTTCGCGTGTAAATTTATGTCTCCTTATTTAGGGCTCCGACACTTGTGAGCGGTGGTAACATTGTAACAAAAATTTAATTACAACAAGCAAAAAAAAATTTACAAATCTTTTAAATCGTAAAAGCGATACACCAAGTTGTATCGCGATGCCCCTAATAATAAAAGGTAATAAAAAAGGAAACTAAAAATGTATGTGGCCTTGGTTAAAGAAGAAATCGTGAGATCAATTTTAAGCATGTCTAAAACGACCCTGGTTACATACAACTAAAAAATTTGATGAAAAATAATTTAAGGGCGTTCACTCAGATACGTTATGAGGAACTGTTTAATTTTGACCGCTATAACAACAAGATTTATAACAAAATAAAATATTAAAGAGTGCTTCATACAAAACCCAATATTGACGAATAAGGAACCCTGAAATTTACACAGATTGTGTTTTAGTATGTCTGCAACAGATGGACACTTAAAACAGATGATGTGTTACTGAGGTCACAAAAAGTACTAAAAATCTAACGCCTTAATTAGAAGGCTGCACCATACAAAAAATGCTTTTGACGTATGGGCTTTTCCTTTTAAACCTTAAGAGGCGGGCTATTGTAATTTAATTTTGTCATCTATAAACTCTTCATTACAAACTTATTAGCACCATTTAGGTTTTTTTGGAGACTCGATGCCTGTCTGTCCATTTGTCAGATTTTCAAAAAAAAAAAAATCAAATACAAAATCGGTTTAGAAATGAACCGAATTTTTTCTATGGTTTTTTTTCTCATAAAATCTGGTTACTAATCGCACAAAATATCAATCATTTCCATAAATAATAAGCAATATTTCAATGAGGGCTATCGCGTTTCGTTCTTTACTTTAAATAAATAAATAAATTTTTGGTTGAGTTTTGAACTACTGAATATCAATTTTTTGATATAAAAATTATCGAAAAGTTAAAAAAACTAATTAATTTAAAGTACTTTTTTTAAATTTATCGTTTACCTTTTTATATAAAAAAAGTCTAATCTTACTTAATCTTTTCTTCTTTACTTTACTTTCAGGTGAAAATGCCTGTACGACTTATAAAATATTTTTGTATATAAAATGCTACAACAGTCTATGAATCTACAGCAATAAAACTTTATAAAATTAGAATTTTAAAATATACAAACAAACCAAAAAAAAAAAAAAAATTAAATAACTAAAAAAAATTTCACTCACTATTCTCTGAATAGAAATTTTCCCTTTCATGCAAATAGAACTTTCAACTATTTCTGGTTAAATAATAACGATTTAAAAGCGGCTACGTGGTAGTTAACCGCTGCAGTATTTTATCAACATAAAAACTTTCGTTATAACATGAAGTTTTGCAGTATGAACGGACCAACAGAATCAGAAGTTGAAAGTCTATTGATGAGTCCGTGTTGGGGGCCTGCACAAAACAGCAGTCAGGATCAATATTTACTAGATGGCCATAAATTATTGCTAGAACATGACCTTGACTCTTTGCCCAGTGACACGGAGCAAAAGAATTCCCTAGATGTTTTGGATAATTTACTAATGAACTCGTCTTCCCTTAATGCACTGTCAGATTTAAAACCTCTGCCACCCTTTACCGGCTATACGGGTCATTTATCGATAAATGGCATATCAGGGCATCATTATCATGCCATAGCACAGAGGCTACCAGATGAAAGCAACAACAATTATATGCAGTCGGCCTATCATACGGGCACGACGAACACAAATCCCACGTCAACGGGTATACTGGGATCCACTACCATACAATTGGCGGCCTCCTCAACGGGTACATCACCCAACGGTGGTGGTAGTATTGGTTTATCTAGTAGTCATAATTCATCAGCCGACCACAATATTGTTTCCTCTTCCACCTGCCTACCTGAAAGTGTCTTAAGTTCTGATGCCGATGCCTGCCTAAACGATGTTAAACTCTTTGCCGATAGTCAATTAGATAGTAAGCTTTATTCCTTGGCAGACAGCTGTGTTATGTCCAATCCTTCAAATAATAGTACAACGTCTGCAATTTTAAATGGCGGCCAAGATCCCGATTCGGGTGGAGTGAGAATTTATGCAGATGCTAAAGATTTAACGGAGTATGTGGACATGAATTCCATTGATGACATAGCGGCAATAATTGGCAGTGCAATAGCCGATACAACGGTACCTAATCAACTGGACAAAGATGATGGCAATGATACACGAGACTCCTGGATAGATTTAGATGCCTGGATAGAAGGTAATTGTATACAGCAGGAAGGCAAATTAGTAGTTTCTCAGCAGGATTCATTAAGTGAATTCATCCTACCCAATTCACCTGTTCATCACAGCAGTTCTACACTGCAGAGTCTGCTGACACATGGTTACATGCCCTTGTTACAAAATCGTCTTCAAAATGGTCCACCAACGGGCAACATTAAGAGTGAAGCGTCTAGTTCTACCTCATTCTGCAATGAACTGACAACGGCTACATCAACATCGGCCAGTCCTCCCGGCGCTGTTGTATCAACCACGGATAATCTGATGATAAATCCCCGCTATCTTACCAATCCTGTACAATATCAGATTTCCATGAAATCGGATGGCATTTGTAGTCCGGATATGATGGGTAATTATCCACATACGACCACCATAACACCCACCGGCACACCAAAAAACAAAAGATCTAGATCACAAAAAAAATCATCAACGTCCGCCTCAGCCTCATCCGCGCTCAGCAATGGGCAACAGAATGGCTCACAGCCACACCAAATGAACTCAATATCATCACCCTCCTCGGTCAACTTCAATGCAAATGATCTGACGGGTCTGTTGGGCAAGGAGAAACCCGTACATCGTTGCAGCATCTGCAATCGAGGATTTCTGAACAAAAGCAATATTAAGGTACATTTACGAACTCATACCGGAGAGAAACCATTTCGTTGTGAAGTGTGTGCTAAAGCCTTTCGACAAAAGGCTCATTTGCTCAAACATCAACAGATACATAAGAGAATTGGGCGTGACTGACATCAAAATCAAGCCTCGGCAAAAACTCCAAACTACCACTCAATACGTATGGACAATGAAGAGTTTCGATTCAAACCGATCATACTACAAAAACCCAAAGTATTTTTACACCCTTAAAAAGCTGTAGTATGACTTCCGGTACGTAAAACAAAACTTGTCGAAAATATTTGCAAATAAGTGTTTAAAATAAAAATTCAATTTCTGTTTTAATATTATTTATTTTCGAATATTTTGCAACTGTGTGTAATTTGGTTTTATTCCTTGAGATTTAGTTCGACTTTAGGCGGCTCAAAGTACACCAACATATTGAATGGATGCAGCTCTTTACAAAATAAAATTTGTTCTTGACTTTTCTGCCGAAAAATAAAAACATTTTCTATTTTGCTTTTAGTTTTAAAGGAACTTTACCTCTTCTAAAGGGTAAAGTAAATAAAAAGAGCTCCATACGATCAATTGGGAAATTTGGTTTAATCTTTGATTGCTACGTTATTTGGTTATAAAGCCTGAATAAGACCATTTTACATGCCCCATAAAACGATACAAAGAAAACAAATATCAATCGTTACTCGTTGTTGTTGATTGCTTCTGATCTCTTAGCTATTCTTAAAAGAAAAAAAAAACACAATTTTCGTTAAAAAAAAAAAGCAAAATTAGACAAATTTCTTAGATGAGTTATAATTATAATGAATATAAAGGTAAAGCCGGCAGTAAGCATAAAATAAAATTAAAAGAGACTTTTCCAAAGAATATTTTAAGTAAATTGAGTAACTTCTGTCTTATGTAGGTAAAATGTACTAAATCTAGAATTTAGTAAAAATAATTTACAAAAATATTTAAGTGATTGCCAAGAACCAAGAAAAATATAAATTTTAACTAGAAAATAATAAGAACAATAAATGTGAAATGAGAAAAACAAAACACCATTTTATCATCTTCCACTTACTCTCTTTCTCCCATCGAATACAGTTGCCAGATAAAATTGTAATTAAATCGTAAGAATTTATGTGAATAATCAGCAAATCCGCCACAAATCGTTTTTTCTAATGATAATAAATTAAAACCATTCAATGAAACTTTTAGTTGTCAAATGAAGACTATTCTGTATTAGAAAATGTTTTAAGTGTAAGAATTATAGTTGGCGATGAAGTTCAGTATCATTAAAGTGGAACGGAAAGACACAAGATAATTAAAAGCACATGTGTTAGCTAGTTTTTTCGTTCAAATATTTTCATTTATTTAAGGGACTTCTCACCAAACTATTGTCACGTCACAAAGCTATTTATCGTCACATTTTAAGTAAAAAATGTTTACCCTCCACAAATCCGTAAAATGGCAAGTTATCTTCTAAAATGGCAACTCTTAAGAATTATGGTTGTATTAGATGGCTGCTTATATCTGGAATTCCAGCTAAAGGAATATTACTTAGAAACTAAGATTAAAGGCTAACTGTTAAGGACAGGGAATAAAAGGATATAAGTCCCAAGAACCAAGAAAAAAGAAAAAAGAGAGAGAAAACACAAGCTCGAAATCAAGTTCTAGTGCAGCAAAGATGTTTTTGTATAATTTTTAAAATGTTTTTTTAGAGAAAACATGATTCAAAGGAAAAATATAAAAATTTTGTACTTCAATTCGCGTAGAACTTAGAAATATTAGAATTTCAAAGAGAGCACAAGCAATGTAAGAACAACGTAGCGTCGAATTGTCTTTTTGCAACTGTTGTTCCGTTTTGATGCAACTCTGTGAGTCTCCAACGAAACGGTAAAAATGCACACACTTATCAACACAACAAACTGCTGGAAACTTAATAAAAAATACACTGTAAGAAATACAAATCGCAGGCAATAAATACTCCCAAATATGAGGAAATAAAAATTGTAAATTAAAAAACTTAAATGCGTAGAAAAGTACCTCAAATAATAATTAAAAATAACAAATTCAAAACGAATGATTGTGACATTAATGGTAAATTTTTAAAATGTAATTTTAAAAATAAATAAATTTCTAACTTTAACACACACACATTTAAAATATGTACAAATATTTATAAAAAAGGTTTTGGCAGCAATTGTTTCTTATTAATATTAAATTAAGTTTAAAATGAAAACAAATACCATAATTCTTAATTGTTAATAAATTTTATTGTTTTAATTTTATTTTAAATTTTAATTTCAATGTTTTTTATTAGAGGGCTCTTTTAATAAAAAAAAGTTGCTTCTTGTTAATTTAATAAAAAATTGTTTTTTTTTTTTAATAATTAATTATGATAAATTATTTCTAAAACATATATACACCACTCCATTAATAAATATTTTTTAATTAATTATTATGTATTTATTTGCTTATTTTTAAGTTATATTTTTGTGAAAAAAAAAATAAATTAATTTTTAAACTTTTAAATTATAAACATTTTGACAGTTTAAAACTTTATGTGTAATTTAATTATTTAATTATTGTGCAATTAATTATGTAAACTTATTTGTTCAATTAAATTTTTTGTAAATATATTTTATTATTAGAAATTGTTCTTAAATTAAAAAAACCATAAATCTAAATAAAAAGTTGTTCATAATTTTATTCTCAAAGAAAATTGAAAAAAAAAATTACAATGTTTTGATTTCTGAAGTAGACTTTCAGTTATAATTCTGTTATAAAAACAAAGGCCGAAAATACTTAAACATTCATTTATTTCGATGGTTTTTAGGTAAGTCGTTTCAATTTTTTAGATATTAGAATTAATAAAAAGTAGTCCAATTATTATGCATGATGTTAATTTTAAAAAATTTTTTTGTTTCAGCGTTTGACAAATTCAACAAAATTGAGTAGCACGTTTAGATTTTTGAAGCCTTTTGCAAACATAGGCATTCAAATCAATTTTAATTTCGTACACTTTCTAATTTTATAGGGATAATTATGCTTAAATATCAGCTGAACGGGTCTGTAGGAAATTTATAAATAACTGATCATGCTCGCCTAGTTGGTTCTGCAGAAAATATTGCTGTTGTAGGCGATTGTGTGGCAAAAGAACTTCTCTCGTCTCTCTACTCGTCGTCGTGCTCAAAAATTAAGGCATACTTTCCCAAGAGTGAATTTGTTAAGAAGAAGAATTGTTGGGCGAATAAGATTCTACAAGTGATTGTTGAAAAGCTGATGCATCCACATGGGATGGCGGCATAGGATATTTAAAAGAAAAAGTAAAAAACACGTCAATAACATATCAGTACATAAACGACATAGAATACCAGTTGTGTCTAAAATTTTTTTAAGAAACTTTTAGTGTTATTTCAAATTAATATCGTACATTTTCGGTTATATAAGAAAATAATTGTAAATAACAATTACAAAAAAAAAAAAAAAAAAAAACAGGATAAATTGGACACTTGCAGAACGCAGTGTATAAAAACTTAGTGATTATACCCTTCACTACAAAAAGTAGAAAAAGGATGTAACTAAGTTTCTTATTCCGTGTGTAATTTCTATGTCAATTGATCAGACATAGTGCCGAAAGAGGTGCTTTTGGAAATCAACACGATCGGTCCATGTCATTCGAGGCAGCAGGCAAAACACCACGCTTACCTCTAATTTTTTTATGTCATTTCGAACAATAAAGTAACTCCAATCAAAAAAATATATATATGGGGCGTTAGGGGATTAAAAAATAAGAAAAAAAAACATCTAGTGAAAAAATTAGCGCTCGCCCATATTTTCCGAGTTACATTTTATGTTTCCTGTAACAATGTATAGTTTTGGCAAATAATTTATAGTTGTTTTCAACAATATGTCAATCACGACAAACATTTTTTAATCATTTGATGGTTACACAAAAAAATGCAACATTGTCGGTTTTTAATTAAAAACAATTCGAACGACTGCCAAAGTTCTATAACTTAATAAAAATAATATGTTTAACCGTATTATATTATTAAACAAAGTATAAATAAAGTTATTTTATTAACTTTTTGCTTTCTTATCAGTTCAGCAATTTTTTTTTTTTTTGTTACCTATCGGTTCAAACGAAAACCGAAAATGTTATTTGTTTTTGTACAAAAAATATTACTATACAAAGTAAATAAATTAATAAACAAGAAAATTTATTATTTGGAATCTTTATTATATTAATTTACTATAATTTTGCTTGATTTTTTTAAATATAAATATTTCATGATATTCTCATGAAATATTTATTATTTTAAATTAAAAAATGAAATGTAATACTGCGGGGAAAGCATATCCATATGGCCATTTCACTACTCCTTATATAGCTCATCAGTGGATTTTACCCAAATTTTGTAAAGAAAACCTCAAAGTCTCATACCATAAGCCAAATTAATTAAATGAGAACTCCATTGAATCAATAAGGCAAAAAGGCCATATATAACTCAAAAATTTTTATTACAAAAACACAGTAACCATTGAGTAACTAATAAACAATAAACAAAATGTTGTAGAGAAAACAACGAAGAAATGCTTTGAATTGTGTGGTAACTTTGTCCAACCAAATTAATATTGTTTAGTTAGTTAAATGGATGATGTTTTTAATGTACACAACTTAAGGTAGATAGATGCGAAGAATGCTGATGAAGAATGTAGCGGTCCGGAAAACGCGGAAAACTGCTAGCGTCTATTCTTTCTTGTTTTCTTTGGAAAACGACCGCATACATTTCTTTCTAAAAATTTTTAGAAATTAAATAAATAAAAACCTAAGCCAAAAAAGTAAATTTTAATTTATTTATAATAAAGAAAATATCAAAACAGATAAAACGGTAAGATAGACAACAATATGTTGCTCTTAGATTATGGTTACCTCAATAATGTTTTTTCTTTGCGTGTATGATTACTAATGAATTTTTATTTATATTTTTTTATTCATTTTAATGTTGATTTTATCAGTTACCTGGTATAATTGACAGCAAGAATTTTCCAACTTTAAGCCGTTTTTTTTTTTTTGTGAGCAGCAAGGCAATCATGTAACACAGAGATATACGGTTTCGAATTTAAAATACGTTTAAAACAGCATTCAAAAGGTAAGAGAAACACTAATGCTAAAAGCGCAGACTTCTTTAAACAGGAGTATCAAGGCTGGTGGTTGGTACAAGAGCATATTCTTTATACAACTCCAACAACAATACTTTTTTTAAACGTTTATATCTATATAATAATCGCCGTATCTAGCCGGAAAATATTTACGTAAACTAATGTAATGTAAAAAGAATTTTTGTAAAGATCTTTTTAAAAATTAAGAAATATTCAAAATTTCCTATTTAAAAGAGGAAGAAGTAAAGTCCCTTTTAAAGTTTGAAATTTATTTTTTTCAAATATTTTCAAATTAAAATTTTAATAGTTATAGTAAAAATAAACAATCAAAAGTAAAATTTCTTACATGCGCAGGTATTTTTAAGGATCTTTTAATTCTTAATGTACGTATTCTCTTAAAAAAAGTTCCAAAAAAGGGTTAAAAAAGGAGGCGGTTAAAAATAAAAATGTTTTCAAACTAAAACTAAAAAATATTAACAAAATAAGAAAGAACAACTATAAAAATAATAAAAAGAAGTAAAGAGGAAAAATTCATATTAAAAACATGAATTAACAATTATGTAATAAAAATAAATATGTACAAAATAAATTATTGAACAGCATTGTAGACAGTGTTCCCTATATTCAAAGAATGCAGCATCCTGTGGTAGAACATGAGGTTTGCATCCTCGTAGAGAAAGCAAGCTCCCCTGAGACCCAGCAGTTCTACAGGTAAAAGATAACTTGACATTTTAACAGCCTCCGAACCACCTAATCTGGAGAAGTACTCACTTACCAGGGAGTAGTCTGAGATTCGTGCGTCTACACGATCAAGCTCAAAAGCGCTGTAGATTGACCTACATAATGGCGTGCAAAATTCGCCATTTAGTTCTAAATATGTCCTCATGTCGAGGCAAGCAACCAAAATCATTCTCTCCCAGCTCCAAAGCCTCTCTATCTGGTTAAAAAAATTGATGTACAAGTCTTGCTTTTAATCTATACTTCTAGTCCAGCAATTATTCGTTTAAACTAAAAAAACATTTTATTTAATAATCATTAATTATTTAATAATAATAATAATAATAATTAAAACTTAATTGTTAACTATATATTAAATTGATTTTATTTTTCATGTTGTCATTTGCAGTTCGTCGACGAAATCACCAACAGAAATTTGGAAATGTATTTTGTAAGGAATTTCCCTATTGTGCAGTTTGATTTATCTACCGGCAGTGACACACTTTAATTTTCAAAATACCCTTTTGCGTAAAGTTTAAAAAAACCGTAATATTTAAATGTGTTAATATTTATTTATTATTTTAAATAATAACAAAAAATGGTTAATTTTTCCTATTTTTCAATTTTTTGCACAAATGTTTCTGTTTTGCATAAACTGCTAGTATTTTATTTGTCCAAATCTGAAAATATGTTCTCGAGTTATGATGAAATACACTGAAAGAAAATTGATTTTCTTTCTTTGTAAGGAATATCCTGAAATAAACTTTTGATTTCTACAATGCTCTTAAACAACTTCTGACTAAAAGAATTGGATTATAAAATTAAAAAAAAAAACAATTTTTAAGGTTTTTTTTTAATTTATGCTTTTTCATTTTAGAAAAAAATCCTGTCTTAAGGCTATTACCGGTCTTATTATATTATAATTTTATTACAAAATTATTCAAATATTAGAACATAAACTAATTTCGGTCGTGTATTATTATTTATAGAAGGTGTTTTTAACTGAAATTTTTGTTTACCAAATTATTATTGTTTAAAAATTTTACTTCAAATAATTTTTGCAAAAAAAAAAAAACGACTTTAAAACAGACTTACGCAGTCTGTCTACAACGGTTCAAAAGTTTGGCCACATACATCAAATTTAAATTAACTACTTGGACAGCCCTCTGTTTTAAAATCCAAAGTATATACTTGCAGTTATAGCGGACTGGGCAACACAGGTACTTTGGAAAATATAGCTGTCAGTCTATTACGATGCAAAAATTGGGCATATACATCATTATATATCAACTATTGGAACACCTTTTAATTTCCAAATCCAAGTTTTATACTTCTTGTTTAAGCGAAGAGGTTCTTTGTAATTTTCAACCGTCCAACCACAACTGTTCAAAAGTATAATAACATACATCAAATTGCATAACCTATGCGTGCACCCTTTAATTTATAACTTTAAATATTGATATCTCTCATTATAACGGTTATATTAATCGACATTCTGTACATTTTCAAGCGTTTAAAAAAATAGGTCCGTAAAGGTTTAATTGTTTTATAGGGACACCCGTTAATTTTTAAAATCAAAAACTGTTTTTATACGAGACAAATCTGTAAGCATAAAATTTCAAACAAAAATCAAAATCGGTTTAGAAATAGCTCAGTTCTGGGGGCACAAACATAAAGAATGCAAAGCAACATTCAGCCGAATTAATAACCTCTTTCTTTTTAAAATTTCTTTCTCTCTTTTTTATTAACTATTTCTATAATTATTATAAATAGTATTTCAAACAATGTATTTCCACCTCATTCATTAACGAAACTATTTCCATGGCAATCAAAAACATAACCAACCTCAAAGATGTAAAGAATTTATAAATAAAAAATTGGCAACATAAAGATCAAACAAAATGTCTTTGAGACAACAAAATACGGTGAAATTTAACAACAAAGATAAAATAGTTTAACAAAAACAACAGCAGCTAGCTATTAAACTTGAATAGTAACAACCAAATAACAAATGGCTATAAACCCAGTTGGAAATTATAAGACAAAACCTCAAATGATTGCTTTCTGAAAAATTCTGTCGCACACTCCTTTCTGCAGACAAAATGCCAAACGGTGATAAAACATACAATATATGAATTTAGGAAAAAAAAACAACTCGGAGCTTCAGATTAACTTTAGACGCTTACGGTCTTAAATATTCAATTTCCAGTTGGGCAAACTTGAAATAAAATGCAGGAAAAAAACAAGAATTATTTTTGACCACGTTTACTTTAAAGAAAGCAGCAGCAACAACAGCAACAACAGCAGAAGCAATAACAACGTCTGTGCGGTAGAGTATGGAGGTAGAAATAGCATAAAAGAAAGATAAATAGATACATACCAATGAACCAACCAACAACTAACAAAAAAAAAACAACAACAAATATTATTCCAACACGACACACATAGATACATTCTTTCATACACACTTCCCAACAATCATTAGTAATGTCCCACTGACCTACATTCTCACACCAAGTCATTTATAATTCAACAAGCAGACAAACAAACTCCGGCTTAAAATACTTGAATTAATACAGATACACTCACACAAATGAATGGGAACCAACACTTTGGTATTGTGGCAAAGTCATGGCTTTGGCTCACAATGCCAGCCAGCAGTATTTTTGCATAAACTTTTTTTGAACAGCAACAGCAACAACAACGTCTCACAATATAACTATATTCATTCCTCATGTACATACCAGGCAATAACACAAAGTATAAATAACCAACAAGAACAACAACATGTAAAACATATAAAAAATACAGTAATACGAATGCGAATCTTACAGATACAAAAACATTATAAATCACTTCCCTCTACCGCCCCTGTGCTTATTTCTTACTAAAGAGTAAATGATGTTTTGGTATTAAAATGCAAACAAGAATCTGTTGTTCGTTTCTTTCTCCTTCACTCACTTTTTTGTCTCTTTTTTTTTCTCTTATTAGACTTTAAAATTGAGAGTTTAAAATGGTACTGAGTTGCAACTTGCAATCTTCAAAATTGTTTGTATTTTTATGCCGACCAAAAGATAAGAAAAAATCTGGTCTGAAATGCGCGAAAATTAATTTGAGTGTTTAAAAAAAGTAAATAAAAATTTTATTTGTCAAATCTCATGAGTTTTTTTTACACCAGGCGATTAAAGTCGCAACTTGACTCTCTTTTGGCCGTCTGTGTCTTTTTGTAAACTTTCCCACTTTTTGTGAGTTTACCTACAAAAACAAAATTTGCTTTTAAGGCTTTAAAAATTCCTTATTCTTATAAACAAAATGAAGAAGAATATCGATCTAGGCTCGATTCGTTGACATAATATCAAAAGCTGTCATTGTCCGGGTCTAATTTTTAGGCTTTTCTAGGAACTGCTTAACTTATTAAAGCCTTGTTTTCTAGGGGTCTCCAATCCAAAGACATGAGAAACAATTTTTTGTAATCGAAAGAGTAAGTTTGAAGATAACATATTCAAAGTTCTAGAAGAGGCGCCACCTATCAGATCCCATCTGTCTAAGGATATTCATTTTAAAAAGTAGTATCATGCTTTTTTAAAAAGAGGGAAAAATTTGAAGCTTGATCATATTTAGTTTGATCATTAAGTCCGTATTTATTCTTTCTCAAAAGTTTTTCACCTTGATATGTGTATTTCTCGATTTTTTAAGTTTAGCTTAGTTTTAAAGGAATTTGGCTCGGCAACTTCGCAGAGCAAATCGTGTTTATAACAAATGATTAATTAAGTCAACCAATTTATTGTCACAATTTATTTGATGAACAAATAACAAGCAACTTAAACGAATTTTAGACAAAAGTTTATGCCGCTGGCTATAAGACCGTTTTAAGACCTGGGCGGGATGGTATTAAATCTTCCAGCGAGCAATGCTTGTATAGAAAGAGTTTTTTTTCAGCAATAAACTCGATGAAAACTGAAATAAGATATAAAATGCAATACGAGTTGCTCGAATCATCTTTATATTATATTCAATATACTTAAATTTTAAATATAATAAAATTGTGACACTTTTGTTCCATCTTCAGAAACGTTTTAAAACAATATGCCCTGGACAACGGTTTGGAAGATTTTAATTCAAAATATACATATTTGTCAATACTTAAATTGAATTTATAAAGAAATATTATTATTTGTAGTGGGGATTTTCGGGGGTAGCTTAAACTTTTTTTTTGGAAATTGTGGGGATGAAACTTATCTAATTGGGGAGACGACTCTAAAGAAATCTGGGAACCCTGGTATCAGGTATTGAATGAAATCAGATTAAACTCAAATTAAATATATATTATAAATATCTGTAAGTTTGTTTGTTGATGCATCAATCACGGCTAAATGACCGCTTTTTTTTATATTTAGTTTTCAGAACAGGAGAGGCGAAAATCTTCCTCCCTTTCCGTAATATTTATGCGTCCAAGCCGATATTAAAAACTAGTTCGATTTTAGTAAAATGCAAAAAAGAAATAGGTCCTCAAGTATAAAGTCCAATACGCAATGTCTGTTTCCAAAGGATTTTACTGAAATTTAAGAGGGCATGCTTATTTAAAAGATAAGGAACAGGAGGCGTAAGTTTAGATAAGACCTGCTGCATAAAGTCCAAAAGCAGAAGGAATCTGTTGAAATTTCCATATTATTGTACATACAGTGAAACCCATTAGATCTTCCACCTAGAGTTGGGCGACTAGTGTAATCACCTAACTCCAATAAAACTTCCAACTCTTAAAAGTCGAAGTACTTGGTTGAGCGTGTCGTTTATATTAAACATAATTAATGGCGATATTTCTTCTGATTTTCTGCTTGATAATATTTTATTTAATGTTCCCCATCGCCCATCTCGGCACTTTAAATTACTTTTACTTAAATACTACAGATCAAACTACGCGAATGCTGATCCATTTAGGAGGATGTGTACTCAATTTAATACATTTTATAATATTATAGATTTCTCAATAGATGCAAATATCATGAAACCTAAAATTATCGTCTTCTTAAATAATTAATCATTTTGTAATTTATTTGAGTTTTTTATATATTGTTGTATTGTTTAATTGTCTGTAAGGATTTTATATCCGTAGACATAATTGTAGATAAATAAACAAATAGAAAACTGGCTTGGATGAGTATCGTGGTGCGTTTATTTTCATTGGAGTAGCGAAGCGCACTGGGAATAGTAAGTCAGCAACGGGGTCATTTCTGTACATGAATCATTTTTTGAAAATTTTGATGTTGGTGTAGTTAGTAATCGATATGGATTGCAAAACAACTATTTTTAGAATTTTTGTCTGTTTTTCCATATGTCTGTCTGTCTGTGTTCGCATCACGTAAAAACTGCTAAATGGATTTGAATAAAATTTTGTGAAGAGGTCTCTTAAAACCTTTGTTCAAATATAGAACACTTTTTATTTCATAAAAATATGTCATTTCGTTGAGAAACTACAGATACCAATGTGAAGTCATCCGATTTTATCGGTATAATGGTACTAGAACAGTTATTAGTACATTTTATTTTTGTAGATGGGCAATTTTTAACACTGTTTACAGAACTCTGCAACAAATCTTTAAAAACACACTTTTTGAAATTTGAATTTTAAGAATATTTAAACTGATACTCGAACGAAGTCGTGAGCATTGCTAGTATCTAATATATTTAATCTAATATATTAAATCTCTTTGAAAGATTGTTTGCTTGTTGGTGCGTGAAGGACGTTTAAGCCGATTTTAATAACTTTTGAGATATTTGTCTGAATTGATTGTTATTAATATTCTTATGTTTTTATCATGAATTGTATTACTAAAGAAAGAAATATAACTTTATGCAAAGAAAAAAAAAAACAAAATAACGGGTAAGTTGTTATTTATAATTCAGTGATAATGTTTAGAAATATATTACGAGTATTATTGATATAACAGTAGAAAAAAAATAAATTTGATTGAAGATAAAAATTAAAATAACTTCGAGTGGACTGTTTTTAGATAAATGTCTTCTCATTAACAAAATACAGCATTTTTATCATTAAAATTGATAACCATTTTTTTACTTCATATTTAAATACGCATTTAGTTAATTTTATTTAAATTTGGTTGTATTAAAAAACAGGTTTTTTTTTTCATTTATGTTCATTTTTATTTAACTACGATAAAAATATGGCAGCATTACGAACTATAAGAAAATTATCTATAGTTTATCAAAAATAGATGCAAGCAAACACAATGAAATACAAATTTTATTAAAAATATTCGAAATATGCACCCTTGGTCAGCATTCTTCGCATCTATCTACCTTAGGTTGTGTACATTATAAACATCTTCTATTTATTTGATTAGTTGATTAAATCAATAGATGAAGTTTGAAATGTACACAACTTAGGGTAGATAGATGCGAAGAATACTGATGATGCTAGTGTCTAGAATTTCTTGTCTTCTTTAAAAAACGTCCGCATACATTTGTAAATAATTTTTCTATTTAAAAATTTTAGATTTTAAGTTAAAAACTGAAGCGGTGCAGAAAATGCAGCGTCTTCGCCGAAAGGTATGACAACAGTATTCAAAAACACATTATTTTCTAAATTTAACGCTCAACACATTGAGCTGAGGCAAGACCAAGTTTGACGCAAAAATAAATTATCGCGGTTCCTAAATGCTTAATTGTCCTTCGATCGGTATAGTTTGTTATTTAATGGTATGTATTAAGGTTAGACCAGTTAGACTATGCTACATCGGCCATAGTAATATAATTTTTAAGAATTGAAGGTGTGCTGTGGGAACATTTTGGTTAAGGTAAAAAGTATTATTCATGTTGCATTGGTCGTTGCATTATTCTTTGGTAGAAAATATATGCTGTTTCATACGTTATACTCACACGTACTCACACATACTATACAACGTCTTCGCATTTACAAAAAAAGTTCATTTACTTTATAAATGTTTACTTGACTGAATAGAAATTTATCGTTAAGTCCTTGTCCAGACACGCAATTTTTGATTATGCAATTTTTTGAAATTGCATTTGTGTTCACACATTCAAATGTTGTTTCTTTAATTTCAGCCTTGATTGCTTAAGTTAAGTGTTTGCTTAACTCCACGAATGACAAAGCAAACGAAAATTGCAAGTACATGAAACATTGTACCGGTATCTGTTTGTCTATTTTTTCTCACAAACATATTCAAGAATTGTACAACAAAAGTTGCAAGTTGTGGACGGGTACTAAGAGATCCTGTTATTAGAATTTATATAATAAAACATTTTAATGATTTCCGTTGGAGTCTGATTTTATAATCACAACTTTTTTAGGAAAGAAAATTCCTTAGAATTTAATATAGATTGTCCTTGCGCAAACATATCTTTGTATGGACTTTTATGTTTTTTCTTTTTACAAAAATGAAACTTTAAGTTTTTTTTAAGCGTAAAATTAAAAGTTACTGACCTTTTAAAATATTATTGAAGTTAATCCGGAAAAGACTATTAATCTCTTAAGCATTAAACATATTATTTATTAAACGGTTTAAAAATCCTCACAAAATAAATGAATAAGAACATACAAACACACCATTCATATGATTAAACAATTTAAATTGAATAGTAATAATTTGAAATCACCTTAAAAAATCAAGAATTAGAAAATAACGATAATGAAAGAAAACACTTTTATTTAATGAGGATATTAGATACAGAAAAGTAATAAACAGAGTCATTTATACCCCTCAAAAACAAATCTCAAGCACCGTAAAGAACAGTAGTCAGAAGTAAGTTAATCGAAAAATTAACGCTTAGGGCCGTACAAAAACTAACAAGATGAATGTTAAAATAAAAAAATTAGACAAAAAGCAATAAAAAACTTGGACATATGGTTGTTTGAATAATTGTTTGAATCGGAAGCTGTAACTAATTAAAGAAATAATCATCATATAATTAAAGAGAAAAAGCGAACTTACGATATTAGACATACACACACTAATAAGGATAAAAATAATTCTAAAGTAGGTCTCAGGGCGCTGCTGGATCTCAAAATCTGAAAAAAGGTCAGAAAATCAGCAACGAAAGTGCCAAGTTTACGACTACTACTTTGTCACTTTTATTGAAAGCTTTTCTTAACAACGCCATACATCACCGAACAGGCTTAGTTTTTGTTTTGCTTTCCTTATTGTAATGATCATGTTTTTATTTGACCTTTTGTTATTAATATATTTTATTTAATTAATAAGCAATTGGTCTTTTATTTATCATATATATTATCAATATTTTGCTACTCCATTGTGTAGCATCATCAGGAAAACAGTATGGAGTAGCGAAATATTGAAAATATGTATGATAAATAAAAGACCAATTGCTTATAAATAAAATAAATATAACAACATTTTTTTATATATCCAGCAATCAGGGAATAGTCCCTACTTGTGCAACGCATTGTGCCAGAAGTAGAAACTTAGGTTATGGGAAGGAGAATACAAGGAGTAGTGACTGTGGAAATATGATTTATAATTTTGATTTCTTAAACTGACAGTAAAAACCTCCGTAGGGAGTTTATTCTACGTGCGAACTGTTCGCTTAAAAAATTAATTTTCTCTGTAATTTGTAGTGCCACTGGCCAATCGACTATTAACAGTTTAATTGAATTTTTTTCACAATTATTTATGAAAATAAGGTTTCGATGATAATTGATCAACAAAATTTTATTTAATGCGATTAAGTTTTTAGGAGCCTGAAAGAAAACAGTAGACTATTTTGACAATAAATAGTCTTCATTTCCTCAAAGTACGCATTTGATTGCTATAACTCATGATTTGTTATATAAAAATAATTGAATAAAACTACTTCTGTATTATTATGAATAAAAATTCAGCAAAAAAACTAAACTTAGTCCTAAGTCATAGATAGTATTTTCATTAATTCTTTAGCAACATCAAGAGACGCATTAAAAAAATTGGTGTAATTTACTAGTTACACAATAATTTCAAAAAAAAAAAAAAAAAAATCAGAAAAATATCCAGAATTAATTCAAATGTAAACAAAAAAAAAATAAGAATTATGCTACGGCCGCAGATAATATAAATACAACATTCAAGAGAAACTGTAAAATAACTTTTCAAGGCAGGGTCAAATAAAACATCTGATTGCTTCATTGAATGTTGCAATTTTCCGAGACTGCATTCGATTTACTTTGACAAAAACTTTCTTGTTGGATTACAGAATACAAGACAACCATTAAATCATTAAAAAAACAAAAAATGTTTAGTTCGATTAAGGATCTAAAAAACAAATTAATATTGCAAAGCTAATTTAAACGATGCATTTTGTCCAATTTGCAAATATTGAATCTTTTAGTTTAACAATCGAAATATTTTACATTTCTGCTATTTTTCACAAAGCTAGAATATATATTCAAAATCCTTACTTTAAAATAATATAAATGTGAAGTAGTAAATAAACTAAAAAAGTCTTACATTATATATAAAAAGTACAGAGATCTTTTTACATCAATAACATTCTTGATTTTAGTCCAATGGCAACCACCTTTTTTATTCATTGATGTTTCACCAGAAATGGAAGCACATCAGGTTTAGTCTTATCAATGAATATACTAATGAATAGTATGCTCTTTTCTTTTTGGTAATGTACACATAGAACCGGTTAACCTGAAGCCGATTTTTATTTAAGTCGATTTTTGCAGTTGAATCGAAAAACAATTTTGTCAAATGGCGATATTTTCAGTGCTATAATCTCCCTCTCAGGAGAGTGACAGTCATTTGATCACTGCGTAAAACAAAGTTTCTGCCACATTTTTAAAAGCTAAATGAAAAGAATTGAGAAATACTTTTGTTTACATGTAATTATACTTCTCCCTTGATCTTAGGAATGGTATCAATTAAAAGGCAGATATATCTGCACAGTTTACTAGCGTTTACTTTGCAACGATGTTCGAAGTTTTTATTATACTAGATGAATATACCGATCACAATTGATAGATATTTTATATACAAACATTTTTAGTCTTTAACAAATATACATAAATATATGTCTTCTTTAAAATTTAGATATTGAAATACACTTTAAAAATAAATTATTAGTTTTTTTTGTAATAAATTTTTGTTTGCATTTGTGGTGTCATACATTTCTCAAAATAAAAGGTTTCTTGTACTTAAAAATAACTAAAAGTGCACGCATATAAAATAATAATAATAATTAGTAAATTCTCCAAGAATGTGTTTGACTCACACATAAAGGGTTCCGTACTACGTATTGGGCAGCCTTTAATATTTAATTTTATTTTTATTAAAATTTTACATGGACACAATAAAACATACTTTCGATAAATTTAAAATAAGACCTTGTTGAAAAAAAACCTTGTTATTGTGACACCCTTTAATTTTAATATTTTGTACTTGCTTTTCTTCGTAAATTTATAGTCAGCCTGCTGCGTTTTATAATATAAGGCCGTGTATGTGAAAATCACGTCACTATTGAGCTAACTTTACACTTCATTTTTATAGCGGACATATTTGTACATACTCTATTTGAATTCTAAATGTTTGCCTATAAGCGATAACCGCGTCAATATTGGGACACCTTTTAATTTTAAGTTCTATATGTGCTTCTTGTTGCTATAGCGCGAATATATCGCACTCTAAATACTAAAGGGTCACAACTTAAAATTCTTTAATTTTCAGAAGAGTCAAAGAACTGTTTATGTAAAAATGGTGTTAATATTTAAAAAAAATCTATTCCATTATAAAAAAAGCCAAAGAAGATAGTGATGAAAATGAAGTTTTTAAAGTAATTAGAGATGTGAAATGTGAAATGTGAATTAATTTATGAAAAAAATTTTAGTAAATTTTGAGTTGTGACCCTTTAGTATTAAGTGTACGATATAACTAGTACTGTGTCTATTGGAATTGACTTAGTTATCTACAAGAGGGCTTCCTTATCTCACATTCTATAACAACTACTTTTTCCTAGAAGGTCAACCGTAACAATTGCTCGAATGATACTGTTGACAATCTGCTATATCCCCTTAAGCCTTTGTAAGTGTGATGTCTAGGAGATTTAAAATTTAAATTAAAATACTTTAAATATAAATTTGAGTTCTTTATCTTTATATATTCGGGACGAGAGGAAGTAGAAGAGAAATTTGTTTTAATTTAGTGATGGTTTTATAGTTGCCTAGATTTTCCTCAAGTTTCTCAAGACAGGTTTTGATTTTATTTTAAACCGCGACGTTCTTTTTTCAAAGTGAAGAAATTTCTTATAAGAAAAAATATTGTTAATTAAATGAAAATTATGAAATGTTTTAATTACGTTAACCTTAATTTTTTCCACTTATTTTAGACGAGAGCGAAGTTAAGACACGCACATTGAGCATTTTTTACTAAGGATTTCTTAAAAATACTGTTGACATTTAGTTGCTTAGCGCATTAAAAACCCATTGAATACATAAAGTTTAGCAAAGAAAGGCTTCTTGAGTTCTTCCCATTCAAATAAACTCATATAAAAGTAGTAGCGATTAAAATTTTTTTTTATTAATTTTATTTAGTTGCATAAAATATTAATTCAGATTAATTTGGCCTTAGCACCCTTAAGGCATTATTGAGGCTAAGTTGCCAAAATTTATAGACATATATACAAATAAATAATACGAACGTAGCTAAATTAATAATTAATATTATATTAATTGTATTATAAAATTTAACATCAGAAGCAATTCAAATGTTGAGCATAAATGATCTTTTAAGGAGGATTTTAAAGACGAAATTCTTTCAATAAATTTCAATTCGTTTGGTAAAGCATTGTACTTTAAAGCGCCTTTAAAATCGATACGTTGTTTTGTTTTTTCTAGTCTGCATTTTGGAGTTCTTAAATTTGTTCTGTTTCGAGTGTTAAAATATGTTTGATGAGTTAAGAAAGGAATGGTGCAATGACCCATATTATGAAGATTTTTAAAAACAACTGTTAAAGTTTGGTACTCGTGCAGTCCATAAACTGGCAGAATTGTTTTGCAAACGTCTTTATACAATAAAACTGTTGAAAATGTAATTGGTAGGTGGTATACTGTCTTTAGTGCCTTGTTTTGCACGCATTGGAGAAATTTTAGATGACTATTGTTTTTATTATGTGCATTGATAACTGCCAAATAATTCAAATGTGAATGCATTAACGATTGATAAATCATCAATTTAGCTTTTTGATTTAATTTGTACTTCAATTTGTATAAAATACTAATTGCTGATAATATTTTTTGTTTAATATGATTTAAATGTAATTCCCAGCATAGATTACTTTGCAAATTAATACCCAAATACGACGTTGAATGTGTTTCACATATACGTTCTCCATTTACATATACATAAAAAAAAAAAAAAAAACATTATGATGCGGTGACCGCGGTCTAAAGCGAATAAGTTTTGTTTCCCCTGGTTTCAATATCAACCTGTTTAACCGTGTATATTTAAAAAGTAATGCAGCATCTCTTTCAACAATTAGAGTTCAACATATAGAGTTTTCCGGTTAATTCAAGATTTTTCAAATTGTTTAGATAAATTGAAAATAATTGCGGGCCCAATCCACTTCCTTGAAGCACTCCATACTTTACAGAACCAATAAAACTTCTTGCGTTGTTTATCTGAACATATTGCTTCCTATTGGAAAAATAACTTTCAAAAAGCATAAGCTGACGGCCTTGAACACCATAACATCTTAATCTTTGTAATGAAATTTGAAGATCGACTAGATCAAAGGCCTTTGTAAAATCGAAGAGCATCCTGGCTACTCAAACAAAACCATCATTTAATCCATTACAAATAAATTTAACGACATTTAACACAGCGTTTTCTGCACTGCAACCCTTTCGAAAACCAAATTGGTGATTATGTCAAATATCATTTACTTCCAAGAAAAGTAAAAGTCTGTCATACAGTAGTTTTTCAAAAATTCTATCTATTACGGATAGCAAAGAAATAGGGCGATATTTATTAACAGTGGTTGGATTAGCTTCTTTCGGTATTGGGACTATCTTATGAATTTTCAATACATCTGGGTAGATTGAATCAGAAATCATTTTGTTGAAAATGTCAACCATTATTGGTGTTATTTCTTCCTCGCAATTCTTTACAAATTTTTGAGATATATTGTCATTTCCAGGAAAACATTGTCATGTGGTAATATTATTTAAGGAAAAATAAGACTGTGGTCTAGAAATTGTGCGGAATAAGTTAAAATTGTCTTCAGGATAGATTTGAATCTGTTGCTTTAGCTCATCTACCTTTTTAAGAAAGAAATTATTAAAAATGTTAGCTTTAACTTCTTCATTCATAATTATTTCACCTCGAGAATCACGTAAGTTTATGCTCTTACTACTTGAACGTCCAAGGGTATTATTAATGAAATTCCAACATTTTTTGTGGTCATTCTCCACCTTTTTTAAACACTTATTCTTTCTAGTTTAACTTCAATATTTTGTTTGTTTCTTGATCTTCTTCTTTTCTTCAAAAGCTTTTCTTTTAATAACATTAATTGCTGGAGATTACCAGCGTAACTTCAAAACGTAACAATTTTTTACTCTTTGCGACGACATTCGAATGACTAATAGCACCTTTCTCACAAGAAACCAGCATATCTTTCACATCTGAAGCATTTAACGGTAATAAATTTTTAGGTAAATTGTCGTTTAAATAACGTTTAGCTTTTTCATAATCACAGTGGAATTTTGATAATTCAACATGTTCCTTGATTATAATATCATTTTAGAGTTTGCAACTAATGATGTTGTGATCCGATAAGTTACATTCAATTGAATCCACAAAAATTCTGTCAGAAAACGTAATCTATGCAAGTACTGCTGGTAGGTCTTGTTATCATATTATGTGCGTTTTGACAATCATAGTTTTGAAACTTTGTTAAAAGTTCCGCGTATAGAGGATTTTGAAATAGATTAATGTTATAATCGCCAGCAATAATAAGAAGATTCTAAGCATAATCATTTAAAAGTTCGTCTAAATAATTTATAGAATCATTAACGTTGCATTTCTGTGATCTATAAAAGGAAATTAATTTCAATGGCTTACAATCAACTTTAAAATTACTGAAAGTAACAATCAAACTTTCAACAAAAATGCTACTTCTACAGATTTTAACAGAAAATTTTATAATTTTATTAATATATAACGAACTACCACCATAACCATCTTCTCGGCAACAATGTACCCCTCGTATCCAGGAATTTTATAAATTTGCTTTACATTTTCAGCAATTCAGGTTTCTTGTAGCAAATCTGTTATGTTGTGGGCTTAATAGACGTAACCACTTCACTACAACAGCTCAAATTATTTTGAGTTTCCAAATGCAACGTACCTTTCTCAAGAAGTGCATCAGTGTCATCAGCAAAAGTACAACTGTAAGTGTGATGACTGTTTGACATATCAAAACAATGTATTACGTATGAAATGAATCCCAATACATTACTTTGAAGAATCCTAGCTACAGTCGTCTGCGATTTATACAAAAAATCAATACGAATGTTCGATCAATTAAATAGACACTTCATTATGATAAACATTAATTATTTTGTGAATTTTTGTGAATTCTGTAGAAAATAAAAGTGTGAAAAGGCAATTAAATACCTCATTTGTCTTTGCCCAGTTCCTCAACTATAATTAATTCGGCCTTTGGAATGTTTAAAAATTCTAGTGAACCAGTTTTTCATAAACAGCCAACTTAACCTAAACTTAAATATGGATGTGAAAAAAACCACGACAATATTTTTCGTACGAATATTTAAAAACATCAATTCGTTTTTATTTTCTTTGTGACTTAAGCTTAACCCTAGAGATCAAAATGTTATTAAAATTTTTTTCTTTTATTACAAAGACAGGTTTAAACTGTTTTTATAATGTGAATCTAAGAAATACAGAATCATTTAACATTTAAATATATTTTATATTTATTATGTTAATCTAAACTAAAAAAACATATTTTATTTATGACTGTGAATTCAAACTTGTACGTATTAGTATGTGACATGGCTTCATACATACATATAAACACATATACAAACACACATTAGATATAACCCAGCAAAGAAATGAAAATGAATAAAAACTGACTTAAAAATAATTTTATAAAGAAATAAGAGTTAAGTGCTGTGCTAAATTTTCTATAACCCTCATCAAGGCAAAAATAAAAAAGTTATATATTTTGTAACATTTTTTATTTAACTTCTTGTTTCTTTTTTCTGGCTCTCCTCGTTGCACAAAGTGGATTAAAATTATAATCTAACTGGCCAAAATCCAGTTTCACAAAATGTGGCGGAAGTATAAAAAACCTATCGAGCAGTTAAAAGAAATATTGGCTGCTGCAATTACAGGAAAATACCAGTTGGAACTGGTTCATTGCACTGAATTTGTTTCACTTTGCAATAAAACTAAATTTGTGTGTGAATGAGCCTGCTCGGTTCTTTTCTTAAACTAACTAAATACCAATTGCGAGACACCTGCACACTCATACCTAACAACTAAAATGCGTTTTTAGACCTAGAAAGCCTTCTTCTAAGTTGCACTGACTCACCTGTTAACCTCGTATACAGTATAAGACTAGAAAGAAAATGGACAGCTCTGAGGTCCACCTCTAAAGTTGATTTGTATGTATTAACGAAAAAGAAAGTTTCATGATATAAAATAGTCACACGATACTTCCTTGAAGGATTTCGGGCGAGCTGAAAGAATCCCTTTTCTTATAGAAGATTTAAGTTTTTTTTTGCTTTAATTTTTATAACAATCCTCGGTGCTATCGATACCTTACAAAAGGCTTGATAAACGTCGATGGAAAGTACTGAACAGTATTTTTTCTTCAAAAGCTTTATTACCACATTTAAAAACCTGTGTATTTGTTGTATAGTGCTATGTTTCTTCTGAATCCAAATTAATGGTCCGGAATACATCTTTTAACGTTCAGAATTAACCCTATTCTTACTTACTTATTAATATTTTCTCAAACAGCTTTCATACACTTGATAAAACAGCTTTCATACACTTGATAAGTCTAATATGAAACTTTTAAAGGCCAGAACTAGGAAATTAGGTTTTGGGATGGGGGATAGAGGGAGTAGTGCTTGTGAACATTTGATTTGAATCTTTGCACATTGAAAGTGGCAGCAAAGACCTCTGCAGGGAGTTTATTCCACATACGAACTGATCGGCTAAAAAACAAATTTTCTCTGTAATGCGTTGTGCGATTCACTGGCCAATCGACCACAAAGGAATGCGATCTTGATGCAGATCGCGTTGCGCGTATGAAATTACGGTTTTCAGGAACAAGTTCCCTGATTTCATAAGAGCATATTCCGTTGTAGAAACGATATAACAGTGAAACACACCCCACATTGCGTCGATGCTCAAGTGAGTCAATAGAACTGGATACCCTACTGTCACCGATGAGTTTCTTTGCTCTCTCCTGTACGCGGTCGAGTAACTCCAAAACAGACTTTGAAGCACCGGCCCATACATGAGAGTTGTATTCCATTTTCGGTCTGATAAAGGTGACATAGATAGTAAGGAGATCAGATGGAGTGAAGTATTTCTTACACTGTTTCAGAAAACCTAGGCACTTGAATGCTCTTTTGCAACATGAAAAATGTACTTGTTCCAACGAACATCGCATTGAAATTTCATGCCAAGAACATCGAGAGCTTCTGATTCCTTAATATATGTATCACCCATAATTACAGATGACGTAGCATGTTCAGCAGTACGCCTGTGCGAAAGCACACAGCACTGGGTTTTATTAGCGTTAAACTGAACCCTGTTCGCCAGGCCCCATTCGGAAATTACTAAAAGGTCGCGATTGAGGATATCGTCCATGTGCTTTCTCACAGCCCCAATTTCCTGAAGGCTTGGTCTAATGCGAAACGAAAATGAATGGCATATGCTACTGTCATCTGCAAAAGAATAGATAGGGTTGGAAGTCTGACGTAGAAGGTCATTAAGAAAAATAAGAAATAGGGTAGGGGAAAGGACGGAACCTTGCGGTACCCCTGAATTTAACTTGAACTCGTTTGATGAGATTCCATTTATAACAACTCGTATAGTGCGATCCCTGAGAAAGCTCGATATAAGTCGAGTGAAGCTATTACCGACACCAAAAGCAATAAGTTTTGATATGAGTGCACCATGCCACACTCTATTAAACGCCTTGGAAATATCTAAAGCCACCACCTTACTTTCGCTGAAATGGTGAATAGATTGACACCATTTTTCCGAAAGAAAGGCCAATAAGTCACCCGTAGAGCGTGCGCTACGGAAGCCGTACTGCCGGTCACTAAGTAAGCTGTTGGACTCTAGATATTTCACAAGATGAAAATTAAGCATACTTTCCATTGCTTTGGAAAGTGCAGAGCAGATTGCGATTGGGGGGTAATTTTCAGGGTTGCTAGCCTCTCCCTTTTTGGGGATTGGTGTTACATTAGCAACCTTCCAACATGATGGGAACTCACCAACATGTTACAAAATGTTGAAAAGTTTTGCTAGTGGACGCGCTAACGTCGAAGAGCACTGCTTCAAGACCAGTGCTGGAATTCCATCCGGACCTTTTGCTGGTTTTGATATAATGGGAACCACTAAGTTTTTCCATTTTGCAGGATAGTACTCACAGCACATGACTGCACTAAAAATAAGAAATTTCCCAACTGCTACTTTATATTATCAATACGAAGTGCTTTCTTAATGTTCAAATTAAATTTTTTTTTTAATTTCTCGAAAATTAACTTTAGCGATATTGCTTTTTCAGCATTTAGCAACCCGAGCGTATCAGTAAATATATTTGGAGTGAAAAACATTTTCAAATGTTTAGCAATTAAATTACTTTTTTGAGTGATACTATACGCCCAACGACTCGAGGTTCGTAGGGGAGTCCTACAGATGACTGCTCTTTTTTTTAGTTTCTACTAAAATCTTCTTTTTAATTAGCCTTTTCCAGATTGTAAGCAACATGTTTATTAAACTTTAAAAGCTTATTATAACTTATTCCAAGATATTTCATGTCATTCCTAAGCATAACTTCATTTCTATTTAAGATCAATTTTAATTTCTTACTTTCCGGTACAAAAGTATATTTACATTTCCCGAAAGCACTGCGTAAACATAATACGTTACTTTTAAAAGCATTTATTTTTACTCCGCATTGAGAATAATATTCATTTGCAGATTCAAGGTGAAAAAAAACATTTTAGAGTGCATTAATAGAAGACACAGCATGAGCGTACATATAGCAGGAAGTCGTAAGCGTAAAGTATACTTTTAGAATTATTTTGTTAATGAGGTATGTCATATACAAAAATATTGTACAGATGAGGAGCCAACACCTTAAGGAGACACTATATTATTAAATATCACATAAAACTTTTTGCCGTTTACAACAAAAAACTCTGAAACAGATTTACAATCGACTAATCAAAACCTATTTAATTTATTTTATATAAAATGCCGTCATGGTATGCTCTATCAAAAGCCTTTTCAATATCTAGTCCAAATGAAATTTTAAAAGGACATGACCTGTACTATTATCTTTCTTAAAACGAAACTGGTTTTATGGAATATATTCTCTATTTATGCCTCTATCCATTTTTTGACGGATTATACTTTCAAATACCTTTCCGAGGTTAGAAAGTAAGGAAGTAAATGTTAAATTGTCAATATCATCATTTACTTTTTGGTTAGCAATTGAAACAATTTTTGTAATTTTCCGCGAATTAGGAAGGAAAATTTTTAATTAAAAAATTTCATACATTATCAATTCCTGAAAACTTCTTGTTAATTATTATTTTAATGATACATAAAAGAGAATCGATATTTGTAAACTTGGAGTTACCCAGATTACTTAATGACGTAAATTCATTATTGAATTCAACACTACTCTGAGGCTGTGAAATAATTTCGTTGATTGTTTCCTCTATTTCCGAAATATTTTCTATTGGGTTAAAGACTTTCGTAAATAGTTGTAAAACGATCCTTTAAGATGTCTAATTATTGGTTAACCTGAGTAATTTTGACACCTTTTACTGATATATCTTTTACGGAAGAACGATTTTTATTTCCAATAATTTCCAAAATGTTCTTGTAAGCCAAAATATTTGCTTGTTCATTCTCTATTTGTACTTTCATAATAATTTTGATAAGATCAATTTGTTTTGAAATAAGGCGATCATCAGGATTATTTGTGTTAAGCGTTTTACTGCATATTTGTTTTAAGTCTTTTTGTCAATTATATTAAATCGTTACCAAGTTTGCTATCTTATACGATGCAATAAATTTCCTAGTTTTTTATTTAATCTTCTTGCTATTAATCTGTGTAATAAAACTTATAGAAGTGTTTAATTCTTCAATATAATAATCAATTTTTTCGTTCGATAAATTCCTGTTATCTGAAGGGAAATGATTTAGTAAAGATAAACAAATATCAGCTTTAAATCTATTCCAATTTATTTCTTTTAAAGGTATAAAATAATAAGTTGCTTTGAAAATGAGGTTAAAGTTTGAAGTTTTAAGGTGAAGTTTTAATGATATATGGTCGGAGAGAAAAGAGAGTGTTGAAATTTTGCAATTCTAATTAAAAAAGATCTAAATGTAATGATCCGTTTTGATAAATAGGATATGAGGCTGCTGTGGCCAGGGTTCAACCCATGCGAAGACTAAAAAATAAAAATAAATGTTTTTTTTCTGCTTAATGGTATAAATACATATTCAGAATTAATATTAAAACGTCCTTCGTCGGTACTTCTTCAAAGCATATTCGCCGGCGAAGTAAAAGCACTAATAAATTGGCTATACTTTCACCGTCTGTTCTTTTCTCTCCTCTATCCCTGTCCTAAAAGAATATAGCACGGTTACACACTAATTAAATAGGCATTTTTGGCTGAAGTACTACTTCTCTTTAAAAAAAAAAAAAAAAACTAAACAAGATATATTTTGAAGCCAGTTTAAACAAACTTCACCATTAAGTTGTAAGTGTCTCCCTAGGAAATATACTTTGCGTTTAAGCCTTCGCCAAGAATAATTCCATCGCATGTATTAGAAAAACTTAATACTAAAGAAAGTCCTTGACAAACTAATATACGATTGCAGTTACTTGGATGATAACTTTAGCCGCTAAGAATTTTTCTTAAAGACCCATTAATCGAAACATTTAGTTGAATAAATAAGGTTGAGAATGTTCACCTTTATAAAAGATATCGATTTCTTAACAGCAAATCCGAACCTAATAAGCTGTCATCCATTAAAATTATGTAGTTATCAAAACGTAAATGTTTCGTAATTCTTTCTTGCAAAAATGCGATTTTAATATTAAATTAATTCAATTACCTATTCAGTTCTACATATTTTCTTTTCAATACGGATAAGAGATTTTTTTTCTTAAATCAGCACATTATTTGTAAACAAGCCAACCTTTGTAGTTAGAAATGTGACCATTCTCATTGAAGTTTACGCAAAATGGTAAAACAGTACTCGATGAAACATAAGTACATTCACCTGGGGGGTTGCTTTCCACAGCATTTAACGCAAGAGAATGAACGACTGCAATGACCCGCCATTTTTCCAGGAGTGTATGTATAAGGCGAAACTTATTTTTGTTTTAAGAGCTGCTTCATCTCAGAGTGTGCAGAGGAATCTTTTAAGTATAACTTGCTCTTATATCTGGATTGATTTTTAATCAAAAATTCTACGTTTTTGAAAGTTTACTTAACATTTACATTTTCTAATAAAATAGGAGGACAATGAGTGTTTCTATTTTGCATTTTTGTGTTGGTGTTGCTTATTTTTAAATTAACGCCACCTGAGTCATCGCTACTAATTGGACTTTCGGCTTCTATGCTTAAATTATCTAGTAATGAAAACTTGTCAGTACGATTAACTTTACTAGCTAAATTATCTCTGACCCCAAATTGCACTTTTTTCAGTCATATTTTACATCACCTTGAAATTTCTGCACCTTATTTTGGACTATTTTAAACTCATTTGATGATTTGATAGATAAAATTGATAGTGAATCTTGATCCATGTTGGTTTCTTTGAATTTATCTAATTCAGCATTTTGAACTTGAATGTCTTCCAATATCTCAATATTATTTTTTTAGCTAGAAAATTCTTCCATCTTGTTTATTTGTTAGGCTTTGCCGGTGAAAGCAGCATGAAACAGTTGCTTACCAAGGTCAGTATTTCTAGAAGTGTCCGCACTTTTTTGAAATTTCTTAAATCTTGACTTCTTAAACCCGAGAATTTTTCCCATTTAATGTAGTCGGTGTCGTCTTAGAATTGTTAGAAGGTCGCCCTCCAGATTGGTAACATATGATGGAGAATTGAATACAATTATGTATGTATGTATGTATATATGTATGTATGTATATTCAATATATATTCTTCTGTTGCTTGATTCAAGTATTTTTCAAAGCCTTTTTTAAGAAACATGTTAAAAATGTATCAGAAGGTTTAACAGCTCGCACAGAAGTCACTTTGAGTAGCATATTTGGCAGCAAGTTTCAAATTTCTATCAAATCCAGTGATTGTTTAGACTTTTTTTGTATTTTAATCATTTAAGCGGTATAATCGGTTTAATCTTATCGGTGCTATAATTTCTTATAGTTCTATAATATTATGATAATTGGTGACTGGTCTCAACATATTACCAGTGAGGCTTCAGTTTTAAAGTTTTCAGTTTTATTAAATTGTTCCTTTAAAACGCCAAAATCAAAAACATCTGGGATTTTTTACTGATCGATGGTTCAATAAGTTGGTTCTTCGCTTGAGATCCCATTCAAACTCATTATATCAGTACCATTCAGAAATATACGATACTTGTGATCTCCAAAACGTATGTTCTGCATTGCATTTTGGCATTGGGAAATTGTAAAATTGTTTACCGTCTGCACAAATGTCTCGATTATATCACTTTGTTCCTTTGGTTCCGATTACGTAATTGAATTGGGCTTACTTGTCGATGTCAAGTGGCACGATTTGAATTTAAGATATCAGCGTAAGATATTTGTTGACGGGATCGCTGAGCTAATGGGTAACAGTGAGTATTCTGCAGCTGTTGTGACTGTGTTACAGTTTTCTCTTTTTTTGTTGTTAATAGATATTTATATGTTAACACACTACCTTGATCTAGTTTGGAATATCGGATAAGCAGGCATAGCTTACCGAGTTTGGAGGGTTTCTTTATCAAGCTAAACCGTACTTGTACCAAAGCATTTTGTGTTTTATTATCACAGTCCGAATAAAATCTATTATTTATCTCATTTCCACATCATTTTGCAATCTAACATTTCAGAAAGCCTTTATCCAAAATCTTATAAAATTCAAAATCATTTTTCTTTAAGTACACAAACTTTATAAGCAACATTAAAGCTGTCTTGGAAACCCATTCAAGAACGGTAAGGGGTTTATATTTTCTTTTTTTTTTCTTAAATTTCATTGCGTCTTTTTAAATGAACCTAAAAAGTCTAACAAAAAAAAATTAACTCAGCAACATTTAACATTTTAACATTTGTGAAAGTTTCATAATCTTAAGCCCAAACTTCTGTCAAACATTGATCTAGATTTGCTAAACCCTTAACGCATTTATTTAAAAGAGCAAATTGAGGAAAACAATTTTTATATTAAGTCTAATAAGCGTGGCAACATTCACAAAAAAAAAAATATAGGTCAACTCAAAAAATTCTTATCGCAATCGACATAATGTAGATTTCTGAAATTCGTTTAGCACTAAGAAGCACTAAAAAGAATAATTGACAATGTCTTATATGATACGAAGGACTCCCGTAGTCAGGTCTTTCATATTTGCCACTCAAAATTATCATCCTCAAAATTATCAAAGTGCGGAGTTTTGCTCTACAAATGCCGATAAACTCTGAAAATACCATAAAAAATATTACTTTTGGACGAATTCGTTGTTCCTTGGAAGTTAAAATAAAAAATCTGATCAATTCCTTGCTTTAAACTAAATAAGTTTTATGTGGATTTGGTTTTTATGGAATTATTAAAAATAAACCTTTTATGAAATTGCTTCGGGCCAAAAAAATTTTAAAATTAAGTTTATAATCATCAAATAATATTGAAACGATAGATCACAAATTTTTGGTACCTTGCCTCATACCTTTCTGCCTTAATTTTGAATTGTTAAAGTGAAAATTAAAAAGTAAAATTATTTATGTAATCCTGACCATCAATATAAATTGATTGAACAGTACAGCCAAATAAATTTTTTTTTTCGTGCAATGGATGTCGCCGAATAATTTTATTTTGAAAAAAGAATAAATAACAAGAATAGTAAAAAGTACCGCTGGTGAATTTGTCTTCAGTTACAATGAAAGAGACTCCAGAAAAATGAACCCTCTGAGGTGTTTTACAAAACTGCTTTACTTGATCCAATGACCAAAAATATATGGAAATATTGCATTTATTTATAAAACGGTTATTTTTTATTTATTATGCGTTATTTTATTGCTTTGGTTAAAAAAAATGTTTTCAATTGTATTTTTAATTTGCCGATTTTTTAAATTTATTGGCCGATAAAGCCGATCTTTTATATATGCTGATTTCACATAACCCCTGCTGTGCAGAGCTTGCGGAGGTTCAGCAATACCTAAATAATCGCGGATCATATGTGCGATTTTTGTGTAAATTACTTTTAAGAGTTTCACGAGGGCATAATTCTGCGAGACAGTACTGTGGTAGAGAGCCTACATAAATTGGCTAAATAAATAACATATCTCGATTGAAAAAAGAAGAGTTCGAAGGCAACGGCCACCAAAAGAAATCTCCTCAACTTAAGATTCATCTTAAAGAGTGCTTAAAGCGACTTAGAGAACTACTTGAACTTGAACAGCAGAGTTGCCACCTATAAACACTGATTTTGCTGTCCAGCTTAGATTTACTCTTTGAAATTATGAAAAAGCAATTGCTAAACTAAATTATAAGAAAGCCCTTTCTATAGAACAGCTTAAAGTTCCTGTCAAAATAATTCTCTTAATTTTTAATTCCGTACTTTGCCCTGAAACATTTCTTAAGAATGGACTGATCCGAAACCAGAAATAGATCACTCAAAAGGTAAAATTATATATAGCAAAAAGTTTTTTAAGAAACCTAACAAAACTATTAATGAAACTATTAATTATTAACCTAGACGTTATTCTAAGGACAACAAAGCACTATTGAACAAATACACAAATTAGTGTTAGCATTTGACAACCCAAAAACAATTGTAGGCTATTAGAAATTTAAACTTAAAGTTGGAGATTTCCTTTATTTATTTTTCATATGTGAGATACCAATCAGCATTCTTGTGCACACACCGACTTTTTCTGACCACACAGCTTATCTTAGTATTAACGAAAGCGCTCATGATACATCCAGATATTTGCAAAACTATATCCATCTTTTGACAAAATGGTTAAGGAAACGGAGAATTAAGGTAAACGAATAAATAATCACATAATACTTTCGTAAATTACGGTATTATCGGCATTCATCTATACATAACTTGAAAAAGTCATATAAAAGCAGAGCTAATGCAAAGTTAAAAGCAACACAAATCAACTGTCTCATTGGCAGAAATTCTAAACTGCAAAGTTTTACTCTTTAATAAATGTTCCATTCCTTAAAGGCGTAATTCTTAAACATATGGGAAAGCTTGAAACAAATCCCAACTCCTACAACTCTAGCACTGGTTAAACTTAATAAGACATAATTGGAAGGTTTAAATTAAAAAACTTATTGTCAGTTCAATAAATGTGAAGATTAAAAAAGTTGTTTGATTGAATGTTTGACAAACCAGTGTATCTTCAGACATTCGATTTTTTGTTTGTTGGATTCGTATTTTTTTTTTTTTTTTCATTTTATAAACATTTTTACCACAACAGCCAAATTATAGTAAAGTAATAAAAAAATATATAAATTACTAGGAAAAATATTGTTTGTATTGAAAATGAAATGATTATAAAGACTACATGCTTAACAACACTAGCAACAAAAACGGCTATGTTTGCCATTAACAGTAGCAGCTTACAAATAAAACAGCAACTACAACTTTAGCAGATAGCAAAAAAATATCAGCAGCAAAAGCTAAAACACCACAAATAAATAGAAAGAAAAAAATCACAACTAAATAAAAATGGAGAACAACTTTCACCCAAGGTCATTGTGTCTTTAACTGCGCCATGTTTAACTGATGTTGATGTTGTTATGGCTGATTTTTTTTTTTTTTGTGTGTGTAACTCTAGTCAATTTGGCTATCACGACTACAACAACAATATCATAAATATAAAAAATAAATGTTGCTCGTAGGTTTGTATGTATGAATGTATACGTACAGTCGCTTATTTAAGTACTTTTTTAAAACGCCAATAGAAATATTAACTAACGAAAAATTAAAAATTAAAAGAAAAATAAATTTATTATCTAAATAAAATTGATTATTTACCTACTAACCCATGATCATAATGATCATGATAATAATTATTTAGTTATTATTGTAACACGCTTAACAAATCAATGATGATGGACCGAGTAACGGATTTGTAACACAATTAGGCAGACAAAATCATCATAAAGCATTCAAATTCCTCTAACGCGTATACTGATGATTTTAGCAATAAAGTGTTTATGTTGGAAAAAAAGAATCTTAGGTGTAACATTTAGCAAAAAAAAACAACAACAACAAAATGATAATGTTAAAAAGAAGTCATGATAAGTCCGCTGATGGTAAACAATAGATCCATCGATAGAGTGTAGTTTGCTTTTCAGATTGATATGACATTGTTTGCAATTATAGCACGCTGAAGTTACTTTCGTTGTTTTATTTTTTAGTTGGTCGTTCGTGTTTTGGTTGCAAGTGGCATTTATTATGTTGGTCGTCACGTTCATTGGCACTTTGTTTTTTAACTTGGCTCATATTATTTGACTTTATGTCTATTGAAAACGACTGGACGAAAGCTTTTCTTCTATCATACTTATTTATTTTAGAGTGTTATTTTTGTGCAAGTGTTTGTATTTATACCCAAGAGGAAAATATTACTAAAACTATAGAATCAATTAATTTAATATTATGAGCGAAAACTTTTCTTAAAAAAATATTATTAAATGCTTAAATTCACTGAATTATTGTTAAACACTATTTTAATCTTCATTTTTTTCTAAAAATTAACGAATCAATTTAAATGAAAAATTCTACTCAACTGATCAGCCAGGGATGGTCACAGATAGCATTATCTGAAAAATAGTGTTTCAGCACTTACTGGCTTGACACCTTGCCTGAACTCTATATTGTTAAATAAGTTTTCATAAATTCCAAAAGAGTAAAAAATTCTTTAACAAATCGAAACTATGAAAAAAGTAAAATTTACAGAAAACTAAAAAAATTATAAATTTTTTGTAAAATCTTCAATTTATCGGCAACTAAAAAAAATAAAACAATTTCACAAAAAGACAGAAATATAATCCAATTGTTTATCAAAACTATTATCTTTGCAAAACAAACATAAATGTTACGATAAAATCGAATATTCCTAAAGGTACGGTCACACTTGACAAACATTTGCCCGAAATCGTCAAATATTTGCTTGCCGTAGTTTGACCACAAAATATTTATTAGAAGCAAACAACACCACAGCTGATTTTGGGCAAATAAAATTATTTTCCAGCAAACAAAAATGCTTCTAATGTGAACATAATATGACCGCTCGACGGCAAATATTTGACTCATTTTTTCTTACAAAATATTTTTAAGAAAAAACACAGTCAAACAACAGCTGTATCATCATTGTGCTAAGTATTTAAACTAAATAATTAAGTTTCGGGAAAAATCGCATAAAATTACTAATAACAGTAATAATGAAATGCAATTTTGAAAAGAAAGGGTAAATAAAAACTTAAAGGAAACACATATTTTTCTAGTTATATATAATTTGGTATATTTCGACATTTTCGCTTTCGAATGGACTACGGTTTCAAAGTTTTACGTAAAAAAAATTGTTCCATTCCACGTTATAGTTTTTAAAAACCCCGGTGAGATACAAACATTTTATTTTTTACCTTCCGGAATCGGAAGTATAATATTAAAAACAAAAATTATTTTTTAAAAACTGGAGGACCTTATGTCCCAATTTAAATTTCGACATTATCATAAAAAAATTGAAATAACTTTGAAAAGTGTTTTGTAATAAATTTTCTTTTATAAATATTTTTTTAAGATAAATATAGGTTTTAAATAGAGTCCCTGCAAATTACATTAATATTTAAAAAAAAAAAGTGTTTTTACAACAAAAATTTCCTGGTTGACAACAGATAACTTTTTTTCGAAACATATATTACGATTGGTATAATATCCTTTATTATTATATATAATATATAAAATTTTGGGGATATATTACTCGAAAATAGAAGTTCCAAAAGTAACTCTTGTTCTTATTTTGAAATGCTATGCTGGACTAGACTTAAACAAAATGTTCCTTACTTCTACCGATAACAAGTAATCCTGTTAGAAGCTATTAGTTCGGAAATTATAGAGATTTGTAGTTATAAACTATATGTTGCTATATTCCTGAACACAAAGCTCTTATTATAGTGAAATGTATTTATGTTGTTTTAAAATTCTTATTAATGAGATTAAATAAGACCAGCCACGTGCTTTGACATTAATAATCAATATACATAGATTAGTTTACATTACATAACCTAGAATTTAACACGCTTAAAATTTTACTAACCTAAATAATATATTCCAATAGTTCAACTTTAAATTAACTTTACAAATCATTTAAACTGCATAAAGAGCCGAAAAAAGTCGGCTGTATGCAGAATTAAACAAGCATTACCCGAAGCGTGAGAACAAAGCTAAGAATCCGCATCCTAGTCCACGACACTCTTAACAGTGCTTAATGACTTTAGTGATAATCCATTTTAAATACCTAAATTATTCTTCCAAAACCTTAGATTTGCAATAAAAAGAGATGTGTTCCATAAGTCCTAAGCTAAACACTTGTTTAACATCTGAATATGAACTGAATTTTTCAATAATACATATAAATGCGTTTAATTGTAAGTAATTACGCAACAGTTTTTAAAAACCCCGGTGAGATTCAAGTGTTTTTGTTCTATCTTCCGAAATTGGAAACTGTCCCAATTAAAATGTTGTATATATACCGCCATATTCATAAAAAAAAACATTGCAAATTTGTCATAAAATACATTTAAAATTTTTTTTAGTATTTTATGAACACGGCAGTTACAGTTTGATTCTTCGTCAAATTGTCTTTTTATTTAAGCGACTTAAAAATATTATTTGTCTACACTTATATAAAATAAACAAATCAACAGCTGTAGATTGGAAATTATATTCAGTTAAATTAAACATTGTAGAAATTTTAACTAAAAAGATATAATGAATGTGTATTACAATTTTTTATTATTGTTCTCTTCCTTGACAACAATGGAAAATGAAAATTTTCATATTTTTGCATGGAAATGTACAATAATTATTTTGATTATTAATCTGTATACATTATAAAAATGTGTATATAAATATAATACCAGCCTCCATTACTTGACTAATTTTTATAGTTTATTGCCATCAGCGGTCGATATTTTCTTTTATATAAAAATCTGAAATTTTACTTTTCGTGTATAGTATAGGAAAAGAATCAAAGCTCAATTTGGTACTTTAAAAAGGAAGTGCACAAATTTTGCCTAGATAGGATAGATTTTCCTCCAGTTGTTCATTTTTGTTCCCATCTCAAATGGTTATATTTTGTTTGTTTTCAACTTATATTGCACTGCAAATTAAAACTTATAAGGAGCAATTATTTTTTACCATTTATTATTAGTTTTTTAACAATTCAATAATATTTTAAATATTTTCTTTGCAATTATTTCTTAATAATGCTGAAGAAATCCCATATGTAATAGTTTCAAGGCAAATAAATTTATGTTTTTTTACAGTTCGATCAAAAATATTTTTAAGCAAAATATTTATTTAAGTGTGACCGCACATCAAACATGTTTGCCCATATTTTATTTGTCATTATTTAATAACTGTTTGAACAAACAAAAATAGGCAAATAAATGTGCGTAGTGTGACCACAAAACAAATTATGTATTGTTTTAAAAAAAATTTAGGGCAAACAAGAGCAAACAAATTTGAGGCAAATGTTTGCCAAATGTGACCGTACCTTAGAAACCTAAATTTCTTTTACTTAAGAAGAGTTACTGCTCATATGCCGAAAATCAAACTTTAACAAAATGATCTAAATTTTAGGAAAACACTAAATGTTATAAAATAATTCAATTTTTTACTAAAACTGGATATTCCTTCACAAAGTTTGTAGTTAAAAAAAAATTATACCAAAATCGTTACTTTCATTAATAGTTCGAAATATTATTTTTTTATTTCTAACTCTGTGACTGTGGCTAGATTTTTACCCACAAACTCTTGTTTACTAAATATGGGTTTTTACAAACTCAAGCTGTCATTCACTCCACAATACTATATAACTACGAACTGGAAACTTCTGGAGATTTGAACTACAGTTTTCCTTATAAACGCCTTTTTTAGCAGCAAACAAAAAATATTTCCTTGTTCAAAGCGCTGATAGGACTTGAACCTTCATTTTCTATCACCGAGTCAATTAAAAAGACAAATAAACGGAAAAATTAAACAACCAGTGGCGGGGTTCATCACAGGAAGGTATGACAAAAGTATTTCATTTACTCGCGTAATAAATTCTATAAATTTGATATTGAAAACGTTTGAATATTCCTGTTTTTTAACAAACTCTTTAAAAATGATAGTTTGATTCAAAATTATTTAACAATTTAAAATTGGCATAATTGCTCTTGAAAACGAGCTCATTACCGTCTAACATCATCTAAATTTAATTACACTTTACTCAGCAACGAATAAAAGTTTCTTAAAAGTAAAAAGCTCTGAAAGTTCGAGTAAATTTCGCTTGCGATGAGCTGTAGGAAATAGCGTCTTAAGTTTCTCTTAGAAGTGGACAGTAAGAAAAAATTTACTTTTATTTTTTCGAGCTACTGCAATAGCTCTACATGTAGTAGTTAGGGAATATAAAAAATAGAAACTCACAGCTTTCTTGGTATGGAGGGTTCCTCTAGAAGAATGCATTTGCAACAAGTTTGTTTTTATATTGAATTTAGGAATATTTAACGCATGTTATGGTAACAGCGTCAAGTTCTTGCATATAGGTCTTCGGTGTAGTAGACAACGACTGAGGAGGCTGTGTCGCAAGCCAGCTACAAAGCGTTCAAAGATCTCCATTCGTCGAAAATAGTAGCGTGCTACGAACTAGTCCTTTAAATCCACTGAATACTACGCTGTTGCTCGTTGCTATAGACGTCATCTGCTTCCAGTGAAGTTAAAATCAAATATTCTAGATGTTTGAAATCGAAAAAAATTGGCCACGCGAAAAAAATGTGCATTTGACTCCAATCGTTAATTGATCTACTGACTCAATACTTACACAGGCATTGATATTGGGCTTAAAGTTACAGTCTCCCTTAGAAGTGATTGGTTTGAAACTAACATTGTAGGGAATTGTGGCACAAGGCGGTGTTAGATTTTGTGTCTTCCTAGGTCAACTTATCACGAATTTCTTATACGGTTGTCCGAAGGCATATAGCGAAAATATTAAAATTTTTTTAAAATGCTTAACCCATTAAAAACCCCTTAACCCAAAAAAAATATATGTATGTAATACTTAATTTTTTTATTTCTCTGTCATCTCAATATTTGTTTTTTATTAGATTTACTTCACTAAATTACATTTACATACATGGTGAAGGGCATATAAGATTCGGCATAGCCAAATATAACACTCTTACTTGTTTTCTCATTTTTTAATCCTGTATCACACCATATAATTGTTTTTTATATGGAGTTACTTCACTAAACTAGATTTGTTCAAATGATATGAAAAAATTTGAGCCAGGAGTGGTGTTGTGAGCGCTGCCGAGAAGAATAGGATCGATCTTGCTAATTTTCAAGTCTGATCTTTGGCTAAGTTGATTTCAACCCAAGCACGAATATTTACATTTTTGGGGGTCGAAAATAGACGCAGATCACACTAATTTTAACTTTTTCTTAATACCAGTTATAACTTTATTAAATTTTTAATAATTTATAAAATATTTTAATTAAGTTGTTAAAAAACAATAAACTTGTCTTAGTTTTTCTTTTAACCACAATTTTAATTTACTTTATTTAAAAAAAAAATTTACTCTAAAATAAAGTCAAAGTTAATTAATTTTTTTTTTTTTTTTGTTTCATGTAGCTGTAGTTTTTTATGTTCTTTGTATTGTTATAACATAACCAATAATTAACCATCCATAAAAACAAAAAATAAATAAAATTGTTAAGATAAAAAAACAAAAATTATTTTAGAACCAAAAGAATTAAAGATTTCATAACAATTTACGATGAGCTCCAGTTATTTTCTCAGTTAATTGAAATTTATTATTTAATTTTTCATACACAAATGTTGTTTTTCTGTGTTATTAAATTATTCAATTTGTTGTTGTGTGTTACAGTGGAACTTTTATTGAATTTTTGTAATAAAAAGAAATTAATAAAATGTTTTTTTTTTTTTTAATTTTATGCAACATGCTTTCTTATTTCTAGAAAATTCTTTTCGACTAATATATTTTTTAACTTCACGATAAACTTCAATAAACTCCAAAATAAAATTTTGTCTAACACTTTTTTAACGTCGCGTCAAGAAATAATCCTAAAATTGAATCTGAAGAACGTACACCCCAACATCTTCAATATTCTGCGGATGGTAATGCAGATCAAAAGTATTATAATTTGCGTCAAACTCAAACAAATATTGGAGATTCTTTAATTAACACAATAAAATTTCGTTATATTGATATTCGTCATATTTAAATTTTAATAAAATGCGATTTATGAGACAAAAGTGTTGCACATCGAACAGAGTACCACCAGGCTTTACTTGAAGTCTACATTAGAGATAAGATCTGAGATGAGAACGTCAAATTCCATCGCTGAGAGAATTTTGTACGTGTTACGTTAAAATGAGTGTTATTGAAATCTTATAAGAATTGTTATGAGAGCGTTGTTATGAGATATCTCATAAGAACAATCTGGAAACAAAATGCCGCGATTACAAATCTGATGCACATATTATTAAAAATATCTGCCTCAGGAATACAATTGTATATAAAACGTTTTTGTAAAAAGAAACTAATTAGTTCTTAAACAAAATAAGAATATTTTCAATTAGTTGCAAGCAGGTGTTTTCTTTCTACGCGGCTATCAGTGATTTATGAATTCTTATAGGATTAAAAGAAATACGTGTTCCCCTTGTACGATATCAAGATTAAGATGGAGAAATGCTCTGCCGACGTATTCTCTTATCCTATATCAAAGTTAATCGCAGTTGTAGAATCTGCGTTATGCAATGATTTTTGTTGTTTTAATATTAAAAGAATGATAATCAAAAATATTCAAAATAATGCAAATTCGTATTGAATTTTGAAAGTTACACCGAAAAAATACAGAATCTCCAAGAAAGACTTTTTAATTCCATTAAAAAAAAATACCAATTTTGGAAAAAAAAATCCTTAATCTGATAAAAGTTTTTTATTGAACTCTTCTGTGGCACTTTGTTTATTCTTCATTTACTTTTTGTTTCCACGCAGTCATCCAGACTGCAGGCCCTTTTCAACCACCGTAGTCACGAAAGTCATATATTACTATTTTGTTATTACTGTCCTCGTTAATTAGGACTACTTTTTGTTTTTCATACATCTATTGCTCAAATATAAAGACATCTTCAAGTACATCTCCACTGCGACTGCACAATAATTATTTTTCTTTTCTTATTGCCTTTGATTACGATACAGACGACTTTTGCAATCTTAAATTCTGTTCTCCTTAACCATCTCCTTCTTAATTTACAGGTATCTCGTTTTTCTACTCTAGAATTCGCGAGATTGTTCCGCTGTTTTCCATTTATTTGCCTTTTATTTTTTAGCAAATAATCCAACCTTTGTTTTCTTTATAAAAGCAGAACTTTAATTAGTGGTGAAGTAATAACATATTTAGCTCTTTTTACGAAATATGGAAAACGGATACGGATACGGATAATTATGTTCATTTTCAAATCTTATTTTCGTAACAATGTGTTTCCATCTGCAATGAAGGTTCTGCTTAGTAAGCTAAAGCTGCATATTTTCTCACTTTTGACCAGTGTCAGACTTTTCACTTCTACCTCCTCATAGTAAAAAGTTTAAACAGCCTGTCTTCCCCTGCTGGAGGTATCGAACTTGGGATACCAGTTAACCTATAGTTTTAATAAAACATACCTGCGAAATATGTGGAGTTATTTTCTCCTATAAAGTGAAAAAATGGATAAATTTCTGAGATAATTCCAGTATTAGAATATGCGAAAGGCGGCGTTAGAGTATAACCAGGAATATCATTAGAGAAAAACTCTGAACCTGTTCAGCAACGAGAAGAAATGAACCCGGATGATCCAGATACAAAAGGCCGGACATTAAGCGATCGGAAGAAGATAAAGCAATTCTCGAGTATTAGGGAGTATTGAGATCTTTTCGCCCTAAGACTGGCTGACACTAGAGATTAAAGGCAGATACATATTTATTTTTGGGAAACACACTTAAATACGAAGGGCGTTGCAAAAGAACCCAAAAACATAGTGATTTACTTTAGCGTCTTGCATTGCGCTGTGTTTATGGTGTTGCCACTGTTAGCAATCAAAACATTGTTTTTATATAAAATTTTAAAATTATAAAGATTTTGCAATAAATAATATTTTTTTTTTCTTTTTGAACGGATGGTTTTAATAACAACATTATTAAATAAAAACTTTGTTTATAAGTGTTTGTTTTAGTTATATTTTTCTATACATCAAGCTCACCATCAGTCAGCTTGTTCTTCAGTCATGATTGTTTAAATGTTTTTAAAGAACTTCAAATTGGTATTATCGTCTTCTTCTTTTGTTGTAACAAGTATTTTGGCCAATTAACCAAGTGTGAAAATTAAGTATTTATTATTTTCTTAACATTGCTTTTGTTAGAATTGCTAATTTTAACATCAAATATTGACTTTGAAGTTCTGGGTTACGAGTGTTTATACTTAATGCAAGATATTACGACACCATGGCGGTAAATCTATAAATTATTTTTTTTTTTTGTTTTTAATTTATAATTTTTTATTTTTTGAGGCAAATTATTATTTCCGTTATTGCGTAAAAAAAAAATATTGTAATATTTTGTTTAATAATTTTATGGCGGCCAAGAATATTTAAGTGAAACTTAATTTAAATAAAATTGAATATTTAATTTAAACAAATAATGAAGAAATACATTTTATTAGTATTGGACTTTTATGCTGCAAGTGAAAATATAATATTAGAATATTTAAGATTTGAAGGTTGAAATAAATTAAGTTGAATATTGAATCAGTTTAGAACTAAAAAAAATATTAAGATACAAATACTGCAGAAAATCGAATTTATGTTCCATTGGTTTTCTAAAAAACAAACTACTTGAAAATTACTGAGCCTTCTGCAATTATTTAGTGTTTGCTTTTGGCTTCAATAATTTCTGTTTATTCAATTCATCTTTTAAACTTAATAAAGAAAAGCTTTTTATAAAGTCCATACGTTGCTTTGTTTTTTCATATTTTTTTTATTTTAAAGAATCATTCTGGTACATTTCTAGCATTTGCATTTTCTGTTTTTGATAAAGTCACGCATCACCGATCAAGCATTTGCTTTAATTTCAGGCAGTCGTGTGATAATTGTCGACTTCCTCTTTCATCACAGAATCTCGCTGCCGACTGAGAGGTTAGCCGAAGCATTCAAAAATAAATGTTGGCCATTCGCAAGGCCAGCAAGTATGATCTTCCTCGACTTTCACCTTAGTCATATGACATCCGAAATTGACATTTGGTTTTGCAAGGCTTACAATATTCTCATTATCCAAGTGTTTCTTTAGTCGGTGTCATTTCGATCTGCCTACATGAGGTTTTCTCACGTTATTATCTACGATTAGATTTAAGGAAATGCAGCCATTGCGATGCTTTGAACTAAAGGCATCACTTTTGATCCTTATGATGCATTATAACATCAATTTTGATTCCACGTTCCTCTTTCGCGTGTAGTTATCCAACGCCTAAATGTTTAGCGTTATTAGCGTTTTTCTTCGTTTCTTCAGGCTCAACGCATACGAAAGACTGAGCGACTTCGCCTAATTCACCCACTTCAGTGTTAGCTTGGTTGCTGATGTACACTTTTTGAGTTTTAGGGCCTTTTCTTTACTTTCAGTCTACGTTGGGCTTAATTTTTCTTCTACTTCTAGAAACCGTATACAAGCCCGTATAGAGTGAAGTCCTTATAAGCGAATGTTGAGTCAAGCTCCAAGACATCCATGCTGCAAGACACAAGAAATAAAACAGTAAGATTTTTACATTCGAACACAATTGCGACGAACGGCGATTTTTTGTCGCAAATATTTGTCGTCAAAAATAAAACACATTTGTGTATATGAAAATGCACACAATCAGGACGTCAGACGAAATTCGTCATACGCGGCGAACTACGAACAAGGCAGTAAAATGTGACCATGTTTGGTTTTATTTTCGAAGTATTTTAATAAATAAAGTTGTTTTACTTGAATAATTGATTTAATTGTATCTAATAACATTAAAAAGTTGCATTTTTTTAAGTTTATGTTTTTTCAATATTATATTTTTATATGGACACCATATCAGCTCACAAAAAAGTAAACAAAAGCAAAAAAGGAAGCAAATTTAGTCGGTTTTATTGTGCTTCCTTCCACGAACTTACACAAAGAAGTATTAATGAAAAACTCGTTATGTCGGACGAAATACGTTGTTTGTCCCAGTTTTGTTCCTTGCAATACGCTGTAGAAAATTTCTGTTTCCCAATGAGAGGCGCATCTAGAAGGAAGCAGTAAAAACTTTAAATATTTATTTCAATAACAAATTTAATCGTATTCACGGTTTTCACGAACTTCGCTGTTGTTATTCTTCCTTTTCTTCTTTTTGAGGAAAATCATTCAAAATTCTGTCAAACCAACTTTGGGGTTACGTTTATCTTTGATTCAGTTTTAAATGAAAACGAACCTTATTTATACATTAACACATTTCATTTTAGCGTTCATCTGATTAGTTTCATAAATCGTTTTCATTATCACCATTTTGTACACCTCAGTTCGTTGGTCAATGATCGTCTATTCTAAAAGAAACAGAATTTCTTCTTGGGTGGAACCCGATTAGTTTTAGACCCTTTAAGTTATAATACTGTGTACTTCACTCTGCTACATGTGTCAAAATTTGAAAAGTCTTCAGATCGCTCACGCATTCAAAATCGCTAGTTTAGAGCCATTTTGCAACACAAAATTTTTGTTTGGTAACAAGAAGTGTAGAGACGCAAGCGTGGTAAGCAAAATAGCATTGGGTTCATTTTGACGGCATATTTTTACCCTTGTTGCAGGCATTTTGTTGCTTGATAATTTAAAAAACACAAACAGCTACAATAACGGATGTTCTGATGCCACGAAAAATGTCAAAGTATAGGGACGCGCTGAAACTTTAAAAGAAATTGAGGTAGGAAAATTGGTAGGAAAACATGGCATAGACTTAGCTACAAAAAAGCTTTTATAACATTAGTGAATGCATTTTATTGTACGTTTTCAAACATTTTACTTTTATTTATTATTTTTCTGTACTTCTTTTACTTCACCATTTAAAATCAACACGTGTTTCTGATCTAATGAAATCACAAATTTATGCGAATATTACATGTTTATTTTATGTTTTTAAAACAGTCTATAAAAACACATTTAAAGAAATCTCTGGGTCGTTTCTTTATTAATATTATTTAAATAAATGATAAAAAATCTGTCGGTAGTTGCCGCTACAGTAGTGCGTGAGCCTTTTTATACCCTTCAACATTAAAAGTGAAGAAAGGGTATATCTAAGTTTGTCATTCCGTTTGTAGTATCTACAATATCATAACGAAGTCGATTGAAAAATGTCCGTCTGTCCGTCCGTGTAAGTGTTGAAATTAACTTTGCCTGGGCACTAGATGACCTAGACATAGTGTCGAAATAGGTGCTATTAAAAAAACAGTAAGATCGGTAAATGTCCCTCGACGCAGCGGGCAATACAAATCATTTGAAACAATAAAGTACCTCCAATAAAGAAAAAAATATATGAAGCGATAGAAAAATAAAAATAAGAAAACAAACCTCAACTGAAAAAATTGGCGCTTGTCCATATTTACCGAGACATGGGCCTCTAAAATTTGTATAAAATAGTTCGGTTGTCTATATGGTCAATATGGTATCATTTAAAAGTTTTGAAGAGATCTTTTAGGAAATACTAAAATTAAAAAAAAATGCTTAACCCAGTAAGAGTCGATGACATTTTTCTTATTTTTTAAATTCTCTGACACCGCAATATTTTTTTTAATAGGCGCTACTGAACTAAATTTACATACATGGTGAAGGGTATATAAAATATAGGCATAGCCGAATATAGCACTCTCACTTGTTAAAGCTCAGAACTTCAACTAAATCTTAAATAAATTGGGTTATAGTTGGCATTTTTCTAAATGGTTTGTAAAATAAAAAAGTTTCAATTATTTAACGTCTTGAATTGTAATAAAATTAATTTGATAATTAAATAGTGTGCACGCTTAATTAAGAATTTGAAAACTGGAGCAAAGTAAACAAGTAAAAGTGCTATTTTTGACTGTGCTAAATCTTGTATAGCCCTCACGAAAATAAAGATTAAGTTTTTAATAACTCTTTGTTTATTTAGTCAATTTTGTGCCTATTGGGAAATATGTAAATAGTCAGATTTGTAATATAAATCGATTGTTTTGAAAATATAATGCTTTTGAAATTGCTGTCTTTAAAAATTTGTTTTAATATTTTTGAAAAAAAAAATGTTAGTTTTGTATTTTAAATTCAGTCGTAACATCGCTACCTTTAAAAAATTTTATTTTTAAATCATTCGATTTCTATCACATACGTAAGTTAATTTTATATTTAAGATTTCGCGTTTTATATTTTAATCTATAATATTCTTTTCACTTTTAAATTTTTTAATATACTTTCGATGAATTAATAAATGTATGATTTACGGACCCCTTTTGTTACCCACTATCAGAGGTTTCTAAATTCATATAAGCGCCTTCTTGGATATCCCTTATTATACCTCAATTTAAAAAAAAAAAACAAAAACACACAAAAACGAGTTAAGTTTTTCCCTCCCATTTTGTCCCAGAATATCAAGATCAAACACAGAAGAAAACGAATCAAATATTTCCCCCTAAAGAGGTTGAATGTCATTGCCACCCCTTCCTTCTCCACAATCTAATAGCCTATTCTCCAACCATCCGTCATAAAATTATCATATTACACAAAAAATAAAAAATGTACAAAATATACCCCATATTTCTCCACACCCAGGAGCTGCCTGTCTCCTCCTGGGATCAGTTAGCCTGCCATGTTAAAAAATATCATAAACTTTAAAAAACTAACTCCATATTGACGCTCAATTTGCTTACCCACTCTGGGGCCTAGAGTTCGCCCCAAATTGCCTTTAAGAAAAATTGAAAGGAAAAACAACAAAAAAAAACACACACACAAAATAACCTTTCCGGAAGGGCTTTTTCTTGTCATTGGTACAGCTTGCAGCCTTCTTGCCGCCGTTATTGTTCATTGTAACAACTCAGAATGACAAACTAATAAATGAACTTTCCACCTCTGACGATGAATGTAAAAGGTAAGTTTTATTATAATGTTTGATTTTTAAACTCTGTAATTATCTTGTAATAACTCACTTAAATAAAAGAGTGGTTTTAGATATATTTATTCAGATTTATTTTCAGTGATTTAAAATTTATTGTTTATTTCCATAGCAGAGTGACTAACTGGGTGACTAATTGCAATATCATAGTTTCAAATGCCCGCACTATGGTGACTAGACTTTTACTATAATTCGAAAGGGGATTGAAATTATTCTATGCAGAAGTCTCAGACTCATCCTATGCAGTGCGCTATATGGATATTAGCACACAGATCTACTTATGGAGGGCTGAAACTGGCAGTGGTATAAACATTGAAGAAGTGAAAGTGCAATAAATCAATCTAATCTATCGTAGGATCAACTTCATATTTGAATTTAATATACTATTTATGTCATCTATAACTTCGATCTTAATTAACTATCCAAGAAGATTACATTTTTGCTGATTTGTTAAATCAATAATTTCTAAGTAGGATAATTTTAGAGAAAGAGGATTGAAGCTACCAGTGCCTTAATGAAGCCCCACAAAAGCAACTGATACACATCTTTAATTCAGTATTATATTTGCATAAGATATCGAAACATCTTCATTTTCAATACAATGACTTTTTACTAACCAGGTTTATGCTCTCTGCATCTGTCCTGTTTTATCCACAGTTAACACACAAATGTGCAAATAAGATTGTGCCTTCCCAAATCTTAGTTCATATAATTCACCGGTTAACTAAACTTTTTTTAAAACGATGACACGTACACACATGCATACATACATACATACATACATACATACATAAAAAAGTAACGTTTTTAGGAAGTATTAGTCTAAAACCTATTAAAACTAACCAGTTTTAAAGGGCAATTTTAACAGTAATTATTAAAAAAGACACTTTGTTAAATTATCCTATTAAATAAACAATTTTTACCAACTTTTATTGTACGTTCAAAGATGACCCTTTTAACAAACAAAAACTAATTTTTAATGGTAACTTTTTATTACCGTTTTTATAGAGTTATTAAACAAGTACTTAAAGTTCACTTTCTTTCTTTTTTTTAAACTTAATACCTGATTTGACACAAATATTTCTTCAAAGCATTTAAATCCTTTAATATACTTTAATTTATAAAAGTAAAAAAAATTATCAGACTTTTTTTAATAAGAAGCCAATGAATATGCGGACTACTATGTTTGTGTGCGTCTGTATGTATGTGTTTATGGATGTTGAACAACAGGTTGTGCGTAAGTATAAATCACGATGACACCAATTTTTGTTCTACCAAATAACAAACAAAAAAACAACTAAAGCAACTAAACAAGACTGAATGACTATGCACGCATTTACAACAAGTTTTTTTATTTTTTTATTTTTTTTGTTAACTTCATTGTAAAGTAAATTTTAAAGACATTTTTGTTATTTTCGGTTAGAAATGCATAAAATGTAAAAACGAAAATTTATTCATGAAAAACAGACACAAAAACAACAACATCATGGCTTATGGACATAAATACAAAACAGGTTCAGTTCAAAACTGTTATAGACAATTTAAAAAAATCAAAACTTCAGCAAAATATAGGCCCTGCTTATGAACTTAAAGAACGTGTAGAAACTTCAAAGAGTAACATTTTTAACTTTTCAAAAATTATACATTTGGAGCTTTACTTACTTTAAGTCGCATGTTGCATAGCAAGTAGTCTCAAGACCTAAATTTAACTAAATAGCTTTTATGGATTTTTTTTTTTTTTTTTTTTTTGTTAAATTAAATGTATAACGTTAAACAAATTTCACTTTTCAGCACATTTTTATTTTTTCCTAAAGTAAGAATAAAAAATTCATAAATTTGCAAGAACCAATTAAAAATAGTTTTCTGTTTGTTTTGTTTCTTTGTGTCTTTTCAAACAGCCATAACTTAACTTATTTTATTGTTATTGTTGTTTTAAATTTTTTAACTAATTTATATAAATAAGGGAATTTATCTTTCAAGTCTTTATTAAGTGTTAAATAATTAATGAGAAAAACAATTAAGGCAAAATCTCTACACATGTATGTGTCTTAAGTCTTTCTATTGCGAAACAAAAAAATCTTAAAAACATGCATGTGGCTTAAGTCTTATATATTTGTCATGTTTTAAAACACAAGCAACCAAACACGCACTACCCAATTTTGATGTTTTTTTTTTTTTTTTGTTATAAATGATAAAACAGTAACAACATTCAATTATTTCAGGAAAAGACAATTAAAAACAAAAATTATTCATATTTAAAATACCTACACAACAGCAACGATAAATATGCAAATGCAAATTTTTGTTCACACTATAATCTTTCTTATGTATGTGTGTAAGTGTACACGCAAATATGAATGTATTTATTTTTATAAATAGTTATGTATGTACGTATTAAGTCATTTATTACAAATATGTAGAATTTATTAAAACTACACATAAACTTTGAAATTTTTTTTGTTTTTTTTATTTTTTTTTATTTTTTTTATTTATTTTTTTTTTTTTTTTTTTTTTGTCAATTACTTGCTGTTATTGTATATTTATTTTCAGCATTTCATTGACTACAGCCTCAAACTTCATCTTGGTCGGTTTTTGTTTTCTTGAAGTCAAGTCAAAGTGTCACTGTCATGGCCCTTTTTACTATAAAAGCCGTTGCTTTTTATTTTATATTGTTTTTTTTTCTCGTATCAATGTGCTTTAGTAAGTTTCTTAAATTCAGGTTTTTTAAGCAATGAATTCATTTGAAAAATAAATGATTTGATTAATATATATTTAAAAATATGTTTGCTCAAAGAGCTGACCATTATTAAAAATGTTTGAAAGGTCAAAAAAATTTAATGAAGAAAAATTAATGTAAAAAAATACTAACTGTATGAAGGCTTCCATTGTAAATTAAGAAATAATTATTCATACTTAAATTTTAAACATAAAATTTTTAGAATTTCTAATAGGCTACGGCAAGATATCGCCAAGAGTTAAAAGAATTTGTAACAAGTTTGAAATTTAATTATTCACATCTTTCATTGAGATTAGCCTCTGCTTGGAAATCTTAAGAGGAGTAAAATAAGGAATTAAGCGCGAAAGTAATTTTAGACAGAAATAAGTACTCCTTCATTTTTTTAAAAAAAATTAATAAATAGTTTTTGATTTATATTATAATTATTTTCCTTTTTTTAAGCTAGGAAAAGCAAATAGTTTACCACAAACAACAAAGCTTATGATTATAACAAAAAATTTTACTTGTTCGATTCGACGAAAATCATGTTTAAACAAAAAAGTTTGTTATAGGTTTGGTGGCCAGAGTTCATATCCCATCATATCTCTACTAATTCAACAACATAAATTTCTCTGATATGTTTACCTCTAAAATGTCCGAGATACGTAAAACTTTGACGTATTCAACTGACAAGTTAGTTAAAATACATTTTTTTCTTTTGAACAATGTCACAATCAATACGTGTCCGTCAACGCAAAGTACGAAAGTTGATAAACTTTTAGCTTTTGACGTACGTTGAACACTTTGACACCTATTAATTCCTTCGTCACCTTTGTTTTCTTTTAATAAAATAATTTTGGTGACTAAAAATAAAATTCAAATTAAATTAAATTCATTTAACAAAAGAATAAAAATAGAGAGCAAATTTTAATTTAATTTCCGTCAGCAAAGTACTTATTAGGCCAACGTCATCCGTCGTTACTTTGACTTCAGCTTAATACGTCAAAGTACGGCCTTAAAAATCTATATAAAATAACAAAATCGGAGGCGCTGTAAACTGTTGTAAAAACAAACATGACTCTTCTTTACCAACTATCTCTTCCAATCTTTTTGTTTCTAAAGAAGTTAACATACAGCTGGTTTATTGTCATTATTGTCAGACGCAAAATGACGAAATAGAAAGAGATGCAGGCTTTACTTTACTTTGAGGTTCCAACGCTCAAAAAAGCTGCTTATATTTGTGACACAACTAGAGCGGCAGACTCTATTACTAATTCCAAATGTATTTATATGGTCGTTTGGTACTCAAATGTAACTTTTTTCAAGTTATTTAACCCTGCTTGTTTGAATCTTTCCATGAGCTAGAAACAGAATTTTAGTCTAATATATTTTATCCAACTTTAAGACATTTGTGGAAAACGCAGAAGATACTTATGTATAAATGGATCTTCTCCGAACTTATTCTTTAGAATACGAAGTTGCGAAAATTAGCTAATATATTATACAAATCTCTTTGTTATTAAAGGAATTTGGTAACACTGTTGACCAAAATGTCTGACATTGGGAGAACGAAATTTTTAACACATTTCTTCGGGCCGAATCTTAAAATGATAAAATTTCTGAATTTTTTCCGAAACACTACTTAAATTCTTACAAAAATTGAAATTAAATTTATCTTTATTTTTAGCTGCTCAATATTAATTTATTGCAAATGTGTCAGAGTTAAATTCAATTTTCGCTGAGGTTTTATTCCAACAATTTCGTCTCATTCATAATGGCCCCAAAAGTGTTTTTCGAATTTTTTCGTAACATTGGATGAAAACAGTTTAGATTTAAAATGACACAACTCTTTTGTGAGTCTGGTCTGATTTAACATAAGTGTCTCTTTAATAAAATTTGATCAAAATTATACCCGACAAGAAAGTCTTTATGTTTCTTTGTATTATAACAGTCTGACAGTTAAATAATATAAAGACACAGAAACAGAAACTAAAAATAGAATCAAATTGAATAGTTTTCTATAAGGAACGTAGAAAAAATGAATAAACAAAAATAAAAACCACAAAAGAACTTTATAACAGACTGTCTTATTCAGTATGATAGGGCATTTCAGAGCCATTATTGTTTCCCCGAAATATTTTAAATAATCATTGGTATGATTTTTTACAAGTTTCATATGTTTTTGTTATTGACTGCTTTAAGCAGACAAGATTTTAAAAACGCAAAATCATAAATACAAGTATGAGTTGCAGCAAGAAGATTGATGACTACAAGTTTTGTTGGCAGCAAAACATAAAAATACATTAACAGAGGCTGCATGTATTTGTTTTCATACTTGACATGAGTTTGTACCAAATATTAAGTAAATGTTTGCTGGAATTGATTGGCGACGGTCGTGGCAGAGTTTTGTACAGAAAATATTTGCCATGAATAACACATTCTACGTTTGTTTTTAATTCAATACGAATAAGAGTGCTATATTCGGCGATGCTAAATCTTATATTCACTTCACCATATACTTATGTATGTATCACCTTATTTAAACACAAATTGGCATAAAAAATTCTTTTTTCCCATAAAGTTTTACTGTTCAAAAAAAACCTTCAAATTTTTGTAAGTTTTGGTATGGATTTTTGCCAGTTAGTATAAGTGTGGTAAATAATAATGGTTGTCTTTCCTACTGAGATCCTCTGCAAGTGGTTGTCTTTACTACTTAGTAAAACAAAACTTTTATTTTAAGGTATTAATGAAAACAACCATCTGCAGGAATACAGAAGAAAGTTGAAAAAATGATATGGAAAAATTAAGAAAGGCGTGGTGTTTTGCTCGCTGCCTCGAAGGGAATGGATCGATCTTTCTGATTTTCAACAGCGAAACTTTCGAAGCTATATGAGATCGATTGGCGTATTTAAGTTTACTCTGGCTTACCTAGTTCCTTGACTAAGTTAGTTTCAACTTAAATACGGACGGACAGACTGACATTGCTCAATAGACTTCGCTATGCATAAGAACGAGATTATTTATACTTTATGAAGTCAAAAATGGATACTGTACAAATTACAAACGGAATGAGAAGCCTAGATATACTATTTTTTCATCTGTCGTGAAGGGTATAAAAAAGAACACGTGAGCTTTAACACATGCCAATAATGCAAGCGTATTTACATCATGTGACATATTAAAGACACATACGTGTATGTATGTATGTAGTTATGTACATTTGTTGCATATTCATTTGCACAGTGGAAATAAAGCTTCAAAACTGATTTAAATATTTAAAATTAGTAAACTAATTTTTGGCAACATCAAAAGACTCATTAAATACATTTAATTTATTTTTTTATTTCAATAATTTAAATTAAAATTCATAAATTGAATAAAATGTATGGCAAGTGACAGGTCGTTGACAGTAAACAAAAATTAATGACGCTTAATTTATTCGCAAAAAAAAAAGCAAAAATACAAATAACCTAGAAGAAAGAGAAGATAATAAACAGGAACTGCTTCTATTTGCAACTGAAGGATCCCCCATAAACGAAAAAAAGTTAAAGAACGTTACAATCTTCTAATACTAGTAAATGTTTCTTTAAAAATTCTTATTTTCTAACAACAAACAATTTCTTGGTATTCTCAAAAAGTTACCTTTTACAGTGGGATATTTGTTAAAAAAAATGGAAGAAAATCTATACTTTCTGAAAAACTATGTACATCGATTGTAATGAAACTTTACACAGCTATAATAGAGTTTATGTTTGGAATGTGGACCTTATAGTGCTTACATAGACGGCACCGCATGCATTAGTTCATACTGCTTAGAGATGATGGACTTTTTTAAATTTGCTGATATCAAAATTGCTTACTTGTGATTGTCACTATTTGACAAGTGAACCGAATTTTACAAGAACGAATTGCTTTAAAAGGTAATGTAGCCACCAGCTATGAATTCCATAAAGGATATATATTATGACCTCTAGCACTTTAAGTATTGAAATCAACTTTACTAGAGCACTAGATAAGTTAGAGAAAATTTAAGTACGCTAATCGATCAGACATAGTGTCCCTCAAAGCAGTGGGCTTAACACCACGATTGCCTCTAATTTTTCCATATCATTTGGAACAATGAAGTAACTACAATAAAAAAAAAAAAAAAAACATAAATATAAATATGAATCAATAGAGAATTCAAAAATAAGAAATAAGTTATGGGCCTCTAAATTTTTATAAAAAAGTTCGATCATCAATATGGTCAGTGTGGGTATCATTTAAAAATACTTTACCCATTAAGAGCCGATGACATTTTTATGTAAAATTATATATCGTACTTAATTTTTTGTTGTTTTCTTATTTTTTAATTCTCTGTCATCGCAACCAAAACCAAATAGTTTTTTTTTTTTTTGATAGGAGTTACTTTACTAAGCTAAAGCTCTTGTTTTTATTCAAAAACGTCAATTTTTTTTAAATTTTATAAAAACTTTTAAGTTTTAAAAAAAATTAGTAAATGGGGTTTTAAATTTGTTTCACAATTTTTATCACAAATTAATTGCGTTAATTTCATTTTTCTTTCTATTTTGCCCTGGTTTTTGTTTTCTTGACACAGTCCATGGCGAAATAATTTACCAGGTGGTGGCAGTGGCAAATTTATTCATTTTCGCCGTTGCAGAAAATGTCTAACTCCATATATAAAAAATCAGCGAAAATTTTTTTTATATAAAGTTTCTGCAACGGCGAAAATGAATGAAATTCGCCACTGCCACCACCTGGTAAATTATTTCGCCATGACACAGTCATTCCAGCAAGAAATAATAAATTCGCTTTGCATACACCAAGGCGAATCAATTGCCAGGTGGCATTGTATGCGGATTCGTTATTTTTTGCTTCTAACCATCACTGTCAAACCAAAGACAAATTTATAAAGATGTTGCACCCCGAACATTTAAAAAAACAGAAATTATGAGCTGTTTAATGATAGCGATACTACGTTTATAAATATAAACAGAATCACACACACACACATACATGCGCATACAAATGAGTGTGTGATATTCACAAGATATGGCTCAAGAAACCAGAAGTTATTTTGAATCAAGAAAACGAGATTGTGCATTGCGCAGGTCCGTTAGTTTGTTGTGCAACGTTATCTTTTTTGAGTGACGTAGACATAAAATATTTTTTGTAAAAACAAAGTCCATTTGTGTATAGAAAGTGCAACAAATTAAATTAAAAAACATGAAAATTTTTTAAAAATAAAAATTAAATGTTCAGTTCTAAATGTAATAATAAAACCAATTCAGGAGCATGTAAAATAAGCTTTTTCAGAAAAGTAATTGATACCCTAGCAAAAAGCCCCGACCTGAACCCAAAAGAAATTTTGTGGGCCTACCTGAAGAAAAAAAGCAGGAAAAGGTCCCCGAAAAACAAAGCTCGACTAATAAAAGAAGAGTGGGAAAAAATACACGATCAATACGACATACCAAAGCTGATACATCCAATGCGTAGACGATAAGGAGCTGTAATTGATACTAAAGGAATGCACACAAAATATAAGTATGGAATAGTGGTTGCCACAGGATATTTCGGAAAAGAGGACCTTTTGTTTTTTTTTTGTGTTGTTATTACTGACCGACTAAGACACGCAAATCTGTTTGGCGGCGAGCGCCTAATATCTCTATATTTGTCCAGCGGAGATACACCAATTGGTCAGCATCTAGAGCTAGGCCGTATAAACATAAAGGTAAATACCTTTATGTTTATACGGCCAAGGTCTGCAAATTGTGTTTGGGCTATCAGAAAATAAACGCAGTGATTGCGAGCAAGGTTTTCCAAAAACCAAAATAATACAAAAAATCTAAAGCTTAAAATTAAAAGTAAATAATGCTAATTTAGCATTTTTTTCATGGCCAATAATTGCATTCAATTGCTGTGTAATTTAACACCTTTGTTGTCAAAAATGCAATGATCGATATGGAAATAACATACCTATTGTATTATTATATAAAAAGAACGTTCTAAATTAGTATTGTTTTTAAATATGTAACAAATATATGCTACAAGCAAAAAAAATGTCTTTAGAAACCATTTTTTCATTACAATATAATTTTAAAAACATTTATTTTACAGCGCACAAAGTGAAGTATTTTTTTAATTACAATTTTTTTTTTTGTTATTGGAATAAATTTTGTTTATCCTGTTAAAATGTGTTAAACAGCATCTACAATCACGTAAATGAAAATACAAACTGTATAAAATATTACCGATGCATAAGTATATGAACCTCAAAATAAATTTGATAGCTAAATTAATAAATAAAATCTCTCAAATAAAATAAATTACTGGTACTTTAAAATTCTCAATTTTCCAGTACTTGTAGTTTTGCACTCATAAATTTCTCATGAGCAATGCTTTCTCAGCAATATACAGTCAGGGACTAAAGTTTAAATACACCCCAAAAATTGTATGTTTAGAGAAAAGTAAACGTTTCATTCATAAATAACAAAAAATATAGACTTCATTAAAAACATAACTGTAATCCTTAAAAATACGATAAAATGCACTGGACAAAAATTTAAATACATCTTGGAATGTTAGCACATTTTGTAAATAAATTAAAAAAGGAAAACAATTCAATACTTTGTTAGACTGCCATGGCTATCAATAATAACCTGCATAGGGCGTGGTATAGAAAGTACCAAGCTTTCTGTTTCAAAAGGTGATATTTCTGGCCATATTTTTTTAAAAGCTTCTTTAAGCGAATCTTTTCTCTTTACTGAAGTGTATGGAAATTTGCGCTTCATTAAATCCCAAACATTTTCAATTGGGCTTAAATCGGGTGACGGGGGTGGGCTATGGAGCTGTCTGGGAGCATAATATAGCAACCACTCTTTCACAGAGTGTGCAGTGTGCTTTGGATCGTTCTCCTAAGATGTTAAAGGATGCTTTCAAATTTCTTTCCAATATACTCTTGTATGTATTTTGGTTCATTACGCCATCAATAAACCCCAAATTTCCAACCCCCGATGATCCAATAGCTCCCCAAACCATTACATTGCCACCTCCATGTTTTTCTGTAGAAAACAAATTTTAAGCTTTTGCACGTCCATCGCTTTTAAACAAATTAAATTTGCACTCGTCTGTAAATAGAACTGTTCAGCGTCTTTGTTTTTATACTTATGTGCAAACTCCAGTCTAAGCTTTTTTTACTTATAAGTGGCTTTTTTCGGGGAACTCGGCTTTTGTATCCATTTTTTCGCCATGCTTTTTGAACAGTTCTTGGGTTAACATGTTTATTATAGTTATTAGCGATATCATCTGCAAGTTTTCGGGCGCTTATTCTTTCTTTACTTCTGTTACGATGTGGTTAACATCACGATTGGTAAGTTTTTTCGGACGACCGCTTCTGAGCATATTTGCAACTGAACCATTTTCTTTATATTTTCTAATTATATGTTAAACACTTGAAAATGGAGAATTTAGTTATTTTCCTATTTCTCTATAGGATTTTCCTTCGTTAAAATGTGCTATAATTAAATACTTGATGTTGGACTCAATTTCTTTACCTTTACCAATAATTTTCAAAAAAAAAAAAAAAAACACTAATAATATGGCAGGAATGATAATGAAAACAAGTGCTGGCTTGTAATAAAAGAATTTTATCGTAATATAAAATATAACTGTATTTTGTTTTTAAGAAATGAAAGAGAGTTCTTTGCTTTGCAAGATGTATTTAAACTTTTTTCTGCTGCAGTTTGTAGTTAGTGAGATTTACCGTTATGTTTTTAATAAAGTTTATATTTTTTGTAATTGTTTTTTGTTATTTATAAAACTAAATAAAACTGCATGCTTTAAGTATTTCTGAAACGTTTACTTTTCTCTAAACATACAATTATTGGGGTGTATTTAAACTTTAGTCCCTGACTGTAAGTGTAAGCAAATTTAGAATTTTCAACCTGTGTTTCTAACAAGTATTATTCTCATTAAACTAGACTGAATAATTAGAGTTGTTACTAAACTCGGCGCATTGCTCAGAAATATGTTTTTTATGTTTCGAATTGGTCTGTTTTTGATAAATAGTTTTATGAAGACTTTTATATCAGTCTTAAATACTTCGAAAAACAAGTCAGTTCTTCCAATGGATATACATATGTATGTACATTTCTAATGGATATGTTAGAATTTAAATTCTACCCATACTGCATTTATGGCAAGATATATGTAGCGCAATGTATATTGGAACACTTGTAGAGTTCATTCTCTTTGTATATATCCGCTATGTGTATCATAGGGCTAGAAGCGCTAAATTGTATAGTGTCATTTTCTTCCAAAATGTGTTGAAACTCCAGTGGCAAAAATATATCCTCGTCTGTTGCACAATTTGTTAAGGTGCTAATTAATGTATTTTTTAAGATGATAGTTTACCCACTGCGATATTAAATTAATGGTGAGCATGTTTAATAATACAAATTCTAATAGATCCTGCTTGAATCGGCTGGTTAAAATTTAAATTAAGTTAGATTTTACCTGTAGCATTGACTTTAATTTTGTTTTATTATTTTGTAGGTTATTGACGTGAAAGAAACTTAATAATTAAGCAAATGTTTCCATCTAAATTAAGTTTTTTTTATCAATCAATTTGGTTGAACGCAGAATGAGTTCACGTTATTAAACGAAGAAGAAAACCCCAGCAATCACAATATACAGTAATTAAAGTATGTTCGATGTTTAATAAACGTTTGTCGTTCGAGAAAAGTTCCAAAAATTCCCTCTGTATTATACAAAGTAATAGAAAACTATAAAAAGCTTGAAATACCCACTAAACCAAACTCAAAAAGAATTTAATCTTTTCCTCCGTGGATATTTGACACTGGCCTCATTGATACCTCACTACACAATGGATCGTAGAAAAACACAGACCCTACACAATTCAGAAAACTATTTGCAAATCTGAAGGAGAAGTAACCTGACCACGCTTTTTTGTTTACCGACGGGTCAAAGAGGGAGACCTCTGTCTCATACAGTGTCACCTCTGAGAACACGGTTTTAAAAGTCTCTAATCTTAAGACCCATAGCTCAATTTTTTCAGCAGAAATCATTGCGATTTATGAAGCTTTAATCTAAAGTCAGCAGGTATATGCCTTTCTAACATTCAAAGTGTAAGCACGTGTTTCTTTGTCAGCTAAGAAATTTAAATCAGAAAGTTTTGCTGTTTTAAAAAAAAAAATACATTAAATAATTTCGATCAGGATTTTACCTTCCATAGAAACATTAATGTATAAAAGCGCAAGATCTTTGTAAATTTATTGTCTTTGGTCAAACTTAATATATAAAAAATCTATATATTTTTTATATGGAGTTTGACAGCAATATTATCGCGAAAATGAATGAATCTACCTACGCTGCCATCTAGTAGCTGAACTTAAAAAGCAATTCCCCTTTACAAAAATAGGTTCGGTTATTAAACAGTTACAATACAATAATATTATTAATTCGTTTTTTTTCATTAACTTCTTTAATAGATTTAATTTAAGATTTACAGAAAACCTTCAACACGTGATGACATTGCTTCTGAGCTTGAAAAATCGAGTGTAGACGAAGTAACAGGATTTTAGGATGATTCATTTGTTGATAATGACTTTGAACCAGATTCTGAAAGCTCTGATTCAGAATTTGATGACGGGGATTTAGATGATAGTAATAAAGACATAGACATGGTGAGCTTAGATGAAGATTCTGACGAAAATGCCCCTGTTGCAAACTTGATTAATAGTGGAATATCGGGGCCTGTTGTTGGAGATCGATTGAGTCTCCGATGTATACAGGCGTGGATCCTGATATTGGTGCAGCTTTAACTGGAAAAACTCCTGCAGATTTTTTCAACTATTTTATATACGAAGACATGATAAGTCTGTTTGTTGCTAAAACTAACAGGTTTGCTGCGCAAAATATTGCAGCTGAAAACTCCTCCAATACGTCGCACAGTGGTTCAGAAACGTTTTTCATTGGCCAAAACTCTGTAACTTTTTAACTAATAAAGATTTTTTAGTAGTTCTTTTTTTAGTCAATAGACAACATCTTATGCTTTTACCGAGTTTGGGCCTTATTAAAATCGGTTCAGCGGTTGCTGAGAAATTCAATAAAGTTGAACTTTCGATTTGCTTTTCCTAATTCTTGTTTGAAATTCCGTTTCAAATGTGCCAACTCATTTTTGACCCACTTTTCCTTAAACAATTTGGCTCAAATTTGGTCCACGGGTCAATCTTGGATGACAATACAATATTTTGCTATCCTTAGGGTGGCCCCTATTTTCACTGAGGTATTTTCCGTATTTTCATTAGGATTGTCCAAATTTCAACTTTATGCCTAACAATACTTAAATATTTCCTAGTTTTGGTCAATTTTAAAACAAAACAGTGTAATTTAATTTTTCTTTAATTATATACATATTTATTTATAGTTATAAATAGATTCTAGGTAAATAAAATAACATTTAATATTAACGTCTGTATACTTTATTTTATTCAAATACTAAATTCAAATTATAATTATTATTCATTTGGCTGGAATATTTCCTGTAAATATTCTATATTTTGCTCTGTATTACCTGTGTCCTGTAGCAGTGCCTTAGCCTCGGCATTTAGTTCCGAATGATTCAATTTCCAGTGACTTCGAATGCCAGAGATGAAGGGATCTGAACTTGCCAATAATATATGAAATAAATCTTCATTTGTAGAAATTCGTGATATTTTTCTGGTATTATGCTCTCTGTAAAACCTGTAATCCTTGTTTCTTTTTTCCTGGGCTTCATCTGACAAATTTCCAATTGGTAATAAATGGTGCTTAATGACCTCTTCTCCATGATAAAGAACTTTATGCACTGTTGCTGACATATTTCTATATTTGTATTTGGATGTATATATAGCAGCGGTTTCCTTGGCGTAATCACCAAATTTTTTAGCATTAATTAGTTCATTGCACGCAAGTACTTCAGTAATTGTTTTAGATCTTGAAATAACATCTATAACAATACCTGTTATATCAGATGTAGTTTCGGGATCCAAAAAAATCTTCTTGCGGTGTTGCCATCGTTTGTGTTACCTGATCCTTGTTTTGGTTGATCTATAATCAACCCGTGCTTGAGAAATGCATCTTGAACTTGTTTCTTTTTCAATTTTTTTATCTCTTTGTTGGTGTCATTATTTCTTACTGATCCTGAAGCTCCGAAGTCCAAATCATAGCTTATTTTCAGTGTGTGTTCCATAAATCTTATCCTCGTATGTAGCGGTGATAATCCAAATTCAAATGCATCAATACTATCCTCCGACTTTGTCGGTTCTTGGTTTAACTGACTTGATGTTGCTTTACATATAATACAGCTGGATGAAGCTTTTGTATCAGTCAAAACCTGGGCAGTTTTTCCGTCTATCATAGATAGTATTAATTGGTAATTCAATTTAATAGTCTGTTCCTCTATCTCTAACTCTAATGGCCTTAGTGTTGAAATTTGAGCTCTAATGTCACTTACTTCGTTCTTAATGGTATCATGAGTTTCCTTTTTAAATTAAAATTTTATTGGTCTGCCGTATTTTGTAGACGATGGAGTTTGGTTTTTCCAAATATAACTTGTTTTCACTGTGCTGGACGAAGGTTCTGAGTCCTCTAAGTTGTTTATCAATCGCAATGGTAGAAATGACACCATGAACATATCTGTGTCAGAAATATCCTCACATAAAAATTGTTTATATTGTCTTTGTCCAGAAGACCCATCGCATCCCCATTTACAAAAAAGAGTTAAATTGCAGTTTCCATATTTTTTCGACTCACTTACTTTAAGTGATTTTAGCAACCTTTCGGCTGTATGATCAAGTACAGCTTGCAGTTGTACCTGTGCCGAAATTTGTGTGATTTTGATAGATTCCTTTGGAGGATAACACTCCTTTTTAGCTGCAATTATGTGATGATATGACGGGTATAAATTTGAGCCTTTTTCGATCGCACGTAATTTGAGTTCAGTATACTGCTGTTTTGTTAACTTTAAATCCAGAAATAATGCAAGCGCTTCCTCATTTGTGAACTGTTTTTCCTGGTTTGGTGTCGGAATGCTTTTAAGGATCCGTTTTGTTCTTACCGGACTAGCAGAAATGACTTTTTCAATGATATCCACTTTCGTTAATTGTTTTTGTGATCGCAGCTTGTAAAGAAAACTATCTTTAATGTTTTCACATCCGATTTCTTCATTTATATTCTTAAGTTTTCGTCTCTTAGATCTATGGCTACAGTTATCTAGCTATTTTTCTGGTCTTCCACCACTCTTCTTATTTGTGGTTTCTGAAATCACCTGGATACTAAGTTCACCTTGTAACCAATTTTCAAAGCGCTTGTAAAATTTACTTTTACTATAGTGAACTTCCTTGTAGCGTTTTTGCAATATTTTTACGAAATCAGATACTTTGTTTTTTATTTCCAATTGCGTTTCACTGCTGATAGCTTTTATGTTCAATTTTCTTTCAATATGGTTTAGAACATCTTCTTTGTTTTTGTTTTTAAAATATTCTACGGTCAATTCATTATAGCTGAAAGTTTTCATATTTTAATTAAGCTGAAAATAATGTATTTGTTGAAGTGCTATAAAAATAACTTCCAAAAATTTATCAACCTTTTCAAATCGAATTCTTGTCTGACAGTAAAATTTATTTCCAAATTTTTGTCCTTATATACTCAATAAAGAAATGTCAAACTTAAAGTAGATTACGTACACACAAAAAAATATTAGAGCTATTATTACCTAGGCTAGCTCAGGTATTTTTCTTTTGTATGGAATTTTTTTAGACAAAAACCAAGTTCAACTACCTAAGCTGATTAGGAAAACGTACAATAAATTTGCCTTTTTAAATCGAATACTTGTACTGAAATAAAATTTATTTCCAAATTATTGTGATTTATACTACATATAAAAGTGTTAAACCTAAAGTAGATTACCTAAACACAAAAAACTAAGTTTAACTACCTAAGTTGATTCGGTTTATACAAGTTTTCTATGGGAAAATTTGTCATATACAACTTATACTGGATTTTAAGGAAATTTTACCAAAAATTGTTTTGTGTACTAAAACTCTCAATTTTCGAATAAAATTAACTTTTTAGTTAGATTCCTCTCTTTCCCCTTACGTTTTGCTATCTGCAATTTGTACTTTTGGCAGTGAATGACTTCTAAAGTAAATTTACTAGCAGTTTTGATAGAAATTTGTTTGTAAAAATGCTGAGTATTTTCACTAAAATAGAAAAAGTGTTCTACGGGCGGATCCGGGCGGGTGCAAAAGTATATATAGGCTTAAAGAGAACACTTTTGCCTTTCTTTGGGTGGTTTTGGTTTTTTGTCCTTTAGAAGTTATATACTATTAAACTTCAAACTTTGCGAATATATGGAGGTTTCCAATTTTAAACATAACACCCTATTTACAAATTATACAGGGTGCGCATATACCATTTCTTAAAAACAACAGTTCACCCAACATAACAAAAAAAACCGCAGCTCAATATCGATAACAGTTTTTAAGAAATCGCAATTAATATGAGATCAAATATTACAATTTTTATTTTATTTTTAAATTAACATAAATTCTTTGCCCTTAGCAGCATGCCACTCCCACTACTGCGAATATTTTGACCCAATTTTTCGGCTACCTCAGTTTTGATATGTTTTCTTTCTGGTGACATAAAAATTTTAAGAATCTGTGTCAACAAAAAATATAGGTTTTGGCCAATGAAAATTAATTCTGAACCACCGTGCGTCGCATACAAAAAAGCTAGACAAATGGGTTGATACAGATCCTTCAGAAATGCGTAAATTTCTTGCAATTATTATTTGGATGGGCCTACTTCAAGTACCAAAACAAAGAGATTATTGGTCCAGCAACATACTATATAAAAATCAAATTCCTAAACTTATGAGCAGAAACAGGTTTGAACATTTATTAAGAATGTTTCATACTTTCGATAACGAAAACAAAACAAAATGGAATGATCGTCTTAGCAAAATATATGACTTTCTGAATATGCTCCAGTACAAGTTCAAAGAGGCGTATGTTCCAGAAAATGTCGTGTGTATTGACGAAAGTAACGTTTCATTCCGTGGAAGAATACATTTCCGTCAATACATACCTAATAAGCGGCATAGATACGGCATAAAAGTTTTTAAACCTTGTGTAGCAGGAGGTTACACTTGGTCATTTAAAGTTTATACAGGAAAGGTGAAACAGGATGGTAAATCAGTTTCAGAGACAGTTGTAACTAAGTTAATGAATGGGCTCTTAAATTCAGGAAGAACTCTCTTCACTGACAATTGGTATACAAGTGTTTCGTTAGCAGAATAGATGATTCAAAATAAGACCCATCTCGCTGGAACTCTAAGAGCCAATCGAAAACATACTCCTCCAGAAGTAACAAGAGCAAAATTGCAAAAGGGCCAAATAGTAGCCAAAAAAAAAAAGAAAATAAAATAGTTGTGCTTAAATGAAATATAAACACGATGTAATAATGCTTACTACAAAACATGACGATTCACTTACAACTTTTATAAACAGAGGAAAAGAATGCATCAAACCTGCTGCAGCGTTAGACTACAACGAAAGTAAAACATTTATCGACTTATCAGATCAGATGACAGCATATACTGCCTACTGTCGTCGCACAGTAAAATGGTATAAACGTTTACTGTTCCATCTAATAATAGCTACTACAATTGTTAACGCCTTACATCTATATAATACACTAAATGGAAAAAGGATGAACATAACGCGATTCAAGAAATTAATTGTTTCAGGCATTTTAAATTTAGATGCGGATATGATGCGACCATCGCCATCGAGATCCTCAAAGACACACATTAAAAGCATTAGAGGGTCAAAAGAGAGCGACCAGAAATAGATGTTTAACATGCTATAAAACAATGTCAAAAAAACACAACGCGGCGTATGCGCGAAAAAATGCCAAAAGGGTAAACACTATTTGTGAGCAGTGTGAAGAAGCAATGTGTTTAGAATGTTTTCAAAACCACAGATAAATCATTATCCATATTTTTTTTAAATCCTAAAATGAATTTTTTTTTTAATTCTTTAACCCAAGGCGAATAAATTACCAGGTGGCAGTGCAGGCGAATTCAGTATTTTTTGCTGGTATACACGACTGTCAAACTCCATATATAAAAAATGTACACAAATTTTTTATATATGGAGTTTGACAGTGGTGTACGCCAGCAAAAAATACTGAATTCGCCTATGCTGCCACCTGGTAAATTATTTCGCCATGCTTTAACCCTAAAATGATTTTTTTTAGTTTTTTGTTTTTTAATTTTTTTAATCATAAAATGATTTTTTTTTTTTATTTTTTTACATGTTTTTAATCCTAAAATGAATTTTTTTAATTCTAAAATGAATTTTTTAAATCATAAAATGAATAGTTGTAATTCTCTACAAACAGAATAAAATATATTAACAAGAAAATTTATTATTTGAAATCTTTATTATATTAATTTTTTAAATGTGCTTGATTCCTTTAAATATAAATGTTTGATGATATTCTCATGAAATATTTATTATTTTAAATTAAAAAATGAAATGTAATACTGCGGGGAAAGCATATCCGTATGGCCATTTCACTACTGGTCATATAGCTCATCAGTGGATTTTACCCAAATTTTGTAAAGAAAACCTCAGAGTCTTTTACCAAAAGCCAAATTAATTAAATGAGAACTCCATTGAATCAATAAGACAAAAAGGCCATAAAAAACTCAAAAATTTTATTACAAAAACAATTTTTATTTTTTTCAAGGCGAATTAATTTTACGAGGTGGCATCGTTGCGGCAGCTGAGAATTTTTTGTTTAATTTTGTAATGTGTAGAATAGCTGTCAAAAGTGAATCACTTAATATCACAAAATTTCTTTTTTTATTATTCTTTAAAAAAGAATGGTAAGAAGAGTTTTAAATCAATTTAAAAAACGAATCTTAGTAAAAACGTTATTGAAAAGGGTAAGAAAAAAGTGTAGTAATAATGTGTGTTCTAAAGCTTATCATACACTTAAGTGCCTGTTTTTCTTTTTATTGTTGTATTGTTGTAGCCGCGCTGCCACCTTATGTGAATTCGCCTTGATTTTTTCTTTAATTTTTCTACATAAGGGCTGCCATCGGAAACCATTCATATGTATTTGAAAGATTTAATGAAAAAATAAAAATTGTAAACAATTTTTCAAATACGAAACGTGCACATACAAATACTTTAACAAGAAAATTTATTATTTGGAATCTTTATTTTATTAATTTACTTTAATTGTGCTTGATTTCTTCAAATATAAATGTTTGATGATATTCTCATGAAATATTTATAATTTTAAATTAAAAAATGAAATGTATTACATCGGGGAAAGCATATCCACCGATGAGCTATATGAGCAGTAGTGAAATGGCCATATGGATATGCTTTCCCCGCAGTAATACATTTAATTTTTAGTTTGAAATAATAAATATTTCATGAGAATATCATGAAACATTTATATTTGAAGGAATCAAGCACAATTAAAGTAAATTAATAGAACAAAATATAATTTACTTTTTAAATGCTAAAATGAAATTTTCTTACCTCAATTTGACACACAATTTTTAGGCATTTGTAGACCAAAACTACAAAGTCCAAGTCAATTAGGTTCACATTCTGGGTCGTGTTTATAATGCCGGGAAATGACACACAACTTGTGACTACGGGTGGTCACGATGTCATATAAATCCACCAATGACCACGGTTGGTCACATTGTCCTTAAGCATCAAAATACAAATTTGTCACCGGTGGCGCACGTGGGGCTCTAAGTGTAAATTTCAAAGTCAAAGATTTTGAATCGTAATATTGTTGTTGTTTGGTAAAAAATTTTATTCGATTCTTTTTAATTTTAATAAGTAGTTTGAGAATAACTGGATTGAAACAAACATCATTGTGAATACAACGTCAATTCATTCATTGTGAATATACGGTGAAATATATTTGACATTGTCAACTATTGTGAATAGAGCTTTAAAGACAAGAATGACAATTGAAAACGAAGACATAAAGAAATGGCTGCTGCACTTTTTTCCAATACGCGTTTTTGTTAAAGAAAAATTATTCAAATAAAGTGAATCAATTGTTAGTAAATTAATTAAAGCTTGTTAAATGAAGTGTTAGCAGGGTGTAAAACAATATGTTACAAATTTTAAAATAAAAGTTTTGTTCATAAAAAATCTAAAAGCAAATTGATACAGCAAACGCCATTAAAAAGAAAAACAGCTTAAAAATGAAAATTTAGTCAAGAAAAAAAGTGAAAAAAATGAGTAACTAAAATAACAAAAAGTTGAAACTTATAAATTTAATATAGTTAAGGAAACCAAAGTTTTATTAATTGTAAATAAACATATTTTCTATAAATATACATAAAGTTGAGAAGGTAAAAAAACGAAAAGTGATAAGTTTAAAAAAAAGCACATAAATGATTTAACAAAATTAAAAAAATATAAAATAAATGGAAAAATAACTGTCCGTTTGTCAAACTAAATTCCTTTTGTAATTTATTATTCTTTGTGTAGTTTTTACGAAAAAAAACATGTTTGGAATTATTTAATCTTTACACTTTAATTTTTTGGTGCCATGAGTCTTACTGTAACTCCTTTTTTCACCCTCTAATAGTTCTTTTTATCGAACAGCTGTCATTGTATGTTCATTTGATTGTTGTTTGGCTAGTATGCATGTGAGTAATTTCTAGTGGGGAGAGTGTTGTCAACCCATTTTAAATTGATTTTTCCCTATTGCAGTACGCGAAAATATGAAGGAGAAGTTCTAAATTTACATAAGACTTAATTAGTAGTTGAATTTTAAAACTAAATACTGCCTCAATAAAGCATTAAAATAACAATCATAGAATTAAAAATCTAAATAAGTAAAACAACAACAACAAATCTTGCAGCCAAATTTTAAAATTTTTTTTACCACCCACACGTCATTTGTTGTATGCTTTTTTTACCAATCGGCTTATTCTGACGTTTGTCAGTGTAAATTATTGTGTGTGAGCGCGTGTGTGTGCATGCTTTTGATGTGTTATTAGTGCGTGCATGTTTAATAGAATAGGTGGCGGATGACATGTTTGAGATTCACCTATTTATATTTTACCATTTATTTTATTCCCTTTTATAGGTTTACATACATCCGCCCGAAAATTGCCTGTTGTGTTATATTCTGTCTGGTGATGATGGTAATATTTTAACATGTTATAATAAATAAAAAAGACGGAAATTGTTTAAGCCGTAAAGGCATAACGAAAGGCAACGAAATAGATTCCTCAAAGTGCAAATATTGAAAGATAAGATAGCAAGCATTTGTCCGCAATACGAAATTTTTATTTTGTTTGTTAATTTAATATTAAAATAAATTAATTCATTTGTTTAAAAAATCAAAGAGTAAATGAGACGTTTTGTGTGAAGTGTATTTTTCACAGTAGTAAATTATCACACAAATTTTGAAAAAATTTTTTAAGAATTGCACTTTTACTCTTAAAACAAAAACAAACAAGATTTTACTTTGAACAATAGGAAAGTTGGCAATATATGAACGCCTTTCTTTAATACTTTTAGGGGACCGAAAGCTCTTTCATATCACCCTAATATGTAAATAAATGTGATATAATGTTTTTAATATAAAATTTAAGGCCTTAAGCTTACAAATGAAAAACAAGTCGTCTACGGGGTGTAAAAATGCTAATAACTTTAATTTTTCTCGCTCATCAAGAAACCCACAGATTATTTTCCCTATAAGACATTTAAATATATTCAATAAAATCATTCCAAATTCGAATTTTAAAAATCTTGGAATAATTTACCAAGGGACTTAAGAAGTTTTCCTTTTTTAATCAATCAGTTTAAATCGCAGATTTTTGATCATGCAAAAATTAATATATTAGAGGTTATATAAAGTAAGTTGCTAATTACATTAACCATTACGATTTGTGTTCAACGTATTAAAAACTCAATCTTATGTTTTTGATTATAAATAATCTTTATTTTTAAATTTGAATTGATCTCATGCTTTTAATTTAATTAAAAGTAAAAAGAATAATTTGGGACTGACCCTAAGTTTCGAAGTTATAGACCTCCAAATTTTGTTTGTCTAATATGGAATATATCGAATACTTCATGGCGGAATCAGGCATTAGGGGTATCATTGGAAAGTAATTTCAATACCTGTTAAATTGAAAAGGAAGAGATTATAAAACAATAAAAAACTTCAGGTAAGAAGCAAAAAAAAAAACTTTTTTATAACAACGAAACATGACACAGGTAACTACTTATATTAAATTAATTAAGTTATCGGCAATACTTTGCCAAAAAAGACTTAGCAGAAATTCTTTAGTAAGCGAAGCCGGTGTTAGTCACACCATAGAAAATCATTGCGACCGACCTAAGGCCGACTACGAAATTCTTTAGCAAGAGAAGGCGGTGTTGGTTATACCACAGAGGAAAATATTCTTGGTCACGGCCGTATGCCAGCTATGCAGGGATCTGGTGTTGGTTATACTACAAATGAGAAAGTCCTTGCGCCCGGCCATAGGCCGGCAATGCAGAAAACCTTTTGTAAGCGAAGCCGGTGTTTGTCATACCACAGTTTCGTCTGACCGATGGCCGGCTATGCAGGGAATCTGTAGCAATCAAAACCGGTGTTTTTATACTACAGAGAAGAAAATATTTGCGTCAGGCCCCGGAAAAATTAAAAAAAAATTTTCTAAAAACTAAATTTTACATCTCCTGAAAAACTTTTTTTTTGTGTTGTGTTGCCGATAAATTTGATTTATTTGATCAAGATATATGTTTACATAAAATACGCTTCTTTTGGATGCTTAGTGAGTTTATAAATTTTATACTCTTTTCTTTTTCAAATAAATAGGTATTGAAATTAATTTTCCAATGATTATCTTAGGGCAAGGGTCAGCTTAAAATTATTAACTTGAAATTTTTTACTAAAAATTGTTTTTTACGCCTCGCAGATTATTATTAATTTTTTCATTTTTGAGCTCCGTGCGTAAACTAGATTTATTTCAAATAAAATAACAATACCGAATCACTTTGGTATTTGGCATTTGCTACAAAATTTGAATTTGGCAACCTCAATCAGTCATATCTATAGATCAATGGGTTGGCCTATTGAAACAATAAAATAAATGGTCAGTATTACGATGGCCTTTAGAACTGTCTGCGTACAATCGATAATACTGCTCTAACAGCTCTCAGTTCTGTTAAAGATTATCGCATATTTCTAATATACAGCCGGTCATTGTTCAATCAATATGGACATCTATACACTACGTAAGGTGGAATAACGTCCAGGGTATCACTGAGATAGCAACAAAATTCATGTCAGATATGATGGTGGATAGTATCTGCTCAGGTCGATAGCGGGAAAGGTACCTTTAGTTTTTTTTTTGTATGTACAAAGGAGCGATCGAAAGCTTTTAAAATCTTACTTCGGGCTTTAATTTTTGACTGATGTAAGTAATTGCATAGGAGGCTGTAGCAGACTTTTCTGGCTATTTTTCGGTTATTAACCAAAGATATACGTCCACTCTCGTATAAGGTGTTTTACTTTTTGCTTTCGTTTTGTTAAAATTGTCAGAAATAATCTTCCTACAGAAAATCTATGAAAGTGTTAAGATACTAAAATATTTTGACACTTTTATTTTTGATTTGTACACCAGATGAAAAGATGGTTTAAAAGACGACAGTCAACCGTTAAACATATTGAATTTTGGTTTGTAAGTACTGTTGTTTCTGCCAACAGTTGCTCAGTTCATTGGGGTGCTAAAATCTCATTGTCGTGGAAGTGAAAGTAAGATAAATTTCATGAGAACTAACTTGACCGTTTAGGACTCATTAAGTAAAAAACTTAAAAACTTTTAGATTTATATTATTATTAGTAGAACTACGGTATTAAAAATTATTTGGATCATAAAAAATACATACTTTTCTTTCTTCGGCTTTGTAAGTCGGTTCGTTTTTAAAATCTAGTTCATTGATCTGTCAATTTATAAACTGAGTTTTTAATAGAATTTTGAACGCTTGAAGAAGAATTAAAACGCTCTAACAAATTCATGTTTATGGTGGCTTTGTTTTCTTATAGATGCCCAACATGCATTTAAATTTTCATAAATAGATATTAATGTTATGCCCCCAACACGGGCAACTTCATTATTGCAGCGGTTTTAATTTCTTTTAGGTAATTTAACTGGGTCTGTATTTTTTTTAAATGTTTTTTTTAATTCATTGAAAAAATAAGACACGTACTTGTATAGTCAGCTAACCACCCCTTCCGATAAAATGCAGTTCCAAATTTTCTGTCTAGTTTAATTTGTGTAAAGTCAGTTCTTCCGTATGCTTTCCCGTATCACAAGTTAAATAAACTTAACGACATTCATGTTCGTGTGTAATGGGGGTAAAAACAACAATAACAACAATATATATAGGCATATATAAATATTTTTTCTTTTGTGTTTTTTTTTTTTTTTTTTTTTTGCTATTTTTACATTTTTTTAATTGTGTATTTTCCACATTATATTTTCTTATGTTTTCGTTTTGTTTTTTTTTTTTTTTTCTAAAGTTTCTTAACACACACTTACCCTGAACTACAGAATGCTAAGAAGACATAAATGTAGCGTCAGCAACAAGAAATCAACATTCATAAGTGTTTCCAAAATAGACAACAACTTTTATACGTTGTTGCACTTGCCTTCTTTGTTTTATTAAACTTCTTACCCATTATGTCTGTCCCATGCAATATTGTATGACTTGCTATATTTTGTTTGTATGCTTGTCCACAAATATGTTGTCGTCGTTTTGGTGCACCAACTCATCTTTTACGTTGGGTAGTAGTTTTTGTAATTTTATATGTTATTTGGCTTTATAACTATTTTTGTCGAATGCACGAGCATGTAATCCTGCACTCCATACTTGTACTTCTTATAGCTTCCTTCGTTTCTAAAAAGAATTAAATCGTTAATATGAACGATCACATTTGGTCTCATTTTAAGGGGATCAACTTCAAACTGAATTTTTGCATAAATATAGTTGAATTTAGTTTATATATTTTAACTTTTAATTTTTTCCCTTGATGCACTGTTTTCCTGCAAAACCACATTTACATTTCTTCACTACTCTATTAAGTTGGGTTCGATTTGTCCTGCCAGGTGCTGGTCATAGTTAAGGCAATATTATGTTAATTCTGGATAAAAAAGATGGTAGACAGTTACACGAACCTGATCTAAGTTGTTACTTCTAAATGATGATTATCCATGCACACATAAAAAAGTTTGTTTTCACAGTCATGAACATTTGTGTAAAAAAGTTTGTCATGTTCAAGAGAACTCTTGCTAACGATCTACTCACGAAAAAACAATTAATATTAATCAATTAGAATTTGATTTTTAATATTATATTTAATTTGGATACCGCTTTTACACACTTAAAAATCTTTTCTGATTTGCCTTGGTGGATGATCCAAGAGGGATGTTGGTTTTTCTAGAAAATCATCTTCAGAGATTGAAATTAAAAACTATTTGTATCGAAACATTCTGAACTTTTGCCAAATGAATAATTTGTTAAAAAATTATAGTGTTATCAATAAAACTACCTAAGTTGGGTTGTTGTTGTGTTGTTGTTTGATAATTCAATTGATTTCCAGAATATATTAAAATCAAAAACATACTCGTTAAAACATGAAAATATTATTTCTTTTTATTAAATTCTATAATTAACTGAATCATTTTCTTAGAATTAGTTTTGTTTAAAATGACACATTGATTTCTTAGACTTTAGTAAAGGGTCATCCAAAAAACGCGCCTACATGTTTCTTTGAAATAAAACACAAACTATTTGCAATTTTTCAAGCTGCTTTTTTTATTAAAAGTATGATCCATTACAATTGTAAGTGGAATAGAATATCACTCAAATGTCCACCATGACTGCGTCTGCAGAAATCTGCATTTCGTGAAATTACACGTTGAGGAAATTTTAATCGCAAAAGCGTAATGTTTTCTCGAGTTTTGTGACATGTAGCATCGTCTTGCTGGAAATAGACGTCAGACACATCAATATGATTCAACTGTGTCCATAAAAAGTCTCTCAACATTGATTGGTATCGCTCAGCATTCACAGTAACAGCATTTCTAGCATCATCTTCGAACAAAAATGGCCCAATGATTCCATTTGCCCAAAATGCACACCAAACAGTAACTTTTTGTAGGTGTAGAGATTTTTCATAAATAACACGAGGATTTTCATCACCCCTGATACGACAATTTTGCTTATTGACGAATCCATCCATTCTGAAATGAGCTTCGTCAATAAACAAAATTTTGCTTGAAAACAATGGATGTATTCTGTGTTACGATCGTAGCTACGTTTTTTAAAGTTGTTTATTTACTAACGGAAAGTTTTTCGATTTTTGTTTCTGTAGTTAAAAAAGTGTATAGTTAAATAAATGTAATACATTTTTTTTCGTAACTTGAAAGCTTTATTTATGTATTGCAGGTCAAAAAAAAAAACGCAACACCTAGGCAGTATGGCAAACGTTTTTTTTTTAATCTATAAAAATTAATTAAATTAATTGTTTCACAAACATTTAAAGCAAATATCTTACAATTTATTACTAAATTCGAATGGATTGCAACTGTCTCTCAATTTTTGATTTTCTAGTCTTGATTCTGCATTCTGGACCACGTTATTCTCGTCTTTCAACAACAACGACGGTGCTATCGATTCCATTTATTGTCTAAACTAAATTTTTCTTTGCAATGATGTGTAAAAAATGAAAATTTCGCTCCGGTGCTTTAGGATTCCTCACACTAAAATAGTTTGGCCACAAATACCGTTTGCTTATAATCTGGCTATTTTCTTCCTTTTTGCACCTAACTGATGAGTCTTTTTAATTATAGCTACCACAATATTTAGTTTTTATGTACATATGTATTTATCATTGTCTATTTATAAAATTTTACTTTTTTTATAGCTTAATAATTACAATGTTTACAAAATTTTTTATTTTTTATGTTTGTATTTCATACGTTTTATAACAAAACAGCTGGTTTAAACATACTCTTCTCTTCTTTTTTTTCTTCCGATTAAGCTTGTTTAAGAAAACCTATTTTCGATTCGAGCGTAACTGAATACGGGAACGTAATCGAAACGCAGAATAAGGGTAAAAATTAAATATTACTTTTACATTGAGAAAGTTGTGAGTTTTATGCAGATGATAAGTTTGTCATCCTTAAAGCATGTATAATTAGAAAAAAAAATTATTAGCATAAAATGATGTTAACCTAGCAAAAAAAAAAATTTTTTAATTTTGTAATTTCTTTATTAGTATAATATATACTTTACATAACGTTTATATTACATATTATGTGATTCCATTTTTCTAATTATACATTATATTTTACAAAATTTACAATATATTTTTTAAACAATTTTAAATTATTTTCACATTTTACAAAGTTTGGCAGGGCATTGTAAAGTTGCAATCCTTTGTGGAAAAGCGATCGTTGCAATGCTGTTGTTGATACTCTTTCAACTCTGAAATTATCCATATTTCTAAGATGGCATGGTTGAACGTCTCTCACATATAATAATTGTTCTTTAAGGTATTCCGGTGCTTCTCCCCTTTTCATTTTATTAATGAAGTTTATAGTGTTTAGCTTAATTCTTTGCTCTATATTGAGCCATTTCAGGGAGTCTAGCGTGAATTGAACAGGTGTATATCTGTTGCATTTCAATATTGTTCTCATTGCTCTATTTTGGTACTTCTGTAACCGATCGATCTGTTGTGTTGTGCAGCATGAGAAAAGTATTGTCGATCCATATTCGAATTGTGGTTTTATTAGGGTGTTATATATATTGATAGACGTTATAATAGAAATTTGTTTTCTGATCCTTTAAAAAAAAACTAATTTTTTTTCGATATTTTTACAAATGTAGTCTATATGACTTTTAAATTTCAAATCCTTGTCAATAACGAATCCTAAATATTTTATTTGCTTAACCTTCTCGATTCCTTGATTATTTATTTTAAACATTTCATTGCTGCTAGTATTTATTTCCATAATTTTTGTTTTATTTTCGGTTAATTTTAATTTATTAATGTTTAGCCAAACGTTGACATTTTCCATATCCTGAGTAAGGTTATCATAACATTTGTGGATAGATTTTTCTGCCGCGAAAATGAGAGTGTCATCTGCATATAAAACAATCTCGCGTTTCTTCAATATATAAGGCATATCATTTATATATATAAAATAAATAATAATGCTCCTAGTATTGAACCTTGTGGTTCATTAGTTAGAATTCGTACTAAAAATTATTTAAATTTCCTGCAATAATCAATTTAATCAATTCTCAGTGATTAATTATAAAAGTCCTTTTGCATAAAATGCAATTCCAATAAAATAAAAAATTATTAATGAAAAAATCTCAAGTATGGTTTTTAGTAAACGTATACGCCGCTTTTGCCAACAAAAATATAAATTTTATCAATTGAAAAAAATGGTCTTTTAATACTCTGTTCACTTTTGTTATTATTAATTTTACATATAGCAAGCACACACAGAAGGAGTATAAAATAGTTTAGGGCAGAACACTTGATGCACAAGTAGCGTCTTAAATTTTTTGCTGATTGCCTTCTTTTTCGTTTTGTTTTTTTTTTTTATTTTTATTTTCTAACGTAAATATTGTTGTTCGGGTTTGTTGGATTTTTATTTGGAGCCGCCATCATCATCAGCATTAGAAGTATGTTGCTTACAACAATGTTGTTATTGCTGCGGCTATGGCTGTTGTTATTACTGTTGGTGTTGATGCACCTCAATACCACAGATGGGCACTTTGCAGTACCAGTAATATTGCAGTAAAAATAAATTTTTACTGATTCTGCGATTTATTTTTCATTACCAAGCATTTTTACTGATTACTGAAAAAATCGATAAACGGTTAATTTTATTGGAATTTTTATTTGCGTGTGCAGTAAAAAACTTTCCGTTCATGCGCGAGTAAATCTTATTTATTTTGTTATTAAATCTGTAATAATATGTACCAATGTGTTTCCAAAAATTAGTAATCAGTTTTACTGGAATTGAATTTAACTGAATAACCAGTAAAATCTTACAAACTACTGCATTGGTAATAATAATGCGTTTTTAAATGTCAGTTTAATACATTCATAAACTAAAAGCTTCTCTTAATGGTAATGCAAATAAAATTTCAATAAAATTTACTGATTACTATTATTTTTCTTAATTATTCTATAAAACTTTTCTGATAAATAAAATGAAATTTAATTATTAGTACAAGTTTACTACTGATTATTGAAATTTTGAATGCAGTTAAAATAAAGTGCAATGTGCCCATGTGTGCTCTATAAATGTATATTCTGTTTACCACATTTGCTTAGTTTTATCACAACCTGGTGATTGTATGGTTGTATTTGTTCCCCAATGAGTGTGCTGCTAATATCAGTGTTGCTGTTTGTTTTTGTATTATTATTTGTTGTAATGCGTCTAGTAGTTTTTCTTGGCCACTTAAGCACAGGTATCATCTTGTTAGGTTATAATGCATACATTTCATTCATTTCCATTTTACTCTAAAGATAACAAAAAAAAAATAAAATAAATACTACTTGTAGGCGTGTGTGTTCGTTTCTCGTTATAAACTAGCGTATGAATATTATTTAATTTGATTTCTGGTCTACATAAAGTTTTTTTTATTCTAAATAATTAATTTTTTGTTTAGATTTTTTATTTTAAAGTATCTATACTCCACTCTCAATACTATTTAAGGCACATTCACACTATTATACAAGTCTTAAGATTTACATTAGATTTAGTAATAATTCTGGCAAAAAGACCGACTTCAAAACAGACAAACCTAAAATCATATTTCTTTAGGACGGTAATTATACATTAATTATATTATATTCGAGAAAGATTGCGTCAGAATTTTTTGTATGTCGTTGAACAACATATGGTTGCAGATTAAACAAGAAAATTCAGCAGTTATGTGACACCCTTCATTTTTTACACTTTTTATTGCTGACACAGTAAACAAAATTATTTTAATTCTAAGCTTAATTCTATAACTGTTCAAAAGATTGGCCATATACATCAAATTAACACCATTATGGCACTCTTTAATATCTAATTTATATATTTGTACTTGTTGTTATACTTGATATAGTTATAGACATTCTGTCTAAATTTCAAGAGTTTGACTGTTACGGTTTCAAAAACAGGGCTATTTAAGTCAAATTACATCAGTTATAGGGACACCCTTTACTTTCCAATGTTAAAGCGGACTTGGCAATAAAAGTTCTGTGCAAATTTCAATCAACTGTCTACCTACAACTGTTTGGTCATATACATCAAATAACAGCAACTATTGTAACACCCTATAATTTTAAATATTAATATTTCTTAATATACCAAAGTAGAAGACATTCTGTTAAATTTTCAAGTGTTTGTATGTAACGATTCAAACGATAGGGCCAAATAGATCAACTTATTTCAAATATGGGAACACCATTTAATCTCTGAAATAAAATTTTCTACTTGTTGTCATATCGGAGTAAGCAATACAAGTACTTTCAGCTGTTTCTCTATAACGTTTCAAAAGTTTGGCTACATACATGAACTTACATCAATTATTGGGACACCCTTTAATTTATAATTTTAAATTTTCATACTTAATATAATAACGGTAATAGTAATCGACATCTTTTCTAATTTTCAAGCGTATCTCTATAACGGTTCAAAATGTAGGCCTATCAAGATCAATTTACGCCATCCATGGGGACACGCTTTTATTTATAGATATATTTTTGTATTACTCCTTACTAAAACCTAAAGTGATACGCAGCTTTTAAATGGTTTAAAAGTTGTGGCTTTAACGGTTCCTAATACACGTAAAAAACATGTATGTTATATGGGGACACCCTTTAATTTTTAAGATTATAAACTGCTTTTAAAACGGGACCAATCTGCAAGCATAATCTATCAAATTACAAAAAAAATTCAAAATTAATTCAGAAATGACGTAGTTCTGCATGCACAAACATAAAAAAGGCAACATTCAGTCGAATTGATATCCTCCTTTTTTTTGAAGTCGGCTTAAAAAGAAATCTAATGAGAATTTTTGTGATTGTAAAAAAAATCCAACGTAACAATGTTGAAAATTTTTTCTTGTTTAAAGCTTAATGGTACTAATATTGTTTATATTATTAAGCACAAATCATTAGGTTTACACTTATATGATGAATTATCATTTGAAAAACATATTAGTACGAGCACTGCGAGAGTTTCCTTTATTCTACGTAAAATTAATAATTTGCGACATTGTTTTACTTTGCATATAAGGAAACTTATTGCGAAGAGAACAATAACGCCAATATATATTTATGGGGCAACTTAAGTAGGCTGAAAAAGTGTTTCAATAGAGTCATACGTTATGTATACAAGTGAGAAATTATAGAACATGTTTCCCCAGAAACCATTGCCTTCCTTGGAATAAACTTGAAAGATTTTATAAAACCAAGAGAAATAACGTTATTCTACAAAATAATAAAATTCGGTAAGACGGAATACATGCTTGAGTTGTTTCAATTTTCGCATTCCAGTCGAACATCCTCTGTCATTTGCCTAAGAATCAATAGCATGAACATGCATCGTTCATTTGTTGTCACGATATCTAGATTATGGAACGGCGTTCTACCGTACAACCTCCATAATTTTTCATTAAATATTAAAGATTTTAAAATGTTTTTGCAGAATATTTGTAGTTTATTGTTGGCAGGAACCTTTTTGCTTTTTAATTTATTTAAACAGAACTCATTTACACGATTGCGCGGCGTACAACGGACAGACTTTGCAAATGTAAAATGTACAATGTATATTAATAATAAATTAAATAATAATTATTGTTATAAGTAGAATATAAAAATTTATTATATTGCATTAAACCTACTCAAATTTACTGTTAATCAATTAGGCCAATAGGCTTTTCGATTATATTAAATAAAGAAATAAATAAATATATTTTGTTTTTACACTATCAGACTTTAAGTAGAATGAAAATTCCCAGCAAACTATATAAATCAGAAATGAAAAAGTACAACTGAAAAAATAGGTTTTTGAGATATGACTCTTTTGCAAAGACTCGATATGTTCAGATTTTGTGAATAGCACCGTTTTAAAAGGAATCTCGATCGGTTTTCAAAAGACAACTCAAAAAAATGAGAATAGTCTTAAAATCGATCGATTTCTATCACACACCTGATAACTTTAAATTTAAAAATTTCTACACAAAATGTATAACGAATTGAAGTTTTATTATTCATATCTAATCAACAGCAGTTCTTGAATTTAAAAACACAATCCTCCATGAGTGAACTACATGATTCTTGTTAATTTTTATTTTATTTACTTTTTGTTTTTTTTTTTCACTTTCAAATTCATAATTATCAGAGTATGATTCATACATTGCACGAGTAAAATACCGTTGAATTACTGATGCCTTAACTGGTGGTTGTGTAGTCAGTGAAGTAGTTTTTCTCTTTTGTACGATATACAAAGTTTTTTCTGATTGAAATGTGTTCACGTTGTTTGAAAGACGACAAACCAAGCAGTACGTGCAGCAGCAGCAGCACATAAACAGAAAATGGCAACTGAACAAAAAATGAAATACTACTCCATGGTAAAATATAAATATGAAAATATTTTTTTTGATATTGAACATCTTTACACATAAAATAAAATGAAGTAAATCTGCGTTTGTTTGTTTGAGACATAAAGAAATCATCACGCTTCAGTAGACCGATCTCCCAAAAAAGTTTAAGAGTGTAAGCTAACAAAAGAACTATAAGTTGCAGTTTAGTGACTGGAAAAAACTACCAACAAAAATATGTGCCGCATACAGACCAAAGTATTTTATCGGTGATTTGTCGGCGCTCCTTATTAACCTCAAACATTTTCAATTACATATTACATTTCAGGAGTAGATGGTGGCCACTTAAAAAAATTTACTTTAAAAAAAACTGATTAAACCAAGACTTGTAAAAACAAAAAGGGTATATCTAAGATTCTCATTCCGTTTTTAATTTGTAAAATATCCATTTTTAACCCCATAAAGTATTTATATATTCTGAGTCCTTATGCATAGCGAAGTCGATTCAACTATGTCCGTCTGTCCGTCTGTGTTGAAATCAAATTTGCCAATCGATCGGACATACTTTCAAAGGAGTTGGTATTGAAAATCATCAAGATCCGGTCCGTGTCCCTCGAGGCAGATAATAACGGAGCTATAGAGAATTAAAAAATAAGAAAAAAACAGCAAGTGAAAAAAATTGGCGCTACCTTTATTTTCGGAGTTATGGTCCTCTGAAATTTTCATAAAGAAGTTCGATTGTCAATATGGATATCATTTAAAAGCTTTTGAACAGATCTATCAGAAAACCTTAAAAATGGTTAACCAATTAGGAGCCAGTGACATTTTTATGTAAAATTATATATAGTGCTTATTTTTTTTTTTTTTTTAATTCTATGTCAGCCCAATATATGATTTTTTGATTGGAGTAACTTTGCTAAACTAGATTTACATACATGGTAAAGGATATATAAGATTCGGCATAGCCAATTATAGCACTGTTACTTCTTTACTTTGAAATTTAAATCTTTTGTACCGCAGTACGTACGTTGTAGCACCCCAAAACCATAGCTCCAATCTCTTTACAGTGATAACGACATCTTTAAGATAATAATTGTAGCCATCTGGGACATTTAATTTGAATTTCTTTTCGTCACAAGAAACGATAGTATCTCTTGAATGTCCAATATCATATGCTCTACAACTCGATTTTCTTTGCGTACATTACAAAGTGGTGTTTTTTTAATGAATTAAAATTTATTATTTTCTGGCTTAGTTTCATTTATTAATTTAATTTATAAAAATCTTTAGAAAGAAAAATTATTTACAAATGTATGAGGACGTTTTCCATTTCCAAAGAAAACAAGAAAAATTAGACACTAGCAGAATGTAATACCGCATTTTCAGGACCGCCAAATCCATCATCAGCATTCTTCGCACGTATCTACCTTAAGTTGTATATATTGTAAACATCATATATTTAACCAACTAGTTTTGCAAATAAAAATACTAGGAATATATGTATGTGAAGTTATATTTTAAAACTTATAACCCTAGCCACATTCTGTTACGATAACAGAGCTCTGTTAATAACTTAACATAACCAATGTTAATATTAAAAATTTAATACAAGAGTTTCCGGAAAATATTTAAATATAATTTAAAGTGGATAGAACAAAAAAAAACTACTTTAAAACACTTCTACTAGTGTCGTTATTAAGCTCCAAAAGCCAAATATATTAACATTTTGTTTTTTAAGAAATTATGGAGGTTTTTCCATAAACACCACTTTTGAAATTTGAAAAAGGACTTTAGTCCTTTTCTCGTAAATGAAAGAGAGTGGGCGAAAAAAAATTATTGGAGAAGACTACTAGTAGTGTCTTTAATAAACTCCAATAGTCAAATAAATTAACATTTTGTTTTATTAAAAATTATGGAGGTTTTTTCAAAAACTTTTTCCGTTATATTTAAAACACTTCTCTTGTCCATTTTTCACTAGTAATATTTTTTTTTACTTAAGTAGTTTGTGTTAATCAAATGCGACTATTTGCAAACAAAGTAAATATGCAAAAGGGATCTAATCATAATTAGTTATTTAAATGTGATTTTAAAAAACTTTTGCATTGAACTTTAAGGTGGGTGATGTTATTTTTGTGGTTGGTGTGCAATCGGCAAAAAGTTTAAAAAGATGTGGCCAACTAAAAACAGATGTTTAAGTAGTTCTAATCATCTAATTGAGAGTTTTTATTAGATGCTATGTAGAAAAACATATTTTTTTTTTGCCTAAATAAAAGCATACTTCGAGTGATATTAAAGATGTTTATACTAATTTTTTACTCCGCTCATGAAAGTAAAATTGATTGGCATATATTTGACTGATTATACCTTGAGAAAGGTATGAACGATTTGAATTTATTTTCTACGTTGTAAAATTTTAACAATAAAATAATTTGTGGAAAGGTAATTATTTAAGTAATATTGAAGACTTTAGATTTTTATGGAAATTTTAATTTACGTTCGCTTAAAAAATGTTAGAGCTTAAACCACTTCACCAATACTTATGGTCTAATGGTTCATTAAGTGGAACACGTAATCAACTTTATAATATGTTACATAGACACGACTGAAAACAGGTGGTGAAATCTCGCTGTGGCGTTGTTTTAATAAAAAACCCAGCATGCAACCTATTAATCAAATTCAGGGACAATTTTCGAGGTTGCTGATAATAATGATGGATCTTTATTGGTCGGCTCAGATTTTCTTTTAATGCTTATTGTCGCAGTTGTAAAAATAGGGAAAGGAGAAGTCTGTCTTCCACTTTATCTGTCAATGCCCCGCTTTATCTGACACATAACACAGAGTTGTTAACAACTACATAATCCCTGACCTTATTGATATTTCTGAAATCGGGTTTAACTATCTTCTAAGATATCTCACGGATTTACAGTGGATCTAATCCATTATCACTTTGGCATACGAGCACCTCAGCAGACGATTGTTGTGGTCTTGTTAAAATGGTAACCGGCCAGACAAGTTTTTTTTTACGAAATTAATATTAAAATTACATTAAAAAATTCTTTATACGCTAACAGTGCTTTTTAGTAGCATTTCATAATCATAATTTCATAATCAATTTTTATTATTTTTCGTTTAAACAATTTTAATTATCAGACAAGCACATCAACGTTAAGAAGACATTAACGACGACAAACACTCTATTTTATAGTTGCGTCTATTATTTGCGTATAAATTTTAATCTGATTACTTTTTATTCTTAAAATGATGCTGTTTTCTATAAATTTCTAGTTAAACGGTGGTGGCAATGGTATCAAAAATTTATATTATTTTTGAGGAGGTAATGAAAAAATTTTGTTTGTTATTCTGATTACTTCGTTCATGTTAAATTAAAAAATTCAATTAAAGTCGAAGATAAAAGAAGAATTTCTTTTTGAATTAAACTTAAACTGATTGTGAGTTTTCATTGTAAATTTTACTGCCAAACTGACACAAAAATTAATGATTCATTGTGTATGATTATTATTTGCATGGATTAATGAGATTTAAAAATAGATAAATATATTTCAAGTATTTTAGACATTTAAAATTTACATTTGCAGAAATAGTTTAAAAGTTATGAAGACGGAAAAACAGTTAAAGAAATAAGAAATTAAACAAATCAAAGACAGAGAGGCACCAGTAACTCAAAAGTAAATATTTTGTTTTATTTCTGTTTAAAAACTGGTAGCACTTTTTATTTTTTCCTAAATTAAGTTCGGTTGAAAAAATACTACTCTTAAAGTTTGTTTATTCTTAATAGAGATTTTTAATTAATATTATAATAATGCTTGTTTTTATTTGATAATGCGATTTTATAAAGAATTAATATCTCCAGCACCATATAATGCCAAGGTCTTCCTCACTTTATTTAAATACTATCATTGGCTGTGATTCGTGACTTGGATTGTGTGTTTTTGTTGGAATTTTATGTGCAGCAAAATTTAGCAACACATTATTTGAGAGCACTTTATACTGCATCAGGCAATCTAAAATCGAGTGGTATTCTACGCAGGTTGACTTGATTCCTTGAAAGTTAGGTTTGTAGCGTTACAATCAATACATAATTTTTATACCACAGTGGCCTTCTTTACCATTCGCAATATGCAGTCTTAACTTTTTCGTTCCGTTACTAACCTGTTGGTTTTGGTGTCTCCCGTTCCTTGTCAGACGAGTCTGTTTAAAAAAGGCTTAAAAATAGAAGAAAAAAATGTTAAAATAAGGGAAACTAGAGATTTTATACTTTTTAGTTCTGGAAAAAAAAAACAAACAATGCATGATTATAATAATTAGGCAATCAAAATATGTTGATAACATAAGATGCCATCCATCATGACAAGTTTTAACTATGTAGGCATAATTGTGACAATGTGTGAAAATAAATTCGAATTTAACTAGTAGAGACCTAAACCAAATTTTTTAACATAGCTGACTTGGCAGTTAACAGACCACTGGTAATTACTTAACAGTCGTTAGAATTTTGACCTTTTTGGGGCCTGGTTCATGTTTTGTTCGATATGGAAAAATTGTGCTAGAGTGCACTTAGTGAAGTCATAAAAGTTAAATGTGCAAAATAATTTTCAAAGAACAATAAATACAGAGTTTTTAACATAGTCATTTTTTAACATTTCTTGAGAGGATTTGTGGCCATTATGAAAAAATGGAGAATGGATGGTATAACACATCCCATACAAATGAAGGTCCAAGGACTACTCTATCGAACCATATTAGTGGGATATCTGAATAATCTTAAAAACTAAAACAAATTTGAGTTTTTTAACATAGTAATTTTTTAACATCTTGATGATTGTTTAATGCTGTTACAATTCAAATGAGCCACTTTCAAAAAAGAATTGTATGGATACAACATACCAGATAAACATAAATTGCTGCTAATCACCGGACCAATATTGCTATTATAAGATGTCATAAATAAAATGGATAAAATAATAAAGCAAAAAATTTTATTTCATTTTATTGCTATCAAACTTAACATCTAATTAATTGGAAAAAATTGTGTAAAAAGATGTCGCCGGGAACATGCCCACTCAACGTCAATAACAATAAAAGAAATAGTACAAACAAAATTATTTACTTCAAATTAAAAAAAAAAATAAAGCCCAACGTTAAGAAAGCAAGCTCCAAAGACATCTCCTTATAAATATATATAAGATTCCACATTATATAAAAATAATAATAAAACAAGTCTTTGATGAACGTATAACATAATTACTGTAGCCTTGGTATAACATTAAAAAGCAACAGGGCAAGAAAGTATGACTTCAAAAAAGAAAACGTTTTACCAAATTACAAGAGAGATCAGTATTGTATCAAGATTAATAAACAAGTTTCACCTTGCTACATCGAATGCTCACTTCTAATTAGTAAAAATTCAGCAACGTCATGTACCTCAACATTATTCCATCCTTTAGAGTTAACACAGCTCGAAGATTATCGTTGTTGATAAGCTAATATTTCATAAATAAATTATCCGCCCTTAATTTTTTACATGCCGCATTTAATTTTCCAGCCATCTGTGAGTAATGGAAATTTGGAAAGACTCTATCAGTAATTTTTCTATTAGATAAATTAGCAAAAGATCATTACCAAATAAAATGTCACCAATTATATCAGGTCTTCTTGATGTACGATTCTTGAAATAATTTTTTCATAATATTATCTCGGAAAGCAACGTTGTTAAAAGCGACCAAAACAAGGCGATTATTGTTCAAATAACATACACAATTAATGTCACGTACATCGTCATTGATTTTAACAACCGCACCAACAACGACTTCAGCAAGATTCGGCAAACCATCAGGTAAACCATACATAACAATGTCGGCCCGGTTTAATCTACTGTAAAGAATGTGGTTCTCCTTTTTTAGCGTTGAAAATTTTTCGATTTTTTTTGTTACAATTACACCCAGTTCACACACATCAAGAAGAATCATTTTATTTCTCGCTTTCCCACCTACATAATTCAGAATTGCTGCAAGAAAAAATTGATGTGTGTGAAATGGATATTCGAAATGTCAGTTTTCATATCTTTCATAACTTTATGCATCAGAAAATGCATCTTTAATTACTTGGTTGTCCTCTTGACCTTTATTGAACAGATTTCATCATAGAAAGAGATTTCTCTATCAATGGTGGTTTCACAATCGTGGCCTATAAATTTAAAGAACTTGTTTTTACCAGGAAGTTCCAAATCACCATCAGTCATACCGGTACAAGACTGATGAATCCAGCAGGAGCAAGCACTACACTGGACACAAGCTTTTTCCAATTGAGTCATCACATATGCCACATTTATAAATTTTGGATGCCATAATTGAAAAATAATAAATTTTAATACAATTATACAGTCGCTAAAACAATATGAGGGGATCTTGAATTAAACGCTGAGTTAAGCAACCAGTGAAATACATATCGATACCAAGCTTTTCAACCAAGAAATAAATTGTATTTTTATATTATAAAATGTTATAGGTTGTTGGCAAAATATTTTTCAATGACACTTCGATTACTTTACTCATAAGCGTTATTTTATAAGACAACAGAAGGAGGATGGGAACTGAACCAATGTTTAGTAAGCCAAAGACACTGGAAAACTTTATTGAATGTATAAATGGAACGTGCAATCACACAGTTGTAAAAAATAAAATGGTTGTTTTGTATTTGACAGTTGAAACAAAAATAAATTTGATAAGGGATTAAGACATTAAATACAGAATGCATACTTTTGATAATTTACTCCTTAAAATAAAACTATTAAAAACAAATAGAAGAAAATAACTGAATTATGAGCAACATGCTGGTCAGCCAGCACACATTTTTTATATTTCTGTTTATAAGTTTCAAAGCACATTTGAATCCAAAGCTACTCTATTAATGAAATATTTAAGTTTGAAATGCACACAGTAAAATTATTTCATTATCACCAATTAGATTTCTTTGCAATGCTTGGTTTTTTCGTATTTCTTCCTATAGTTTTGTTGCTTTTTACTCATCTAACCCCAAAAGAGTATAAGATTTCACAGGTTCCACAGATAAAAAGAAAAATGCAATGAAGTAATAAAAAGAGTAAAACAGTATATAAATGCATGCAGTAAAAATGTTTTACGAGGGTAATTCAGTATATCCGTAAAAATGCATTCAAAAATTATTGATTACATAAAATAAAGTGGGTTTTAATGACTCAAAATTCTAGGAAAATTTCTCTTTCATTTTCTTGAAATTGTTTATTTATTTATTTTTTTTTTATAAAATATTTATTAATCATCGTTGCTGTGATCGCAAAGGTTTATTTGTCTAGTGTTCGTCCAGAAAATTGTGTGTCTTCTTAGCTAAACTTACCCACGATGGTTTAGTGTGTTACTGTCTACGAGATTGAGATCTGGTCAAAGCTTCTATAAAATGTACGTTTAATTCTTTATAAATGTTAAAATTTCGTAGGATTTCACTGTTTAATTCATTTAAGTGTGAAACAGAGTTAGAGAGAGCCCCTTAACTAGATCCCTATTTATATGCTAGACCAACTGTTGAGCTTTTTCGCTTGGTCATTTCCCAATTAAGCGCCTAAGAAGATGTATACCGAGGTATTTAATCTCCTAAAGTTTGGATATTATATGATATTTTGTTCGAATATGAGAGAATGTTTTTCAGCATACGTTTGTTTTTTTACCTATATTCTTTCTTCCTTTATTCACACATAGAAAAGGAATTCATATGAGAACCAAATTTTGTTGCCAATAGAATTTTGTCAATTATGCGAATAATTTGGAATTCCGTTGAATTAACTGATTAAAAATGGTACTTCATATTTATTTTAAAAATTGATTCTACAAAGAGATCTTGGAATAATGAAAATCACAAAATGCTCGCATCTAAGCATGCAGATAGATTACTAAGGCACTTAAAACCTGCAGCTGCTTTGTTATGTAATGATGACACCTACTCAAGGAGACGTAAGAGAACGAAGCCACATTACGAGGGCTGCTATATATATTTCTGGCCTGGCAACACTGAGTGCTGTCAAGTGCAAGCATAATCGTACTCAAAACGTTTTGGCGTACGACCATTATTTGTGTTGTTGACAGTGACTTGAAAAAATTAATATAGAAAAAAATGGAATTAACTCGTGAACATTTTCGTGCCATCATTTTTCACAACTTTCGACGTGGATTATCACGACAAGAGTGCATTGATGAACTTAAATATTTGTATGGCGATGAAGCACCATCCTATAGCACTGTGAAAAATTAGTATAATGAATTTAATCGTGGCCGAAGCTCGCTCAAAGACGAATTCCGTGAAGGTCGTCCAAAAACGGCTGCTGTGCCAGAGAACATTAAGGCCGTGCGTGAACTCATAATGCAAGATCGACATGCGACATACCGAGAGATAGAGACATCCTTGGACATTTCTTCCACCAGCATACATTCGATACTGCATGAACACCTGGCCGTAAAAAAGGTTTGTTCTCGTTGGATCCCGCACAATTTGAAAGTCGCTCAAAAAAAGGCTCGTGTCGATTGGTGCAAAGAAATGTTGCAAAAATACGATTGGGGTGCTTCAAAAGACGTTTATAAGATCGTCACAGGTGACGAATCATGGATCTATGCGTATGAGCCCGAAACGAAACAACAATCGACCGAGTGGGTCTTCAAAGACGAGCAAAATCCAACGAAAGTTGTTCGTGGAAGAAGCACTTCGAAGCAAATGGTCGCCTGTTTATTCGGCAAAACTGGTCATGTGGCGACTGTTCCGCTTAAGCAACGTAGGACGGTCACTTCTGAGTGGTACACTACAATTTGTTTGCCTGAAGTCATCGGAGAAATTCGAAAAACTACCAAGAGAAGACGAATCATTGTTCACCATGACAATTCGAGCTCTCACACATCGGCTCAAACCAGAGCGTTTTTGACCGGCCAAAACGTCGAATTAATGGGTCATCCGCCGTACAGCCCTGACTTGGCACCTAATGACTTCTTCTTGTTTCCGCACATCAAGAGAAAAATGCGTGGTCAACGATTTTCGTCTTCAGAAGAAGCTGTTGAAGTTTTCAAAACCCATGTTTTTGAGGTGTCTCAATCGGAGTGAAAAAAGTGCTTCGACAACTGGCTTGAGCGCATGCAAAAGTGTATAAATCATGCTGAAGAATACTTTGAAAACCAATAAAACCATTTTTGATTATAAATATTCGCATTTTATTTAAAGTTATTGTACAGACCTATTATTGTGGATTTACTTTTATTTAGAAAATAAATTCCTAAAGAAAAAAACTAAAGATTCGAACTACTAATTCAGCCATAGTACTATTTCCTACCGATTTCCGGCTTTCTTGTTGTTGCTTCCATTTCCGAACGTTTTAAAATTGATTTGTTTTTTTCTTTTTTATAAATAATTTTAATCTTACTTTTTAAAAATATTTGGTAGTTTTTTTGCCACTTTTCCTTGTCCTTTTGTTGACAAAAACATTATTTTCAATTTTTTATCATGCCTACAATGTTTTGTAATACCACATTTTTAGTGTTTTCTCTTGGATCGTTCTGTGACGTATTCTGAATTCAAAAATAATTCAGAACAGCACACAACACATTAGTATTTTCTCAAATAGTTTTGACATGCTTAATATAATGCTGATTTCACCTTTGCGCTTTCTTTTCCTGGACTTAATCAGTGCTACATATAATCGATGCCCTTATAATGTTTTGTCAATAGCTTAGGCTATTTAAATTCGCAATCACATTTTTAATGTCTGAATGAGTAAATCTTAGCAGGACTGTTGGCTGCTTCGGCAAACGCGTAAATTTTTTAATGACTCAGGAGTTAAAATTAATTTTAATTAATTGTTTGCGTATACTATATAAGGCTCAGAGATTTTAATATAGTAAATGAATTGGTCGGCAAATAAGTAACAACTTTTACTGCGATCCTGGTGAAGTATAAATTTAAAAATATCTAACAATTAAGCAAAGATTTTCCAGCAATAAAAAATATTTAACGGATTTAAACAGGCCAATCCGCATACTCAGGTCACTTAATTTTTTTGTAAAATGGTGAATTATCTATAAACATCGAGCACTTAGAACAAGGAATAATAATAACAATGAACAAAATAAAGTGTTCATTCATTTTGGTCACTGTCATGGTATAGGATGTTCCTGGCAGTTTTATTTTAAGTAATGTAAATAATATTGCCGTAGATCATTTAAATCCTAAAACTCTTCAATGTAAATTAATGTCATCAAATTCTTCTTTAAGTCTCTGAATACGCAAGAGCTCAAAACTTAAAATTTGTTATAGGTTATTTTCACACACATTCGAAATGTACGCTTAAATGACTCACAAAACCGTTATTTTGAGAGTTATTTGGTATGAATGAAATCTGATACTAAAAAACTCAATATTAGTCGCTATTAAAAAAGAGTCTTGGATTAAATACTTGAGACGTTTGTCTAAAAAATTGCATGCAAAATCCAAGTCGAAAAAAACATTTATAAAAAATCAAAAAATAATCTTGTTTTAAGATCGATTTCGACTCAAGGTTGATAATGAATTAAAATCGAAATTTCGATTTTAAAACTTTGTTGTTGGCTATGCATGTATTCACTTTTGATCAATTTGTATTTGTTTTATATTTAATCCTGGTGAAATAATTTGTTAATTGGTACCTCCGGTAAATAAGTGATATTTTTTCTCGCTTAATGCCCTTTCAGTTCTCCACTTGTTTTTTTCAATATTTATTCAACGTAAATTTAGTAGGTAGTTTCGTCCGCCCAGCTGGTTTGTAGTTGGACATGTCAAAAGTTGTTTACATTTTACTACTTTTGTTTACGAATTTCAAAAAACTTGTTGGTGTTGGCATATGCAAAACAGAGCAAGCGTTTGTTTTAAGAGCATTTATCTTTTGTTTTCTCTTATTTCTCTTTTTATTTTTGACATTTTCACGCACAAAGCAACAATAAAATGCCATTTTCCTTTTGCAAATGTATTTTTTATAGAGCCGCTATTACCTAGTAAAATAAATGTACCTTTAGTATTTATTTCTCCTTAACTTTTCCAGTGAATACTTTGAAGCAATTGATATCCTCGAATTGTTTGCCAAAAAAAATTATATTCCACTAAATATTGCATACATGGGAGTAATTAATTAATTAGATGGACTAATTAATTAGCAATTTTATAAGCATTGAATGATAAATAATAACACATTAAAGTATAGTAGAGGATAATTTTAAAATTGTCATTTTAATCAGAAAAACTTTGTAAATCAAAATCAAATATAAAGCAGTTTTGTCTGTCTGTGTTTATTTCACGTAAATATTGCAGAATGGTTTTACGGACCTCCACCCCTTAGAACCTTGGTTCAAAAAATAAGTTAACGCTGCTTACAGATCTCTACAATAAATTTGAATTTTAAGAAAATTATAAATGACAAGCGGACGAAGTCGTGGACACTGCTAGTCAAATATAAAGTTTTACATCCATTTCACTTGAGATTGATATGCACACTTTTTTAGAAGGTTCTGCTGTTATAAATTTAATTCTTATAAAAGCAATTACTTTTTAAAATATCACTACCATTAGTAAAAACAATTAAAATTTGATATAAAGTCTAAATAAAAAAACTCTAATTATGTTGGGAGCACAATTGGTTACACACGCCTTTAATTTTAAACTGTTAAAATACATCTATCTCAAGATTTGGTCTTCTGGTATTTTGAGAGTTTCCTGAAAAACTGGAGTTCAGAAAAGGCTAAGTAAAAAATTAATAAATATGTGTATTTAATTTGTTTGTTTCACTTCCCTTCATATACTGAAATAAAAACCAGCATAAATAAATTCTGTTAAAAACCTTAAACATTATTGACACAACAATTTCAGCGAAAAAATTAATTAAATAAAGAAAAAAAGATTAAACATTTCACATTTCATTTCTTATTTTATTTATTTTAAGCTTAAAGTGTTAAACTTTTAAATCTATATTATCATCATCTAATATACGCAGAATGTCAAGTGAAGAGGATAAACCACCAGCTCCACCTGTACGCCTGACCAGTAATCGAGGCGGTGATCGTGTTGGTGGCAACTTGAGCTCAGTTACGGGTCCTGGCGATGGGCCACCTGTTGATATGAGACCTCTACCTAAAGGTTTTCTCTCTTTCGATTTTTTATCTTAAATCCCTAATTAACTTTATTTCTATTTATTTTGCTTTTAGAACCAGATGATCCGGACCGAAAAAAGAAAACTTTGAAAAATAAAATAAAAGGTTCTAAACCCTCACATCAAGATTCTAAACCTAATATATCATACCCTACGAATTTTGAACATACCGTTCATGTAGGCTTTGATGCCGTTACAGGTGAATTTACCGTAAGTTATTTATTTTCTTGTGTTTTGTTTTTTGCATTTTCTTTCATTCATATTTAAAATTTTTACTGAAGATGCATTATTGCATTGGAATGTGTTTTTTATTTGAAGTTTTGTTTTTTTCCTGTTCCTGTTTAATTTTTTATTTAGAATTTACAAATTTTTAATCCCAATTATCCCCTTACTACGTTCTTGGGTATAATTATGTTAGTTTTTTCTATTGGATACAATTCTGTTTAAGTTAACTAATTCACTTCATTTATTTACCAAAAATCTAATGATTTCTTGAAAATTTATAAAATCTAAATTTTGCACTGTTTTTTGAAAGTTTTTTGCAAACTGTTATTTGCACTTTGTTCTTTTGCAACAATGTCTCCATTTCTATACATTTTTGTGTGCAGATATAAGTATGTTTTTTTCTTTATTTTTACGAACTACTATTTTAAAATTTAATTTTTTAGGAATCTAATTATTAGTTAGGTTAATTAAGATACCGTGGGCTATTTGACTCGTTTTCAATGTGTTGAAAAAAACCAACAGACCGCCTCACAAATTTTAACAAAACAGTTAATTAATTCTTAAGAAAGTGGAGTTAATGGACATATAGTGCTTTGTCCCCATATAAAAGAGTTATTGTAGAAAGATACAATTTCGTGCAATAGTACCTGATGTCTAACTAAACTAAAAAAATTGATTTTTTTATTTTCTAAGATTTTTGTAACCAGCGTCTATTGCCCGATCGGTTAAAATACATATAAGTTATTAAGATATCGACATTGTAATAATTACTATTGGCAGTAAATTTTCAATTTAAATTTACTGGCACTAAATCATAACTATTTCTTTCATCTCGTAAGAAATTCTTACGGACTATATTGATCATAAATAAAAAATTAAGTACTTATTTTTATACACTTGAAATTTCGTAGCACTTTTAAAATTTTAGGATTTTTATTAAAAAAATATAAATTTTCAATTTTCAAAATTTCGTTACGAGGACAAATTTCCAAGTTCTCTATGGCCCCCCTACAGGTATAAACAGCTACAAAACTATTATTCGCTCTAAAACTAATATTCAATAGTCAAGTCAGCTTAGAGTCTAGGATAATTCTTAGATACTTTGAACTGTCGGATAGCCAAAGTGCTATACTGCATAGAATAAGCGGAAATTTCAGTCTTACCCAGATACCGCAACTGATGTCATCTACAGATGGTATTGTATTAAACATAATGGCTTATAATTCTACTAGCAATTCATTAAGCGCAAGATATAAAAGGAAAAGGGTAAAAGTTCCCTCTTTAGAGTGCCTCGTATTGACACTCTTCGGATAGAAGCTCTTTTAAGGCCTTTAATAAGGCGTATTACTGGTTTACTTCTAGTTAATTTGGGGGTGATGGAAACGTTACATACGTGATCGTATTGACAGCCGTACAAAAATAAATTAGGTGATACATAATCGTATGAATTAAATTGCAACAGAATGCGCGACTGCCAACGAATCGTAATCATTTGTTTGATTCGAAGTAGTTTTCAAATATAAAAAATTTTAGAGCATTCAGGCTGGTCAGTAAATAAAATTTTGTTCTTCTTAAAAATTACTTATTGCCTTCTTTATCGGCTCGTAAAAAAAACGTACCCTCAATCGTAATATGAATTATCATCAGTTATTGATATCATAATCAAAAAAAGTAAGATACGTGTTGTACGTTCACAGATGTATCGATTCACATTATTCAAAGCCTCATACTAATTGTGCTCTAGAGGTTCTTTGAGAAACCTTACCAAAGGCGCAATGCCGTTTCAATAAATTTGTCATTGATAGAGTTTCTTGTTTTTGAAATAAAAGTACAACACAGCACAAGAATATCATTACAACTTATATATTTTCCCTTTACAAAAGAATACATATAAAATAATATCTCAGCAAAAACGCAAAATCTATCTCATATTGAGAACTATTTTACTTCAAACTCTTTCTCTCTTGAACAAAATGAGAAGTATATCTTAAACTAAGAAATATGCTCATTACTGATACAGTCTTTTCTTAACTGAATAAGAATTTTAAGCAAGTGTGTAACATTATTGATAGATTGCGCTTGTATTTTAATTTTAAAAATGTCATCAGCAACTAAATTTTTTTAAACAAGAAGTCACATAGAAACACTTACTTATATATAAGAACAAACTTGTCTCTGTCAAAATGTATCATCTCTTTGTTATATAGTTTTTTTAACGAAAAAAAAAAAATTAATAAAGTTTAACTCAACTTTGAGCAGTCATCTGCTATTGTAATACCACCTGGTACTCAATTCGGCTGCTCAGGTTCATTGCCATAATTAAATATTTTTAACAAATTTATTAACCTTACAGAAAGATTTCGAATACAGACTTTATACCGTCAAAAGAATTTATAAAATTTTTATGAAAAAAAGCACAATAGATATTAAAAAACATTTTTTTAATTACACTTGTATAAGACTGGGCTCATGAATTTGTAGCAATTTCAAATTTCTTAGTTAAAATGGTGTTTTATTTTCTTATTTGAAATGTGAATACGTCTAAACAACTTTAAACACACCCACACTTTGAAATTTGTTTACATTTTACATAAGTTTACTTACGCATAAAGAATGTTTTATTACTCTTGTTATGTATCCACCCATATGCTCGCAACTGCTTAAATGCAAACCTTTTGTTGAAGTGCGCTTAAAGGTTTTTTTTATTTTACGATTCATTTGCATTCGCTTTTAAATATCTGCCTTTTTACTGAAACAAAAGAATACTCCTTACACTATAAATTTAAAAGCAAAAAAAAAAAAAATAGAACAAAAACCTTCTTTTTATTTAAAATTCATTCAACAAAAAACATTCATAAAATAAAACGTAAAACAACTGAAACATAAACATAAAATAGACAAGGATATTTCTTTGTTATTTGTATTTTATTTTTGAATCTTTTTTTCTTTCTTGTTTTTTCCCAACAACTTTTCTCTCTACTATATAAACAAATAATAAATAATTTAAAACAAATATTAAGCTGCCAATGAAAGTAAGTATTTGGTATCTTGTATACTTTCTCTATCTCTCTGTTTCTTCATATGCATAAACCTTTTAAATAATACTTTTGGAATCACATTTACATTGTCATTAACATAAACACAAACATTTATTCATTATAATTAGTTCTTTAGAAATTAAATATGAAGTATTTATTTCATTAAAACTTAACTTACATTATTTTTAATGAATGAGCTTTTATTTTAAAAATAGTCATGCAAATGTTAAGTACACTTTCTGTACACCCACATACACACATATACAACAGTGGTAACAATTTACATTTACCTATTTAGTTACTCACTAACCCCCTCACTGACTGGCCTGGCTTATTTATAAAACTTTTTCAAGAGGATTTTTTTATTTTTTAAAGTTTAATAGCTATTACTGAAATTGCTATAAAACTTTATAATGTTTTTCTCTTTTTTTAGAAAGTTTTATAACAGCAGCTTGCTTTTGAATTGTGCTTTTTAGGTCTAAATGATTTTTATTCATTTTGAAAAGTTTAATTCTTTTTTTCTATAAGTTTAAATGAAAATTTATAAGTATTTAAAACGAGGAAAAGTTAAAAAAATTTACAGCAATAAAAAAATATAAATTTTTTCCGGTCACCTATACAAAACAGTATTTCGGGCAGTCTCCAAAATATGTATTTTGCATTGAGCCATTCATTTAAATTTGGATAAACAAAGAAGTTTAAGCCAGATCTAGAACAATGTGACTGTGACAATACTAAGAGGACAGACACTTGAAATTAAAATGTTTGATGACAGCACCAAGTAGATTTTTTTAAGCTTTTAAAATCGTAAAACTTGTCTCAAGCATTTAACTGTTAAAAAAAATAATGACAATTTAGTAAACAATTCCCAGACTTCTTAAAACATCCGAAGCAAATCTTGTTTTCAGACACAGTTCCTAACCTCGTACTTATAGTTAAATTATATTCAAGGAAATTTTCTGTAAAATGGTTTGGAAAAATTAAAGGTTGTTTCTTTAAATGTTTACAATATTATATTCACGAAACTGGATGTGATTTTGAGCAGGTGGAAACTGCGGTTTTCGCATAGCTGACGCCATCTAAATGTCAAGTTTTTTAACACACACACTGTTCAGTCATCTCTGGTTGACAAGTACCTTTACATATCCCAAAAGAATATTACCTTCAGTGCCAATTTACAGGTTCCTTCAGTTAAAATAGTCGTTTATTAAACGTTTCCTTGAGTAAATGTATTGTATATCGCGTTGGGTGGATTCGTCCAGTTGTAACCACACGTCAGCAAGCCAATTAGTTTTCGAAAAATTTAGAAATCAGATAGCTAAAAAAATGCGCCGCTCCATAATCTCATCAAACTAGTGCTGGCAAAGTTGAAAAAATTTTAACTACTTTTTATTTTGGTAAATGGATATTTAGGGTACAAAATTGCCGTTAATTTAAATACAGGCCACCAATCCACGTTCACCCATCTCTTAAACATAATTTTGAAAGAGGTGCTAGATTTAATTGTGCTCTTCTTGTTACTCATCACTAAACCATCCTTATACACCAAAGTATTACCTTTTCACCAACATTTCACTAAAACTAGTAAACTTTGCTAAAAAAAAAATTTCATTTCAGTTAAATAAACTTAAAATTATCAAAATTTTGGAAACGAAAATGTTTCGTTTAAAACCGAAAATACACAGAAAATAACTTAAAACAGCCCACTTTCAAGAAAAAAAAACACTAGGACAGGTTTTAAAAGTAAAAATATTGTTTTTTATTATTTTTTTTTTTTCAATATTATGCCACACCATTTGGTGGCATCTTCAGAAAACAGGAAATAAAATTATTAAAATTGTGTGTTTTCAAATACAAAAAACCATAATTTTAATAATTTTGAAGATGCCACCCAACGGTGTGTCAAAATATTGAAAAAATAAATAAAGAAAAACAATATTTTTATTTTTAAAACCTGACCTAGTGTGTTTTTTTTTTCTTGAAAGTGGGTTGTTTAAGTTATTTTATTTAAAATAAGAATGTCAGCGAAAACAATTATGTGCTGCTTCTGTGTTACAGGCGATCAACTCGTCTGAAAAATTTGTATGAAAAGCACTTAGTTTTTTGAGTTATATCCATATACAATTTTTCAGATAATACCTCGGCTGTAATACAGAAGCACCACATTAATGTGTGGCACTTAAATAAATATTTTCTTAATAGGTACCCAAGCAGGGGTTTTGTCAGTGATTGAAGAATTAAAGTCTGTCTTAAGCTTTTGCCCTAAAGCTGAACACGTCTTGAAAATAACTTAATCTGCTGTTTCTGCATTACAGGCGATCAACTGGTCTGGAAAATTTAATGGAAATATCTAAAAAAAATGTGCTTTTCATTCAAATTTTTCAAACGAGTTGATCGCTGTAATACAGAAACAACACAAAAGTGATTTTGTAAAGGATAAGTTGTTTGATTTGATAACAAATGAAAGCTAAAAAATTTTAAGTTATAAAAGAAATTAAACTAAAAACAAAGATACCCGTATTTTTATAAAAAATAAGAAAAATAAAATTATAGCATAGACAGACGGCAGCATAAACTTGCATTAGTAGTCTTAATTCAAATTAACTTTTGAATTATCCCCATTTAAATGTGTATTACATTTATCCCAAATGCACTAAATCAAAATGAGTTTATACTGAATTTAGCTATTTCAATATGGCAACACCGTCGGTAATCAAAAAGCTGTTGTCAAATTGTTTACTCGAGCTGTGGGCGGGACGTGCCAACGATTTATAGACACATTTACAAAAATATTACAATACAAATGAATAAAAACTCTAGTTAAGAAGTGTACGTCAAAATTAGAAGTTTTAATTAGAATACAAGGCCCCATGCTGGTGTCTAACCTCTAAATTTTTTTAGTTTTTTTTTCACACAGATTTTAGAAAATCTTCCTGTTGATTCACAAGTTTCCTTAAATCTGTTGTCGTCCATCTTAAGCACGTCACATTAACTGTATACACCATTCAAAAATATTATTAAACTTACAAATTTTCACAGTTGCCTTTGTTTTACTTCAGATTGCCCTACTCAGATCCCAACTTGCAGCAACAGGTTCTGATTAATGAAGCAATTTTAGCAAAAGAAACTCCACTTTCTTTCAAATAAATAGTCATTTTTCACGAACAGCATAGCTGCTGTCTGTCAGAGTAAAATTTTTATTCACATTAGTGACATTTTAATTCAAATAAACTTTGTCGTCTATCTACGCTTTTAAATAACAATTTTAAGTTATAACAGAATAAATTTAAAATTTAAGTTAAAGCAGTAAAGTTTAAGAAATCATATTTGTGTAAAATAAAGAAATTAAAAACATATTTTTCGAAAGTAAAACTAGAAAAATTTATTTATAGGAAATTAAGAAACAAACTTATTATATTTAAAAATATTTGTTTAAATAAAACATACTTTATTCATATTTAGGCATTTGTTTCTCATTAAGTGAATTGAATTTGTGTCGAATCAGTTTTTACACCCTTCACCACAAAAGTAGAGAAAGGGTATAACTTAGTTTGTCATTCCCTTTGTAATTTCTACAAATTCCATTTCCGACCCCATAAAGTATATATATTCTGACTTCTTATCCATAGCGAAGTCGATTGAGCGATGGCCGTCTGTCTGTCCGTGTTAGTGTTGAACTCAAGTTTGCCGATGCACTAGATCAGCTAAAAAAAAAAAAATTAAATACGGTAATCGATCAGAAAAAGGTGCTATTGGAAATCAGCGGGATCGGTCTATGTCCTTCGACACAGCGGGCAAAACACCACGCCAGCCTCTAATTTTTCTATATCATTTGAAACAATTAAAAACAAACATCAATTAAAAAAATTGGCGCTTGCCCATAATTTCTGAGCTACAGGCCTCTGAAATTTTCAAATTTTTAAAATATCAATATGGGTATCATTTAAAGCTTTTAAAGTGATCTTTAATGAAATACTAAAAATTTTAAAAAATGCTTAATTCATTAAGAGGCGATGGCATTTTTATGTAAAAAATCTTTTTTTATGTATAATTTTTCAATTCTCTGTCTCTGTCTCTGTCTTTTGATTTGATTGATTGAGTAACTTCACTAAACTAGATTAACCTACATGGCTAATGGTTTATAAGACTCGTCATAGCCGAATTTAGCGCTCTTAATTGTTTTTTTTTTTTAGTTTTTTTTCCAAAAATAATTTTGGATTCGTTTTTAATTAATAAATCTGTTATTTTGTTTGCATATTTCGATAATTTTAGAAACAGTGGACAACGCTTAAAATTATTAGTGAGTTTGATCTTCTTATTATAATAGGATCAGGGAATGGGATTCCTTGGCACACGTATCTCCTATATCAAATAAACCTAATACTGAATTCTTAAATCCTATAATGTTTTCCAGATGGAATGTAGCCTTGACTTTAGAAGACTCTAAAGTGAGAAGTGACAACTTAAAGTGCCAAATAAAAAAGTTGGAGAACGGTTTTTTTGTAATGCAATTTAGATGTTTCAGTTGAGTTACGACTCACTCTGTATAGATCGGTCCAAGTCTGTTTCCTTTACAATAAAATACGTGTCTTCTTAGTCGTATGAGAAACTAAAAACAATTCCTTATTTAAGAAAACAACTGTTTTTTTATTTGTGTTTTGATTGTTTTCTTTTTTAAATTCCTAATTAAAATATAATTTGAAATTCAAGAAAGTCAAAATGCCTGAATTTAAAATAAATAAGTGAATTTTTATCACGTGATATTCAGAACAGACCTGATCGAATAATAAATAATGCTTATGCTTTGTTTAGCATTATCATTATTTTTACTTATTGTAATGCTTTTTAATGAAAAAGTTTCTTTGATAATTAGTAATTACAAATGACTAATGATTAAACGGTTTCAATTCATTATCATTAATGAATGTATTCCTTGTCTTTGTACACTAAATACACATCTTAAAGTCGAGTAAAGTATTATTTTAAAATGGTATTTTGATCACAGAAATTTGAAAAATATATATGTTTTAACTTTTCCAGAAAAAATCAGACATTATGGGAACATATATTTGTTTACGTGTAAGTAACAAAATCTGCTAGTTGGGCTGTTAGGTGACTTTAGATCTCAAACATCAAGTTTTGAATCTCTCTCACTTGAAATTGATAAATTAATTAAATTTTTTATTGCTTTTATTTAATTTATGCATAGTTTTTTGAGTTTCTACGATCAAAAATTTGTGTATCACAAAAACAATTATTATAACCTTCACAGTTAGTCGACCCCATAAAGTATATATATTCTGACTTCTTAAGCACACCGAAGTTCATTGAGCGATGTCCGTCTGTCTGTCCGTGTTAGTGTTGAAATCAACTATGCTAAAGTACTAGATAAGCTACAGAAATTTTAATACGCCAATCGATCAGACATAGTTTCGAAAGTTTGCTTTTGAAAATCAGCAAGATCGGCTTATGTCCTTCGAGGCAGCAGGCAAAACACCACGTCTGCCTCTAATTTTTCCATATTAATTAGAACAGTGAGAAAACTTCCATCAAAAAAACAAATATATGGGGCGATAGAGAATCAAAAAGTAAGGAAACATCAAGTGAAAAAATATCATATTTTCCGAGTTATGGGCCTCTGATCTTTTTACAGAAAAGTACGATTTTGCACAATATTTTTTAAGATATCATCAATACGGATATCATTTAAAAGCTTTTGAAGAGATCCTTCAGGAAATACTAAAATTTTTTAATAATGCTCAACGCATTAAGGGCCGATGACATTTTTATGTAAAAACCATTTTTCTTATTTTTTTATTTTTCTTATTTTTTTATTTTCCAATTGGAGAGACAGAGAGTCTCTGTGTATAAGATTCGGCTCAGCCGAATAGAGCACTCTTACATCTTTTATTTTATTATTAAATTTTACAAAAATTAATATAAATGTTTATTTAAGCAAAATGTTACTTTGTAAAATATACATACACAAACATACATTATTTAATGTTTTTCCAATAAATGGTTATAGAAAGTATCAGTAAGTTTATGTAAATATTTACGTAGTTTTTTATTAATTATATCTTTTTTTAATGTTTATGTTTATGTTTATTGATGTTTTGTTTAATCTACACAAACGAGTAAGTGTAGCTTTGTATGAAAAAAGCTTTTTTTAGAGCAAGCGTACGAGCGAATATCATATTGTTAACCTGAGGCTCCTATCCACTCATATAATACTTATTTCTACTTAGTTGACAATCTTTTTAATCTTCAATAAAGTACATGCATGTATTAAAAATTCGTGTGCATTTTTGTAAATCTTTATAGGGTATGCCAGAGGCATGGGCGCGTTTGCTTATGAACTCAAATATAAGCAAACAAGAACAAAAGAAAAATCCACAAGCTGTATTAGATGTACTAAAATGGTTTGACAATACAACAAAGCAGAGACCAAGTTCCAAATACATGACAAATGCCATAACAACACATTCTGGTAAGATTCGTAAACATAATCGTAAAACATGTCATATTCTTGTGAACATAAATACGTTTAAGACACCACTAACAATTTATGAGGTTTTCTACGCTTAGGTTCATCCTTAAGTCGTGTTAGTAGCAGTAGTCCCAGTAGTACGCCTACCGATTCAGAATTACATGGTTCCAATAGCGGAGGAAATTTAGTTTGTGGTAATATTGGCAGTTTAAATATTGGTGGCGGTTCCAATTCAAGCAATGTTGGCTTAAATAATTCATCTGGTCTTGTATCTAGTGGTTTGGGAAATCATCAACTTCATACACCTCATCATCTTCAACAGCAGCATCATCAACATTCTCATCATCATCAGCAGCAACAACAACATCAACAACATCATGGTCAACAACAGCAACATCAACCTGCTACAATATGTCAATCGCATTCGTACAATTTTGGTGGTAATACAGCATCTTCTTCCTCACAACATTCTTCAGGCAATGAGGACGATATACTTGGCACACCACAACCACCACCGCCACCTATAGCCTCACGACCCGAACGTACGAAATCAATCTATACACGTCCCATTGAAGATGTACAACCTGCTGTATCTCCCATAATACCGCCACCTACAGCGGCTCCCGCCACTACACCAACAACACCACAACATAATAATGTGGCCCAGCCACAATTTAAAACACCAATACATGTGGTTGCGTCGACTCTAGATAAGAACAAAAATAATGCAAGTAAGTTGAAAATCAATCACTACATTCAAATTGATTTAATTTTTTTTGTCATAAGGTATTTATTTTATTAAATATTTTTTATTGAATAAACTTTATTCGGAACAACAAATAGCTGACAAAACAAAAATTAATTAAAATTGGACTCTTCGAGTGCAATCCAATTAATTTTAAATTTTACTGTTACCGTTTCATTATTGTCGAAAAAATTTATAAAAATTTCTTATTAATATTTGTTGTTCTCAAAAATAATAATATTAACAATATTTTGAGTCACATGTTTGAGCGAATTCATAAACCAAAAGCAAAAGACTAAGGAAATAGTTATGGCTAGATATTGTAAAACTAAATGAATTTTTATTTGCTTTGAAAAAAAACTGCAAAAGAAATTTTCTTTATTTTTATATGACATGACCGTGGTAGAAAAGACAACTTATAAATTTTTGTCGCAAAGCTATACTGGAGGGTTTTTAAAAAAACGCAAATGCAAAGACTAAATGAATAGCCGTAAAGACTTTAGAGTATCACAAACAAATTAATGTGCTGTTTCTATATTACAGGCGAACAACTCATCTGAAAAATTTGTATGAAAAGCATTTAGTTTTTTTAAGTTATTTTCATATAGATTTTCCAGACGAGTGATCGCCTGTAATACAGAAACAGCACATAAATAACTTTATGTAGGCTTGCCTGCCTTTGGTAAGAGTATTTAAGTCTTTTAAATTGTTTTTGGATTTTTTTATAGTTTTTTTTATTACATTAAGAGATAACTGTTGTACTTTTTTAACGAAAAGAGTAAAAATATTTTTTCGAAGAGGCACATTTACTCATAACTTTTATAAGGACTAGTGCAATTTTGTTCAGACCAATCTAAACAAAAATTCCAGAGATTTTTTTACATTTCCCTCGTCCGTTATTTTTAATTTGTTCCCTTTTTTATTAAATGTGAAAAATAAAAAAATTCTACGGAAAAAATTAGGTATTACGAATAAATAAATAGAAATTAATTGTAAATAATCAAAATTTGTCCGCGAGAATATTCACGATTGGGCTCTATATGTTGAAAAATGTTAAATAACGGCAAAAGATTTTCTTTTGATAGCTTCGTTCTGTCCATCGGAGACTTTAATCTAAAACTTGCAATCATCCGAAAAAATAATTATTTTTTTCCATGAGCAAATGCTCTTATTACATGTTTTTTAGCGAAGTTAATTCGTTCCTTCCCATTTACTTTGATAACAAATAGTTTCCTACTTACAATTTGACTTTTAAATTTAAATTTTATATTACAAATTCGAACTATTTTAGGTGTTACATTAATGCTAAGATAGTTAGAAAAGAGTGTTATATCCTTTCTAATCTGCCGAATAAGAACTGATTGTGATCTTCTGTCCAGCAAAAATATATTTTAATTTCGTCGTTTTTTTTTTCCAATATTCCAGTTTTTTTTTGAATTTTTAACCGACTTCAATTTGTCTGAATGTTGCTTTTTTACGTTTTTGCCCGCAGAGCTTAGTAATTTTTAAACCGATTTTGAAAACTTTTGCTTTATTTGAAAGGATATGCTTACAGATTGGTCTCGTGTTAAAAACAGTTCGTAATTTCAAAAATTAAATGGTATCCTCATACAACATACATGTTTTTTACGTGTATTATGGCCCGAAAAGGGAACCATTTTAAAATTGAAGACAATGGCCCGGCCCATATTCATAGTTAAAATTAAGTCTACTTTAAGGGAACTAAGGTCGGTTTTACTTTAGAATCGACTCTAACTCATTCATAGACAATTTAAAATATACTTTTGGCGTTAAAGTTAACTCTAAAATTAAATATAGCTAAAGCTGTTTTTAACTCATTTTTCCATAATTATTTTATTTGGTGTAAGAACACAATACCCTTTATCTGATTTTTATACCAAAGTGAACAAATTAAAAACAAGGTTGCTTTTTTCTAATGTTTGTTTAGAAATTGTATAAAAACATTTATCAAATTACAGTCGACACCCAGTTTAAGTCGGCTAAACTTAAAATATACTTTATTCTTGACTATGAAAGCAAAAAAGATAATAAGAGCCTTCTATTTTAGAGTATACTTTAGCAAGAGTTGACTTTAGTCTATAACTATGAATATGGTCTAATATTTAACACATTTATTTAAAAAAAATCTTTATATCACTGTACTGCAATTTGGAAAAGCTATTTTGAGTTTTATGGTGGTGTATTTGCCGCACATACACTTAGTAAAATAAGTCAGGATCATTTTTACACAATTTTATTTAATTTGGTGCTCATTTGATAATAGTTTATGATTTGATGCTTAAATGTTTCAAATACTAAGATAAAGCGAGTCTAAAGAATCTCAATCGCAAAAAATGAAACTAGTGATTCAAAGTTTGCTTAAAAAGACATTTTTAAGCACAAAAATAGAGATTTAATTTGTAGCCTGACTTTAAAGTCTTTTGGTTTGTGTCTTCATCTAAAACATTTACAATAGAAAAGTTATAATCGATCTTATATTATTCACTTAAAACATTAAATTTTCTGTATGTTATATATTTTATTTATTACTTATCTAACAACCGCTAACGATTATGAAAAATAAAACTTAAAATTTCAAAAATATAATTATACTACCACCAACTACCACAATAAATACTAAACAAAAAAAAAATCAGCCACTGCTACTGCAGCAGCTGGAAATGAGGCTGAACTATTAGCAGCTTCTCAAACTGACACTACTACTAATCTTCTAATGAGTACTACCACTACTACTTACAATTATGCTACTGCAGCAACTCCTTGTACTAGTAATCAATTGCAATTTATCGATTGCAATGCAACAACGACAACAACAACTAATCATGATTCTTCTGCTTCCTCCTTTTCATCGTTTCCATCATATCATGATGATATAACAACATTGCCACCAATCTATTGTCCGTCATCGTCTTCCTCGTATATTGAATCAATTGCGATGCCAACACCACCATTGTCCACACCTACTGCCACGACAACATTACCAACAATGGATACGGTTGTGGATGTTCCTACCATTACAACTGTGACACCGGCAACACCTGACGACAACATTGAACCTGCTATCACAACAACATCAATTGTTACCACAGATTTGTATTCGCAAGATGCAATTACTACAAGTACTAATAATTTGAATGCAGCATCTGCTGCTGGAGCTAATGCTTTAGCAGCATCGTCCAATGCTGCTTCACCTGCTCAAGCGGTAACAACTGGTACCGCCACCACTACAACTGCAACAACACCGGCAACAACTACGACAACACAACAACGATCGGGCGCTGCGAAAAAGAAGAAAATGTCTGATGAGGAAATTCTCGAAAAGTTACGTACCATTGTCTCTGTCGGCGATCCAAATCGTAAATATACAAAAATGGAAAAAATTGGTCAGGGTGCATCAGGTACTGTGTACACAGCCATTGAATCTTCCACTGGCATGGAAGTAGCCATTAAACAGATGAATTTATCACAGCAACCTAAAAAGGAACTAATCATTAATGAGATTCTTGTTATGCGAGAAAATAAACATCCAAATGTTGTTAATTATTTAGACAGTTATTTGGTATCGGAAGAACTGTGGGTTGTTATGGAATATTTACCAGGTGGCTCTCTGACCGATGTTGTAACCGAAACGTGTATGGATGAGGGTCAAATAGCGGCTGTGTGTCGTGAAGTTTTACAAGCTTTGGAATTTTTACACTCCAATCAAGTTATACATCGTGACATTAAAAGTGATAACATTTTATTGGGTCTAGATGGTTCAGTAAAATTAACTGATTTTGGCTTTTGTGCTCAAATATCACCGGAGCAATCGAAACGCACAACAATGGTGGGAACACCGTACTGGATGGCACCTGAAGTTGTTACTCGAAAACAGTATGGACCTAAGGTATGCAAAATATTTTAGTTTAATAACATTTTGTTATAAGAGATTGGCAGGAGTGTTTTTAGCCCTTTTCTAAATTATACAGATAAGACTTTGACGCGCTATTTTAAATTTGTTTAAAAAAGACATAAGTAACATTAACATATTGTGTGAATCAGAATACAGCCGAAATCAAACCAATCAATTTTGCTAAAGGTTCAATCAGACGTGCCATAACCACAACCATAAGATATTAGCTGTTCAACTAACCTTATGGTATACACTGTATTTGATTATTGATAACATTCCATAATGCCATAGCCATAACCGTAACCATAGATATCAATTAAATTTTGATTTTTACCATAACCATATACAGTTGGCTATAGAATTTAGGTTTACCCTGTATGTTTTTTTTTCACTTTCGCTGCATCGTGAGTTTTAATTTATATTTATCATTTATTTTTTTTTTTTCTCGTTAGTCATTGTGATGAGGAAAGTATAAAGTTTAATTAGAATATTTAAAACTAAGCGCAATATACGAATATGAATACATTCATCATTTATTGAATAACAAAATGCTGTTTTAGAAATAAAAATAACTAAAAACTTGACATGAAGTTTTTACAAAACATTAGCCACTCATGTGACATTGTGACATAGTGAGCTGTAGCATTTATCTATGGAAAACCTTGTTTAAAGCTTATTCTCGGCAGTAAGGAATTAATTATGTTTTTAAATGAATTGTTTTAAACACGTACACATATGGCCAAAAAAATAGGTGTAAAGTAATTATTTCAATGTTTTCGCATATTTCTTTAATTTTTTCAATATTTAATAATTTATTTATTAAGTTTACATATCTTGTGCATTAAAAAATTAATTCAGAGTAAAAATAAGAGTAAAGAAACTTAAAATTACGTAAATATCAGAAATTCATAAATTTGAATGTGGACAAAAAAATAGGTGTGTACGAAAAAACTTAAAATTATTATAAAAATTTGAACTATAGGATAGTTTTTTTCAAATAAATATTCAAACAGATAATTAATATCCTGTATAACCACCATTATTTTTAAGGACGGCTTCTATTCTTCGCGGCATGGATGAAATTAACTTTCGACAAGTCTCTACAGGGATATTGTACCAAGCTTGTTGGATGTTTTCCCATAATTGTGTTTTATTAGTGCAGGGAAGCTTGGAAACCTGTCGCTTTAGCTCACCCCAAAGGTTCTCTATTGGATTTAAGTCAGGAGACTGACTAGGCCATTCAATTACGTTTAAATTATGTTGCTGAAACCATGCTCTTACTAACTTCGATGAGTGTTTCGGGTCATTGTCTTGTTTAAATTTCCATACTAGGGGCATATTTTCTCTATCCATTGTATTTTCTATAAGATGAATAGGGCCTACACCATACCAAGAAAAACAGCCCCATACCATCACGTTCCCTCCACCGTGTTTGACTGTTTTTTTGGTAAATCGAATATGGAATTCTTTTCATTATGATCGACGTAGATTTCTTGCCGCATCGTTACCAAACAAATTAATTTTAGTTTCGTTGCTCCAAAGAATATTTCGCCGCTTTTTTTCTCCTTCTGGCCCGCACCATGTTCTATGACCCAAAGCAAAATGTTTCCTCTTCTTTAAATTAGCCTGTTTAAGCAGAGGAACTTTGCGAGCGATTCTGCCAGGTAGCTTCGAATCCAGCAATCTTCTTCGGACCGTTCTGGCTGAAACCACATTTCCAATTTCATTCAAGATTGACTTTGAATACATAAAAGGTTCTCTTTTAGCTAAGGTAATTATACGATTATCGGTAGCTGGAAATGTTTTTTTACACACCCCACGTCTTTCAATATTCTGCTTTGGTTTTAAAGCATTGGTTACGAAATTTTGCGATCGTCCCAACGATGTGGCAATAAATTTGTGGGTTCGTCCTTGCTCTCGAAGCTGACGAACAAGACGTCTTTCTTCTTCACTGCAATGATGCGCACGACCCATATTAAGTTGCTTTTAATAAAATTAAATGTCAATTTCAAATAGTACTACTTTATTTTATTTCTTTTTGCACCAAAAATCTAATTTTTATAACTTTAAATAATTCACACCTATTTTTCTGTCCGATTTGAAAAGCATTTAAAACAACAAAGTCATGGCATTCTTTATAATAAAGGTTTCTACTAGTGGGATTTCTCCTTTTTTCTTGTTAAACTGTAATGCCAACCCTTTTGTTTTAAAACTTTTTAAATGGGAGTTGTTAATAACAACTTTTGTTAAGTTGAAATTACATGTAGCCTTTACACCTATTTTTCTGTCCATATGTGTACATATTTCAATGTTTAATTAAGTACATTTTATATAAATTTTTTTTTTCTTTTCTTATAACGGTCCCACGTAGTTTGTTATCACGCTTTTTTACTTTGAAAGAACTGAAAGCTCGTTTAAAAATAAAAAATATAATAACATAAAAACCTTTGGTAAAGCGAAGAATAAATTACTTATGGTTGTCAAGTCTTAGCGACTATATGTCGCAGTTACGAGTATTAATGCCAAAATGATTTAATCCCATTTATTTGAAATTAAACTTATGTTTTGATTTAACATTTTTACTATTCGGGTTGTTATGGGTATTTTGAAATAATTGGAAGCAATGAATTTCATATTACAATTGTATTCGTTAATATTTCTGTAAGAGGTTTTGTATGGAAACAATGACTTTTTATAGAAATTAAAAAAAATATTTCATGCATTTAATTTCATTTTAATAAAATCTTTCAGGTTGATTTATGGTCTCTAGGTATCATGGCCATTGAAATGGTTGAAGGCGAACCTCCTTATCTTAATGAAAATCCATTGAAAGCCTTGTACCTCATTGCTACGAATGGCAAACCCGAGATTAAAGAAAAAGAAAAACTCTCAACAGTATTTCAAGATTTTCTCGATCAATGTTTAGAAGTTGAAGTTGATCGTCGTTCTAGTGCAATGGAATTGCTTAAGGTAAATTTAAAAAAAAAAAAAAAAACAAATAAATAAAGGAAATAAAAAACATAATAAATACTAACATCAAATTATTTTATTTATAATTATAGCATCCATTTTTAAAATTGGCCCGTCCTTTGGCCAGTTTAACTCCACTTATTATGGCGGCTAAAGAGGCCACCAAAAATAACTGATTAAAGCTACAACATCATTGATTTATGCTGAAATTATTTTCTTAAGTCTATATTTTATTTAAAAAAGCAAAACTACAAGGCAAACAAAAATTATTTATAAAAATATATATTTTACATTTTCTTATTAACACTATAATTATAATTAATATTATTATTTCGATAATATTATTTCGATAATAATATTAAGACAAAACAAACACTAAGGAAACAGTAACAACAACAAAAACATTTAAGTTATGTATTAACATAATAATTATTATTATTATTATTAATATGATATTTAGTTCTTATATACAGTTAACAAAAAAGAAAAAACCGATAAAAGAAATATAATTAAAGAAATAGTAACGAATGAAAATTAAAAGAAACAAAACAGTAAATATTATTTAAATGCAGAAAACCATAAATCGTCTTTATATTATTATAAACAGAAACACATTTATTAAAGATAATTATTAATTATTATATTTAACATTTAACGAGAGAGACAAAACCGAAAACAAGAAAATAATTAATTACTTTAATTATATTATACATATTATATATATATTTATAGTTATAGTTATACAAACATTAAAAAAAATAATAATTCTAAAAATTAATATTAAAGCAAAAAGGCGTTAAACACCATGTATTTAAAACAAACAATAATTAAAGTAAAACAACAAATTCAAAAAGAAATTAATAATAATTATGATAGAACATCCTTCTGTAAAATCCTAGCAACTTGTTCTTTTGATCCTTGTCTTCTTATTTTTCTTATATTTATTTATAGCTTTCAAAACTTCTTAATTGCATTTCAAATATCCAGCGTTGTTTAATTAATGTAATTGTTCTTCTTTACCCTTGATTTGAATCTAGTTAATTCAAGCTTCCATAAAGAATTTATAACTCCAACTATGTATGAAACAAGAAACTTGGTTGTTCATAGTTCAAGTGTTATTACCATTTCACATTTAAACATTTTATTCTATATTTTTATTAACTAATTTTTAAGCTTAAAAACAATAATTAAAATATGTACGCCTTGTTTACTTCCTAATGATGCTGCAGAAACACGCAACGATAAAGCGAATATAGTAAATGAAACAAAGCGAACACTAATAAATTTTTATTAGAAACCTTAAGTTTAAATTTAATTTTTTTAAATGGTCAAAATTTTTGATATTTTTCTTTGCCATAGTAAATAAGTTTGAGTTGTTTACTTACCAATAATCTGTATAATCCTCTCAAAATCTTGTGTAATAATATTTCGTAGCCTCTGTCTTTAACTGGAATAGTAAATGAAGAATGTTTTTTAACATTTTAGGACCATAAAAGCTTTTTTAGCTGCTTTCCATAAAACTAAAATTTTTTAAATTATCAAAGGTAAGGGTGCGAACAGAGTGGCCGCTTGTTATCGAGCCGGGCCGACTGACGCTTATTGCGAGTACTTGCTCATGCGAGAAACAAGTTTGAGTGTTCATAGTGGATGCGAGATTAGAGCTGATATTTTATCTACTATTTGTGTTTTATACATGTTTGTGTGCATTTGGGTTTGTTGTTCATTTGCGTTTGTGAAATTGAAGCGAAAAATATGGATTCTTCAGGTGATGAGTATTTGGCTATACTCAAAAAAGTTCAACAAGACAGCATATAATTTTTAATTTCACTTTTTCCAAAGAATTTTATGACGAAAATTACAACAACCGAAATGCATCAGACAAAATAAATTATTTTTTTATAGTTCTTATAATTTTATTTAATTTTTATTATTTGAATTTTTTTTTTTCTTTTTTTGTTTAATTGTTATTTTATTTTTTAATGTTTTTCTTTTTAATTTTTATTATTTTCTTTTAATTTTTTTATTGCATTTTCTTAAATTTTTGTTTTTAATTTTTTTATGTTTTCCAAACAAGTTGAAATCATAACAACACAATAGAAGCAATGTTTTCGGCGCTGAAATACGCTTTGGAACTTCTCGCATTTAATCAGCTTTGCTCTCTGACCAGCTCAGCGCCCTCTATGTCCTGTTAGCGCTTATTTGTTCTAATTTGTATAGTACCAGTTTTATCGCATTGGTTCTTGCAATAAGCGTCAGTCGGCTCGGCTCGGCAACAAGCGGCCACTCGTTTCGGACCCTAAGTCATGTCAAATATTTGACTAGAAGGACGAAGCCACTAAATTAACAAATAAAATAGAAATGTATCACATTTATTATGTTATATATCGTCATTTATAGGGATACGTGACATATCTAACCGTACAATAAGTGTTTTAAGTTTCAAACACAAAACTTAATTTCTTCTGCACTTTTAATGGTATGTAAAACTAAATCGGGCTGACGGTTTAACAACTTTTTATTTTTTTATCCTCCATTAAAAAAACAAAAAAATCTCGGCTTTCACGTTAATTGCTTTAAAAATATCTCTCTTTCAATTTAATCGGTAAAATATAATTTTTACATTTTTTTTTCAAATTAAAGGGAACAAAAATCAATTTGTAAAGCATTATAATAATCTAAAGGAAATAATTCAACAGGTGAATCGATCATCATAATACTGTTTTACATTTAAAATATGATGAATGTTTACTTACTGCTGAACCATCAGTGTACAAAAAGTCAGGTTGTTACTCCCGGTCTAAATAATACGAATTTTCTTGGAGCAAATTATATTTAGTTCCGAGAGGGGAAAGCAGGATTACATTCATATTGTATTTAAATTTCGTAAAATTTACTGCAGATTTCTTCGGTTAAACGTAAAAGAATGCTTTCAGATGAAAAATAAAAAATATACCAAAGAGAAATTTCGAAACAATCTCCTTCAACTAATAAATTAAATAATAGTGAAATATCAATATCCGCTTAAATATTTAAATTGATTTGGCGAGAAAGAAAAATACAAAAAGAAGATAAATTGAAGCAGCAAAACAAAAAGTGAAACTTAATTCAAAATTTCCCCTCGGCCTCTGTGTGAATATTTTAATTAACAAACTATTTTTTTAATGGGCAATATTGTTACCACATGCCGCTTACATTGGCCTTTCATCATAACAAATGCATTCAGTTGATAGAATATTCCGTTATTGTTTGTTTGTAACAAACATTCACTGGCACCTAAAACTTTTGAACATATGCTCACTCTTGACCAAATAAAAACATTTTGTGGATATTCAAAATGTATAATAGAAATACCGTTACTCTATTAAGCTTGGATAAACTAGATTCTTTTTATATGTTTTTTTTCTTTTCTTATTGTTTTTACTATATTTTAAGTTTTGACAATACAAATATATAAATACATTTTAAATATTATCTTATTTTTGAAGATTTTAATTTTTTTGTTTAAATTTAAATATTTTTTTACCACAGCAACTTATTTTATTATTAAAAGTAGTTAAAAGCATTTTAAATGCTTTGCTTTTGATCTAAATGACAATTATTTTTATATCATTTTAATTTGAGACTTATTATTATTAATAAATGATAACTATCAATAAAATTTAAAAAAATATATAAAATATTATTTTTTATGTAGAACCTAACAACAAATTTTTAAGTTAAATTATTAAATTGATTATTAAATTAGTACGCGATGGACCAGGATTCAAACTCGAGCTTAATATATTTTAAATTTCTGAAAGGCAGAGAAATCGCTGAGACTTTTTTCTTCTTATTAAAACATCCGTCGCCACGTTAGAAACACTTAAATTCTATAATTCTTGAAACACGGTAAGAGCATTATGTAGTCTCTGTGAAGCATACTAGTCAGGTCAGATGCTCGAAGTAATCTCCTGCCCGTTGTTTAACCCTTCGTAAGGACCGTATTGCTTCTTTTTTTGTCTCCCATTCATCTTACCGCGATATCTTAACAAGAGAAAACTTGTTAAAGTTGAAAACAAGAGTCAAATAGTCTCCCTATTCCTTGATATTTGCTCGCTCACTTGTCGCAGAATGGCATATGACAGCGTCTCTGGTCTGAGTTGATTTTATTTTACCAGATATAGCCAACCTTACTATTTTCTTTATTTAATTTACCATAAGGATGTTTCGTAATGTCCACCACTATCCTGCCTTGTGAGTTTTCTAGGTACCACGTTTTAAATCCCATATCTTGTCAAATATTCTCTTACTCGCACTGAAAGCTTATAAAGTCTTTGTCGCTCTATTATTGAAAATACTTGCCATATAACTTTCATTGATAAATTGAACCAATACGGCCGTCCTAGTCCAAGAAAAAGGAGCACAACATCATCTACATACTTTAGAACTTTCCAGTTCTTGTATTTAAGCCTCCCGTGGTATTTTTGGAGCGGTTTATTACTGTCTTTGGAAAAAAAGTCCCTAATTTAGTCGAGAAAAAATCTTAAAGGCCAAATTCTATTGTTTAAATCTTCGAGACTATCAACACCGTTCTATAAGCCAGTTGTGGCGGTATGCACCTACACTATTGCCGGGTAACACGCATTTGCCGTGATTCGGAGTAAAAACGCAGCCAATACTTTATCACCCCAGAATGGCCTAACCAGTGGTACTAGTGTATTAATCACTGCTCAAACACTTATTCTATCATCTAGTTCCAGGCCGCAGTTAATCAGCGGATATTGTTTACTTAAAGAAATTCTACAAATGGGGGCTTGTCGAAAGACCCGTTGACACTTTTTGGTGCAGCATAATTTTTCTAGACTGTAAGCGGCTAAGAGAATAAGTATGCTATTAATGCTGCTAAGAAATATAATCCATTTCCTCACGAATATGGTCGCAAAGTGAAATTAAGAAAATGTTCAAAATCAAGTGAACAATTTTAATACTATGGATATTAAAGTCGAAATTTTTCTATAGCAGCTGCATTTCAGAAAAGCAATTGTTAATAAATGGCATGCTGGCGTTTTGTTCTAACTAGAGTCTTCCATGCTGGGATGGCTTTTCATTAACAATGGTGTTTAACAGCATCTAGAAAAAAGAAATCGTGGTGGATGCCAATTTGGAAAAATACGATGATTAACAAGGTTCCTGTCTGCTCTCTGGTAAATAAAAACAATCTGCTTTGGCTGGTGTTTGCCTTTTCTATTGTCCTGCCGCTAGAACAAGAAACAATTTATAAAAAACTAAATGAAATGAAAAACTGAGCAGTGACCAGACTATTGGCTACGCTGGTATGTTAACGTAAAGATGATGCTGATGTTGGAAAAAACAAGAAAAATTAGACGCTGGCAGAATGTAATGCTGCATTTTCAGGACCGCCAAATCCATCTTCGGCATTCTTTGCATCCAACACCTTGATTTGCGTATACTGTAAATATCATCCATTTAACCAACTAATCAATATCAATTTGGTTAGACGAAATTCACACACAACTCTAAGCATTTTTTGTTGTCTTCTCTACAACACGTCTTGTACATTTGTTGCAATTTTGTACTACACCATCGGTATAGTCACGAAATACAAATTTTATTTTTAATCATTTATACTTGTTTTTCTCACAACATTATAGATGCTGTTCCAGTATCATATCAACTGTTGATGAGTTAGGTATAAATGTTAATGAGCTGTGCCTTGCGTGTTTAAAATTATTTTTTAATTTTAGTCCCAGCCAGGGGTTGAACCAGTGATTTTCATAAATCAGTTAAAATTTTACTTTTTCGGCTTTGGTTTATTTTTAATTTAACTTTTTATTCAGAAAAATTATTTTTCAAATGTACGCGAACGTTTTCCAAAGAAAACAAGAAAAATTAGACGCTGGCAGAATGTAATGCTGCATTTTCAGGACCGCCAAATTTTTCTAGATAATTTGTTGTCTATCGTACATGTACTTTTTTGCCCTCCGTACACGAATTTATTATCATTTCTTAATGCACGTTATTTTCGTACACGAGTTTATTTTCATATCTTCATGTAATTTTATTCCGTACACGTACTGAAAATAAAGTACACTCAAACTTTTCAATCCTTCATGTTCGTTTTTTGCCGTACACGTACACGAAGAATAGCTGCAGTCGTACATTCACGTACGTGTAAGCAAATAAATATTTTAATAAGAAATTTAGAGACACATAACTGTTATGAAAAGAAAAATATGTACGGGTTAGTTTTAGTTGTATGTTTTCCATTTATGTACGAGAATTTTGTACAATGAGTGTACTTTTCTGAACTTTTATTAAAAAGTGTATGACCAAATTTCGTTAAAGTCGGTTTGTCTGCCTAAATGTGATTGAGCAACAAAAATTCGATTTTTCACATTAAAAATTTTGTAAAATTTAAATGTAATTCGTTATCGGGGATAATTATATAAATACTTAGGTTGCAGTCTTAACCCTGCACTTTACTCTTTAAAATATTATTTATCAAAAAAAAAAAAAAAAAATAATGATAATAATAATAATGAAGAAAAAGAAAAAAGAATTCATAAATTACATTGTTGTCATTTTTTTTAATATTTTTCTTTTGGCTTTTTAACTTAAGTTTTCATTAAATTTTTACACATTTTCAAATACATACTCTCGACTTTATATTTTCCCTCCAAAAGGCTATAATAAACACTACAATAAAATATTAAATAGTCTTCAATAAATCCTTAAAATAAAACTTAAAATTAGTAATAATTAGTGTAGACATGTATTATATTTAAATTTACTAGAAATAAATAAATAAAAATAGAAGTTAAAAACATTATAAGACAAAGAACAAACACAATTTATAGAATTAACAAAAACACTTCCTAGTAAAACAAATAAATCTCTAAATCAAATAAGAGCCGAGGAAATATAAATTTTTAATATTCTGTTGTAGAATTAAGGACAAGAACTCGGCTTTTATTAAAAAAAAAATAATGAAATTATTATAAATCCCATAGAAAATCATGAAAAATAAAGAATAGAACTACAAATAAATATATTTTAATAGAAAGAAATTAAAAATAAAAATACGTTGTGCCTAAGCATCAATCAATACAACATTAAAGAAAATATGCTGACAAAATTTCAAACCGATTATTTAAAAACATTCGATTACATTAAGTGCAATCAGTTACTAAATAAAATATTTTTATAAATAAACGCCTTCTTTAGAACATCGGCCCGAAGCATTCTTGTCTAATAGTAAAACAAAGTGTTGAAATGAAAACTGAAAGGATTCTTGATAAATCGTTTAATGATGTTTATTCACTTGGAAAAAAATAAAATATGTTCAATAATATTTTCAAGAAAAATAATTAATGTCTTACATTTAGTTTCTTCTTTTCAATTAAACAACAAATATTTAATAAAATTTATACTAAAATTTTGAAAATATAAAAAACAAAAGTAATTTGTTGAACTAAAAAAACATTTTCAAATAAGTAAAACTAAAAATTTTCCATCCCTGTGAATTATCTAAGGGAAATTCACAATTAAGTTTCTAAGTCAAGAAGCGCCAATTCGGATGCAGGTCTCATGAAAACTCCTTCAGTAGTTTTAATATTAGCCGATCCTCGAAACCGGTATATATTCTTATAATTTTTCCACGTTTCCATTTCGATCTTGGAAGAACCATAATAAAATAATATCACGAATTTGCAGTGAAGGAAAAAAACCTTTTCATACGCCAAGTTAAATCAGGTAAATACTCTTTAACCCATCTCCCCCAAAAGCCATTTTTTAAGTTTTGAAGCCACTGTTTTCGTGTATTAAAATTTCCCCCATTTTATTTATTTGGAGTTTGAGTTGAGTTAGTTGTTTCTAATAGGAAATGGTTCGGCGTGAGTGGCTTGGGATCTTGAGGTGTTACTGGAATGTGGTCCTGAATTAAGTATACATTCCGCCTCGATCAATAAACTTTCTATAACTTCGGTGCTACCCGTATCATTAGTTTAAACAGTGCCTTTTTTTACCGATTGTACCAATCGTTCCTATGCTCCTCCAGAATTTGGGTCAAATGGAGTATTAATTTTTTCGTAATCAAAGAAATTTGGTTTGTTTTTCAATTTCTTCCTTAAGCCAACGAAATTCCTTCCATTGTCGCTGCGTATTTGAATGGGAACACTTCGTCGATTTATACAGTTTCTAAGACAAAGTATAAATGAATTCGATGACAAATCGTTTACAACTTCCAAATGAACGGCACGGACCGTCAAACAGGTGAACAAAGCCACCCACCGCTTTTGCTTTAGGCGACATATTATGATATCAAATGGACCAAAAAGATCTACACCAGTATATGAAAATGCCCGAACAAAGGGTGTAACTCGGTTTTGGGTAAGATTCCCATCCGTGGATGTTTAGGCCTTGCCTTTCCTGATTTACAGAAATAGCATTTTAGTTCAACGTTTCTTAATAATATTTTGATTGAAGGTATCCAAAACCTTTCTCTTGCGTCACATATAACTTTCGAAGAATTTGGATGGCAGTTTGTCTTATGGCAATATTCAAAAATTATTCGCAATAATCAATGCGATTTTGGAAGTAGAATTGGTTTTCTGGTATATAACGGAAGAAAATACCTCCATCATCCAAATATGGACTAAGTGTGAAAAGTTCACTTGACTTGGAAATTAGTTTGCATAATTCCATACAAGCGTATGCTTTTCGAAAATTCTCCTTTTGAATTTGGCGACAAATTATTTTTCCTGCTTGCAGTTCTTCTTCTATGCTTAACTCACCATTTCTTCTACAATTTTTTAAGCGAGTATTGTTAATTGACCTTAAAATCCGAGATAGCGTTCTATGAATTTTTAAATAATTTGAAGATCGATTAAATATACTGCATTTCGCCGGTCAATTTTTCTTTCCCCTTAAAATAAATTTTGGACCATTTTTCCAATCGAATACCTTTGTCAGCTGGATTATCCAAAGTTAAGCACCTGTGCCATTGAGTCTCCTCTGAACCTTCTAGTACTTCGGAAACTCTGTTTGCAACACAAATGCTGTCACATCCTTCTTAGAACTCAAACATTAACCTTTTAAAATAAACAAAAGTTAGAAACAAAAATTAAAAAATACTCCAGGATATACCAGTATATTCCTTTCTTTGCCTCAGAGGTGCAAAAATTTTTAGTCTTTCTAAACATTAATTTTTATTTTTTATCACGTTTTGCTCCTTTTAAACGTAGGGTTTCCTTTTTATTTTTCAAATGCCAGCACGTCGATTTCGATTTCTATTTTATATTTTTGTCTTATGGTTCTTACTCTGTAGCTACGGCTAGATTTTCTATTTGCGATCTTTTAATAAATGTGCGGTGTTTCAACTGTAAGCAGCCATCCACGTCATAACACTGTACTACTCCCGCAAGACTCAAACTATTCGATGTTTTTTCTACGTTCTTAACTTGCGCTGCGATGCAGACCACAATTAGCTGTAGCCCAGGCGTAACTCGAGCTAACAATCTGCAGTAAGTCATTTTAAACAACCCAGCTATTACGACCAAGCAATGTTTTATTTACCGTCTTGAATAAAATAAAAAAAAATTCTGTTCAAACTAAATAAATCTTTTACAGTCTTCCGCTTTTGTAAGACTTATCTGTCAATGTTAATTAGAGCAGAATAAAATATTTTGGAAATAAATGTACGATTTCTTAAAGACCGTTCCAAAGTAAAGCTTGATATTTATTTGTTTTTATCGAGTTTATAAAAATAAAGTCTTAAAACCTTTTAAAACCTTAATTTTAAAGAAGACAAACGGCGATTGAAAGACCTCTACTAATTAATATTTTATTGCATAGAATATATTTTTATTTCTTTCGAATGCAGCAACTTCGTCTAAATTCCAGAAATACCAAAGAATTTTGACCTAATTTTCCTTAATTGTATTATCCTGTAATTAAAAATAACGTCGTTTAATTAAAAATAAATTAATAATACATATTCTTAGTCATCTTTTAATTATTTTTAAATGGAAAAAAGACCAAGTTTACCTACACTGAGTTTACTCTGAGTATAAATCTTTTTATATTGAATTTTAGAAAATATATTTTTTAATTCCAATGGATTAATAAGTGGCATTTTTAGAATTATAGGGAGTAATATACATATATATTTTTTTTTATTTTTTAGTAAAACGTAGCAGCTCCCACGTCTGCGTCCGCGTGTCATTTACAATTTTCCTAATATCCGAATTTTGAAAAATGTGTTTTTAAATATTTATTTATTGTAGAGATCTGTAAGCAGTCTATAAAAATAAAATGTGCTGACAACTGTTTTAGTACCATTATACCGATTTCTTTCTTACATTTGTATCTCTAGTTTCTCTACGAAATGACATATTTTTATTTTAAAAAAATGTATTCTATATTTAACCCAAGATTCTAAGAGACCTCCATACAAAATTTTATTCAAATTCATACAGCAGTTTTTACGTATTGCGAGCACAGACAGACAGACAAAAATGTCCAAAATAGGTGTTTTGTAACCCATTTTGATTACTTTCTACACCAACGCCAAAATTTTCAAAAAATATTTCATGTACAGAAGTAACCCAGCTACTGTTTTAGTTTATGTATGATAACGAAGTTTTTATTAAATGCCTTAAGGTATGCTATTAATTTAAGCTTTTTTTTTAAAGAAAACGTAGCAATATTCTTTTGTTAGCCAAATAAAACTACAGGACAGTGTTGTCAGTTATGGCGATTTCTCGCTAAACGTGGAGATAAAAAAGCCTTTTTGGTGATAAATATTTTATTATGGCAAAAGGCGAGACACTTGGCGAAATTTTTAACTATTTTTATAATTTTCTCTACGAAAACATTGCGATAAAAAATATAGCATCTTTTTTTTATATATTTTAGGTTGACTAAAAATGGATGTACATATGTCAGCCAATTAACCAAATTCGTGTTGACTTCTATATTTGTACTGACCTTTTTATCCGCCAAACATGTGTGAAAAGGTAATGAAATGCAAAAATCAAAAGTATTGAAATTAAATGAGAAATTGTATTGACAAAATGAAAAGCAACAATAAAGGAAACAGCGATGAATTAATACAAAATTGAAATAGGAAATGCATTAACAAAACTCGTTTTTGAATATGGATAACATTCATTTTGGCAAAAAAAAGGTATACGTTGCTTTTAAAAGAATTTTTTTTGTATTTAAAACAGTTGCAAAAAGGAATCTGTAATCGGCTTCCAGAAAACGTGTCTATTTTCGAAGTTTATTGTAAATTTTCAGTTTTAAAATACTGTATCCCAAACTAAATTTTCTGCAGTTAAAGAATTTGTTGAAAGATTTGGAGACCCTAATTACTAACTTAAATTACATATTTTTATATATTGGCGATATTCAACAAACCATTTGGCGAGAGAGCTCGAAAAAGAACTGGCAAAACCACTACAGGAAAACAATTTTTTTAAAGTGTGATTACTTTACATTTTACAAAATAGTTTAAAAATCCAAGTGATTTGAAAATAAATTTTTCTTTTTGAAGAGAAGTTTTCTGAAATTTAAAAACAAAATATGTTCTAAGTCAAAAAAATAAAGTGTAACTAATACCACTCACGCATGTATCTAGACGAATCATCACTTTTTTATTTATATTTTCTTATTTTTTATTTTATTTTATTTATTTTATTTATTTATTTATTTTTATTTTTTTTGTTTTTTTTTTTTTTGTTAAATTGACCCAACATTGATGAACATGAATTATTCTTATAGCCTTGAACGCTGGCGCAGAACTCTTACAGACATCGTCTTGTACATCTATAAAGGTTTTTCCTTTTGTTTCTAAAAATAGAAAAATGATGGATTTAGTCGTTTGTCTCTTGATACTTTACACTTTTTAGAATCCTTTTTTCTTCCAAATTTAAAGAACACATAAAAATTTTAACTCATCCATTTTTTTCATATTTTATTAAGACTTTTTTTCTTTCTGCAGTTAAGAGTTTTGGTTTTTAATAGTTCTAAGTTCCTAGAAACTCAATACGAATTGTAGTGAAATTACAGACCCAAACAAAACTAAATCCGCTCTAATTTTTAATATCATTTGAAAAGTAATAGAAAATAACGAATATTTTGTTTTATATTCATTATACATATATTTAAAAAAAGAATAATAACACAACAATAATGAAGTAAATCTAAAGTATGTATGTTTGTTTATTAAAAAAAAACAAATAAATCAAATTATTATTTAATGATTTAATACAGTGGTTAACAAAAATGGTAAAAAAAAGTTATTGTACGTAACATTTTTCATTAATTCTTTACAAGAAGCAAAAATAAAGAGATAAAAAACAATAATAAGCAAAATGCATGTAATAAAAGAAAATGAATAAATAAAAAATCATAATATAAAAATTAATTTTATTTGTTTTAATTGAAAAAAATTTCTTTTACAATAGTTGCTTAGTGTAAAAGTGTACATACAATTATAAAAAGGAGTTTTCTCTTTTAAATAAAATTAGAACGATTTCTTTTCGAATCGAAATAAAGAGTAATCGCCCTGGTGTAGACAAGTTCACTTTGCAAAGTCTGGAGAATGGAGCAGAAGACAGACTTTCTTGTACTCGTCAGTTCAAACGTAAACATAAATTCATAAGTTCATAAGTACGCCAAGTGCATGCGGGCCACCCTTTAATTTATTTTTTTTTATTCATTCTTTGGGTAAAGTTAAAATAAGGAAATTTAAAAATATATGACTCTAAGGATACTTTTTATTTTGTATACCCTTTAATACTGGTGGCGGATAAAGGGAAAGTTTATGTAAGTTCGTCATTTCGTTTGTAATTTCTACAATATACATTTTCGAACCCTTAAAGTATATTTATTCTGAGTCCTTATGCATAGCGAAGTTATTTGAGCGATGCCCGTCTGTCCGTGCGTTTTAGACTTTAGAACTTTGCCAAGGCACTAAATTTAAGTACGTCAATCGATCAGACAGTTTAGAAAATCAGCAAGGTCAATCCATATAATTCAAGGCAGTGGGCGAAACATCACCCCTGCCTCTAATTTTTCTTATCATTTGTAACAATGAAGTAACTCCAATCAAAAAAATAAAAAATTATGGAGCGATAGAGAATTAAGAAATTAGAAAAAAACAACAAGTGAAAATAATAGTGCTCGCCATATGTGGTAGATATGGGTATCATTGAAAAGCCTTTAAAGAGATCTTTCAGAAAATAATAAATTTAAAAAAATGTTAAAGCCATTAAAAGCCGATGAAATTTTTATGTAAAATAATACCGCACATGGTGAAGGGTATATAAAATTCTGCATAGCCGAATATAGCACTCTTACTTGTTCGATTATTTGACCAAATTTTTGTGACAAAATTCCGTTTTAGACTAATGCTTTACTATCCATTAGGGTGTTTATTTACAGGGACAAGATGTGAAGTTTGCTTGTGGTGGTGTTTAAAATCATTTGATCGTTAGTTAACAAAAATGTTTTTTATTTTTTTATTAATGAAATTTTTTCATTAAAAATCCATTGCCAGTATTAAAAATAATCAGGTATGTCATGCATTCCGATCGGAATGGTTTTAATTTCGTATTAACAATCCCGATCGAATTTGTATTACCTTCCTTAGACTCTGATCGATTTTGTGTTTTCAAAAATAAAAGCTAAATCTCTACTTTTTAAATTTAAAATGGCAACATTGGACACATCAAAGTAACAAACAGGCTATCTAAACAAGGATACCAGTAAATTTTAAAACCGCAAGATATTGGTTTTATTCCGAAAAACCAATTTGCAGTTTTGAAACGACTTTCGATCGGAATTTAGTTCTGTGTCATGCCGCAATATTTAAACACATTAGCTTTATTCACCATTTCATACTAATGAAATTGACAATTTATTACTCTATCTACTTGATTGGTCATATATTTTGGTATTTTCATGATACTACGCAAAAGTCTGGCGACAAGGCTACGACTTACAATGACGTATTAAGGGTTAATTTTACGACGCCTTTCTCTTTCGTTAAATAGTTAACACTTTACAAACAAATTAATTTAATTTCTAATGAATATTATACAACTCCATTTATTGTTTAGAATAACCAGTTTTCGTCTTACGATTTAAGAACTTATACAAATATAAAATACGTTTTTGTAAATGTTTCCATTTAGTGGGCCGGGCAACTGGGTATATTGTCTTCGACATTATCTTACGTTTCCGCAGCAAAACTTGATATTCGTTGCCAGATACACCACGTAGCCATGATGGTACGGAATATAACACTTTTGTGGGGTGTAGACGGTCGTTACCCAAGATATCAATATAATCATTTTGACCAAACAGAGCTCGTTTTTTTGTCCAAGGATTTTTTGGGCGGTAAACTGGCATTGGTAACCTTTGGCCGTTATCAAGATGAGGTAGTAAGCCTCCTTGTAGAAGGTGATCCTTATAGCCATAACGGCGAAGTAGAGGTCCCTTAGCTCTTTTTTCCTCAAACGAAAGTTGTCTTACGGGCATAACAGGGCCACTAACGCTGTTAATACTACATAGTTTATGATTCGCAGCATTTGATTTACATACTTTAGCAAAAATGTTGAAAGTTGTTCTAAAAGAACTATTTATCAAGAACATTATTTCTTTTTTTTAATTTATTATTATAAAAAGCTGCAGAAACTTAAAGGCTTTCTTTTTTATTTTAAAAACTTTACAGAATAATTAGGTAATTTGTAAGCCGATAAACGACAAATAAAAAAGAACAATGTGAAAAATGTAAACAATTCACAATAACAGCATAATCAGCTGTAAATTAAGGTGGTACGGTACTTCACAACACAACATTTCACGGGAGCCAATATGGTTTCGAGGAATAAGAGATTTTGGAAATTCAAAAACCGGGATGTACTGTTTTGGGTATTTTTAATTAAAAAATAAATTTAAAGTCAATTTTCGTATCTAGAAGAAAGAAAATTAATGTAAACTATAAATAATAAAAATAATTGTCAATTTGGAATAATATTATAAAAAACGTTTTGGTCACAAAAAAATGTTGATTTTTTTATTTTTTCCATAAAAACTCGGATACTCTCGCCCAAAATGGACAAACACTATGAAAGTAGAGACCGAGTGAAACAAAATTTGCTAACCGAGCGAAAATTCTGCCTATCCGTTTCCAGGAAAAGTTTTATAATTAACTCTTTCCATAAGTTTTACAAGTAAAGTTTTTTACCTGTAAAAACACTGCTTATTTTTTTTTTTTTTAAATAACAAGGAGTTAAAGTATATCTATATCCAAGGTACATTTATTTTACTAGGTAGTGTCGTCCGCCCAGCTGGTTTGTAGTTGGACATGTCAAAAGTTGTTTATATTTTCCTACTTTTGTTTACGAATTTCAAAAGACACTAACAACAAGCATATGCAGAACAAAGAGAACGTTTGTTTTTAGAATAATTCTCTTTTGTTTTATTTTTCTATTTTTGACATTTCCACTCACAAAGCAACAATAAAATGCCATGTTGTTTTTACAAATGTTGTATTTGTTGTAGAACCGCTTGTACCTAGTAAAATAAATGTACCTTGATCTATATCAAATACATGCAAGTTTACAACAAATACAACATTAACAAAACAATAAGCATTTTGTTTGTGTAAAAATCATTAATTGTGTCAAAGAGCAGCTGACTACAGTCAAATTTTGGTAAATAATTATAAAAGAAATTATAACAAATTTATCTGTTTTTATTGAAGACAATGCAAGTTACAAAAATTGCCAAAGAAATCAGAAAAATGTATTAAGTGCACAATTATTTTTTTTGGAAATTTCGATTACCATCTCTGATGCAACAAAGGAAAATTTACTCTACGTCTTGACGAGGCATTGATTTGTTCGCACAAGAACAAAACGTCGGCAGAATAGGGAACAAGAATTTGTTCAAGTTTTCTACGTGGAGAAAACGTAGCGATGTTCATGTAATGTTTGTTCACAGTGTTTAATATATTTTTATTTATTTATTATGGTTTTTTTTTATCAAATCATATAAATTTACATATGAATTACAAAATTTACAGTCGTTTTGGTCGAAATATTGCCTTAATTTAATTATTTTTAAATTTTTTAATATGAAAGTGACGTTTGATGGCAGACATCGTTGTTCGAACAAACGTTCTGACAACGCTGTTTGAACAAGAACATGACATCGACAACGATGGTCTACACAAGCCATTTTAATGTGCGCACATGAAATTGTGCAATGGTTGAACAAATCAATGTCTCGTCAAGACGAAGTGTTAGGAACAATCTAGTTGACGAAAGCAGCTCAAAAATATTAAAAATATTTGTTCACAGGGTGTACAATGCAAATTTAAGCAAAATTTCAATCAAATAGGCATTAAAATTACCTTTCCAATGATACCCATATGGTCTTATTCCGCCAGAAAACACATGAAACCTTTGGAGGTCCACAACTACAAAGCTAAGGATCAATCCCATAATGTTTACTTTTCCTTTAATTTTTTTTATTTTTGAGCTACGTCCGTAAACAATCGGTCTTATTACGGTTATCAAAAACGACATTCAACAAGAGTAGTAGTCGTTAGTTAATTTTTTTTGTAAGAGATAAAAAATAAAATGTTATTTTTTTTTTTTGCAGTTGCTTTCTATGTGATAAATTAACAGTTACAAATAAAAATAAAAAATAAACTTACAGCTCTTAATTTGATTTGCAAACTTATATATAAAATATGAAAAAATATACAAAAGTAAGAAAAAACTCTAAATTACATAGTGTAAAATAAAATGCACTTATTTCGACTACCCGATTGAACTGCGAAACAATTGTTATTTTGATACTTAAAATGCAGAACAAGATGCAAAAATTAAATTTAAATAAGCATAATGTAAGAATTTAAAAGCAAACATACTTTTGTTAGCGTTTAAAAGTTTACAAAAAAAAAAAAAAACATTGTCGTGTACATAAATTTCAACAATATTTGGAAAAATTAACACTCCATTGCGACATACATTATACCGATTTTTGTAATAGATTTATTTTTTGAATAATATCAAGGCGAATCAATCCTAGGTGGTCGCAATGGCGAATCCAATGATTTTCGCGAAGTCATGAAATGTCGGCGAAAACGAACGAATTGGCCATTGCGACCACCTAGTAATTAATTCGCCTTGTATTTATTAATAACGTGCGTAATACCATTTACAAAAACGCACGATTTTCAACACGATAATGACAACCGTAATAAGGCTGAATACTTAAAACAATTATACAAAAAAACTAAAAGGAGTATTTAAATATTAAAAAAATCATGGAAATAAAAGTTTAATTTCTGCTCTTATTTAAAGCACTTTTTAATGCAGCTTTTCCACGACACATTTTGCTTGCGAGCACATACATGTCTTTTTTTTAAATAAAGTGGTGCTATAGAAAACGTTTACAAATTCTAAGGTATATCATGATTAAATGATTATACATATATATATAAATATATATATATATATATATATATATATATATATATATATATATATATATATATATATATATATATATATATATATATATATATATATATATATACTTAAGATAGATGTAATTTGCAAACGATATTATGTCCACTAATTGCAAAAGCGATGATTTAAAAACACATTCAATGAGAAATACGTTGCACAAAAACTAAGGAATTGCTAATCTCTAATGGATAAGCTTCTAAATCTAGCGGTTAACACCTAAAGTTGGTGTTATTTTTTATCTAGCTATAATAAAGAGAATTCATAATTCTCGTATTCCACCTTTTCAACTTTAGGTCACAGCGAACACCATTAGTGAAATCTCTCTACCAATTAAACACTTTGAATACAGATATAAAAAGTTACATTACAAATTGTTATGTTTTATTTCATGGGAGAGATTTAGTGCAATTAAAACGACGCTATTAATTAAGTGTTAAAATTACTTTATTTTATATAAACATTTGTGAAATGTTTTAAATTTTTTATGTATAAATTTTAGCGCATAGATAAGAAATCATACCTTAAAAGTTCATTTGATTTATACATAATACTAAAAACAAGATATAGTTTTGTATATTTTCCTCGTCATCATTATCTTCATAATGTAATCAATCATAAATTTTGTATGTATTTCGAAGTAAATAAAAATACTACAATATAAGAGGATGAATAGAATTAAAAATTTTAATTTATAATAAAAGCTTAAAAATAATTAGATTTCTTATTAAATATACGCTAACGTGTTTTATTTAGTCCGGCGTGTAGCATCTGAAGCCGTAGGAGGTGGGGGTGGTCCACGTTTGTGTAATTCCTCTAAATAGTTTACAACAATACTGGTACGTTCTTCAGCTAAATGTTCTAATATTAAATATCTACAATAAAAGTTTTTATTCAGATAACAGATTTATTTTAATATTAGAAATTGTATACCTTTTATCCATTTTTAAAATATCTTGTATATCTTTAAGATGATTTGGATTTTCCTTGAATAGTTCATGACTCTTATGTGTTATTAGTTTACATTCTTTAAGCAATTCTTTGAGCGCACCCTTTGCTGCTAAGGTTTTATCAACTATATAATCCCTAAACTCACGTTCACACTTTTCCGAGTTGTTATACTTTAAATAACGTGGATCCTCTTTAATAAGTTTTTTTATATCTTTCCATGAACTGGTCAGTTCCAATGTAGTAATTTCATCTAACATTTCGCGGAATTTTTCACGTTTTTTCTTCATTAAATTGTCAATATGTTCATTGAAGATTCTTGGAGTTAATAAAGAATAAAGCGTTATTAAAGAATAAATAAAAATAAAAAATAAATAAATTAAAAATAAATTAAAGGAAATAAGGATTTTGTTTAGTTTGTTTATATGAAATAATTAAATTTACCTTTCACGTTCATCGCGATCTAGATATTCCACCAGTTCCCAGCGATGATCCTTGCGCAGTTGGCGTTTGACTTCCTTCCAGGTGAGGTCGGCATTCCGTACTAAATCTGTAAGTAAAGCATTAAAGTGACCTACAGCCTCTTCACGCTTGTGAAGTTCACGTTCCTTGTCACGATCACGCAAATGTCCAGCTAACGTCCTTTGAACTTCCTTCTCCCTCTCACGTATACTCTGTTCGGCTCTCAACTGGCGCTCACGTTCCTTTTGTAAACGTTCGATTTCTTGGTCCTGTTCGCTGTCCGATTGTTCATCATCGCTTTCTTGTTCTCCTTCTTCCTGCAAACACACATATGCACACACACACACTCAAATTAAAAAGTTAAAATTCCATTTCTGATTAAAACTTACAAAATCATCATTTTTCTTTTTCTCGCTCTTATCTTTGTTGCTCTTATCCTTATACTTATCTCGGTCCTTCCTATCCTTTTCCTTGACGTCCTTCTCCTTGCCATCCCTATCTGAACGATCTTTGTCTCGACTACGACTGCGATCTCGTCGGTCTTTTTCACGACGATCACTTTTACGTTCCGATTTTCTTTCCATCTCATCACGCTCCCTTTCCTTCTTACGATCTTTTTCCTTGCGTCGCTTTTCATCCTTTTGCATACGCATAAAATCTTGAAAATAATCCTCTCGATACATGGAGTTCTCAACAGCTCGATAACGTGAATCCGATTCAAACTTCTTCTTGACCTCATGCCAGCGACAATGACGATCCAAAGAATCTCCACGTTCACGCAACATTTCAATAAAATCTTTACGTATCTATTTTATTAAATAACCAATTTGGTACCCAGCACAAAGATAATTTAAGATGAAAGGGAGAAAAAGAGCAGAGATATATTCTTTTAGCATTCTTTTTATAATTATCGTGTCTAATCTTAGTTGTCTATAGGACCTTAAAAACTACCTTAATGCTTAGAAAAAAATCTTAAATTACTTTTGTTGAAGCTGAAAGAGAAGTTGCATTATTAAGTTGACAATTAAATTCAATCTACAAATTGACTTAATATAAATATAAAATAAATTAATTTGTGTACGCCAGGCAAACTTTTGTTTGAATTTGTGTTTTTACGGAAGGACGGACAAACGTACACAAAATTGTAGTGTTCAAAAAATATAATATGAAGTGTGCGTGTAAAAAATTTTTAATTTTTTTAAGACAAAATAAAAAATAACCGCGTTTTTAAAGAATTCAAAAATTTAGGTACTAAATCTAAGGATACATTTCAGTTTTTTAGTAAACTAGTTGAGTAACTATAAAAAAGATCCGCAAAAATTATGTCTGTTTTTTCTAAAAGAGAGTTGGGGTTTTTTGATTCATTCACATCAATAAGTTTTCTTAAAACACTGGTAACAAATGTCGAGATTCGACATCGATCGAAATTGCAGTTAATTTTAAATGGAAATTTTAATCGGTACCGAATGCCGTACGAGTCATATATGATAGTTTGATAGATAAATTGCATTCATTTGTACAGTCGTACACAGTAAGAAATGCAATGATAGAAATATTCAGACATGTTCTGACAATCGCAAGTCGCTTAAAACTTGCGATGCAAATTGAAATCGAATAAATGGCGTTCTGTAGCTCACAATCGCAAGAAATTTTGCGACGTCAAATCGCAAGCACATACTGAAGTGAAGTAATCATTTTTACTTAAACTTTAAAACAATAAAAAAATTATACACAAATTAAAATTAATATATTCTCTTTTACCTTTAACAAAAAGTATTTTTATTTTTACACAAAGTCATAAATAATGAACAAATGAATAAAATTTGATCTTCGGCTTAGGATCATTTTTTATTTTTATTTTTTTTATCGCAACATATTTTAGGATGATGAAGGTTGTAGCGATTTAGAAAATGCAGCATTACATTCTGCTGATGTCTAGTTTTTCTTATTTTCTTTGGAAAACGTCCGCAAACATTTAATAATTTTTGTTTCTAACATTTTTTAATAAATAAAATAAAAATGAACTTAAGCCGAAAATACATTTTAAGTTATTTATAATATCCACAGTTCAAATCCTGAGTTTATTAATATTAAAGTAAGAAATAAATTTAATATCTGTTCTTCGTTTTATCATTTGTTTTGATTGTTTTCTTGAGTACTGGCTATGTTGTAAAAACATCTGTTCTACTTGATGTTCGAAAATGTATTGATATTAATGCAGCTGAACGTATAGTCGATAATCATATAAAATATGCGGTTATTTCAATTTTGAATTCTTATAAAAATAATCGGCACTTATTTAAACAGTTGGTGTTTTTAAAATCACATGCGATCTCAAAAACATGCAAGTGACAGAACATGCCTGACTAATTAATCCAAAGATTTTTTTTAACCTAATGGAATCGATATCAAATAAACGAAATGCAACCCGATTTTAAATATTATAAAAGAAATTAACTTTAACCTTAAATATGTGGCAATTTCAAATTAATGAAAAGAAATAAAACAGCAATTTAATTAAAATTATTTACACGCACACACATACAAAAAATATTCTGAAAAAATTTTGCTAAATATTAAATGTTTTAAACATAAATATTTATTATGTTTTCATACTGTTTGTTTTGAGAATCAATCGTACAGGATAATGGCAGCTTCACAACGCAAACGACACCGACGACAATTGGAAATCTGGAAAACTGGAAAGTAGAGCAGCAATCAAACCAAAATACAAGAAAACAGTACAAACAATGGCACAACATAGACGATATATCCATGAAGCTGATGATTATTGCCTTCATGATGATGTTTGTATGTATATCCAAAATCCATTATTAAGCCTAACAGAGGGGGGTAAATCACCAACGATATAAATCAGCAAAGTTTTTGTTTTGTGTTTTAATTTATTTGTTTTTATATGCATCAACATTCAACTGATTGATTCTGTTAGAATATTATTTTTTATGTTTTTGATTTCATTGGATAACTCACCACACTCGCTGTGGAAAATAAGGGCACTAAGGTTAAGATTTTTAGCTAAACTGGTGAATTGATCTCTCAGCACTCAAGATACCATTCGTTGTCATGACATCAGACCCCTCTTTTCTTCTCAAAATTCTGCTGAAGTTGTTTGAAATTATGGTTGGTTGATCGATTGGTAGGTAGGTAGGTAGGTAGGTTGGTTGATTTGTTGAATAAGTTGTTTGTGTAAAAAAATGTTTGGTAACAAAAAAAATGTTTTTGCTAAACAATATTGTACAAATATTTACTGAAGCGATTAAGCTCACTTACTCTATCCCATGTGTTTAAGTTTGTTTGCTTAACATTCTATCATTTTAAATAGTTTTGAATCTTTTAGTTACCACCATCAATCAATTAGAATTTGGGGGTTGCTCTCACACACCCACTTCAATATTCTCATATACACAACACGGAAAAAGAGAAAAAGTAGAAGTAGTGGTAAGTAGTTGCCTTTAAATCACATCCTTGAGTTTAATACCTTATTTAACTTCACTTTATGTTGAAATTGGCAATAAAATGCAACATTAACACACACTGACACACAAAGCGGTTGAATATTGTGATAGAAAGGCTGAAATCTATATAAGTTTTGTAGTATTGCTTGTGGGTTGGAAATGAAATATTTTATGTATAAACGATAATTTTATAAATTGAGTTAACGTTTTTATCTAAAATATAAACTTTAGTTTATAAAACAGAAATATATAAATATATGTCACTAGATACACAAAAAACCACATGTTAATTTTAAGATATTTTATACAAATGTAATACGTAATTCTCAAATAAAAATTGAATTTTATCTTGAAATCCAATTATTATTATTATTTTTTTGTCCAAATATTAAACATACCTGTTCCTTTTTTAGTAGTTTGTCTTCTTTCTCTCGTCGTCTTACATCTAAGAGATATTCGTTGAAGAGAGATTCACGCTCTCGAACCTTCTCTATTGCCTTATAGCGTTCATCTTTTCCAAAACGTTGACAAAATTCATTGAAAGACGATCTAAAAAGAGCATTAGTTGAGCAAAGGAAAATCATTTGTAGTCGCATCTAGCATCAATAAACCTACTTTCCATGCAGCTTTGAATCTTCTAAAAGTTTACGAAAATCGTCACGCTTTTGACGCATTTTGTTGCGTTTTTCTTTGCGCTCTTCTTCGGCCCGATCCTTGACGTATTTTTCGAACACTTGTTTTCGTTCCTTTGATGTTAACAATAAATATCGGGGGTCAAATACAATTTTATGTAGTTCCTTTTCCCAAGTGCTAAAAGCAGAAACCTGTAAATAAAACGCAAATTAAAATAAACTTGGTCTTAATGTTAACGTTTATAAGCATTACTTACGTCTTTTTCACGCAACATTTCCTTGAATTGTTTTACCCGTGTTTCCAATGGTACTAAGGCACGTTCTTTAGCAGCTCTTACCTCAGCTTCGACAGCAGCCTCACTAGCATCTGCTTTTTTTGATTTGACTTAAACAAACAAAAGAAATTATTTATTTAGTTTCTCACCTAAACTTAAATAAACATACCTAAACGCGTTTTCTTTGCAGGTACTTCTTCAACATCAGATTCAGATTCAGTTCTTATTTTAATGACTTCATCGTCGTCATCATCTTCCTGCATCTCATCATCACTAACAGGTTTGTTTTGAGTTAATATTATAGCCGGCTTTTCTTTTTCACTTTCGACCTTATCCGTTTTGGAAGCCATTATACCTTTCAGCTGTTCTGGCGGATTGTTAATAGCCTTGTCGACTTCTTCACGTTCCAATAGTTCTTCGGGGCGTTCCCAAACTGAAGTGCGTGTAGAAGGATTGTAGAAGAAGACACGTGCGTCACCTGTCCAGACAACGCACCAAGGTGTACCCGGTATAGGTGTACTAGAGATAGGCCTTGACTTATCCACCGGCTTCGTTGCAGCAGCTGAGGATTTCTTTAGCTCATCTTCTTTTTTGCGTTTTTCTTCGGCGTTCTTCTTGACTTCTTTTTCTGCTGTAATTGCTTTGGTCGTTTCATTTACAGGTTTAATACCAGCGGCTGCAGCTGCTGCAGCAGCAGCTTGAGCATAAGCTATAGCTGGTTCAGCGGTGAAGGCGGGATTTTGTGCTTGCATGTGCATTAACGGATTGGGCATCATGTGAGGTGGTATTCCAGGCATCAAAGCCGGAGCTGGTGGAGCCGCAGCTGTTGGTTGAGGGGTAGCTCCATGCGCGGCCATACGAGCTGCTTCCATATCACGCAACGCTTGTGGTTTTTCCCAAACACTTTCGCCCCTAGCAGCATGATAATAATAAGGACGGCCATCTGGAGCTCTATGTTCAGACCATTCTGCAGCTCGAGCAATTACAGCTGGATCGATGACACCGGGCTTTATTATTAGATTTTTCGCTGGCTTTTCTTGGACTGCTGTTGGTGGATGCATGTGTTGATTCCAGTGCATAGCAGCCCATGGTGCAGCAGCAGGACCACCAGGAGCACCCGGAAATCCGCCACCATATCCTGGTGGGGGCATACCAAACGGTGGTTGATTAAAATTTGGAGGATGCATGCCGGGTCCAAAAAATGGTGGAGGATGTTGATGTAATCCAGGTGGATGTTGATGTTGAGCTCCTGGAGGCATTCCAGCGGGTGCCATATTAGGAGGTGGTTGAGATAATGGTTGTTGACTGGGTGGTGGTTGGGACATCATTCCCGGAGGAGGCTGTGATGTGATTGCTTTTTCGGGAACGGCTGATACATTATCTGCCTTTTCTTTTACGGGTTCTTCGGCACTACCATTGGCTACTGTGGTTGCTGCTGCAGGTGGCTGACCTACTTGGAGTTGCTGTTGTTGTTGCTGCTGATGTTGATGTTGTATTTGTTGTTGTTTTTTGTTCATTTCTTCTATTTCATTTTGTGTCATAACTTTTATATTTGGTCCATCTGGTTTTGTCCATGTGGTTTCTCTGCTTAATGCATGATAATAGTATGATTTACCATCTTCCGTTTTTGTTTCTACCCATAATTCTAACTGAGGGGCATTTGCTGGTCCAGAATTATTTTGTGAATTCGGTTCGTAAGAACGATTACCAAAACTAGTAGCCCCTCCCCTACTGCCGCCACGATTAAAGTGCATTATTACTCCACCACGGCCCCTAAATGATCCTGGTGGGGCACCACCAAATGGAACAGGATTTGTTGCAGGTGTCCTGTTATTTATAAAAATTAAAATTACTTAAATATCGCTGCTAAAACTGTCGCATCTAATATTAAAAGAACTAGTTTCGGTAGCAGGAAATTTTACGCTTTTATATATTGCCGTTATTTTAAGTGCTGTAACAATTTCGCATTATTGCTTGGAAAACAAGTAGAAATTTAAAAAAAAAATAAGTCTGTAAACTTTTTGAAGGACATAAATAAGTCTCAGTTAAATTAAATAACTACTTCTTAGGTTAAAAAAAAAACTTGGTCCGTTCTGTGACCGGTCGTAAGTTCGTTTCCCGTGATGCGAAAGTCAAGCAGTGCCGATGGCTTTAAAGGATAACAACAATAAAACAAAGCTGAAGAATGCAAAAAGGCTCTTAATGAAATGATGGGAAAGTTTTGAATGGTACTGGGAAATGGGATGTTCGGTGAGAATTGGACCGACCAATGGCCTTCTTGTCGAGACCGCATATTGTAAGGTCTAGTATACTTCAAGGTTTGTGAAAAAAGGTTCCTAAGGTAGTCAAAATACTAGTTGAGGGAATGACTCTCATTAAGATAAGCCAGAAATCGTATATTACATGTAACTGCGTGTAACTCACAGAGATTGCTAGACCATAGGCCTTTGTGTGGACAAAATTTTGCTAAGTAAGATACTTCAAATATCTGTAGTTTTCGTTACTAACTTTACGCAACATCGCTGGTAAATCTTGCGCAAGTTTTTAATTTATTTTGCGGAATTTACAAAAAAAATTTATATCATATTTTAGATTACTAATGTTGTTCAGAATCTGATACTTACTAGCGCCCTCTGGTATCTAACTTCTGATTACAGTTATGCCAGAAACACAACTTGGATGAACAATGAATTTTTGGTCGCGAATATTTGTCGTTAAAAATAAAACACATTTGTGTATATAAAAATGCACATAATCATGACGTCGGACGACGTTTTAACACAAAGAGACCAACAAGTGAGCTGTCACCACAGCTGCCTGCTGAGCCTCTGATGTGGGACAAAATTCGTCAAACGATAAAAAAATTGGCAAAAGATTTATTTCTATTTCTTACGTCGAAAAACGGAGAACAAATCAGTACAATAAGTTAATAATTAAGTTACTTTACTTTAACCCTTTCGACCTGAATGATACACATGTACACATGTGCGCGAACGTTCGTAAATTACACAAATTAAGCAGAAATAAAATTTTGCATCTGTTTATAATTGTGGATGGTAAGTAGTCGTTTTATGTTGTTTTTAGTAAATGGCACTCATATGTACCATTCGTCCAGTATTGTAATAGTAAAGTAATAAATAACATGATTTCAAGTTTTAAAAAAATTTGTTGTTCCCAGAAAATAACCTAAAGATAAATGAAATATTTATGAAATTTTTGTAGTATATTTAACTGGACGGTTGGTACTTATTTGTACCACACAACCTCCCGAATGGTACAATGGTATACCACCACCCCCTGAACCCATCTATCATTGTTTTCGGATTTTCTTTCATCCATGTGTTGTACACTGCCGCTCAGTTGAATAGGTTCACTCATTATTACATTTTTATTTTAATTTCTCTTAATATACGCTTTAAGAGAATATATTATTTATGGTAAAATTTAGAGATATTTTGAATGAAAATAATTTAGAAAAAAAAAAAAAAAAAAAAAAATAACGGTACAATAAAAAACTTTTGCAATTTGTGGTTTTAATGTAAAAACACAGAAAAAATACCTGTAAAGTTTAGCTCACTTGAATAGGTTCATTAAACAAATAATCAGTTTGCCGTTAGCAGTGGATAATATTAATACCAATTTAAGTGTTTGTGAGTATTTGTAATATCTTTGAAGGTTTTTGATTAAAAATGGGACGCAACAAGTCATTAAATGAAGAAGAAAAGGGCAAAATCAAAGCGTTTTTAGAAACTGGCCTAAGCCATAGAAAAATTGCAAAGAAAATTAGACGAAGCCAAAATGTTGTGAGTAATTTTATAAGACATCAATCAGATTATGGAAAAAACATGAAAGGCCGTGCACGCAAAGAAAAAATAAGAGCTGCCTCCAATTCTAGCGATTCGGCTGCAAAAATAAAAGAAAAAACAGGTGTTACTGCTAGTCTAGCCACAGTAAAACGCATCATTCGAAATGCCAAGCATTTGAAAAAATTAAAAATTAAAAAAAAAAAACACCTCTAAATGCTACTCACAAAGAAAAACGCCTCCGGTTTGCACGTAAATACATGAGTTATAAAGAGGAATGGCATCGTGTTGTTTTTTCTGATGAAAAAAAGTTCAATTTAGAAGGCCCAGATGGATAAAACTATTATTTCCATGATCTGCGAAAAGAGGAACGTTACCTAAGTCGTCTGCATAGCTGTGAGGGTAGTGTGATGGTGTGGGGAGCGATCTCATATGAATGAACGCAAATAGGTATAAAGCAGTACTTGAAACGGCGTTTCCACATTTTTCAACTCTCTTCGGACCTATTTCATGGGAGTTCCAACAGGATAATGCCCCGACCCACACTGCAAGGGTTGTAAAAGAATGGATTCGTGGACAGAATGTCAATATTTTAGAGTGGCCACCGTGTTCTCCTGATTTAAATATAATAGAAAATGTGTGGGAACTGCTTTCGCGCAAAGTGTACAAGTCAGGCAGACAATACCAAACAAAAGAAGCCTTAAATGAAGAAATTAAAAAAGCATGGGATGAAATTTCATTATCAATAATTGAGAATCTCTAAAACTCCCTTCCAAACCGTATTTTTGAAGTAATATCAAATAAAGGAGGAAATACTCATTATTAAATTTTTATTAAAACATTATAAAAAACATTTAAATATAAAAGAATAAAAATAAACAAAATTCTCTATTCTACCATTAAAAAATCTAAAATAATCAATAAATTTATTATGTTCCGAAAAAATTCAACTTTTATGTTTAAAAAAATGTGAACCTATTCAACTGAGCGGCAGTGTAGGTACATTACTGAAACTTTCTTTTAACATTGTTATTCGAATGTCGGGTCGAAAAGGTTAAAAATCTATTTATTTTTATTTTGGGACAGTTAAAATAAGTGCACAGATTATTAGTTAAAATTATTATTATATATTTATTTACATAATATTAAGATTATATTAATATGGAACTAATATTAAATACAAATACAAGCATTGGCTACTTTGGCCATCAACTAACATTTGTGTTAAATTTGAAATTATCTTAAATTTTAATTTTTAATTTGGAAATAAATTTAAATATTGTATTAATATTACATTCTGAAGGATCGATGAGTAGATAAATTCCTTTATTTGAAAGATACTTATCATAGTAGACTTTTAACTTAGGACAGAAAAGGAGAATATGGTTTACGGTGTCCATTGATCCACAATTCATACATTAGTTGATAAAATGTTTGTTAAGTGAGTTGTGATAGTGCGACCCATACGTAATCTTGAAAAGCTTATTTTGTATTTGCACATATTTGTTGGATATTTTGAGGGTTTATGTTAAGTTATTTGAGAAAAATGGAGATGATGGTATTCTTTCTTTCGATTTGAAGATAAAAAAAAAAATTTTTCTTAGTGTTCTCAGTGTAAATTTTAAAATTTTAAAATATTATTTTTTATGGTCACGCTATCAATTTTAACAGCGCTATAATTATTTCGCTTCGTAAAAGGAATGTACAAAACAAATTGTTCTATCCTTCAGCACAGGTAGAAAAAGTGTATATCTAAATTTGTCATTCTGTTTGTAATTTCTACGATATTAATTTCCCGGCCCATAAGGTTCATATATTCTTAAGGCCGGGGCACATGGAATGAATCCCTCATACGTTGTACTTTGACAAATTCAACTAAAGCTAATTGATAGCTGTCAAAGTGTTCAACGTGCGTCAAAAGTTAAAAGTTGGCCAACTTTCGTACTTTGCGTTGTCGGACACGTATTGATTGTGACAACGCTCATGAGAAAATATGTATTTTAACTCACTTGTCAGTCAGTTGAATACTTCAAAGTTTAACGTTTGACGGATTCCATGTGCCCCGGCCTTTAGTCAATTGAGTGATGTCCGTCTGTCCGCCCGTGTTAGTGTTGAGATTAACATTGCCAAGGCAATAGATCAGCTTTAGAAAATTTAAAGAACTCAGGCAATGAGATATAGTTTTGAAAACTTTCCCAGTCAGAAATTACGACTCTTCCTAATATTAATATACCATCACAACACTGTGAATCCAAAATTACATTATTGATATATTCATGTTTACGCGTCGATGGACGACTAAACACTAAAAATCGCTCTGCAAAAAAAAAAAAAAAAAAAAACCCAGAACCTGTGTTTTCATTAGTGTGTATGTGTTAGTTTTGTTCTGCTTATGCGGGGTTGAAGATGGTTGAAAAATTGTGCCAACTAAAAACCACTCTCTTCACCGAAAAAGCCTACAAACTGCGATTTTATGCCAGCACAATTTGTCTTGTGTGAAAACCCCCAATGAAAATACAAAGTTGCACTTACCATTTTTAAAAAGATGTTACCATATGAGGCTTTTAAATTTTCAATCGGTATGACATGTGGAATTTCAGATTTCTTGTCAATGTATTTGTTTTTCTAATGAACAAATTGTTTTTAAGAAAACCCTTTAGATTTTGCTGAAAAGTTTTTAGTAACGTAATTTACAGAACTCTACAATAATTTTAGAATTTTATATAAGATCTAAAGGAAAAATAATTTGATGTTGATATAACTGAAAGATAAAGGAATAATTAAATTTTAAAAAAATATATTGCATTTATAACAAATTAATAAATGCAATATTATTTATATATAAGTTTTTAATTATTCAATATAAATATTTTACTATGTCAATATAAAAGAAACACATATATCGATCAGAAAATAAAGCACATAACTTAGATAAAAAAAAGGTAAGTACCTAATTTTTAAATAATATTAATGTGTCGATCTGTTCTAATTGTACAACAATTTCTGTTTCTGAGGAACCCTCAACATCGAACAGGGAGATATGCTGATTAAAAAAACGTAGAGGTTTGTATACAATTTATAAAATGCTTTGTATGTTAAAAAATAAATTATTTTATGTGTTACCGAGACAATAGATGATATTCAAAGCCTAACACAATCATGTGGATCATAAAGAGACAGAGACTTGTGGTAAACATTAAAATATTTTGTAATGACACGCCATGAACTTAATATATTTCTTAGAATTTGCTGAATTTAGAAAAGATATTAAACAAATGTTGCAGCAGGTTTCCGCTGAGTTCAAAAGCTTTAAAAGATCTCAAACTTACTATATAAGGAGCCTTGAGGAAAATATAAGTTTTTATTTTTCAAAACATAACGATTCGAGTTCCTTATCTCATCTTAAAAAAGTATTATTATCTTAACGAGCCTTTGCAAACTGTGGATAGTTTTGAAGTTTTAGAGAAAAAACTTGAAAATTATAAAACATCTTTAGATGCAATGGTTAGTTTTAATTATAATATTTTTTTATATTTTATTATAAGTTTATTTTTTTATAAGCGTAATTTAATTGCCTTAGAGCAAAGTGCTTGACGGGAGCTCTTAACTAATTTCTGTCAAGTTTATTGGATCCACAGTTACAAATAATGTTTAGCTTTTGCGGAAAATTGAACAGGGGCCTTAACAAGAAAACCTTTAGTTCCAGGATTACTTATACAACTTTGTCAGGTAATATGACTGAATGTCGTCAGATATAATTATGTGCATATCTATAATACTTATTTTTATATTTTTTAGATTGCCTTCTTATTTAGTTTCCGGGTGAAACAGAAAAAACATATCAAAGATAAGCCGTTGTTTTGCGATTTCCAAGGACCGATATATTGGCCGACAAAAAAAATTAAATGCCTGTTTTATTATTTATAATTTTTCATTTTTCTTAACAACTCGAAATGAGTAATAAAAACTTAAAATATAAATTTTGTGTTTATATTTTTTACTAAAATTCAGGGATTTTCTATATTTTAGGTATTTCTACAGTATAGAATATTTAAATAAACAATATTGTGTAGATTCAGAATTTTTAATTTATCAACATCAGATCAAGGTTATTATTTAACATTTTTTTTTTGTTATATGAGCTTAATAAATTTAAAGTAACGTTGTTGTGATAACATTGAAAACGGTAATTTGAAGTTTTCATTTTAACATTGCAGAAACATTGTTTAATTGTGAACACAACGCTCTAAATTTAAATCAACAGTATTGTGCCAACATTCAAAAGAAGAGTCAAAAGACGGCCATTTGACGTTATCATTTTAACATTGTGACTATACCGTAAATTTATTAAGCAGTATGTTGTACTGATGTTGAAGAACTGTCATCAACGTCGGAACAGCGTCGTGCCGATTTTCTTTTTCTACCTGGGTTTCTATAAAAAATCAACAAGATTGGTATTGCCTCTATTTTTCCATATTATTTAAAACAAATCTATTTCAGCGAAGAAACTCTAATAAAAAAAATATGGTGGGATAATTACAAAAATTAAGTGAAGAAATTGACGCTCAATCATTTTGGAACAATTCTAGTTTACAGACGCAGCTTAAAAATTAAAAAAAGAGTTATCTACCGGGTGTAAAATTCAATTTTAATCAAAATACGTCAAACGGAAAGTTTGGGGCTGACCCTAAGTTTCGGAGTTACGGGCCTCCAAAGTTTCTTTGTACGATATATCATATATCGAGTATTTTGTGGTAAAATACGGTAATATGGATATCATCGGAAGAGTAATGTTAATATCTATTCAATTGAAAAGGAATATAGTAGTTTTTTCATAAAAACATAACTTGATCAAATAAATTAAGATTAGCGACAATTAAATGAAGCAGTGATATATGGCTCTAAAGGCTCAGTTGGTTACTTTAATATAAAAAAAATAAAGTAGCTGTAAAGTACCGTTATTTAAATTTTTTAGTATACATATTGTACTGGATATTATAAAAAATATTTTAGTTCTAGTTTTGTTGATGTGCTGGTCAAACGTAGTAGGAAATGTCATCAAGAAAAGAAATATCATCCGATGTAAGGAAATTAGTAGTAAAACAGACAAGAAAGCTAATCGTATGCTGAAATTGCCAAAATATTAAATTTAAGTCAAGCAACAGTACAAACGATTGTTGAAAACTACAAGACAGGTTCGTTTAAGAGCAAAGCTCGAACAGGTCGGCCAAAGAAGCTATCCAGGAAAGAAACAAGTTACAAGCATAATGCACTGATTGTTAAGGAATCGCTTCTATATAATGAATCCTATAGAGCATGTTTGGTAGCTTTTGGCGCGTAAAATTTTACAGATGCAAACCAATAAAAAAAGCCTCGACAGACGCATGGAGCAAAGTAAGTCCGAAAGAGATGACAAATTAAGGTTTATCAATGCCACGACGCATGCAAGCTGTATTTTAATAATATTAGCTACATTTGTTAGGACTAAGCTCTATACTCTTTTCTTTTTCTAATAAATAAATATAATTCTTAAAAAAGTGTCATTCATTTTTCAATAAAATAAGTATTTTCTAGGATACAAGAAAATATGCGGTTGCATGTAGACTTTAGTCCTTCACTGGATATTGTGAAGGGTATATAAGATTCGGCACACTCGAATATACCACTCTTGTTTTTTTTTAAACTTCTTTTTACATCCAGGCAACTTTATTTGAGCATTTCCATTAAACTAGGTTTAAGCCATCACGTATTTATAACTTTGAGGTATACAGATACATACTATATACGGGTCGGCCTACCTTACTTCGACGAAAGTAGGCGTGGCCGATATTTCATATGATTTACCATTTGCCTTTAAGAAACTTAGAATGCTTGCCGAGTTAATTAAGATAAACTATATTTAATCTGCAACTTACCATGATTCTTTATTAGGGGCGACTTCATTAACTGCGGTGTCTGGCAAATTTTCAATTACAGCACCATTAATGGCGTTAACTGGTGCAGACTTTATTTTAGCGTCATTTTCGATCTCGGTATTTACGTCACTAACATGAATTTCCATGGGTTTTGCACCTATATTTCTGCTTATTTCTGAAGCGACCTCCATTGCTAAGTATTTTAGAAATAAAGTGCAAGAAACTACAAATTTTTTCTAGTTTTTGCTTTTATCAATTTTTTTCACACCGCGTATGGAAAAAAACATGTAGTCAGTTTTTATCACCATGGAAATGACAGCCAAGACAAAATGCTGCCATACCTTTCAGTCTGAACGTAATTAAGCATGGCAACTTAAAAGCAAGGTACATTTATTTTACTAGGTAATAGCGGCTCTACAACAACAATTGTAAACACAACATGAGATTTTATTGTTGCTTTGTGAGTGGAAATTTCAAAAAAAATAAAGAAAATAAAAGATAATTCCTATAAAAACAAATTCTCTCTTTGTTCTACATATGCTTGTTGTTAGTGTTTTTTGTAATCCGTCAACAAAAGTAGGAAAATATAAACAGCTGGGCGGACAACACTACCTAGTAAAATAAATGTACCTTGCTTAAAAGTGTATCATGGCGAAATAATACCAGGTGGATGCATTACCTTTTACGTGTAAAAAGCTAAAACATATGATAAACACATGGTGTGATGCAGTCACCTGTTTGATGCGCCTTGAAGTGTATTATAAAAATGAAGGCGAATTGACAGAAGGTGACTGCATTAGCTTTTACTGGTATTCTGTTTTTCAAAATCTTATTGATCTGTCAAACACGTCTTGCAATATATGTCTATGTATTTCTTTTTCTTTTAGTAGCTTGCTTATTTTTCACATTTCGTTTTGATCAAAATGTTTTAAAGCTGTTTTAAGATGACATGACTGCTTGATTTCTCCCTGTAAAACACATAAATGCTGTGTGAACATATTGAAGGAATGTTTATTCATGTGACAAAATTGATTTGTCATCAGTTGTTTTCAATACAAAGCAAGTTTTGTAAGATGTAAAAAGTATGAAAGTACCTTAAGCCAGACCAAGGCATATTGATATCCGGTGAATACATAAGCTTTTACGTTTATTTCGTTTTTCTAAAAACCTATACACTCATATTGCCAGACGTTTTTGGCAGCTTGAATATGTTTTAACAAAAACAATGCGCCTTGAACCAGACAGAATTGCAAAAAAGGCGTTCTATATAAGTGCATTATGACGATGCTAATTATCACAACTTCGTCAGCATAGCTATTAAAACACATGGTCAACATTTTTAATCGCAGTTAATTCCTAACTGAATTTAATTTTTTTACTACAAACAATCTTGTGACATTCTCATATATTACACATCGTTTAAACAAAAAGCACAATGACACAAAGGCCGAATGTCAAACTACATAAAAAAATGGTATACAGGTTTTTAATGCATGAAGTTTGACAGTAAGGCTACTGGCAAAAATCAATGAATTCGCTTATTGCCAAACTTTATATAAAAAATATACATATACTTTATGTATGGAGTTTGATAATAATCAAGGCGAATTTAAAACAGGCATATTCACTGCGTAAATGAATACAACACTGCCAAAGAAATATGTACATTTTGTTTTTGTAAAAATCGTCTTCGGCTGTCAAAGAAGAAGAAGTACAATAGAAGATTATAACTTTTGAACATGGCGCAATAATACCAAGTGAATGCATTAGCTTTTACATGTATTTTGTTTTTTGTAAAACCTTGATTAGCTGCCAATATGTGTGTATGTATTTCAATATATTTTTAGTGGTTCTCTTATTTTTCAAAAATACTTACACACATATTGTCAGACGTTTTTGTTAGCTTAACAAGAATTAAAAAAAAAAAATACACATAAAAGCTAAAACTTATGTCAACCGCATGATCTAATGCCGTCACCTGTTCAATGCGCCTTGCTTTTGGCATTCGACTTTAATTCGCCTTGACAGTAATGATTAGCAGCAAATAATGGTGAATTCGCCTGTGCTGCCACCTGGTAATTTGTATCATGTTTTATGTTAGTTATCTGTGGGTTTTATCACAGATAAATTTTATAATTAAAAAATAATAATATTTGAAGACGACTGTTGTTACAATTTTAAAATTTTGGTTACCAGCCCTGGTTCAAAACAAAAGCCAAAATTTTGTAAATTAAGCAATAAATAAATTCATATAAAGCGGGGTTTTTTTCGTAGTAAATTTGAACCACAAAAACGTTTTAACAAGATGAATAATAAAAGGCAGAACTATGTAAGTCAAATAACCTTTTAACGTCAAAAGTTTTTAATTAATAAATATTTGTCTACGAAATTTGAACGCCAAAGATGAGTCCTATAACATTCGAGGCAGAAATGTTCGTTCATAGTTTGGAAACTTTGTCGAAAACATACAACCACTTTGACGCAGTTTTGGTGTCATCATTGGAAAAGGTAATGAATGCTATAGAAACGTTTTTAAATTCAAATCCAAATGAAATATTGGCAACGAAACATATAAACCTAGTAAAATGTGATGACATAAGCCACATAACACGGATTTATCACTGCTCTCGCTGTAAAACAGATTTGGGCAAATCGGTTGAAAAAGTTGCGTTACATCTAATTGAACAATGTACAAAGCGCTACAATGATGATGTTGCTGCTGGAGGTGGTGGCGAAAACAGTCGGCAAACAAGTGAAACAAGTTCGGGCAAAGAAGCTCAAGATCATAAAAAATCTAGGAAAGATATGCGCAAGGAAGCATTTCAAAAGAAACAAGAGCAACGCAGGGAAAAGGCGGTTAAATTAACTAAAAGTATTATTACATTTTTAGTTTTATTTATGACGCTTTATTGACTTTTTTTATTCTATTTATTTATTTATTTTTTTTGTTTTAATACAGAAACGTGTTCTTTATTGACGACAGATTTAAATAAATTCTTTGTTGATACCATAAAAATTGGCACAAAACTTCAATGTATTCCAGAATATGATGAAATTGAAAAAGATCTGCTAAATATAATAACACCGCTATATCCAAATAAAAACGTTAAAATTTATAAATTTGGTTCTCGTTTATCTGGTATTGGTACTCGAGAATCTGATTTGGATTTATATGTCGATATTGGGGACACTTTTAATGTATATCAAAACCGCGCCGATAAAGAAACACTTGAAAAGCTTAATAAAGTCGGAAAAGCTCTTTCTAATCATCACAAAACATGGAAAGGCTTGGTAAAGGTCAATGCTGCTCGTGTTCCTATTTTGAAAATTATACACGCACGCTCAAGTATTGAATGTGATATAAACTTTTCCAATAGTTTAGGAGCCATTAATACAAAATTTCTTGAGTATATATTCAATCTACAACCGATTGGTAAGTGAGAAGGACTTTAAAGACACGAAAATTCGTTCTTTTTGCTCTTTAAATGTAAAGATAATCAAAAGAAGACAAACAAAGGAGAATTGAATTGCTTCCCTAGTCCCTAATTCAGTACTCTTTAGGGACCTTTCATTCAAAAAAAATTATTTTTGTTAAACAACGTGAATTTTCTATTAAATTAATTAACTTTAAAAAAATCTTTTGAGCTATTTTATATTATCCAAACAATAAAGTAAAGACAAAAATCAAAATTTAAGCAAAAACAACAATAAACAACAATGATTCTATTTTTCTTTCTCCACTGTATACGGCTGACTTTTTTCCGCTCTTTTATACAGTTAAAAGATAATGAAGAAATTAATTTTTCAAAACTATTTTTAAAATTTTATAATTTTTTCATTAGACAAGTTATTTTTCGAGTTTGAGTTTTTGCTTGTAAAAAAAAATCGAAGTTTTTTTTTAATTCCTAGAAGCTCCGTTCACCGTTAAATTAAACTAAAAAAAAATCTTAGCGAAATATAACAATGGAGTAACTTTTATATTAAAGCAAAAAATAATTCTTGGGCACTAACAAATTTTTTTCTGAAGAAAAATTTCCCTAACAAGAAAAAAGGTATTGCAATTTTTAATTTTTAAATTAACTTTTTTTTTTTAAATTAAAATTCAAAAAAATAAATATATAATTAGGTACTTTGCGTGTCTGCGATCATCTTGGTGTGATTCTTAATCTGGTAGCTTTTTTCTTTAATTATGGTTTTTTGGTTGAAGTTTAATAATCAGAATCCCTGGGATTCTTTGCATCAACTTAATAGCTTATACTCGTACGCCATCAATACATACAGATACTTACAGATAACTATATTAGAAGAAAATGGTGCAAATAAACTAAAAGAAAAAATATAAAACCAAACAATTTTATTGCTAACAGTTGGTAGTAGCAAAACAAAATAAGTAGACAATTGCCTTACAGTGAATTTGTTTCGCCAATAAGTGTGGAAAGAAAAAACACTAATCCCTGGTCGAATAAATAAATGGCTTATACGAATAAATACCACCAAGTAGCTCAAGGGTGTAGCAAAGTAGAAAACAACTTCTTCTTATTTTGTTTTTTTTTTGTTTTGTTTTGTTTTGATACTGATTAAAAAATAAGAAATAACTATCTTTTTATTTTAGCTCGTTTGTTGTGCATCTTTATGAAAAAATGGTTGAATCGTACGAGCCTCAATAATGAAATCAATACATATTCAATTATATTAATGGTGTTATTTTATTTACAAACTATTGATGTTTTACCATCAATGAAAAGGCTTCAAGAAAATGTAAATCCAGAAAGAGCTTTAACTGTTGGTCGTAAGTATTTTGTATTTCGAATATAGTAATATATCGCATAATATTAATTTAATTAAAAGCCATATTTGCATAAAATATCTGTAAAATATTTATACAAGATAAATTTTTGTACTAAAATTTATGCTAATAAAATTACGATTTTAAAGATATTTTTTGCAGATGGGCATAATCCATATTTTATTTTAATAGATTTAGTATTTTGGAAGTTATAATGGATTAAAAGTAGACATTAATATACTGGCATGTATTGCGTAAACATTTTAGTTTAGATATTTTTATGATTTTGGAAATAACGTTTTTGTTAATTTATACTTGCCATTCATATAAAATAACTTTGTTTTAAAATTGCTTATTTTTATTTCGGCTCGAGGTCATTTCTATTTATCTCAATAAACTCTCTATTTGTTTTATTAAATACTGGCTTATTGCACACGGCTCTGCCTAGGTTTAATTTTATAGCCTTTCTAGGCACTGTTTAATTTATTATAGCCTTGTTTGCTATGGGGCTCTACTCCGCGCATCTAAGGAATCTTTCGAATCAGTTTGGATTTTATAGATTAGGAGATTTTTACATTTCAAATATGCTTAGAATATGATTTTGTTAAGATCGATTAAGATTTAACAAAATAAACATAGAATAATGCCCATTTTTCCCCATTACAAAACAAAATCTTAATACAATTTGTCTACAGGTTTTTTACGTTGTTCTAAGGAATGGCAAACATACGGTATCGTTTTGAAACAGTAAAAAATAGTTCAGTAATAATTGTTCTGGGTTATAACTTTTTATTATCGATTAAATATGTGAGTGCGATACATTGGTTAAAGTGTTTATGGCTTTAAAAACCGTGGCTTACACGTTGTAGCAGAATATTTTCTAAAATGTAATTGGAGGCATGACTTGTTGCAACATATAAACGCCATTTACTTGAAATAAACTGGGAAAAATAACCAATTTACGCTGGGAAAAATAACCAAATATGCATACTGTAACGGAGTCAAAACGCCTATTTTTGGAATTGTTGTCTCTTGTACACTTTATATTGCAAGAAAATAAAATAAAGCAAAACCAAAATTGTTTTGAAATTTATTTTATGTTTAATATTTAACAATATAGTTTATAATTAGAAACAACAAACATTACATTTTAAGAAAATATAAAATAAAAGACGCAGAATGAAATCCATGTTGCACCATACAAAAACTTTAGAGAATGAAGGTATATTTAGTATTTCGTCCAAAACCCATTGTTACGCAAAACACTTTCTACACGTTTTGGCATACTCTCCACCAACTTTTCAATGATATCTTTTGAAATGCTCTCCCATTCGCACTGAATCTACCGCCAGAGCTTTTCCAAATTAATTGGAATTGATTGACCGCAAATTCTTAATCGGATTGAAGACGGGAATTTGAGCTGACCACTTCATCAAACTTTTCTTGCTAAACCATTTTTTCACGATTTTGGACGTAAGCTTTTAATAAATCCCTAAAACTATAAAAAAAAATTTAATTCCCAAGATAATCACGTTAATACGAGAATGGGCTAAATCCTTTTTTTTAACTGACTGCATTATGGACCGCTAAAATAAACAAACAAGCAATGAAATAATTCAGAAGAAGGCTTTTATTCTTCGCTTAGTCGTTAGATCTGTCAAAAATTGTATGTGTGTTGAAAATAATTGGTAATAGTGTGGATTGCACTGATAACTTGACAAGTCTATCCAATTTGCTTATCTTATTACATATGTATGTATTATTTTCTTTGCCGTTCGCAATTTTATATTTGTTTCTTAGATTTTTTTAAGCCGTGAAACAATTTTTAGTCCGCTTTTGTTCTTTTCAAAACACATTGGATTAATTCATCTGGCATAAAATTGTATACGTGCACAGAGTTTTGTGTGTGTTAGTGTTTTTTTTGTTTATTTAACGTTAGTTTTTCGTATACATATATATTCCCAGCAAGAAATGCTTGACAGAAACCAATACTAACACAATTTGTACACTAACACGTTTGCAACAATTTTATAATGAACAGCGTTGCCGTTTTAGCTTTTTTGGTACTGAAATGGGATGAATTTTTTTTTAATAGACTAAATCTAATTTTTGGCTTGAATTTATAGATAATAGTTCAGCAAACTATAAAATACAACTTGCAAAATGTTTTGTAATTAAAATTGCGCCAAAGGTCAAACAAAATTTTTATTAAGTTGGTTGTAAAAATTTAGCCGGTTTTAAGGAATTTTTGAAAGCAAAAATAAGGAAGAGAAATTTCTTGTCAGTTGCAACGTTGTTTGCCAAATCATATGCAAGAGTGAAACAACTAATATATTTTTTATTTCGTGACATTAAGAAAATTGCGCATTTATCAAGTAATTATAAAAGTGGTATGTTGAATTATTAACAGCAAAAATTAAAGAAAAAATAAATAAAAAACAAAGAATTTAAAAGAAATATGCTAGTTCAATGTGGAATTAGAAAGGTAAGTTACATTTGGGATTGCAAGCACTTGAAGTGCAGAGATTGTGTTCAAAACTTGATAAAGTCGTCAGCATGCTTCCTTTGCAGAACCTTCTAGCGGTGGAAGAGTTGGAAAGTTGGAGTAGTCGAAAGGTTTCACTAAAGCAATGGTAAAGAACTTAAGTTCATGCTTAAAGTATTTTAATAATCTTACATTTATATATTTTTTACATCACATTTACATATGATTAAGGGGACATCGCAGGATGTCAGCACTGTGATGCGCTCAATTTTTACCGTCCACCTACTAGAAAAATATAATTGGGATGGAAAGTGGGATAAGCAAGCCCTCTGAAGGCTTTCTTTGGTTAATAACTCCCTGCGAGGTATTTACCACAGATTAGTCAATCAAAAAGTTATTTGTTTATTGCGTATTAAATTATTTATACATAAATGTATATCTTCTTTTACTTTAAGGTGTTTTCCAACAGCAAGGAGCGTTTGATTTTAGAAAAAGTGTGAAGAAGTCAGTATAGCGAATCCACTACAGACTACAACAAAAAAAATATTTAAAGAAATAAGAATTAATTATTTTATTATAAATAAAGTCATTTTTATACTGTAAAATATTATTTAGATATTAAAAAAAACATGTTTATATATTAGAAAATATTAAATTTTGTTTTATTAAAAAAAGTGCGATTTTTCAAATGAGGGTATATCCATCAATCGTGACGGGTATATCCATCAAGTGTGATAAGTACTTCTGTCATCACTATATAGGAAACTGCAGTAGTGTGAGCAGTGCAGATATATGTATTTCATAATGGATAGATTCATTAGTTAGAGGGAGATGCAAAATCACATGTACACAAAAGTTTCCATCAAGTTTTTCATTTTTCCGTTAAGAATGTGATAGAAACTTTGTTCTACGCGATGATGGATATTTCCATCATCAGTGATTGTCATTTGATGGATCAAATGATGGTCACTGTTCTTGTAGGGTTGGTTTTGTTCTGTTATGCCAACTAAAAACGACTCTCTTCACCGAAAATGCCAACAAGCTGTCAAGTTATTCCAGCATAATTAATCCAGTGTGAATTGGATCAATATAAATAATTTGTGTTTTAAATATCAAAAATAGCTACTGCGCTCACTTACCTGGTGAATTATTGTGTTAGACACATGCCTTCTACGATTTTGCTTTGCGTTACAGGCAGATATTTGAAACTTTCACAGTGTACATATTGCTATATCTCTTGTAACAGAAAGTATAAAATTAAAAATTTAAGAATGTGGCCTTCTTTTTAGCTTTAAACTTTCAGCTATTTTTTCCGCTCTAACAGATATTTAAAACTTTCTCGCCGTGTGTTAAAAACTAAAGTGTGTTCTTATAAATGATTGGATTTTGACGCAATTTTAATATGTAGGTTAGACAGGCAGCCGTGTTGCCACAGCCCACTTGGGTCCATAAATTGGTACATTTGTGTTTAATACGCAGGTATATACGTTTGGAGTGAAGCACCATTATGTAGAAATAAATATTCTTCACAGTCGATAAGGTTTGGTACTGGTGGGATTAGATTTCATTCATTTAATAGATTAAAATGTTTCCTGCATTTAAAAATCCATTAACAAAAAAAGTTGTCTCACATCCTTTGAAGATATGCATCGCCGCACAGTAACTATGGCTAGGAACAGTTTATTTTAAGCTGTTCGCCATTTTTCTAACAGCACCGGCACACACATATCCCTATGATTCATCACTTAAAATAATTGCTTCCTCTTGTCTTTGTACCCAGGATCGCTATAACAACAATTTGCTTCTGTTATATGGACCATTACTGTACGTTCGGCTAACTTGGCCGTGTGTTGCCTTAAAAGATCGCTGTGTCAAATTTTTGAGTTTTTATATAAGATTGTTCAATTCACAACTCCTTGTTTAAACTTGTTGGTAATTTTCATTGTAAATTGCTGTAAAATTTTACAATTTCATTTTAAATGTGGTGGAAAGTCGTGTTGAAGCTAAACCTGATACTCGTTTATTTTACTAACTTAAAAGCTTAATATAGAAAACCACTTGAATGTGTAGAGAGTTTTTTCAGTGTACATTGTCGAAAATAAAACACACAACAGCTTAGCCTAAATTCAGCCAATTGTTGCCTTGGCTTTCGCTTCGCGCATTGTAAAATTTGTTATCGGTATAGTTGTCAAAATAATTATTTGATGCCAGTCATGGCCGCGCCCATCGTAATTGGATCTGATATTTCTAGTCATTCATACTTGTTTCCTCACAACATTATAGATGCTGATAAGATAGTTAAAATTTACAAAGAACCTTAATTGCTAAGGACGATATAAAAATGAATATAAAATTTGTATTTGGAAGTTAAAGATTGTCCCAATAGTTGATGTATGTGGCCAAACTTTTGAACTGTTATAGACAGACAGCGGAAGTTTTCAAAGAACTTGTATTGCCTAGTCCGATATAACAAGTATAAAATTTTAATTTAGAAACTAAAGGGTGTTCCTTTATTTAAAGTAAAGTGACCGTTATATACAAACACTTGAAAATTATACAGAATGTCCACTACTGTGTCTGGTATATTAAAAAATATTAATATTTAAAATTATAAATTAAAGGGTGTTACAATAGTTGCTGTTATTTGATGTATTTGATCAAACTATTGTTGTAAACAGTTGATGGAAATTTACACAGAACCTTGCTAAGTCTGCTACAACCGCAAGTATAAAAATTGGATTTAGACAATAATGAGTGTTCCAATAGTCGATGTAATTTAATGTATGTGGTAAAACTACTAAAGCTTTATAGACAGACAGCTAAAATCTGATTTGTAGTCTGTTTTTTTCCAAGAATTATTTTACTCATTCTTGTTTCGATGTACGAATCCATAGACGAAAATCAAACACGCAATAGCTGCATTTTTTAATTAAAATTATTCACTTCTGGTAATAATATGTCATGTTATCCAACGAACATGACAGAGAAAATAGTAACATTAAGAAAATATCTACAATAGTTTCACTTGATCTAAGTAAAGCATTTGACACTGTGAAATATAACCTTTTAATAGAAAAACTATACTTTAGGTTTAATTCCTCTTCGACTTCTTGCAAGCTTATGTATTCGTTTAAAGCTGATAGATATCAATTTGTGGGTTTCAAGGTTCAGTATTGTCCCCTTTGTTATTTCTTTTATATATAAATTATTTCGTTGATTATATCAGTACCTTGCAATGTCAAATTTTTATATGTGTGGATGACATTAATTTACTTTTTACCGGCGATAAGCTATTTCTTGATTGCCAAGAGCCAACTATAAAATTTATTTACTTTCACGGGTTTCTCTTTAGGCTGTTCAAAACAACCTCCAATTTAACCCAAATAAAACAAATGCTCTTGTTTTTAAATGTTTTGGAAATGCTGATGATATTATGAGCATTCAATTTAATAATGTACGTATTCATTTCATAGACTCCGTTAACTGTCTTGGGGTGATACTTGACAAGGACCTTAAATTTAATAAGCATATATTATCAGTAGGGGCTAGTGTTGAAAGCGCTCTTCGTTCGTTATATAATTTAAATTGTGTTTTGCCAATTCATACAAGAATAAAATTTTCAGATTCTGTACTCATGACACACATTCTATATTGCCTGGAAGTGTTTACTTCATAAGACATATTCAGCCAATATATAAGCGTATACTACGATATATATTTCGTCTTAAAATCAACGAGACAGTGTCCAACTATTCAGTTCAATTTGTTGCCTGCTCTTTTTAACAGATGGTCAACATAAGGCTTTTGATAGCAATGTATCGCATTGTAAGAACGCAAACACTACTAACTCTCTTGTGTAACATACCAATTTAAAATAAAGTAAAAAATTCCGTATTTGTATATTTAACATAAATAACTTGAACTCCTATTATATCTATTAGTTATATTTATATTTAGATTTATTTATCAGATCATTACTTGTTTTAATAATGTATTAATTATATATGGCCCAATGGGCTCGATTAAATAAATATATACTGAAATGAAAAAGAATTGTTTAAACTTTTCAAACTTTTTTTTTGACTACAAGACATCAATCAGTATAGAAGTTTTACCTCGTTTCTGATTTACCTAATTTTAAGTAAAATTTTATGTTTTTTGAAATTATTTGTAATTCGTTAGTAGTTTACAGTTCACATGCCTGATTTAATTTTATATTGTCATTGATTTTATTTAATCTTCTACAGCTTGGTTGTGTATGTACGCCACCCATACCCTAAAAGAACTTAACATACAACTGGAGGATACAGATCAACAAAACTTGTTAAAATTCATTAGAGGTTTCTTTCTATTCTACACAAATTTAAAGTTTGAAAATGTAATAATATGCCCCTATCTCGGTAAAGCTATTAAAAAAATTAACTTCAATACCCTTATGCCGAAAAGGTATGTGTTTGTAATTATTTTGCATTTTTTATCCAAATTAATAACTCTAATTTTTATTTATTTGTTTCTTATAAAGATATACCGAGTATGTTGCAAGTTCGGCCGATTTCGCCTTGAAACTGGATAAACCAATTATTGTACAGGATCCTATACAACTTAATCACAATACAACCAAAGGATTATCTGCTTTTGCTCTTATAACCTTTAAAACTTTAATGATTAAATCTTTGGAAGTTATAAATGAAACATTATTGTGTTCGAAAAAATAAAAGCTAAGTTTAAGAAATTATTCTTACTAAAGTTCTATATCAAATGTCCTGTTAAATGTTAATTTTTTGTGTTAAATCTTTTAAACATTATGAAATTTTAGACTCTTAAGTCATTCAAACTTATGTAAAAAAAAGGATTTTTTTTGTTGAAAAATAAATATCGTTTTTATACTTTTTTTACTTTTATAATCTTTTAAAAATTAATGATAAAATCATTGGAAGTTTTAAATGAGCCCTATTTACAATAGAAATTAAAAAAAATTCAGGCTTGCAACATTCCATTAAAAATAATAAGAAAATAATTAACTTGTTAATATAAGTGAACTTACATATTATTTTTATCAATTTGTTGTTTTGAAATGCTTTTTAACATTTTTTATATATCACGCATTTAATTTAACAGATCACCGCACAGGTCGAACTAAAAGATATAATTGTTTTTGTTTATCTGTAACACTATCTAATTCACTCATAGCAGAGTCGAAGTTGTAACCTATAAAAAATCAAATACCTACTCGATACTTATGCAGTTTATTAACTAACTAATGAATGAACAAAGTCATATAGCAGTGTTCTTTATTTTTTATTAATATAACAGGTTTTGTTGTCCAATTAATTTAAAAAGTGTCTGTTAGAAGACCTTGATTTGTTGGAAATTTGAGTTTTTAATGTAAAGAAGTAACGAACAACTGAATTCTAACTAAAATGCTCTGCCGAATGCTGTCAGAGATGGGTATTGCGTTTTTTTGTGTTGGATTCTCTAATACATATACAAACGTTATGAATCACAACTTTGCAAGCATTTTGCTTCTAGAGTTTTTAAATAAATAAATTTATTTCGTACATGTATTCAAAATATTGTTACGTTTATTTAATTTATAAACTCTTAATTCAAAACAATTACACACACACAACCTTCAAAGCTTTAATAATTTTACAAATTTAGTTACTTATTCGCGATTAATACACAATGGCAACTTTACCACTTTTGTAACGGATAAAACTTTTGTACTACAAGATCTTCACTAGATGACGTCCACAATCAGAATAAATCAGGCTGTATGGCCATTGCTTTTATATGCTCAATGTTAAGGGGTTCTTGAATATACTAGAACTTCTACCTCCATCTGCTGTTTAACAAAATATTTCTTTATAATTTCGCATTTGTTATATGTTCATGCTGTGTAGTCACTTTTTATTGATCTGTTGTGCAATGCAGATATTTGTATAGTTGTGTTTGTTTACTTCCCGCTTTATGTTAGTTGCTTTTGTTTTGCGATCGGAAAGTTTTGTAGAAACTTCTAGCTTTGTGACAATTATTATTCACCCTTATTCTAGTTGTGGGCGTCGACGTCATCGTCGTTTTAGTATCAATGCCACTTCGTATCAATGTCGGCGTCAATTCAATAAAAATTTTGCATTCTATAACATAACTGTGACGACGTCGACGGTTTATCGATTTTTATGAAATAAAAATGCACATCCCTAAGTTTTTTTTTGTTAAATTTTATTTATTTAAAATTTCATTATTTAAAGCCTTTATTTTTATTTTTTAATTTTTTTCATCTGTTTTGAGCTTTCTCTATCTCTGCTTTCTCTATCAATAATTTTAGCTTCTTCTGCTCAACCTCCAATAATTTTTTTGTTGCTTGTCAACATCTCTAAGAGTGCGTTTTATTAAGGATATAAAACTTAAAATGTCTGAAGGTAGTTTTGCCTGTTGCTGGCGGTGGTTCTGCAATGTATCGGTTTAATTGCATGGTTTTATTTTTGCTTTCTTTTTAATTACTTTCGACGGAACAGGCTGAGCAGAACTGTTATCATTGGTAACAACAGTATTAGACGTGCAAGATATTTCCCTTAACTGTTAGTTGACTTCCACTGGTTCTTCAACGACAAATTCGACTTCAGCAAATTCCCATGTCAAATATTTGAATGCTTCTTCAGGATTCAAGTGCTTCTATAAGTTTAAAGGAACTGTGAAGCTTCTTCCAGCGGACTAAGTGAAAATTGTTTAAACATTCTGCCGCCAGTGACTCTACACTCCGCTTCATTAGTAACCATTTTTTTCACTTTAAATTTTATATCTCGTCATACCTTAAAAGTAATTTTTACAAACTTTTTATTAATCACTATTCGATTCTTTATTTTGTTACCTTCTGCCATCCATCTGCTAAACTCTTAGGTGGACCAAGAGAATTTAGAATTTTTCCAATTTTTTACCATTTTTCTTTAATATTACATTGAAAAACCCAATGCGAAAACTCAGTGCAAGAGATGGATTCTTTTGCATTTTTTCCACTAATTTTTCAAATTGATTTGCTCTTGTAACCTTCAATTTTTCACTTTTTTCCATTTTCAATGTTATGTTTGATTTAAATCCCCTCCATTCGTTACATAAAATGGCGTCGACAAAAGCTAGAGTCACGTCGATACGATATCGTCGTCACATTTGTTATAGAATACAAAAATCTTTGAGCAGTAATCGATAAGTGTCAATTGCGACAAGTAGAATAATAAATCGAATGCGTCAACACATATCAAGATTGATATATAACGATGTTGACAACTAGAATAAGAGTGATTATTTATTTTTATAACTTAAATTAAGCATCTTCGTAACAACATTTTTGTTATCTTGAGTGAAATTTATCAAGTACGTGTTCTTGGTTTAAGTCTTGTTTATGTGTACCTGCCTGATCATACTCAACATTTCAACATTACAAATAAATCAGTTCAGATAAATAAAAAAAACAGGTATAAAATAGTTTTTCCCCGAAATTACCACATTTCAACGTATCATTAGAAAGTTCGCTTTATAACCTTTAACCGACTGAAGGATGTAGCCGAGACGAATTCATAGCAGAGCAGCTTCAATATCATTTACTTTTGCAAGATTTTATTGTATTGTATATTTTATTGATGTGCACTTTACTGCAAAAACACTTTATACCTGTTATGCACAGTAGCTCATAGCTTATTTGATGCAGCAAACAAATTAATAAATCAAATATATTTTATGGTATTTCCATTACACAAAAATAATCTTATATTTTTCATATTGTTAACTTGCATGTTTTATTTAATAACAAAAAAATTTTCTTCATAAGAAAAATATAGCAAATAAAATAATTCAGTTACAGTTTTGAGGTCACAGCTATATGATGCACTTATTTTAAACTATTCAAAAAACATAGTATTTAGATTTCATGATTACGGCTAAAACTTAGTGGGTTATCCCTTTTGGTTCAAAACAGCTTTTTATCGGGAATTCATAGATTCTGCCAGTTTTGCTGTATAATCGGGACTAATTTTATCACACTCCTCCTTTAGTGCCCGCTTCAGATCAGAAGCATTAGAAATATTGTAGTTTCTTATTTTATTTTCCAGTACTGCGCACAAATTCTCAATGACGTTGAGATCTGGACTCTGTGCTGGTGTTTGTACTTCCTGTAGGCAGTTCCAGATAAGCCAAGTTTTTACAATACCAGACGTATACTTGGGATCGTTGTCATGGTAGAACCTAAACGAATGTCTTATGCCCATTTTATCCGCACTTTGTATTAAATTACCTTTTAGCAGATCCGAATCTATAATGAAATTTGCAAAAAGGAAAATGTACTTTTGGTCTTGATTTGCTACGTTTACGCTGTCGTTGTATTGAACGATTTCTGTCAAACTGACTTATACGTATTTCTTTTATTTGATTTCGCAGCTATTCAATTTCTGCTTTTAAAGTAAAACCTTGTTGAACTGTAGCTATAGATGAATAATTTTGGACCTCCATTAATTTATCCGCTTTTAGAGCCATTCGAGTAGAACTGCCATCAACGATAGTAACAACAGAACGAACAGTCTCTGGCACACGTTTAATCCACAATGATTTTAACACGTCATCAGATATTTTGTTGCTAGCTAAGACCTTTATTCTTTTAAGAAGTTAGGAAGGCTTAAGATCACCCAACTAATCTCTTTGATCAACTTTCTTAATTTCCGATCATCTGAGTCGGTAAATTCAGCAATCAATGATTTTTTTACAGCATCATATTATCCTTCTTGTTGTGGATTGCGTATAACATGTATCTGCTACTTGAAGTAAGTACTGAGGTTCCAGCGACGAAATTACATGGAAGTACATTCTTCCATCAGCTTTAATGCCAGCTACTGCAAACTGTGATTCCATCTGGATAAAATATATATCGGGTTACTCTTTGCAAAATGTTGGTGGCTTGACGCCAAATCTAAAAACTTCCCGAGCATTATTTTCAGTCCATTTTGTGCTACCGGACGGTGTTGAAAATTCCTATTCGTCAGATGTTGCTTTACTACCTTTATTTTCCATTTTTAATATTTAGTGGGGTCACCAATTTGGTTGTTTCCTTATAGGTTTAACCAACAAAATAAAATACTTGTATATTTTTTTATTTTTAATGCAAAGGTAACATAAACACGAATAATAATTTTATAATTTTTACTATTTACAAAATATGAAAAACAAACTAAATTAAATGTATTGAAGAATTAATAACAGGGGTTATTTTTGTGCAAAGTTGTCGCCACACCTTCAATAAATGTTAAATTTCCGACGCCTGAATAAGACATACAGCCCCAAACGTCACACTGCCTCCACCGTGTTTAACTGTAGAGCGCAAATTACATGGTTGAAGCGCGGTGTTTGGTTTTCTCCAAACGCAGGACTTCCCAGCAGACCTAAAAAGTTTAAATTTGCTTTCATCCGCAAAAACAACGGACCCGCCCTTATCTTCTATCCTATTTTCGTGGCGATAACATTCTATAATGTGCTGTACATTTGACGAACTATTTATCAACAATTTCGGCAATTTTTCTTTGGCTGTTGCCCTCTTTATAATGACGAATAAAGTCTTCCCTTTTTTCAAACGAAGTTCATTTTCCCATTTTCAAGAAATTTATATTTTTTAGACTTTTCTTTACAAAAATTTCTTAGGAATGACTTAAAACGCTAAGCTAAACAAAGAAAACAAAAATACATTGAACCGTTATTTCATTCTCAAAGAAAATATAAAATACACTGCATCATTTAAGCTGTGAGCATATTTTAATGGCAAGATTATTTATTTCTATATTTTTTCAGCAAGCTTTGTTTTTATTATTGTTTTTTCTACAGCGGTATACAGTACATACATACCTCATTACAGCTCTTATACATTTTTTTAAATTAAATTTAATAAACATCCAATAATTTTCGTTTTTGTAAAAAAATATTAACTGCATCAAATAAGCTTTGAGTGACTGTATATATTCACCCTTATTCTTTTTGGCGTCGGCAATTTTAACTGTTTTTTGCAAATCGGTATTATCGTTGTCAATATTGCCATTTATCGATGACTGAAAGTATGAATTTGGTATTTTGTAAGGAAATGTGACGTCGATATTGCCTCGATTTGCCGTAGATATTGTCGTCTGTGATTTAGGTCTCGTGTTCAAAAAGAAAACTTAATAAACTATAAAAACAGTAGAAAAAAATTTAAAATTAATATATAAAAATCTTATTTTTTTATTAAACAGCGATTTTAACAATGATTCTTGTTATTAATTTTTTTTAGAAAATAGCAAATTGCATGTCTTAGACTTCCACAGTTAGACCCAAAACTCTTAATTATCATGGAGATTGAATGTACTCGTACACATATCATTGAATATTGGTTGAAATAACTTGGTTAAATAAATCACAGATAACCTACATAGGGTTTTAAGAGCGGCGCACCTGAACTAGTTCTTCAGAGGCACTTAATAATGTACCGCATTTAGTTCCAACAGATCTTTACATAAAAGGAAAAAAGCTACATGCGGCAATTTTAACTGTTTTTTGCAAATCGGTATTATCGTTGTCAATATTGCCATTTATCGATGACTGAAAGTATGAATTTGGTATTTTGTAAGGAAATGTGACGTCGATATTGCCTCGATTTGCCGTAGATATTGTCGTCTGTGATTTAGGTCTCGTGTTCAAAAAGAAAACTTAATAAACTATAAAAACAGTAGAAAAAAATTTAAAATTAATATATAAAAATCTTATTTTTTTATTAAACAGCGATTTTAACAATGATTCTTGTTATTAATTTTTTTTAGAAAATAGCAAATTGCATGTCTTAGACTTCCACAGTTAGACCCAAAACTCTTAATTATCATGGAGATTGAATGTACTCGTACACATATCATTGAATATTGGTTGAAATAACTTGGTTAAATAAATCACAGATAACCTACATAGGGTTTTAAGAGCGGCGCACCTGAACTAGTTCTTCAGAGGCACTTAATAATGTACCGCATTTAGTTCCAACAGATCTTTACATAAAAGGAAAAAAGCTACATGCGGCGCAACAAGATTTAAAGATTCTTGAATTTAGATATCGTGTAAAATTGCGCGGATTGTGAATATTTTTCTTAGTATTCTTATTTAACTATGTGACTTCTTTCACAGACGGTGATAGAGTGCGCCATTTGTTTTTCTTACTTTCTTCATCATTTAAGTCAGTGTGGGAAAGAAAGTAAATTTTTTTCAAATTTTTACAAAATTGTTATTTGTAACACAATCAAAAACAGTAAACAAATAAATCAACTGACTCCAATATTAGATGTGAGTGTTATTTTTTATTGACATTATCGATAAACAGACAACGTCGTCATTAAACTGTTAGGGAATATCAAATAAGTATTGATGTTGTGTTAAAGTGATGTTGCCGCAAAATCGAAGACGATGTTGCCGACGCCATACAGAATAAAGGTGATTATTGTAAATGTATATTTTGAAAAACTATGTTTTGAGTCAATGAAAAATATTGAGACATAATTGAAATTTAAAATAAAATATTAATTACGTTTGTTACAATACCTTTGTTGATCCTTTCATTATACAAAATAAGAGATTTAGTACAAACATAATAGGCAACTTAAAAATAGGCAACTTAAAAATAAGCTATCATTTAAAGGCAAAGTAACTTATTTTTCCTGTTTTCGTTTTATTTTATTTTTTTTTTTTAATTTAAACACATATTTATTCATTCATAATAAGATTATAAATACAAATTTTATGAACTCAAGCCTTGTAAAAAATTTGCATTTTAATTTAAATGAATTTGCTTCATATTCAAATTTACAATACCGTTAGGAGGATAAAATGCAAGTGTTAAATATTTTTAAAATATTTTACTTACCTGTATAATTTTTATTGCTCAAGATTTATATAAAAATTGAAAGAATTCAGATTAATAGTTTTCATTACCTTTATTTAATAATACATATGCATTAACATTAGTTTTATAATTTGATTTGTTGATTTTTAAGGTAAAATCTAAACTAAATGTTGTTTATGATGTTTTAGTTTTTGTTATTTCAATTTATTTACAGTTAGTGCAAAATTCTTAAAAATTTTGTTTAAGTTTAATTTAAAGACTTATTAAAATATTTAATTAAAAATCATTTTTATTTAATGCTGTCGCTAGAAAGTTACTAATTTTTGTTGCATTTTATGCATTATATAGGAAACTTTTAGTCTATATTTTTTAATTACATACAATTCTTAAAAATAAATATTCCTTTTAAAATTAAAAAATAAACATTTAGAACTACACTCTAAATAATACCAGCCCTTTTTATTATTTAGAATGTGTTTGTGGTTTATGTTTATGTTTTTGTTGAAAAAACTTTTGCAATTAAATTTAAAAAATAGACATTTTATTACGCGTTTTAAATTATTTTATATCATCATACAATGTACTTTACACTGCTGCTTTTGCTTTTGAGAATCTGGGTTTTAACATTTTTTAAATCCGGGATCAATTTAGCGTTTATATGTCATCTAAAAAAAATAAAAAAATCAAGTTAAAAGATGTGGAAAAATATTAAGTGCATATTGTATGTAATTAATTATAAAAATATACAACAAAATTTTTTTTCTTCAAGGTATTACTTTTGACAGCAGTGAAGCTATAAACACCAAAAATTTATTGCACTGAAACTAACATTTACTCTATGCAATTTTTCATGATCTAGCATGAAATTTTTGTTTTTTGGTGAAGCAAGAGGCGGGGGCAATTTAGTATTGCTTGAATTTTAAGGGAATGTTTTAAATAACGCATATCTCCTGAAACCTTAAAAGGGATATAAAAAAATGCCATAAAAAATTGCATAGTGTAAATCTGGACTAAAACGTTCTAGAAAGATAAAAAAATTTCTTTTAAATATGTCTCCTATCAAAAAAAAAAAAAAAACAAATATGGCGGTGAGAGAGAATTTAAAAACAAGAAGAAAAAAATAAGTGCGGTATATATTTTTACATAAAAATGGCATCGACTCTTAATGGGCTAAACATTTTATTGAAAATATTGCATTTCCTAAAAGATCTCTTTAAAAGCTTTTAAATGATACCCATATTGACAATCGAACATTTTTATGAAAATTTCAGATGTCCATAACTCGGTAAAATGGACGAGCGCCAATTTTTTCACTTGATGTTTTTTACTTATTTTTTAACTCTCTATCACTACATATTTTTGATTTTTTTGTGCTGATTTCCAATAGCTTTCAAAACAATTGTCGTATAGAAATTTATTTAAGCTCATCTAGTGCCTTAGTAAAGTTGATTTCAACACTAACACGGACGGACATTGCTTAATCGACTTCGCTATTCATGAGAACTCAGAAAGACAAACTTTCACTTTTTCCCATGCATTTACTTTTCTTGTTGTGTTTTCTAATTAAACACGTCGTAAAATAATTAAACTCAGGGTATTTTGGTGTTTCGCTAAACGGGATTTTCGTTGGCGGCAAAATCTAAATTAAATGCCATGTCGTAAGTCGTAAACAAAGTAAATACATACAAACATATTTTAAATAACAATTTTATTTAGAAAATTTTTTGAATATTGTGGGCCTAATAATTTCTAACCGGCTTGCAAGATTCTAGTAAACGTGCACAAACTGTGTGAATTCTTTAGAAACCTCTGCAAGGGAGGCAAGCAACTCATTTCTCTTTTGATATTATTGCCCGAAATTGCATTTGTTTTCTTTGCAAACATCTCAATTTGTTGCAAAGTACTTTAAATGTTTGTCGGCTTACCCGAAAAATGTTTTAAGGCCGTTCTTCACTTAGCATTTGGCAATCGAATTCCCAAAATAAATATTTTTTTTGTAAGTTACATGGTTTTTCATTTTGGCTGAAGATACACAAGTTAAATAAGTTTTCTTTTGTTTTGTTAAGAAAGTGAATTGTAAAATAAAATGTTTTGCTGTCTGTTTTTAAAATGGTTTGCATGGGGAAATTAATACCAGGTGCTCGAAATGTCGCACTAAAGAAAGTAAAACATTATAGAAAATGTATTTATAACGATTTAATTTAAAAAATATAAATAGTTGTAAGGCCATTTTTTTATACAATTGCATTAAACTTTTGTGACGAAGTGTATCTGCGTAAAATGTCAAGTAAAGGCCTTTCTGCATGAGAAATTAGAGAATTTTAATAAATTGATGAGACATCAGCAGTCCAGCATGAAGCAACAACTATAAAAGGTCTAAGCGTAAGCAGAAAAAGCAAATCCGTAAGCATAAAGGCCCCTATCATGGACAACACACCACTTGGTAACATTTAACCATTATTTCGGGGGATCTCAAACAGACATATATAACTGGAAATCATCACAAATAAAACACAAGAAATAAGTATATTTAACTCGAACATAAAGTCTGTGTTGTCTGCATCCAGGCATTTATTAACAGATGTATCAGCAGCATTCTTCGAATCCATTGAGCGAGCGAATATAATCTCGAATCAACATTTATATAAAAGATTTAATTTACCGATCTCGGTTGAAGCATCGAGGTTGTCTCTATGAAATATTTCCAAAGAAGCCCTTGAGTAGAGTCCAAAAGTTATCCGACGCAAAGGTAAACGACAAATGAAGTAATTAATCAATCTTGTCGCAATCCTATGTTTCACTTAGGAACCTACAGATTTTATAACTAAAGTTGAATGATATCACCTTGATTTTAGATAAAAAACTATTAAAGAAGTTTTTTCTTTTGCTTGATCAACAGACCTATTGGTGTGATTAAATGGGCAATCAATCAGATCGGCAGTTGCAGGGGTTTCTCACCCCATTTGAAGGGTAACTTTTGTAAAAGCAAGTCTTAAGTGCTGTTTCTGTATTATAGGTGATCAACTCGTCTATTGGTGATAAAAAGTCTAAGTGCTTTTTATAAAAATTGTTCGGGCGTGTTGATCGCCTGTAATACAAAAACATCACATTAAGGCCGGGGCACATAGAATCCGTCATACGTCAAACTTTGACAAATTCAACTAAAGTCAAAGTAACGACGGATGAGGTTGGCACAATGAATACTTTGCTGACGGATGTTAAAAAAAAAAGCTTGCTCTCTATTTTTATTCACTTTTAAATTTAATTTGTATTTTATTCACTTTTTAAATTAATTAAATTTGTATTATATTGTTTGCCACCAAAATTGTTTTATTAAAATCACAAAACAAAATTGAAACACAGCAAGAGTTAAAAGAAAACAGAGAAGAAGAAGCAGTTGATAGTTGTCAAAGTATTCAAAAGTTAAAAGTTGATCAACTTTCGTACTTTGCGTTGACGGACACGTATTGATTGTGACAACGCTCATAAGAAAACATTTATTTTAACTTACTTGTCAGTTGAATTTGTCAAAGTTTAACGTATGACGGATTCTATGTGCTCCGGCCTTTAGACTTATAACTTTTATCTGTTATTTTAATGTTATTCGTTAATGATTGGAACTAACTGGAATGATTGAAAATATGTTGTACTTTTAATTTTGTATTATTTTGTTATAAATACTGATGAGCCTTTGATGTTATAGCTTACTGTAAAAATCAGTGGAGAATTTGGAGCATATTTAGCGACTGAGTCAGTAAAATTATACCAGGAAATACCGCAATGGTTGGAAATCGATAATAATTAAATGTCTAGATATTTTTCAATGCTTTTGTTTCGAATTTTTGATCGTTGGAAACGTTTAAAATAGATTTAAAAGATGGTAAAGAATCCTTAAAAACAACAAATTTTCTTCTCTAATTTGCACTTCCACCTGAATAATATTTGTTTCACACAAATACTCGAAAAAGAAATCACTATCTGCTCGATTGTCGTCCGAAATTCGTGAAAAACACATTTTAGATAAAGGCAGTAAACTTTTCCAGGTGAATGTGCAACAAAGAGGGTCAAGGTTAGTCTGTTAGCCAACATGGATTATCGGAACAGCTGTTGAACAGATTAGGTATTGATTAAAAGCGAAAACGACCGCATTCCTAAGGAAAACGAGCGCGTACCTATGTATTAGCAACAGGGGTTGGGAAACGAGAAAGAATTCCTATCCACAATTTCCCTGAAAAATTTTGACTAAATTCCCGGGAAACGGAAAGTTTAAAATCATTTGCACTTAAAAAATTACACTGATTATTTTTCAAATATTTTGATTGTGACATTTAAAAATTTTCAGTTATTTATTGAGTGTGAATTTTACTACATCTATACATCTGTAATAATAATAAAGTAATAAAGAATATATTTTATTTCATAAAAATGTGTCATTTCGTAAAGAAATTAGAGATACTAATGTGAAGTCACCCAATTTTATAGAACAATTGTCAGAACATTTTATTTTTGAAGATGGAAAGTTTTTAACACCGTTTACAGAACTCTACAGCAAATGCTTAAAAACACATTTTTCTAAATTTTCATTTTAAGATAATTAGAAATGATACATGAACGAAGTTGTGGGCACTGCCAGTAACATATAAAACAGAACTAAAGGTTACTAATTTATTTAAAAAGGAATTTGAGTTATTTAAAGCCACTAACATTTGAAACACGAACATGGACAATCTTTATAACGCATTGTTGACAACATAACTTTCCTCAGTAGAAAGTGAAAGGATTGTTTCCATTGTTGGAAATTTTGCAACAAAAACAAGTAACAGAATGTCTAGTGAGTTGTTAAACGCACTCTAACATTTCTAAAGTCATATCTTTTAAAAAATAATTGATAAAATACTTTTTCAGTATTTTTTAATTTTTTTTATCTCTTGTTATTTAGTACAAATGTACAAATCGTTACCTTAATATAGAAAAAGCCCTGACTCGTTTTTATCTTTAATTAAGGTTTTATACATATTTCGATAAATGATTCTCTAATGCATTACTAAAAGATTTAAAAATTGTAACAGTATTAAATTGCGTAGAGAATTTAATAACACAATGCGTTAATAAAAAATTTCCAACTACAAAACTATACTTTTTGTCAGATTTTCCCCCCTTTTTATGTAAAGAAGGGTTAAGCGTTAGTTAGGGCCTTTGTATATTACGGTAAGGACATGTATGTCTTGTCACCTAAACTATTAAAATTATTATTTAACAATTATTTTTATTGTTTGTTTATATTTTATTAAAACTATGAATTTTTTAATATTATTTAATTAAATAAATTTGTTTTCTTTAAGAATTGCTCTTTTCCCGGAAATACCGGGAATACGATATTCTTTTCCCCGTTTCCCGTGAAATAAAAAGTTCCGGGAAATCCTAAACCCTGATTAGTAGGCACTAGGAAAATATTTCACAAATTAGAATGCAAGATGCTACCTCATCCAAAATATTCCTTAGATTAGATTTCCACAACTAACAAAATGTCAGGGTGGTAAAATTGTTTGATTGAGTTATTAATTTGATTTGATCGATTTATTCTGATATATGATTCCAAAAATCAGGGAGTTGGAAATTATTCCTCATTTAAAAGAAAACATAACTTAAATCTTTTTGATTACTTTCTAAGAATAAAAGGAAAGAACATTTCATAATACATAATTAAAAAACATGTCGTCATTTCTTTAAAGATTTTTATTGGGAAGCACTTTTCATGTCACTGACACAAGGTACGTACTGTAATTAAAGAAAGCCTCCAGCATTTTTCCTTATTTTTTGTTGTTCATTTATACTCTTACTTACCAGTTGTAAGTGGACGTTCTCCTCTGAAACTATCAAACCCGTTAGTTGAATGTTTGTCATAGAATAGACTCCTAGCTGTCGAAGGTGACTTGATATTAGTGATGGAATTAAACGCTTGTGGGTCATTATAGGAACTCTTCTTTCCTCGAACAGCTACAAATTTATTATTAAAGTCTACAAAACGTTGACGTTTTCCATTTCTGCCAGGTAGAGACTTTTTCCAAAAAACAAAAAAATGGCGCTAAAATATTATTTAGTATTTTTTTACTTTTCACTATAAATAAATTTGGCTTTGAAATACATTTTTAAATCCGAGGTGATTTGAACTTTAAATTTTAAAATAGGTTAAAGATATTTTATTAAAAAACAACAAGTTAAAAATAATGGATCATGGGAAAAGCTGAAAGTTTAAAAGAGAATATAAAATTTTCAAATAAAAGTAGGGAATAAGTAAACTTGTATGCAAAACTTTTCAAATGATATTAGAAGACTTAATTTATATAAAATGTCTTGAAAAGACGACTTGTAAGTTTGTTTTAGAAAAATGCTTTCACAAGTTTGTTGTTTAGTAATCGATTAGATTTTGTTACAGATGACAAATAAAATTTAATGTCTTGTAACGCTATTTAACACTTTGACTGAAAGGCAAGGCATGTAAGAAACCAAAGAAAGGCGAAAGCTGTGCAAAGCGGTGCCAAATGGAAATATCTTACAAGTAAGTAAGCAATAACTAAATGGCTGGACCGCAGTATTTAAACAAAAGTTAGGAGTTTAGCTTGTCAGGTGTCTCAAAAACTGTTCAATAGAAAACTTGGACATGTACATTTTTATGAGGTTCGCCTTTTTTATTAATTTTTTTCATTCATTAAAGAATTCTTTTATTGAGTTTAAAAGACTTTGGCAGGGCCCTCCAAATCAAGTGTAAACCACCATTTATAATTAACGTGAGGTTATTTCATTTGAAAATTTGAATTTAACAAGACCTTAATCTAGTTTTCCTAAAATAATATCCCAATGGTATCGCCAAGAACTTTAGTTGTAAATAAATAAAGAAATATCTAATCCCGGTATTTAGTTTATAATCATAAGTACAGTTTTTTAACCTTTTACTTTGCTATTATTAAATTAATTATTAAATTAATATCATTATATCAAAAAATTTTTAGAAAGAAAAATTATTTATAAATATTTGCGGACGTTTTCCAAAGAAAATAAGAAAAATTAAACGCCAGCAAAATGTAATGGTGTATTTTCTTGATCACTACATTCTTCATCAGTATTCTTCGCATCTACCTACCTTAGGTTGTGTACACTGTAAACATCATCTATTAAACCAACTAATTTTGTAAATAAGAATACGAGGAATATTCATATCAATATTAAATTGGTTAGACGCAGTCACACACAACCCAAAGCATTTTTTCGTTGCAACTCATCTTGTCCGTTTGTTTTTGTTTTGTACCAACCTTCTGTATGGTCACAAACGTAACTTTTTATTTCTAATCAATTATAATTATTTCCTCACAACATAATGTTTCAATATTATGTTGATTCGTCCGCAAACATTTGTAAATAATTTTTCTTTATAAAATTTTTTAGAAATTAAAATAAAAAAAGAATCTTAACCGACATCAATTTTAATTCATTTTTTAAATAAAAATTAAGTTTTAAGCAATTTTTATATATAATAAATGTTTTTAGTATAAAAATTTGTCTCGTCTGGAAAATCATAATAAGAAATCCGGATACTTACAATATTGATGAGTTTTAGTCTCTGGTAACTAAGAAGTGGAACAAAATCGAAAGATTAAAATAATAAAAATAAAAAGGAAATGATAATTAACACCATGCAAACCAACCAAAACTTATTATCAAAGCCAAAGGTGGCCGTATTAACTTTAGTACTTCTTCTTCTTCAGCATTTTTTCCCTATTCTTTCTATTTAAAGAAATTAATATATTTCAAAGCTCAGCTTTTTAATTTAAGCAGATAAAATTTTTAATTTACCCCTGCCCCTGCCAGCGATCTTTTATATGCCTGATGCGTGACATCTTTTTTACCCCTCACACCAAAAAACGCATTATTGCCCAAACCTCGTTTATTGAGAGTTTCCATTGAAGAGTCGAGTTTGTCCAAGAAAGGACGTTTTCCGCGAACTCCGGTAAAACCGGTTGGTGTTCTCTTTGCCATATCGTTTGTTAAGTCATTTCTGGTAGCTGTCAAACGTTCTACGAAATCTTGTAATATCGTATTGCGTACACGATCCTCATCGAGTTTCTGTAGAAAATCATGCCAGTGATGATTGTCGCTATTGGAATTAATACTATTCATTGTGACGAATTTTTTGCCACGCACCCCATAAAAAGCTGTTTGTGCTTTTTTAAAACGTCTTGCATTTGGTTTGGCATTATCATCCCAATTGTAGTCCTCATCAGAGTTTTGTAATTGATTCCAGGGAGGATTTAAGGAAATATCGTTATCACCAGCACTAACGTTATCGTCACCATAATACACCTTCTTGCCACGCATACCTAAAAATCCTCCTGGGGCTCTCTTTACCATGGTAATGGGTTTGAATGGATGTCTAAAATTTAAATATTTACATAAAAAAGCATAACTTAAAATGTAAATTAATTTTATTACTCAAAACTAATGTGATTTCTTTTCAAATCTTCATTTAAACTTTTATCGTTGAGACTGTCGTCATCATTATCGTCCTCCAATACATTTGGATTCTCTTGAATTGCTTCTGTAGATTTTTGTTTGGCTTGGTTCTAGAAAATAAAGATTTAAAATAAAGATTTATACAATTTATTAAATTATTGGCCAAACAGCTGTCGAGTCAAACATATATAAAAAGCAACGATCAATTAATCGATCGTATCTCCTTGTTAATTTACACAAGATGTATTGTTGTATTGTAATACAATACCACTCGATCATTGTAAGAATTTTCAGTGAAAGTTACATTATTAGAGTATATTTACTTTTTGTATCTCTTAAAGGCCAGGATTCACTATCATACACAATCGTACCATTTAATCACACAAAAATCTGACAGAATTCTGTCCTACTTTAAAAATCATTTCAAAATGGCGTCGTAAGTGCCCCACTATTATACAAAAAAGATGCGAAAAACATGTGCTTTTAATATTTTGTTGTTTTTTCTACTCATCTTCAATAAAATCAAGTCTGATCGGATAGAAAAAATCATTTTATGAATTATTTCAGAAGATTATAAAATCGTACAGAGCTGTCAAAAAGTCTGTCACACACATACAATTTTAATCCACACTATCATACTTTCCCAGCACACATGCAATTTTTGACAGATCGTACGACTGAGTATGATAGTCAATCCTGGCCTTAAGCAGTGAGTTTGTGTGACTTAAATCCTAAAAAAGTCAAACCTTGTAAAAGATAAAGAAAATATCAATTTGTAATCTGTTGGACGATAAAGTTCTTAAAATGTTAAACTTTTAACAAAGAACAAAAATTTAATAAATTTTTATAAAAAAAATAAGAGTTTCGAGTGTATAGACAGATGATAGAAGGATTGAGTTCTATTTTTTTATTTTATGAAGAAACGAATTATCTTTCAAATAACTGAGACGTTTAATTTGAAAAAGGGCATAATTAACATTGATTTTAAACCGATATTAAGTAAATATTTACACAACGAACATTTGTTTTTGTAGTTCACATTAGTAACCCTTACAAATAATGATGGTTACTTACGAGAATATTTTATTGTCTCAGGAAATTCATATTTTCCGCAATATAAAAAAATAAGTTTAGACAAAATTACCTGAAACGCGAAGCAAGCGGTAACGATTAAGCCATAAAGGCGGTGAATTTAAATCAACAAATCCGTAACTTGACAGGCTTAAATTGAAAATTTACTTACTTTATTTACTGTTTAAATGAAAGAAACATGTCAAACTATAATAGTTTTTTCCGTTAATTTATAAAAAAAATATATGTGGAAAAAGTTTAAGACAGTTGGCTTATTGTCATTTAGGAGCTGAGGCAAACCTGTTCAAGCAACCATGGTAAATTGTTATAGAAGTTTTACCACAAATAAAATTCTTAGAAGGATGTGAGGAAGTGTCAACGGGCTGAGAAATAAAATAGAAAAATAAGATGAAGAAAACAAATTCTTGTGTTTGAAATCTACATTCGAATAAAGTATTTTAATAATTACGAGTTCTTACAGGGGAATTTCTAGAACCAATGTGTAGCGCTACGTATTTTTTTCTTCCAAAATCGGTTTTATATAAATTATGTTATTTTACGACTTAAATTGATCTAGTGAAAATAATTTGCAAGTTTTTTGGAAAATATTTCTTTTTTTAATATTTTTTTACAAGCTCCAATAAGGTAGAACTGATCTTTTGGACAACAAGTAAATTCTCAGTAAAGAATTTTTTATGAACAATAATTTCGTTTCTGAATTTACTTTAAGATTAAATTTTATTGAATGCCTATGGAATTAGCAACGATAATTAAAAGAGATGCATAACTATTCCGATATAGGCAAATTAATAACATTCAAAGACATTTTTCTATGTACAAATTAAAAGAAGTATGAAGTTTTCTCACGATTTTTCCAAATCTTGCAGACGAACTTAAATTGGCGCAAAAACGTCTTCTATCTGCCGAAAAATTGCATGCTCATAGAAAATCTATAAAGATATTGAATTAGCGCGAAGCAATTGGAAAATTGGGTGTTGTTTCTATTTCTCTAGAGTTACTTTTATTGGTGTCGAAAAGTAATGAAAAAAGATAGAATTTAGAAAAATACACAACATGTATGCAAAATTCAAACATGAATGTTATCAAACACAGTTTACAGAAACATACACATATTTTTTTACATATCAATTATGTGCGTTTCTAAATTTTGTACATTGCCGAACACACATATATATTTGTGTTAGTTTTTAATATTTGGTTGTTGCACGAACACGTGTTCAGCAAGAAATAACATGTGTATGGAAAAATAATACATTAAACAAATATTTGAAGTTCGTGTTGGTGTATCGATCACAAGATTGGTGTACGTTACACACGTTTGATTGTATCTATATTTTATGTTTGTATAAGCAAAAAAGTATATTATGCTGCAGTAAACAGTTTTCAAACTCTTTCCTGTGCAAATATTTTAATATTAAATTTTCCCAAACTTTCTCGCTCAAAGTATGCCCTTTTTTTAATTAACATGGCAGCTGGTTAAGAGCTACCTGAAATTGTCGTTTCATAAATGGATAGTTGGTAATAGTTTTTGCAATAATCATAAATAATTAAACCCAATTGTCCATTTTTTAAATAGTTTTAAGGTTTTTTATAATAGCAAAATTTAGGAATTATAACTTCAACATGAAAAAGATTAATAAATTTTGTTATTACAAATTAAAAGATCATTTTGTTTACAGTTTCAGTAATATATAATTTAAACGTAATTTTATAATTTTTGTTTGATTTTCAAAGTGCAAAAAATATTTACAAAAATATACTCCTTATGCACACTAAAATTGATCTACAAAATCGCCAAAAATTAAGGTAAAAATCATTAAAAACGTTTAAAGACACCAAAAGATGTACTAAAATTTAGTGCTATTAAGATCGCCACACAAAAGTGCATATAATACATTAAAAAAAGTACGATATTTTATCGTATTTTTTCATTTTCAAACATTGATTTTAACCACAAATAATTATTTCTCACGCAGGTATGATTCAACCAAATAAAAAACACACAGCCCAATATTTGAAAGAGGAAATAATGGAATGTCTGGAAGAATACAATATCCACATAAAACAAATTTATTCTAACACTATCGACAATGGTGCCAATATAGTTAAAGTTTTAAAACTAATACAAGAATTGCAACAACAACAAAAAACAACAAAATATGACACAATTGAGACCTAATTGCTCTCAGTGTTTTCAGTGGTTCATTGTGCAGCGCTTACGATACAACTACCGGCAAATGATGTCCTTAGAAATAAATTGAATATTTGTGAAAAGTTTTGCTACAGCATTCAAGCCATTGGATAAATGCGCAATACATATGAAAAAGATCAATATATTATTAGAAACATTTTCGCGAGTAGTTACAATGTGAGTTTTTAAACTTACAAGATATGATCTAAACAAATTCTTATGCGAAGATTTACATAAAGCAATGGTAATACGAAAACGTGCACCTTTTGAACATAATACATTGTATTTAGATCCTCGGTAGGATGAAAATTAATTTATGAGTTCCAAATAAATTGTAAAAGTAACTGTTTTTCAGGATCACCCAATAAAGACACAAGAAATTATAAATCATGATATTTTATTTTCCGAGTCTTCAACTTTTTTAGACATTATTCCAAGTACGTCAAATGCCGCGCACTTTAAATTAGCACTACATATAAACCTACTCGTCAATACATCAACAATCAATCGTCAATAACACACAAAAAAAAATCACATAAAAACAGAACTTCTGATTATATTTGAAAGCAAATGGAACCGTTACAAATTAACGTATTGCAGTATTGGAAGTGGTACTTGCTGTATCTGCAACACAAGTTTCCGTAGAAAATGTATTTAGTGCACTTGCTTAACCACATTAAGGTTATTAAGCTTTCGAAGAAGTCTCTTAGAAGTCTAATATATTAATAACAAAATTAAACTTTGACTTGCTAAGCTGCTCAGCCCTTAAAACAGAAAGCTGTTAATAACAGCAACTTAACTTTAACCTCACATTATTTTACTTATGAACCATTTTTTATTTATTTTTTATTTTGTCCTAATTGCTACGAATTATTGTGATTTTTGTACCCTTCACCACAAAAAGTGGAAAAAGGGTATAACTAATTTTGTCATTTCGATTTTAATGCATAGCGAAGTCGATTGAGCGATGTCCGTCTGGCCGTCCGTGTTAGTGCTTAAATCAAGTTTTCCGAGGCACTAGATCAGCCAAACGATCAGATATAGTGTCGAAAGAGGTGCTATTGGAAATCAGCAGGATCGGTCCATGTCCTTCAACGTAGCAGGCAAAACACCAGGCGTACCTCCAATTTTTTTACATCATTTGAAACAATATAGCACTCTCACTTGTTTTATTTGCATCACATCAGTTTAATAAATTGCAAAATTTTTTACGCCAGTAGATATGTATTAAGGAGAATTTCAGGGTGATAGCATGTCCTTTATATTTGTACCTTATTCTAAGATCGAAAGCCAATAAAAATATTAAGTATGAAAACTCAAGCGTTTTTCACTTATGGTTTCCAAGATACACCTAATTTTCAATATTTTACTGTTAAAACTACGTTAACTAATAAAATATTCTTTAACTTTTATTTCGTCTAAATTACAATAGTATCTGCAATAGTCTGCATAATAATGCTGTCATGTTTCTGTTGTAGCGCCAAAAGTTTTCATTTTATGTACAATCAATCATGTGTATCGTACACCAATTGTGTGTTCAATACACCAACACGAACTTCGAACATATGTTTAATATATTTTTTGCCATAAACGACACATGTTCTTTCTTGCTGAACACGTGTTCGTATAACAACCAAGTATTAAAAAACAACACAAACAATTATGTGTGTTCGGCAATGTACAAAATCTTGAAATGCACATAATTGATATGTAAAAAATACATGTGTATGTTGCTTTCGAACAATAAATGTTGTGTATGATGTGTGTATTTTCTGAACACTGGTTTCAGATGACTACATTACTGTTCAAGATGTTTTTTAAGTATTTCATTTATTTAAGGACTTAAGCGTTGATTTTAGGCGGTAGAAAACGTGCTAATTTAGGTTGGTTTGTTACTTTGCAGAGGTCATATTAAAAATTGTATAGTTATCGAATTAGGTGCTTGAAGCTAAAAAAAAACAAAAAACAATATAAATCAAAAATGTTTTTTAAAGTTGTTCTTTCTTATTGATAATAATATTTGCTGTAAACATGTTTAAGAATTAGCTGCATCTATTTAGAATAATTAACTAAAATATATGTGTGCGTACATAAATATACACTTACCACAATATAATCATGTTCCTGTAAATTATTATCGATTTGCTGCTGCAACATACTTCCGCTTCCGACATCAAGTGGAACACTTGATGCACTCACACTTTCCACTCTCATTAACAATGACACAACGACCAAACATGTTGTCAAATAAATCATTAGTAATTGTTGCTGTTGTTGTTTCGTCTGCGCCATTTAGTTGTGTCCGTCTCTTGGATCGTTGAATATTTAATTGTTGTTGATGTGAATGTAGCGTGTTTTTAGGTGCAAGTGTAAGTTTGTGTACGTAAGAATACTCTTTTACATGTATGGCTATTTTCCTTAACTTCTCAGGACACAGGATAATTGCAGCTGATCTGGAAATAGAAACGTAGACCCTGATTTGCATCAAAAATAAATATTTAATTAAAAAATTTATTGTTTAAAATGCAAATTTATTTTGCAAAACTTTATTTTTTTGGATATAAATTTAATCATTAAGCGTTTAATTATGTTTTCATTAGTACTTTGGACAAAAGTTTTTGTGCAGCTGGTAAAACACAAACGACCAATTTGGCTAATGCACATTTGTTATTTTTATTTTTATGTTTTTTTTTTTTTATTTTAAATTTTGTGTGGCATGATGTATTTTTTTCTATTGTATGTAGGCGGTGGGTACTTTTGGAATAAATTGCAATTGATTACAATTTAAAAATGTTTGAGCCTTAATATTTTTAGAATATTTACTTTTGTCATACTTTTTGTGCGGCTGTAATCGCTCGTTTTGGATTCATGTAGACAGGTGCCTTAAAAAGCAATAAATTTTAGTTCTTAAAACCTATATTTACTATTATTACAGTCATTTGGTTAAAAAGATAAAGGTTACCGGGAAAGCTTTTCGGGAGTTTTAAAAATTGGCAATTATAGAGATTTTGACGTGCTCTTTTCGAACTTCAACTTTGCCACCTCGTATTTTTGTCGCTTGCCTCCGCCATATTGGCAAAATTACGCCAAAAACAGTTTTTTAAATACAACTCCTTACGATGCATTTAAGAGGAAAGACATATTAAAGTATGTATATACAAAAAATTGTAGAAAAAAATTCGGCATACGGGCGCTGTAAAGTGCAGTTCGACACAGGTTCGATATAAATACTCAATTCCACACCACCATGAGCTGGAAAAACTGCCGCGTTTTTTATTGTGGTATCCCTAATAATCCTAATTCACATCCATCTGTTTCACTATTTCCAAATTTAGTTTAATCTACGTAGCTTCATTATTGTTGACGGACCAGGTATTGTGCTTTCATCGTCGTCAGTACTGATTGGAATATCAAAGACAGAAGTTTCTTTTACATCATCAGCGATGGGATTATCGATCAAAAAATATCTATCAATCGTCCAGATCCATATTTTAGAAATAAAAATACTGCTGCTTGGACCTGAATCGTGGATATAAAAGATTTTGTCCTTGTTGCAGCAATAATACAATGTGCAAGAGCACATGAAGCATTTAATTTTTAATATTATATCATCCAGGGAAATTTGAAAATTTTTAGGTGGAGGATAATGTCTTGCTTCGTATACCCTAGATCGAATATCCTCTGTAACAATTACTGTTTCTGCCTTTAAAATACGCTAACGTTACAATTTCTTCATGCAAATATTGTAATATTGTGTATCGGCTGCTAATAAATTATTAACCTGCTCGAGACGTTTAACGATTGCTTGGCCCCAATCATCATTACGATCATCCATTTTCGCACACTATACACAATAAAAAGGTAAAATAAACGAGTCTGCTTTTGCTTAGATAAAACTTCTGCTGTATTTTAGCAGCACATAAAAAACAATGATTCTTAAATGAGAACGTTGGACGCGTAGATCGCAGTTATACTTGAGATGTCCTACCATCGCTATTATCAAAAAGATGCTATTATCAAAAAACTACATTTATCAACCTTTTTTCCAATATGGCTGCCTGAGCGGCAAAGATACGAGGTGGCAAAGTTAAAATTTAAAAAAATCAAAAAAATTTATAATTTTCAAAACTCTCGGAAAACTTTTTAAGTAAAACACCCAATGACTAGGCTGCATATTATCGACTAGCTAAGCAATGAACTGAATTATCGTGTTTTTACTTCAAATGTAGAAAAAGAAAATATATTGTTTAAACTAAAACAACACACGTACAATTTCATTTAAAACTTTTAGTCTCCTAAAACTGTTCCATCGATTTTTTGAAAATTGAAAAAAAAAAATTACAAATCCCCTACAATGGACAAAAAGAAATTATTTGTATTATAAAAGTTGGAAGGGTGTTTATAATACGACAGGGTCACGAATAATGCAACAACAAAATGTGGGTTTTATAGCAGATTAGTAAATTTTAATTTTAAACTACTGGATATTCCTTCTTGTTATTGATTAAAGTATGAATAAAACAAAAATTTTAAGATGTGACGTCAGAAATCGTCATTTTGTGAAAGGGTTTGATTAATCAGGTTCTTAAAGCTAAATTTCAACTAACGGAAACATTTTTAAAACATTCCTTCAAAAACGGGTATGTTTGTAATTTGAAAATATTAATTGGCCCCAATGGATGGGCAAATACCTGAAGGCAAAAAGGATAGTAATGTGTTCGCGATGCATGTTTTATTATTTTTATTTTTTCTTTTACTTATTTTGAGAAAAGTGTAAAATATTAATTCATACATTCAACTGTTGATATACGTATGTATGTATGTATGTGTGGAATGTGACTTGTAAGCAAATGACAGCCCACAAACACATTGATATCTTCAAAAGTATCATTATAACTATTAAAGGATGTTTGTGCATGTGTTTGTAATTATAATAATCAAAACTTTTGTGAATACGTTAATGAGTGTACGGTGAATTACTACGTGCATGTGTGTATGTATGTACAAGAGTAGTATTTGTCTTTGTTCATCAACACTTCATAATAGATTCATCATAAACGATGTCCCGCATTTGTTCCTTTTATATTTGGTTAATATTTCTACGTGTTGTATGTGGTTCGAAATTTATAAAGAACATGAGAAATCTTTTTTGATTTTACCGTAAGCAAATACATCTGCAAGTTAATATGAATATGAAATGGTTATTTGTGTTTGAACGTGTGTTAAATGTATCCTCATGTGGTTAAAATATTTAGGTTGACAAACAAAAGAAGTAAAAAAATACTTAAAAAAAATAAATAAAAAACTCTGAAACAATCGAAAGAAAGTAAATCAAAAATTTAAATTAATAGAAAAAGTTGTTTACAATAAACAATATTATCAATTTAAATGCCACAGAGGACGTGTGGGTAGAAAGAAGTCCTTTGTAGAATTTGTAATATCAGAAACATATTTGAATATTAGGAAAGAATGTTGTATCTCCTTCTGGAGTGTAAAATCAAAAGTTCAGGAAACGAAGGTAAATATAGTTATTTCTTATTGAATATTTTTCTACTTAATAGACAAACATTCTTAACAATGATTTACGCATTAAGAACAGAAAAAGGAGTAACTGATCCGAAGAATCTTTTTACCTTAAAAATAAATAATTTTTAATAATAACTTAATTTCCCTGCAGTATTAAAAGTACTTCTTGTTGTATAAAAATGTACTGCTATTAACACTCAAATCATATAAACACCGTTTCTTCCCTGAGAATTTACTATAGGTTTGATCGATATATTTTTCTTGTGAATTTTGGGTTGTGCTCTAAGTGTAGGGGGTCCTGGATTCATGTTCATGTATATGTATAGTTTACCGTCAGTAAACACAACAATTCATCCAACAGGCAAAATGTACAAAACTTAAAAATGACCCAACCGATTCATTCCAAAAGGAAATACGCAGCCTACTAAAACGCTGTAAAACGTTTACTGACGGTAAACTATACATATACATGAACATGAATCCAGGACCAGGTCGATCAGACCTATAGTAAATTACAAACCTGCACCTGCATATAACTTAGCTAAGCACCTCACCCTATTATTGAAAGAGAAATAAATTTGCAGAACATATACATGTTGCACAATACACAAGACCTTATTAATAAACTTAAGGACATAAAAATTACCGAAAATACGAGACTTGTTTCCTACGACATTAAGGATTTATATACATCAATACCCACGCAAGAAACGTTAACAATTCTACGTAACATACTTTTCAACTTATACGACAATCAATATATTAACGAAATAATGGATATTGCAAAAACGACACTAAAACAAAACTACTTTAGATTTAACAATAACTTTTATAAATTACCTGATGGACTCGGCATGGGAAACCCGACATCCGCAATTTTTACAGAGATATTTATGCAACATTTAGAACAACTACACGTTAAAACCCTAATGGAAAAACTTAAAATAACTAATTATTACAGACGACATAATATGCATCCTAGAAAGGGTCAACGCAGAAGAAATTCTAACGGATTTAAACGCAATACATAATAAAATCACATACACAATGGAAAAAGAGAAAGACGGAACTTTACATTATCTTGACATTACAATAACACGAGGAATTGACTCATTAAACTTTGACATATACAGAAAACCAACCACAACAGACATAACTATCCACAGTTCCTCAAACCATCCCACCCAACATAAACTCGCAGCATTTAGACATATGATTAACAGACTTAAGACAGTCCCACTTTCTCCAGACAAATATAACAAAGAACTCGACACAATTTACACTATAGCTAAAAATAACGGTTACAACTGCACTACTATCGACAAACTACTTAGACAATACAACACTAAACAAGAAGAAGAAAGAAAACAAGGAGACAATCGATGCAACACGACGACACATTTTTACTTACACAGGACCAGAAATATATAGATTAACTAACCTTTTTCAAAAAGAAGGTTTACAGACAGCACTAAAGACGAGCAACACTCTACGAAACAATCTCAAGATATCAACAGAAATAACCGATAAATTTAACACCAGCGGAGTATACAGACTTACTTGCACCTGCAACCATACATACATAGGACAAACTGGACGAACATTAAAAACAAGGTTCACAGAACACATACGATCATATAAACACCTTAACACACATGAACACGAGCCAAGGGAAATAGATGAATGTATGACGTTAATACATCCTAGTAAAAAAGGAAGAAGACTGGACATTCTTGAAAATATGGAAATATACAAAACACGAACGTTTAATGGAGATATTATTAACGAACAGGTAAATACAACCTCCGACACAATTTTTACACCACTAAAACTATTAAAACAAACTTACAAACGCAAAACACCCACAGATGGTCACACTTACCTACCCAATAATAAAAGACTGAAATATTCAAAATTTTATACCTTCAATAAACACGACAGATATCAGGCAATCTACCTGCATAATACCATTTTTAAATAGACATCATCCTAACCGACAAAACTACCTGAACCCACCACTATCTATGCAACAAACACCTTACACTATCTAACCAGTACTAACCAAAACGCGGCTTGAAAATGATGTCTTTACATCGAAAGCGCTCGCCAATCATATCAAATAAACAGCCAGTGACGACGGTCTTCACCGAAAGGTATGACAGCAGTATTTTATTTACTGGCGGAATAAATCCAATTAACTTAATACCAATAATTATTATTATGTTTTAAATTATTTTAAATATTTTTATAAGTAAACAAAATATTAAGACATCTTTAAAGGAGGAAATTTTTTGCTACTTCAAACAATATTTAAAAAAAATAATTTTTGGCGTAACTTGGTATCTCATGAACGAAATTTCACAGAGCAAGGCAAAGGTCTTTCAAAGTGGAGCTGCCAACTGTCGGCTCCCAGGGTAGAGGAGACCAAAATGAAAAGCACAAATAGTTAACAAAATGTAAAAAAAAAAACACAACAGCTACCAAACTTGCTTATAGACATTTTTTATTTTTACATGTAAAATGAGAAAGCAAGGTTTAGGAAGCTCCTTTAATATATGTTCGATGTACATGTAAGTGATATCAGAAAAAAGCTTATGTCTTCTAGATTAATAATATTAGAATGATTTTATTAGCGCTACATTTTTTAAATGACATTTATGTTAACAAATGAGAAAAAACACATAAAGGTATTGTTTTGAGAAGTAAAGTGTGGAATTTGAAACAAAAACAAAACCCAAAAATGGTGAAATAAAATAAAATTTTTTTTGTTTAACATATAAATTTCAAGAGCAAAGGAAATGTGTTCCTAAAAAATGTTTTTTCTTACTAAAGTGGCTACCGTGCCTTTATTAATCACTGGCTGTCAAATTCTTTTTGGAGTATGTAGCCAAAAAATCAGGATTAAAAAATTCGTTTAATGATTTTTGCACTGCGAAAAATCATACAATAATTTATGAATTTTGTTTCAAAATTTGCTATGTTTAGATAGTGCATTTGCCCTTTAAATGTTAAAAAAAAATGATATTAAAGTCAAATCCCGGTAATTCGTACCTCGATAAATCGTAATTCCCGATAATTCGTAATAAACTGTCGGTCCCTTGAAAAAATCTCATTAATTCGTAAAAGTTCCATACATTTTGGTCCCCTCGCTTGTTCGTATTTTTTTTTTTTTTTTTCAAATAAAATCTTCTTTACCTCTTGTAAATCGTATCTGTTTGCTTACTACCACTTATAATTCGTAATAAAACCAACAGAAACCTGGAAAGAATGATTTTTTGTTTACCACTCTTTCTTTTTTTTTTTTTGTTTTTGCTGGTGTGTGTGTATTCATTTTCTTAAGATCAGTTTGTTTCATGAATAATAAAGAAAAATGTAAAAGTGCACGCATAAAACTTGTCGGTGTTACACAAACAACAAATTATTTTTGCAGTCATTGACAACAGAGAAAAAAATAACCGTTGCTAAGCAATTTGAAATTACTCCATCAAAGCTAAAGCGCAAAAAACTTCCTGAATATCCAAAGCTTGAAAAGTCTTTAGTTTATGGTTTACACAGTGCCGGCAGTCTAACATTCCGATTGGTGGCCCATTACTATTGGAAAAAGCAGTATGTTTTGCAAAAAAGTTAAATCTAAATGATTTTGAATCAAGCAGTGGCTGGGCCGATCGCTTTAAAAACCGAAATAACATAATTAAAAAAACTTGCGGCGAAAGTGCGGCCGTTAATTAAAATATATGTTCAGTATGGAAAGAAAAACTTATTCATATATTAAATTTTATTTTATTTAATTTCTAAGCAATAGGTCTTTTATTTTTTATATACATATATTTTCGATATTTCGCTACTCCATTGTGTAGCGTTGTAGAAATTAAATAAAATATAATAATTAAAAAGGTCAAATAAAAACTTTATTAAAATAATAATTATTCTATATTTATATTAATTTATGGTTTCATTTATTTTATATGTAATTTGTTTTTAACAATTGCTTTTTATGTTTTTTTTATCGTTTTATTGAATACATTGAAAAACCCCGCTAATTCGCGCTTAATTTATTTTAACCCCGTTAAATCGAAACCCCGCCTAATCGAAAATCCCTATAATTCGTAAGAAATGGCCGGTCCCTTGCGATTACGAATTATCGGGTGTCCACTATACCTTTAAATTACATAAGCAATAAAAGTATAAACTTTTTGGAGAAATCCTCAAAAAGCTTTGTTGTTAGATTTTTAAAATTCAAAGACTTGTAACTTTTTAACGAAAAACGTACCATCATCGTAGGCCTACCCAGAAGTCCCCTTTAACCTAGGGGGCCGACCGTTTGCAGCCTCTTTCAGAAACACCTCTGCTTTACCTCTGTGAAGTTTCATTAAGATAATTTCAGTGGTTCATTATGTCCAAGATAATTCGTTTTCAAACCACTGTGCATCGTCAAATACAAAATGCTTTAAACAATTAAAATATAATAAAGGAAAATGCTAAAACCTGGCCTTGAGCCTGGCAGTGTGGTTTTAAAAGAAATACAGGTGTAAGAAATATGGAAACAAAAAATTTAAAATTTAGCTCCATCTAAATTTGTGTGCGTAGAAGGTGTATCAACCGAGTCTTTTCCTTTTTTCCAGTTTATAATATAAACTCTTTTTTCTTAAATAGTCTGTGTGCGATTTCTTGGTTTTGTATTAATTAAAAATGTTTGCTGATAAATCCTGCAAGATAAGAGTTCAATGGAAATACTCGATTTTTCCACTAATGGGAAACCGCCTGTAACATTCTAATATTTTGAAACTTCTCGTCAAATTTGTACAACTTTTTCAATTTAAATTTGTATTATTTATTTATCATACTTAGAATTTTTTCATTATCATTGACAATCATTGGTAATATTTGAAATAATTACAATAAACGAGCTGCCACAGTAGCTACGTATCTTATGGAACCTTTTGGAATCAATTGTATATGATGTGGTCATGATGAGGGAGTTGGTTAAGACGCATATTTGTAAGCAAGAATCTCGAATCTCGGAGACTAACAGTGAAAATAAAATTGTATAAATTTGTATAAAAATACTAATCTAGAAAATTTTTTGTTGAGATAAGCTTTCTTTTTTTTTTTTGATTATCCGTTTCCATGTATTAACTAAATAAATATCTTCGGAGTTTCTGAACATCCTTTCAAAAATATTTTAAATTACAATATATTTTATTTGCTCTACTGTGCATTCCTACCTTTTAGATTTTGAACAAACGCCTGACTAACATCTTCCCATTTAATTTATATACTTAAATAGTCAAACAAATAATTATTATCAAATAAAATTTTCTAAAATGAAATTGATTTTATGTCTTATTTCGTTTTCTATTAAATATTTTAATGCTGTCTTGCACCTTGTGTTCTACCCTGCAGATTGCAAAAGCTAGATACAATCATAGACCCATATAGATCTATTACACTGCTTTCAAGCGAAAATAATTCAAGGTTCTGTTGTGTTTACAAGAACATATCCTTGATTTGGAGAGCTGGCTAAAGAAATGAAGAACTAAAGCTAATGAAAAAAAATGTAACACTCATGCTCTCCTATTCCTCGACATAAAGATAGTCGCTTGACTTAGAAACTCCATACTAAAACGAAGTTGATACAGATGTAATTGAAAATTATTCAAACAATCTTGCTCTTCGGTAAAAACTCTTCGCTAAGATTAGACTGCCTAAAGCCAATATGGATATTTTGGAATCGAGTTATACGTATCAAATTTACATAAACAATAATGTGCCAAAACAAAATGCAAACAAACTGTAATTAGCAGAAATTTTGACACCTTCAAAACTTATGTAGAAAAGATAGCAAAACCATCTAAAATAACCCTGGTTTCATACGACTAAGAAGAAGAGATATTGCTTCCTTCGCTGAAAGATGAGTTATAAATGAGCACAGCAACTATGAAAATTTAATTTTTGTCTACTACTCGTTCAACTTATTGCTGCTTCAATTATAATGAAGATTCAATAAATAAATTTGAAAAAAAAGAAAGAAAAACAAACATTTGCAGTAAAAGCTTTAAATACTCATCAAACTGGCTTCCATAGTACAGAGTGGGCTACAGAAATAACTGCAGAAAAACTTGTCTTATAACAAGATAAATATTGATGAAAGAAAAATAATAAATGAAACAAAGCAACAGCAACAAATGTCTACAAACATTATTGGAACATCGACAGAACAGAACAGAGTGGTAAAATTCTGAATAAACAAAATGCAAATGCCAGCGGTTATAAATTTAATTCGTAACGCCCGTAAACAACAAAAATGAAATGTAGTGACAAGTTGTTTAGTGAAAATTTAGTTAAAAAAATTTTCTTTAGTTGATAACTTCTGCCTTTGCAATTTGAATGTGTGTCATCACTGTTTTATAAAGTTATGGGCACCTGTTGCACATAAATATTTAAATTGATTTATCATCTCATGCAACGAAGAAAAAATAAAAAAATAAAGAACAAACACGAATAAAAAAATATTTGTGCCAGCCAACCAATTTAAATTGACACGGCGACAATTCAATTCAATTGAATCAATAATCAAAAGATGCGTTCGATTTGTAAGAGACAAATTGCAAGGGGAGAAGTAACACAAACATTTTATTTTACTTTATGTCGAGTTCACCCAATAAAACATGATGGAGGATTTGTGTTCTCACATTTATAAAAAAATTGAAATAATAAATATTTTACAAAATAAATAAATAAATTTTTTGATTAAAAAAAGTATTTTCTCTGCCACAGCCTGCGGGTGCTCATATTGCAATGCAAATATTGTGATATTGAGGCACAAATCAATAACAAACTTAAAATTAAAACAATTAAAACTATATCACGGAGAAAAGTTCTCATTGCCCTTGAAAATTAATGGGTTATAAACCTCAGAACTAGAATTAAAATGTGTTTTAAATCCGCGTCGGTGAATGAGGCAACGTTGATGTGGGTTGAAACAGTAAACGTACCAGCACGAAGGAGAGTAGAGTAGAAACCAGAGTTTCACTAGAGAATTAGTTAGTGCGAGCAAAGGTCCTACAAAGCTTAGACTATTATTCTGAAAAAGTGGAGGAAGGTTACCATATGTAGACAGGCTCGAATGTTGCTCCAAGAGCCCCTCGGCAGGAAAGCCAATAAGGTACTTTAATACAGTAGGTGCACCTTAAGCTGTATAACTGCGTTAGTGACAGGTTATGAAAAGTTCAAGTATCTTTTGGCCAAGATGAAGATGGAAAAAGATTATACTGAAAGAGGCTGAGACGGTATCGCACATTGTGTATAACTGTGGAGCACTGGTTAGCGTAAGGCTTAGAAGCACTGGCAGATATTCGTTAAATATGGATGCCATGTGAGATCCAAGACTTAGATAAATGCTAGTAATTAAAAGAGTCATCGTAATGAGAAGAAAAAGGCCGGCAGTTACAGTCGACAGTCTAAAATCACTAAAGTTGCTAGCACGAGACTCGATGAAAAAAAGTACGCGTAAATTACGAATCGGTTTCCTGAAATAAATTCGACAGGCAGTGGGTGAGGAAAAAGGTCGTAGTAAGTAGAAGGTGTTCTTTGATGTAGGGTAGAAACGAAATTAACAGAAACTTAAATTAAATGACACTTTTAATAAAATTTCTATTGTTAAGAAAGACAATTTATTTTTGAAATTAACAGCAACCGTAAAATGTTAAATCATAAGGATTCGTAGTTATTTTCTACATTTTTATTTTCGTATTAGGGCAGCTCAAAATGGCCTTAAATCATTAAGCAATGCATGAATGAAAATAATTACTTTTTGGTTGGTAGCAAAAAAATTTTCTATGTTTATCCTTAAGAAAGAAAATCTAAAAAAATAAAAAACAGATAAGAAAAAGTTCATGCCACATCTGCATCAGTAATCAAAATAATCTTCAACAAGTTAAAATTTGGTTAATGAGAATTCATTTCCATTAATGTTTTATTATTGATTTCTGCCAGTCTAGAGAAAACCCATCATTTATCAAAGGAAACATTTGAATAATTTAAGGGGCTTCACCTTTCGTTTATTGCTGTAGAAACAATTTCTTTACCAGACTCAGTCGGGTATTGTTCTAAGATAAAGGATGGTATTTTGTTCAGCATTTCATTCAAATTATTGCCAAAATCTCATATAAAAAATTTGTGCGAATTTTGTTGTTGATGTAATATTTCATTCATTTAGTAAACAGATATGTAATGCTTCTGTCGTCATGTTTATTAAAATTAAAATGTTAAAAGCATCAATTTTTACCAACTGCATAAAAAAAAGAGTTTCCTCATGCCAATAGAATTTTACCAATCAAATTTTTTCGGTTTTAGTGCTCTCAACTATTTAAAAAAATATTGAATCCTCGATAAGAAATATTATTGTGAATTAAGCAAAATACCTTAATGTTTAAGTATTTGCAGTTGTTGTAACAAAATACAAAAATAATAATTGTTATGTTAAAAGCTTAAGTTTGAATATTTTAACTGATTTCTTACCAGTCTTTTTTCTATGTTCTTTTTCTTCTCTGCAAGAAATAATATGAATTGCACTCATTTCGTTGTATGTTTAAAGGCAATAAAAATGAAGTTTTTCTTTGAAATTGGTACGTTGCCATCACTAGCTAGTTGTCTAACTTTTTAAGTCAAATAAATAAAGTTGCTAAGCAATTTTTAAAAGTTAAAATTAAAAAAATTTCTTTAAATTTTAATAACATTGCCGGACTTCTTTAAACGATGTGCAAATAAATAATGAAAGATTTTTATGTTAGGATTGAGGTATTACTACTTACTATGTAATCTATACATACGAGGGCTGCTCTATATATTTCCGGCCTAATAGTGAAAATGCGAATATTTATAATCAAAAATGTTTTTTTTTTGTTCTTTAAAGTATTCTCCAGCATGATTTATACACTTTTGCATGCGCTCAAACCAGTTGTCGAAGCACTTTTTCCACTCCGATTGAGACACCTCTAAAACATGGTTTTTGAACACTTCAACAGCTTCTTCTGGCGACGAAAATCGTTGACTACGCATTTTTTTCTTGATGTGCGGAAACAAGAAGAAGTCATTAGGTGCCAAGTCAGGGCTGTACGGGGGTGACCCATTAATTCGACGTTTTGGCCGGTCAAACACGCTCTGGTTTGAGCCGATGTGTGAAAGCTCGCATTGTCATGGTGAACAATGATTCGTCTTCTCTTGTTGGTTTTTCGAATTTCTCCGATGACTTGAGGCAAACAAATTGTAGTGCACCACTCAGAAGTGGCCGTCCTACGTTGCTCAAGCGGAACAGTCGCCACATGACCAGTTTTTCCGAAAAAAACAGGCGACCATTTGCTTCGAAGTGCTTCTTCCACGAACAACTTTCGTTGAATTTTGCTAGTCTTTGAAGACCCACACGGTCGATTGTTGTTTCGTTTCGGGCTCATACGCATAGATCCACGATTCGTCACCTGTGACGATCTTATAAACGCCTTTTGAAGCACCGCAATCGTATTTTTGCAAAATTTCTTTGCACCAATCGACACGAGCCTTTTTTTTTGGAGCGACTTTTAAATTGTGCGGGATTCAATGAGAACAAACCTTTTTTACGGCCAGGTGTTCATGCAGTATCGAATGTATGCTGGTGGAAGAAATGTCCAAGGATGTCTCTATCTCTCGGTATGTCGCATGTCGATCTTGCATTATGAGTTCACGCTGGGAATCAATGTTCTGTGGCACAACAGCCGTTTTTGGACGACGATTAAATTCATTATACCAATTTTTCACAGTGCTATAGGATGGTGCTTAATCGCCATACAAAGATTTAAGTTCATCAATGCACTCTTGCCGTGATAATCCACGTCGAAAGCTGTGAAAAATGATGGCACGAAAATGTTCACGAATTAATTCCATTTTTTTCTATATTAATTTTTTCAAGTCACTGTAAACAACACAAATAATGGTCGTACGTCAAAACGTTTTGAGTACGATTATGCTTAAAAATGACAAACTTTCCAATGGAAATGTCAGATTGCACTTGACAGCACTCAGTGTTGCCAGGCCAGAAATATATATAGCAGCCCTCGTATAATTAAATATTAACGGGGTCATTTCTGTACATGAAATATTTCTTAAAAATATTGATGGTGTAGATAGTAATCGATATTGCATACAAAACACCTATTTTTGGAATTTTCGTCTGTCCGTCTGTGTTTGTTCGCATCACGTAAAGACTGCTGGATGGATATGAATAAAATTTTGTAAGGAGGTGCTTTAGAACGTAGAGAAAGTACAAATATAAATGTGAAATTACCCACATTTATCAGTATAATGACAATAGAACAGTTGTCAGTACATTTTATTTTTGTAAAAATGTTTTAAAAACCCATATTTCTAAATTTTAATTTTAAGATAATTAGAAATGATACACAGACGAAGTCGTGGGCACTTCTAGTAAAATAGTATAATAATACCGAAATTAATTATTTTACTTGAAGGGTGGTCAATATAACAGGTCTTTTTTGTTTGGAAAATTTATAACAAAAGAAAAAGAGGAAATTAGATTTTCTGCTTAAAAAACTTATAAATTGTATTTATTAATTTTCAGTAACGGGGGCTAAAAATATACAAAGGTAATAAACGGGCACAGTAGTTTTAAAACGATTTTTTTATTTCTAAACATTTCATTCATTCATTTTATTTTAAGTGTGTTGCCTCTGCGCATTTAAGGCTTTGTGAGGCAATTTGACAACATAAATATTACAACTAATGAAGAGTATTTAGTTAAATTCATTAAAAAAAGTTAAAAAATTATATGATATGCTTATGTAATAGTTATGTTATGTTTATAATAGTTATATTAAGATATCTTTAAAAAAATAAATATTTTTTTACGTTCTTCTTAAAAAAAATAATTTCGATCTGTTTTTTTTTAATGTCTGTTTGATTTGTTGTTTCCAGCCTACATCTTGCAACTAATAAATTCCTATTGTTTATTGTGTTAAATGAAGACTGTTTCCCCAAAAAACTAATTGTGTGATGACCAATATTGTGCAAACATTTGAAAACATAAATTAATATCTGCAATTTGAATAGGTAACATATTTTTAAATATATTACAATATAATGAAGCCGTAGAATAAGTTATATTGCATTTATTTTGCATTTTCGTAACGCTCTTATATCTGTACGATAAAGCAAAGTAATTGGAATGGCTTTAAACAAAAGCATGGCGAAATAATATAAGGTGGGAGCGATGGCGAATTCATTGATTTCCGCCGGTAGCCTGGCTGTTAAACTCCATATATAAAGAATCTGTATACTATTTTTTTTATATGTAGTTTGACATTCAGGCTAACGTCGAAAATTAACGAATTCGCCATCGCTCCCACCGTATATTTATTCGCCTTGGAAATAAAGCATTATAAAATAATAATTTCGTATTTATATTAAATTTATTTTCAAATTTATAAAGTAACCCTTACATTTTGAACAGGTTTTGTCTTTTAACTACGAATATGTTGACTCCAAGAAAGATTGCTTTGTAAATTTAATCCCAAATTCTTAATGAAACTTCATAAATTTCTTTACTGTTCAAAAACATACTAAACACACATGGCTTCAATTTCATTAAATGAGTTTTATTTGGTTTTAAAACAAGTTTGTTAATTCTTGCAAAATTTGTCCATAACGACGGATCCCATTTTATAAAAACCTTTGCGACAGTTTCATGTTTGTAGGTTTAGAATAAACAAAAACCATCCGCATACAAGATGAGTTGTCCAGAGTGTATAACATTTTTTATATTATTAAGGAAAATAGTAAATAATAAAGGACCAAGCACACTAGCCTGCGGTACACCGTATTCAACTGCACAAATTGAACTTTTATGACCTTTTATAAGTATGAACAATTTGTTTTCAATTCCTGAAATAACCTATTCAAAAGAGACATTCCTGCACCAAATAGAACATATAATTTTATTTTTTTCACCAAAATATCCTGATCTACAACATCAAATGTCTTGGTAGAGTCATAAAATATGTATGCCACTCTACTAAATCTATCATTTAGGACTTTAAAAATAAGGTTGATTACATTGACTACAGCTTCTTCTATACCACATCCTTCCCTAAAACCAAATTGTAAGACATTCAATAGGCTTTGAGTTATAAAATATTTTTCAATTTGACTGTGCAAATTTTTTTCAACAAACGGTATCAATAACAGATAAAACAGAAATTGACCCAAACTTATCTGTTGTATAATCATTGCTTACCTTTGGGATCAGAACAACCCAATGGATTTTTAAAATATTGGTACAGTTCACGATGTTATTAAATATATTAAGTAAATGGTGTGTGAATACATTTTTATTATTTTAGAATACCTTCGGCGCTATATTATCATGGCCTCCAGTTTTATCTGCCCTCATCATCCACTATTGTATAATCAAGATGAAATCTTATACTGTGCTGAGTTATACATAGTTCATAAATAGGTAAAATAATCTGTATACAGTTCTTCAATTTTTAGCTTTAAATTTTTATAGATTCCAAGCCATTTTCATTTAAAACTTTAGCTTCTTGAAAGTCATCTATAAATATTTTACCGTAAGCATCCTTTTCAATATTACATCTGATCATAAAGACTTATTTAAAAACTTCCAACATTTTTTTTGATCGGTCTGAAAAATTACTCATTGACTCTTTACTTCTTTTCTTAATTATGCCACTGATTCCTTTTAATCCTTGCCAGGGTTTTTTCTACGTTGTTTTAAAGGTTCTTCTTAAAAGATATTAGTGTGAAAAAAAGCGTTTAACCATGAAGTAATTATACTTTTTCCTTTCTTTCTGCCTTTTTTCAAACATAGAATTTTGAATAGCATATTCTACACGCAATATTAACACAGATGTATGTGTAGAAAGGTCTCCAGTATGCGTTAATGTGGGTGAATTGTTACAAATATGATTTTCCGACATTTGTACTCTCAGTGAACACGAAATTTATTAAGTTTTGACATAATTCGGTATTTCATGAACCACTGAAAATATATTAATGAAATTTCACTCAGGAAAAGCAGAAGTGTTTCTTAGTGGAGCTGCAAGCGGTCGGCCCCTAGGTTAAAGGGTGGGTAAACTGAAAAACACAAACAACTAACAAAATGTGTTTACACGCATTTTTAATTTATACACATAAAATGGGAAAAAAATAATGAGAAGGCGAGATTTCAGTGGTATTAGAGGAAAGCTGTTGAGTTCTAGATTAACAATAGTTTAGTGATTTTTACGCGCTCCTCTAAAACCTCTAAAGCCATGAAAAAGAGTGTTTCGTTAAGCTTTTTTTGCAGGCAAACAATGTTTTTGTAAAGTCTTCTTGAGTTACCCTCGTGTTTATTACAGTTAAATTATGCATGTTCATTTGATAAATATTTCTTATGCTCTCTCTCTCTCTCTCTCTCTCTCTCTCATAATTACCTTCAAGTGTAAGTCATACATTTAAAGGAATTAATTTTTGTATTTTTATATACTGAACAAAAATAGAGATGATAAAAGAGATTAAGTGGAATTTTAAATAATCGCGTTATAAAAACTGAACCTTACAGAAGAGTGCTATTATTACTCAGCAATTACTTCTTATAATAAGAACCGCCATAAAACCAACATTAAAACGAAAGTAAACGTAGTAGATAAAATAAAAAAGCAAAAATTTTACCCACAAGGTAAGTAAATCTTTCACATAAGATAAAATGTATATACATATGTATTGTTATCGCTGTAAGATTTTATTAGCAGATAAAGAAAAAAAATTAAGCAGATTATGTTAGCATGATTATTAGTTGAACTATATTAAGTATTTCGCCGAATCACGCTTTTCTACATAAACAGTTTTTTTAACTCCTTTAAATAAAACAAGTAATAGTGCTAGGGCTTCCACTGGGAAATTACCAAAACTGTCACAAAAGGTGGTTTATAAAAATAAAAGTAGGTCATCCAAAAAGGCCGCTTTTTCAGTTCGTTCTGCTTATTCCGTTAATGCAATTTTCTGACTTGAACTCAATAACTTTCTCTTATACTGACACATTTGCTTTATTTTAAAAAGAACCTTCAGCTTTACGTTTTGTTTAGAAATCATTACCGAACTTAAAGAATAAGTGTCTAAAATTTTGAATGTTTAAATCAAAATGCAAAAAATTATAAACTTTATTTCTGAAGAATTATTGCTAAAAGTGTAAACAGGCAGAGTATTTGAATTAAAAGCTAACTAATGCGAAATAAAATTTTACTCTGACAGACGACAGTTTTTGCATTTATTAATCATTTACATTACGATTAAATGAATAAAAGACAGAAAGTACGGTAAGCAGCTATGCTCTTGGTGAAAAACCAGTATTTATTTGGAAGAAAGCTGTGGAAATATTATAATTGAAAAAAACCGTTTAATATTTATTTTACTAAGAACAATTAAAATAACGTACCTCTTCTGCCTTTGAATCCATTTTTATTTTTAATAGTAAACAATTTAACTACTGCTTGTTGATTATTAACGGTGTTGCCATATTGAAATAGCTAAATTAGATTCACATTGGCATGGGGTTAATTCAAAAGTTAATTTGAAATAAGAGTGATAATAAAAATTAACGCTGTCGTCTGTTAGAATTTCTTCATGTCATTGTTGCGAAAAAAAAGTTATAATGAAGTTGCAAAATAAAAAAAATCTTGACTGCTTTTTATTTTATGATAAACATGCTGATCTAATAGATCGATGTTCGTCCTCTCGACGAAAATAAGAATACAAAAGTAAGCCTAACGTCCTTAAGTCCCAATTCGCACGATGCAAGAAAATAAGACTGCTTATTTTCATTTTCTTCTTTGAACTTTCATTGACGTTCGCACAGTACAAGTCTTATTGCTTAAATTGTTCAGATTTTTGCATGAATGTACACACACACATCTGTGTTTTTTGATTTACGAATATGGAAGCAAAGCGAATTGCATGTACAAGCAAGTCTACTCATTTAACCTCACCCCGTTGCCTGCAACCTAATCAGCTCAGCTTAAATACTTGCATCGTGCGAATTGGGACTAAGAAAGACACAATTTTTTAGCCTTTAATTGGTAATTCGACTATATGGTCAAAAACTTTATTTAACAAATATTTAATACAAGTCTAACACACTGTGTGTCAATCTTATACCGCAGTTGATCATTTCTTTAAAACAATTTTATTGTTTATTAGCATTTAATTCTTTTAATACCCTGACATAAAATGTTCTCACGCATGTATATTGTGTTTGTCTTTTGTTGCATGTTTAAAACTAAAGACATGCTTGAACAACATAAACCATTCTCAGTTCAAGTCTATATTGTCAGAATGTCGGCTAAACAAAAATGTTGTTATTCTTAAAATAACAGTTTTGATCCAACTTGGGGATCGTACGGTACTTCATATAGAAAGCATTGCATTGCAGTTTGATAAGATACAAAGCAAAAAATAGAAAGATACGAGTACAACATAAAAAGTGAAGAATTGTAAATATTTCAGTTTTAAAAATTTTCGTTCGGTTACTACTTTTACTTTACTAATTAAAACTATTGTTTTGATATTCATACATACATATGTATGTATGTATATGTATGTAAAGAAGTATTATTTCATATTAAAGGTATTTTTAAATTACGAGTAAAATATACGCACATTCGTAAATAAACAAAACAAAACAAATGTAAGTGTTATTTATTATTTAAAAATATTTAAATATATTTAACTAACTGAACCGCATGATTTCTCTTATTTATAAACAAAACAAAAGTTATTGACAAGTAATTAAAAAATATTAAACAAATAGTCAGTTCTTAGCAGGCTATTCAAAAAAATAATACTCTAAGAAAGATATGATTCATAAAAAAATAGTGAAAATTATTTCACGGTTAAATATTTAAAGACTTATGTTTACATTGAGTGTACCGCAGCATGCAAACAATTACTACTACTACCAAGGCAATATATTCTTATTTAAGAATCATTTATGTCATTGAAAAAATCATCACTAAACCCCTTCATTGTTGCCCAGGTTTTTAAAAACATATGACTTAAATGCGTGTGCAACAAAAAGCCATACTATTATCCGACAGAATTTCATTCAAGATACTTTCAGAAGTAGTCATATGTACAATATAACAGTAACGGGATCATTTTTGTGTATGAAATATTTTTTGAAAATTTTGATGTTGGTGTAGATAGTTATCGATATCAGATACAATATTTGTCTGTCTGTATGTGTTCGTATAACGTAAAAACTGCTGAATGGATTTAAATAAAATTTTTTGAGGAGGTTGCTTAGAACCTTGGTTTAAATATAAAGTACTTTTTTTTCATAAAAATATGTCATTTCGTAGAGAAACTAGAGACACGAATGTGAAAGCACCCAATTTTACCGGTACAATGGTAATAGAACAGTTGTCACTACATTTTATTTTTGTCTATGGAAAGTTTTTAACACTGTTTACAGAACTCTTCAACAAATATTTAAAATATTTATAATTTTAAACATAAAAATTAAATGTATTACTGCAGGGAAAGCATTCATATTCAATACCCAGGAGAAAGTAACGCAGAAAGGATATTGTTCCCTTGATGTTCAAACAGTGTGCAATGCAAAGCTAATGTTTCAGAGTTTGGTTGAGAGGTGGCCTGGATCAGCACCCAACAACAATATATGCCTAGTCTCAAATTCGTACTTGTAATACGGTCGAGAGATGTTTTGAATTTTTGGATAAGGAGTTTTCTAGTTTTAGAAACAGGTTTACGATTTTTTCTATTAACAAAAGAAATAATAATAGCAGAACCTGAAGAAGAATTAGAATCCATAAAAAAGATCCGAATTATAAACAGCGCCAATTCAATGACAAGAACTATTTTAATAGAAAACTCTTGTGCGATTTTAGTTAAAATAACATTATATAAAAACGACTAAAGGAAAATCATATATTAGTTCCTTAAAATTAATAATAAATAAATAACTTTTCGGAAACTACAATGAGATAAAAAAAATCTTATTCAAACAACAGTTATATAAGATGTCTTGGATCATCATTTTCAAATTTAACGTTTTAATTTTCCACTTTTTAAAAAGACTGCCAAAAGCAAAACATTAGATTAAAAGTGAACAAATAACTTAAACATACAGCGTGGCCACTACGTTTTACTTTTTTACTGCCATATTTTCAGAAAGTTAAATTTTATTTTACAACGCAGATGTAATAACGAAAATTAGTTACAGGTAACTTTATTCCTCAGCTTAGTAAAAGTTACATTTAGCTAATTCGTACTTTAAAGGCAAGTTATGATAATGGGCCTTGGATAACAGGGTGAAAATACAATATTAAAACTTTTCTCATTTAAAATTCTCTTAACTTAACAAAAAGTGTAATTTTTATTTGTGCATTATTTTTTTCAACAAAGTAAAAATAAATACAAAAAAAATATTTTTCGAAAAACAAATTAATATTCGCAAAAAAGTCACAGAATATCCTAATATTGTACACATTAAAATCTTAAGAGTATCCCAAAAATATAAAAAGCGTTTTTATGGTACTTTAGCATGAAAATTTAAAATCGTAGTTATCGCGAATAACAAATCTAACTTCGAAAAAAGCTAACGGCATTAAATTCAGAGTTCTGGAATTAATTTTATCAGCAAAGCGCCCAACTTGTTAAAATTTGTTATTATTTATATTTCATTAGAAGTACATAAAGGCACATAATACTTATTGGCAAACTGAGAAATTCAATAACATTTTAAAGAGCTCTCTTAATTAAATTCAGCTATTCATACATACATATCGCCCCTTTATCCTGTTTGGGTAGGGATAAAGCACCCCTACAACAAATTTAATTCCCTTTCCACTGCAAAAAAAAATTTCTTCTTAGGGAATATTTGATAATTGAATTTTCTTCTGTGTTATAGTAAAAATTAATAACATGTAAATATTTAATAACTTTATTACATCGTTATAAACTTCTACTAAAGTTTCTGTTATATGAATATCACCCAAGCCAGTCTTCGAGAATAGAATTCGCAACTTTTCCCATCATATTACTTATATTGCTTAATTGAGAGACCCATGTCAATACATAGAATTAAGGCGTGCTCATCTTATAACTCCTTAACTACTGTCGCGTTCGTAATTTTTTCTACAGCTTAAGTTATAACATTAGCCGAAGTTGATGCAATAAGTTAATCAACTCGCCTCCTATTAGTCCGTTGTGATGCTTTCTCATAACTAACGTAAGGTTGATCTCTACCACTGCTTTTACTTTTGTTTTGCAGAATTCAATTAAATTGAATTTTTGTTATTGTAAAATAAAAAAATAAAATTATAAAACTAATTATAACTCACAAGGCAAACTTTTCGATTAAATATTTCACTATCTAACCAGTCGCTTATCTCAGCTTCAAATCTACATCTCATACTCACGAGTTTGGTTCATTTATGGCTGAATTTCAAAAGTGTAATATTTAATTTCTGCACCTTGATATTTAATAATCCTTTTTGCAAACAATTTTTAACAAATTGTGTTACTTTCAGTATCGCAATAGTTGGTTTATATTGCTTTAACTTCAGGCACTGATTAAAGATATCACGAATCTGAAGGGGTCTTAATACCAAAATAGCATTCACCAAAGAAATTCGTGCAAATAGGCGCAGCTAAAATTTATAAATTTTGTGTTATAATACATACTTGAGGAATAATTTACAAAAATATTAAAAAAGTACTTTTTGATTTTTTTTCCGTTTTCATTCCCTATTAAAGTTTATCTCTGTTGTAAAAGTCTAGCTTTATGTTACAAATGTATTTTTGCTAACAGTACGTTACATATGACCAAAATTCGTCATCGTTGTAATTCTAAGCAGATAACAGGGCTGAATTTTTAACACATTTTAAAGTGACCATTAAAAAAATATAATTTTAATTAATTAAAATTTACTCTTTTCGGCTTAGGTTCATTTACTATTTTAATTAGTACTGATTAATTGCTTAAATAGATGATGTTAACAATATATACAACCTGAGTAGATAGATGCAAGGAATGCTAAAGAAGGATGTAGCGGTCCATAAAATGCTGCATTTCATTCTGCTAGTGTCTAATTTTTCTTGCTTTCTTTGGAAAACGTTTTCATGCATTTATAAATAATTTACCTTTCTCCAAAATTTTTAGAAATTAAATTAATAAATGAACATAAACCAAAAAAAAAAAAAATAAATTTTAATTCATCTAAAATATCAACGGTTCAAATCCTGATTTGGAAAAAATTTAAAATTAAATGACAGTGATATTCTTTGAATCTTTTATTTTGGATACAAACTCTAATTTTGAGTTGCGATAACTGAATAATTTCTATACAATGTTCAAAAAAAAAAATGAAGTAGTTCAAAAATTATAAGTATTTTAATTGCTCCTCTTTCACTTGTTTTCTATAATGCATTTTTAATAACTTCTTTTATTCTAATTAATTTATCACTTTTGAACTCATGAAAAGCTCATGAAAATTCATGAAAAGAGAAATTATAAAAAACAAAAATTAATCAAAAAACGTATCCTAATCATTGAATTTTCATTGGTTTTAAGCATTCATTTAAATGCCAAGCCAATGACACGCTAATATTTAAATCATGCGTTTTTTCCCTTAATTGAACCAGTTCGTTTTACGTGGAACCCATGAATTACCTACTTCTTTTGCATGTCTTTTTTTGTTGGGAAGTGTTTTCTCCTAAAATATCACCAAAAAAGTGTTAAATTTTTTTAATTTGAACCATTTTTGGCGAAACTCGTAACAGTTTGTACCGCAGCCATCGGGGTTGCTTAACTTTTGTTAGCTTAATGGTTCCAGAAATTTTCATTAAAAAGTCTTCATTTATCGAAAAATCTTAATTTAGAAACGAAAATCTTGAAAATTTTTTATTTTTTTTTTTACTTTTAAAATTATCTGTAAAACGTTGCAGATGCATAAAAATCACATATCAAATTTTTTACAATCTTCGACAAAGTTGAAAACATTAACTCATTATCTGCTTTAGAAATATTTTACTTTGTGTGCCAAAACTCTTCCACTGTAATATTTTCTAAATTCCTAAAATATTTATTAAATTCATATGGCGGAGATTCCTTAATTCGTAATCTAAATTTTGTATCTCACTGTCTTCAATTAAACTTGGAAAAACGAGTTCGTTTAATTCAGTAGCATTCAACTCTTTATCGGAAATATTAGCTTTAACAAATATCTATATATACGTGGTAAACGTCATCACTATTTACAGATTTATCTATTAGCAGCAGTGATACAATTTTTTTTATAGTATTAATTTACAATAAATTGTTTCGCATAGGTAAATATGTTTAATTAATTTTAACAATAAGATGCAACATTAGGTGTCAAACAACTAAATCAAAAAAATCTTAATTTTGGGAAAAAGATCTTCAAATTTTATTTTGATTATAAAATCTTTAAAATTAAGGTAAAATCTGTACAAACACCACTTTGGGAGAAGCAATTAATAACCACTGTTTTTTTTACTTTTATAGGCTCTTTACACTTGCATACATCTATGAGGAACGCGTAGAAGATGTTGAAAATGAAAAAAGGTTGTTAACATTTGCAACATTTCATTTCATTTTTGCCAAGGACGTTGTTACGCGTATATTGAGAAATAAAGGAATTTAATAAAATAAATCTAGAAAAGTCTATTGCTATTGCTTTATTCCTATTAATAATAATTGAAATAATTGTTGCTATTGAAGATTAAGAACAATTACACTGTACAACACACAAAAAAAATTACAAAGTCTGGGCTATAAATTCTGATAGAGGAAAAAAAAGAGGGGTTAAAGTTTCCCAGCTCTGGCACATTCTTATTGTTAAACGGCAAAAAAAACTATGTGACCCTTACATTTTAGGTATAAAATGTGTTCAGCAAATTTATGTAAAATGTTACGGAAAACATTTTTGTAGAAATGTTAACTCTCTAACTCCTCAAGATATGGGTCTTTTTGTCCTTCTTTTAAAAAAGAGCAAAAAACACCATTAAAAAAGGGGTTTAGAGGGTTAAAATGTTCCACAAAAATGTTACCCGTTAAATTTTACTATAAGTCCCTAAATACACCAAAATGGAAAATTCAACCATAAAGTCAGAAATAAGACGCAACAAAAGAGAGCTTAGGGTTAATTTCGCATTTATTAAAAATTTTATTTTAAAGCAAGTTTGGATAGCATTAATTACATTTTTTTAGCTCTAGGCAATTCCACTTCGTTATCATACAATGTCCAGCATATTTCAGCGATAAGCGAATGAATGCTTTTACCTTTATAGCGTTCTTCAATGGGTGCGCATGTCTGATGAAAATTTTCACCATGCTCATCAGATTCTGTTGACAACTGGTTCTCAAAGTAATCCACATGGGAATTTAAAAAATGAATTTTTGTTGGCATATGAACGAGATGGGAACATCTTATAAAGATGTAGATTTTAAGCCCTGTGTATTTCTTATGGGGAAGATGTTACATCTTGGCAATTTGATGAACGATGAAAGATGTTAACAATTGTAAAGAGGCTATTACCACGCACACGCAAACAAAAACAATAATGTTCTTTTTTAGATTTGTAGCTGTTATTTTTAAAACAATTTTTTTTATTTTAAGTTCTCATTTTTAAATTTTTAGTACGGGAAAAAGCGCAGAAATATAAATATAAACAGAAAACAAATTACTTATGACTAACAGCACTTGTTTTCCAGACCTTATTTGTGTGTCATTAAACAAAGTAAATCAAAAGCAGCTATTATTTTGTTTTATCATTTCACTTATTGACGGTTAAGCTTAATTGTTCCTCTTATTCATAAAACAGACAGCCGAGCAGAGTTCATCGAATTTGAAAATGAAATTTGAATAGAGCAAATGCAAAAGCATAACTTAAAAAAGAGTTAAAAAATGAATATAACAATGCGAGATTGCTGAAACGACAATTTTACAAAAGAAATTAAAGTTTTTAAAATATTTTTAAAGGCAGTCAAAATTTAAGAATACATTGATATTATTATATTTGGGCAATATTATGCTAGAAACACAACTGGGACCAACGACGAATTTTGTCCAATGCGTCGAATTCGTTATTGTGTGAGTTTTTTAAAATTTAGAAAATAAAACTTAGAAAAAAACAACTAAAAACTAGTTTAATATTCAACTACTTATTTGTGAACACATATGTATTTAATGCCATAAGATACAAATAAATTATTTATTTAAGTAAAATAACTTTACTTAAATAGTTTGAAACTAAAACCAAAGATTATACTGCTTTGTTCGTCGTTCGCTGGCGTTAGAAATGGCAATAAATCTATGTAAGTTTTATGGAGACACCCTTTAACTTTCAAGATTATGAACTTTTTTTAAAACGGGACCAATCTGTAAGCATAATCTAACAAATTACAAAAAAATTTCAAAGATATTTAGAAACGACTGAGTTCTTCAGGCACAAACATAAAAAAGCAACATTCAGTCTAATTAATATCCTTCTTCTTCTTTTTTGAAATCGGCTAAAAGTAACTTGTAATGACGAAATATATAGAGAGAAAAATAATCTACATCAAAACGAATTATCTTTTTATTGTGTCAACTTATTTAAAGTTTTTTTTTTATAAAAAAATAATATCAAAGTCGTTATATCTTAGAAACGATAAAAAAAAGAATTAATTATAAAGCAGATGGAGAAGAATTAGTGCAGAAAAAACAACAATACACATTTTTTTACACATGGCCTTCTGAACTCACCTTAATCCATTGATCTCAATGATCGGTCAAGACTACACTGAGGAATTACCTTAACTAGACCTCCTGAACAGGCTATACAGACTCCATTTAGCCCTGCTTTTTAAATGTCATTTACTATTTTAAGGAAAATATAAAATTTCTACAACATCCATTTCTGACCCCATAAAGCGTATAAATTCTGGGTCATTAAGCATAGCGAAGTCGATTGGGCGATCTTCGTCTATCCGTCTGTGTTAGTGTTGAAATCAAATTCACCAAGTCACGAGATGAGGTAGAGACAATTTAAATACGCCTTCGAGGCAGTGGGCTAAACATCACGCCTGCCTCTAATTTTTCCATATCATTTGGAACAATGAAGTGATAGAGAATTAAAAAATAAGCAACAAACATCAATTGAAAAACTTGTCGCTCGCCCATATTTTCCGAGTTATGGGCCTCTGAATTTTTTATAAAAGAGTTTGATTGTGAAACATATTTTTTTAAATATCAATATGGGTATCATGTGAAGAGATTGTTCAGGAAATATTTAAAATTTTTTAAAATGCTTAACCTATTAAAAGCCGGTGACATTTTTCATTCTCATTCACCTCAATATTTGTATTTTTGATTGAAGTTATTTCACAAAACTAGATTTACGTACATTGTGAATGGAACATATATAAGATTTGATATAACCGAATATAGCGCTACAACTTGTTTTTATTTATTTATTTATTTTTTTAACTTTGTTCGTTTTTCTTTTTTTTTCTATTGTAAGATTTTTGGGCTTATGTTTTTATGTAAATGTATGAGAGGACATTTTTAATGAACAATAACGCAATATATGATACACGAGTATGATTTTTAGTAACAATATGATTTTTAATAATAAAAAAAATACCTAATTAGTTTGGCTTAAGTTTAGGAGTTAATTCTTGAACTTTTCTTATATTTTTATTTCCAAAACTGTTTGGTAATATAAATCTTAAGGTAGATAGATGCGAAGTAATTAATTTATTTGTTATAGAAACAAAAACAGTTCAGCTAAAATATTTGAAAAATTAAAAATAAATTTTTAAACTGGAGCCAATTTTTGACAGAACCTTGGGGTCTACAAAAGAAAAATCTCTTGATGTAAAATAAATCCGAAAGCTTAAAACGATTTTAATAAAACGTGGCGTTTCATGTTATATTGAATTATGCTTTCAAGTAAAAAAGACTTAATTTCTAAAACTAAGTTACAAATAAATTAAGTCTATCAGTTTTTTTTTTTTTTTTTTTTACCTTTAACTAAAAATACAATGAGCGAGCTGATAGTTTTAAGTTCTGACGAATAGGTTTTTCATTTCAATGTATTCTGTAACTTTATAAATTTCAAAATGGTTAAACCAAATTCTTTATTTAAAGCTGAACAAATTTTAAAAATAATTGAATTTTATTTTCAAAGGATTATTTGAAAATAATTCTTGAGAATGAATAATGCAAAAGTTCTTTATATTTTAATTAAATGAGCACGAAAATAACCATGTTTTGCGGTTATAATAAAAACATTTTATTTAATTCAAACACTTACTACACAATCTTTTTTGATTTAATGTACCATTTTTTCACAAACGAATATTATCAAATATCTTTTTTTAATCTGCGACGATTATTTGAATATAGTTTAAAATTTTAATGACGATATTGAAGCTTTGTTTTCGAATTCCTGACAATTTTTCTAGAAAAAAGCCAAACACCCCTGTTGACAACCAACGACTATTGCAATATCTCTTATAAGATAACAATTTTTTAACTATTCCACTTATTTAAGAGCACTATCGTGCCATTATAATAAGCGAAAATGTCGCGCTCATTTAATATTTTAGAACAATCCATCTCTTATATCGCTTTGTTTCGAAATTCTCTAAATTGTATTAAAGTTGTCTCTATAGAATCGATCGCTATATTTGCGTATATAATTTATCCAAATGCGACGCCTAGATGTCAGCACTATATAATTTTTACACGTGACATTTTTTCAAATGACATAAGCCATTTCGTTTTATTAGAAGGTAGTACAGTTTTAACCATGGACAGGTACACATTGCAACAACGCGTTTACATCATTCAAAGTTATTATTAAAATGGGCGTTCTTTGAAAAATACCCATCGCAAAATTTTGTTTAGTGACGAAGCTCATTTCAGAATGGATGGATTCGTCAATAAGCAAAATTGTCGAATCTGGGATGATGAAAATCCTCGTGTTATTCATGAAAAATCTCTACACCCACAAAAAGTTACTGTTTGGTGTGCATTTTGGGCAAATGGAATCATTGGGCCATTTATTCTTCGAAGATGATGCTGGAAATGCTGTTACTGTGAATGCTGAGCGATACCAATCAATGTTGAGAGACTTTTTATGGACACAGTTGAATCATATTGATGTGTCTGACGTCTATTTCCAGCAAGACGGTGCTACATGTCACACAACTCGAGAAAACATTACGCTTTTGCGATCAAAATTTCCTCAACGTGTGATTTCACGAAATGCAGATTTCAATTGGCCTCCAAGGTCATGTGATCTAACACCATTAGATTTTTTTGTGGGATTTTTTATAAAGTCTAGTGTATGCTAACAAGCCACAAACAATTAATGATCTAAAGAACAACATTCAAGTTGCAATTCGTGAAATAACACCAGCAACATGTCGGAAAGTCATTGAAAATTTCGATATTCGGATTGATGTCTGCAGACGCAGTCATGGTGGACATTTGAATGATATTCTATTCCACCTATAATTGTAATGGATCATACCTTTAATAAAAAAAAAAAACAGCTTGAAAAAATTGCAAGTAGTTTGTGTTTTATTTCAAAGAAACATGTAGGCGCGTTTTTTGGATGACCCTTTATAAACTTGATAGAGTGAAACTTAATATAAATTTCGGTCAATAAAATAATAAAAAAAAATATTTTCTTCTCATTCCTACGGGGGATCATGGTTTGAACTTTTTAAATTTAAAATCTATTCTAACAAGTGTCACAGCTGTCAATGGATATAAATAAGAAAATTAAAGTCTAATATATTTATTTTAAAAGAAAAATTTAAAAACTCTGTTGTTGTTGGTGTTGTCAAAGCATATAATTAAAATAATTTATAAAAAATTTTTATTTCTTTTATTATTGTATGTATGTTTTTGTGTTGATTTCTATTGCTGATTGATTTTATACTTCTACATAAAATTTTTTAGGCATTTTGTTATACAAACACACAAAATAAAATCCAAAAGACAAGAAAGAAAGTCGGTCGTTTGTTAATTCCCTGACTGAATATTCAATTAAATTTGAAATTCTTGTGTGACGGTTTAAATGTCTTTAGACATGCCGTCTAAAGAAATGTGCAAAAATTCGATGTCTAAATTATTTTTGTTTGGTTTTTTTTCTTCAATTTGGATAAAGTTCAAAATATTGTTTTTATGATTTTTCTATCTTTTTATTTAAAATTTCATGATGATATGGATAAGAATGAATATTTATCAGAAAATGCAAAGAATGTTTCTTAAATATCGGTACGGAATTCGGCCCTAAAATTTAAATAAATCTCCTTTAGGAAGAGGTGAAATCGAACTTAAATTTTGTAAGAGTTTAAAAACTGTAACAAAAATAAGCAAATTTAAATACTTGAGTTGGTTTTGAACTAAACCCACTTTCTGTGTATTATTGCGCAAAAAACATATCTATATGACCATTTCAATATCGCTCATTAAACTCATCAATAGATTCTACCTAAATATTGTATGATATTGCATAAGAATAGTTGTGTTAAGTAACTAAAAAATGTTACAATTGTAGATAATTGTTACTAGAACGTGTTTACGTAATTAAAAAACTTGCAATGAAAAAGCGAAAAATAGCGCAAAAATAGGTCTGTTCACTGACTTTACTACAAAAAACTAGCAATGAGAATGTAAAACAGCAATTTTCAAAATTATTGTTCCAAATGTACAAAAGTAAATAAATCCTTTACAAGCAGAAATTAGCAAAGAAAATTAATGCAACTTTGGGAATGATATGTAAGACCTAAAAACTCTACGGTATGAGTGGAGTAAAAAACTATACATATAAAACAATAGACCACCATAAAACGGTCCATCCACGATCAAAATACTGGCTTTCAAGTTCTGGTACGTGTGCTGCGCGCTTTGATGTACACATGTTGAAGGATCTGCCAAATGCAGATATTAATTATGAAACAATAAAATAATAAGTAGTGAAAAAAAGTTCATGAATGAAAGAGTGTAAAACAATATTTTTTCCTTTTAAATCTTAAAGTTTGTGCGAAGAGAGCTTTTTATTTTTAGCATTCTAAAAAAATTGCTTATTATTCTTTTAAGTTACGGTCACTCTCTCTCTCTCTCTCTCTCTCTCTGCTTTTGATCTGAATTGCATGACTGGTAAACTTCGATAAATTCCAAGACATCTTTTTTAGACCGCTAAACCAAATTTCTGCTGCTTTACGCTTTTTTTTGTGTATAATCCTCTGACTAATTTAAAGAAAAATAACAAAACAAGAAAATAATATTATTTTTTATATTTTATTAATTGCGAAATACTTGCACTTTCTTCAATATTATAACAAAAATATTTTTTTTCAGACATTTACTTGTTTGTTTTACTAATTTTTGCTAGTAAAAATTTTATTAGCCAAAACTTGTAATAAATTTTTTCACATTTTTACGTCCCTTTTTTTATTCTCCCTTTGCAAGTTTTTCGTGTGTGTAAACACGTTCTAGTACCAATTAACAACAATTAGTAATATTTAGTTACTGAACAGACCTAATATGAGGGAGAAAAAATTTGTTGTAAAAAAATAGTCGAATAGCTTCCTGAAATTGGCCAAAGGAATTCAGTGCAACGCTTCCAGTAGTCATTCAAAAGCTCAAAAAGTATTAATTTATAAAAGTTTAACAGGTTTTTTCTACGTGTAACTGGCTAAATTTATTAATTCTTATATGACCTCCTAGATTCCTCAACTTCGTTATGGTTTCCTAAGCTTTTGTTTAAAAAACTAGCAACACTATGACACTGTAAGATAGTCTTCAGCGCCCAAGCAAGGTGTAAGGAGTAGGGATATGGTCCTGCAATCTAAGTGCTACAAGTTGCTACTTGGAGTATCGCTATGCTCTCCGTGGATGTTGATGCATTTTTATTCACCCAGTGATACCACCACCATAGCTATTATACCTATTCTTCTATAGAAACATTGAAATCGTTAAACAGTTTTTGAATGAACATTCCATTGGAACTAAAATGTATTACTTTTAGAATCTTCATCACAGGTTAAAAATCGGTATATCCATATGGGGTAGGCATATACCTTATGTAATTGAATGACATCCGGCTGTCCGTCTGTCCGTCTACACGTCCGTGTTGGGGTTAAGATATACTTTGCCAAGGCATTAATTAAGCAAGAGAATATTTAAATACGAAAATTTCGTAATTGAAAATCAGCAAGATTGGTCTATGTCCTTCGAGGCAGCGGGAAGAACAACGCGCTTGCTTCCACTTTGAAACAAATATAAATAGCGATAGAGAAAAAAATAAGAGAAAAACATCAAGTGAAAAAATAGGATTTTCATACATGGTGAAGGGTATATAAGATTCGGCATAGCCGAATATAGCACTCTTACTTGTTTTTACTAACTTTACTAGTTTACCAATAAAGATTATAATTTTTTTCCAAAAATTCGCTCGCTCTTTTTGAGGTTTTTTTACGCTTTCGCAATATTTTTCTTTCCAAAATTTTATGTGTTTTGAATTATGCACCTTTGTTCCGGTATTAGTAAGAAATTACCAAGATTTGGGTTAAAAATTGAATTTACCCAAATAAGAGAATAAAGAAGTTATACCGAACCTTATATACCCTTCAACATATATATGTAACAACATGTAAATATAAATCGGCTTAGGAAATTCCTTACTACCATTAAGTTTTTCTGTTCAAAATAGCGAAAATTGTAGGTGTTGCTTTGGGTTGTTGCCAGCTTTTATAATTGTGAAATTGTCTTTACTACTTAGTATTCCTGTAGGTCGTTATTATTATTACTAAGTAAAGACTAATTATACTAGCTGGCAACACCCTAAACAAAACTTACAATTTGAAGTAGTAAAGACAACCTTTAAACTGCAGGAATACAAACGATAGTTGAAAAAAAAGTATGGTTAAGTCCACTGCCTCGAGAGACATGGACCGATTTGAATGATTTTAAATAGCAATTCCTTCGAAACAATGTCTAATCGATTGACGTGTTTAAATTTTTTCTAGCTGATCTAATGACTCGGCAAACTTGATTTCAATACTAACACGGACGGACAGACAAACATCGCTCTACCGATCTCGCTAAGCATAAGGACTCAAAATATATACATTTCATGGGGTCGGAAATGGATATTGTAGACGGAATGATGAACTTAGATATTCCCTTTATCCGCCTGTGGTGAGGGGTATAAAAAGTCTAATTCTGTAATTCTCCTAAACAAATCTAAATCTTAATCGCTAAAAAGCTAAAAATAAATTACAGAATAACATTTGCAGCCAAAAATCGCTAAGTAGATTTTGTTTTAGATTTTTAGCGATGGATTTTTAACTTTAATGATTTACAGAGTAAGACTGGTGATAAATATGAAATTTTCTTTGAGTCATGTTAAATGTTACGTTTAGAGAGTTTTATTACCGCCACATGAAATTCAGATATCTACATGTGTATGTAACAAAGTTCTTAGCTCTTACATATAAAAATAATTCAATTCAAGAAAACACTCTGGCATAAAATCAAATGCCTTAAATTATAATAAATTTTATTTGGAAATATACAAAATCAGCGATATAATGAAATTCATTAAAATAAGTTCAATATTTTCTTGTTGACAGCATAAGTAGTAGCATAAGTAGCTCTATTCGAATTTTTATATTTTTAATGAAAGTATTTACATATTGAATTTTAATTAAAGTTGTGTTTTAATTTTATTAAATTGATTTTATTAAAAAATTTGGTTAAGGAAATTCTACTTGAAAATAATCGACTTAATTTTAAACTTTAGGCCATAAGGGTCATCCCTAGATTAACAAATGCAACAGGAAGTATTTAATCTAAACGTTATTAAAATAAAATAAACATTCGTCAGGCACTGTTTTCGTTATTTTTTAGTTTTTATGATAAAATAATCAAAAACATATGGTGCAATAATACCAGGTGAATGCAATAGCTTTTACGTGTATTTTGTTTTTGTAAAAACTTTTGAGCTGTCACAAACGTCTGGCAATATGTGTGTATGTATTTCAATATATTTTTAGTGGCTTTCTTATTTTTCACAACTACATACACACATATTGCCAGACGGTTTTTGACAGGTCAATAAGATTTTACAAAAACAAAATACACGTAAATGCTAAAACATATGATGAACACATGATCGGATGCAGTCACCTGTTCAATGCACCTTGCAAAAACAGTAAAGCATTAATTTAATTTTTTTTCATTTTCCTTTAAAAAAAGAGCTATATTGTGAATCTTGAAATTAAAAGAATAAAAGAACACAATTATTTAATGAATCAATAAGAACCAATTGTTTATAAAAAACAATTTGAGAAAACTCCAATAAAGCGCCAAGACAGCTGCTTTCTTTTGAGTGAAATAACCAATCAAATTTATTGCTTTTCGTAATACTTAAGTATCTGTAAAATAAGGAAACTACAAAAGAAAAATGCATAATGTTTTCAAATATGAGTAAATTTGGCCCCGATGAGAAGAAACTTTTTAGTTTTACCCATGAATTTCGCATCAGAGACAAGAATATTGCATATTCACTTTTATTGCTCATTCATATATTTATTGCTTTTGCCGTTCATTTAACTGCCCAAATATATTAATGCACGTGCTTGTATTTAACTCTCCATTTGCTTTCACTGTTTTTCTTTCGCACATCTTTTATTATGCCAACACAAATTCATCATCCATTTCATTCATGTTATCTGAAAATTTTGAAAACTGCTTGAAACTCTGGTACCTATTCATTGCTGACCATCAGATTTCATAGTATTCATCATGGTATTCATAGTATTCGTGCATAAATAAAAGAAATAAGAAACGAAAAGAAAAGAAAACATTTGCTTGTACGAACAATAACCACAAATTGTGCGTATGTGCATAAATATATACATTGTACATACGCAGAAAATGATTCCGTTGGAATATACACAGTGTTGCCAATTTTACTGATCTTGTGGTAGTTCAAACGTTTTTTTTTTAACAAGAAAGTATCTTCATTTCTTTTAGTTTTTCTATTGCAGTATTTTTAACATATGCGTTACGAACATTAGCACAAATACAGAATATGATGTAAATTATAATTTACAAAACGATCAAGAAGTATGTATATAAAAATTTAAGAGTTTTTAGAGTACAAGATGTATCAGGGCAGTGCCACGGTATTTTCAAGAGTGACCTTCTTTTTTATCTTCGCTATTTTCTTGGGTGTACTTCTTCTTTTAACTTTTCAGTACTTGAACGGTATTTTCATGAGTGTACTTCTCTTTTTATAATCTTCATTCATTTTCAACTTCTCTAACGAATGTTTTGGAATGGTGGAACCATCATACGAACGACTACCCCCGATTGTTAAAACTAGCAAAGAAAATATTGGCTATACCTGCTTGTAGTGCTGCCTCTGAACGTGTTTTCTCTGCAGCAGACAATATCATTACCAAAAACCAAAATAAATTGGGACCTAAGTCTGTAAATAATATATTATTTTCTAATTCAGTTCTTAAATACAAGCAAGCCTGAAGTAATACACTATTTATGTATCTACTTTTTCAATAAACCTACTTTGTATAATCGCACTAACTTCTGAAATACAGTTGGAGAGTTGACAACACTCATCCTACGTACAATACTAAAATTCTCTTTTATGTGTTTCAATTTAGTTCTGTGTGCGCTTCATTCACAAGTACTCACAATTGATTCATGAATACAGTCACGGTATTCATGAATCTTTGTGAATGACTGATGACATTTAGGTAATACATGCAATACACACATCATATTTCATCATACGATCGCTGTGTGAATGTGTTTTCATTCGTTTCATTATTTTTGTGTGAACGTATTCAAAGCAATAAAAGCAATGTAATTTATTTTCTCTGTTCCATATTAGCTGCCGTTCCAGGTACTTGTCTTTTGCATAATTTGTGAGCTAATTTTTTAAGGTTTTTGAGAAATGAGGAGTATTCTTCTTGAGATTTTACCAGTCGTCCTTTTGTTTCAGCAGCAGGTGTAAATCGTATTCTCAGCCCATATTATTTTCCATGAATATTTTTGTACGAACATTTGTAATTTTTTTGTCAATAAAAATAAAATTGGTATTTAGTTCGGTTTTCATTTACACATTTCTTTATGGTTTCTAAACAGTATCGACCATTAAAATAACACTGATCTCTTCTTCCAAGAAAAATAAAATGCGTAATGTATACACAAATGGACTTAGGTCGTAAATAGTAGTTGAAAGTGAAATATTTAGCCTTATATTTCTGAAATTTTTACTATCAAAATAGCGATAATTCTAGCGGAAATTCTATATATTCGAATATGATATTTGAATACGAACCAATCCTTGAGTGCAGCGGCAGAAATGTAAGTGTGAAAAAACGGGCTAGATCAGTACCCAGTAAAACTAGATAGATATTGCATATTCGGATTCCCATTTTAGTATTGCCAGTCTAACCCAAAAAAAAAACGCTTACGATTGCGAAGACCTGATAATGTACAAACGTTATGTGGCAAATTACGGAACTTGATATCGATGGAAATTTCATCAGAATTTTAATATTTCGATCGATATCGAATGCCATAATTTGTCACCAGGTGTTTTATTCAAAGGTCTATTTGCCTTCAGCACGATTTTAGGGCAACTACAGTTCTAGTGCGGACTTCTGGGAATTAAGTTTAGTGGCTGTCCTTACGAGGCACTGTAGCATTACCGTACTACGACCGAAAAGCCATTAGTTTTATCAGTATGCTTTCCCTATAACAATCAATTTTGATCATTTATTTTTTGATAAAAATTATTTTGTGGGAATAAGAGTATCACAAGATTGTTCGTTGCTTGAAAATAAATATTTTGAAGCACGACTAACGCAAAATAAAACACATATCTCTAGAATGGACATATATGCTATATATTTTTCTTTATGTATCAACTGGGTGTGGTACTTTTCCATTGCATTATAAAAATATTGCTTTTAATTGTACTTTATTGCAAGATCGAGATCGAAAAACAAGTAAATCTTTAATTTAGTAAAGCTTGAGAATAAAAACAGCTACAATTTGGAGAGAATAATGGTTTTTCCATATGAAAATAAAATAAATTCTAGCAAATAATGTTTTCTACGTTATGCCCCAGTTCCGTTTCATTCTAAAATTTTTTAACTACGCACATCACTAGCAATAATCTTCATACAAAAACTATATTTTCAATCGTATATCTCAAAAGTTTGGTGGGAGTACTCTTCCTCAAATGCGCTAAACCTCATAATACAATAACAGCAATAGTCTTTTAGATTTTTCTAAGAAATTTTGCTATCGAAAAGGATGCTGAAGTACGCCGGGTTCAGGTAGAAATTTATTAAAAACAAACAGCCGTATGCATAACAAAAAGTTTACATGAAGTTGGCACTACTGCTGAAACTAAGCAGAGTCTACACAATACTTTTTACACAACTTGGAGCTAAAAATAGTTCTAAAAAGTAGTTATGGCCCTGCGGCAAAACACACTGAGACCCTTGTTCAGAGTCTTTACCCATGCCACACTTATTCTATGTTTTTATTATGCATTCTGCTGAAAGAATATTTTATAAATTTTGGATTATACGCCTTTTTATCTTATAAATATCAATTGCCTTCTTGCTTTTTAGTAGACAATTCAATTAGATTTATAACCCACAATTTAAATTTGATCATGAACTTGACTCTTTGCAAACAAAAAAAAAACACACACAAACGTTGACTTGTTATGACGTGCCATCTGAGTAACAATTTAAAACTGACAGACGTTTGTGTGTCCATATTTTCTTTGTAACTGGCAAACAATATAATAAATAGAATAATCTAAAATAATTTGCTGATCTACATTTGGTTAGATTTAATATCAAAAGAGAGAGAAAGAGAAAATAAACACAAATTTCCTAAATTGAATAAAGAAAATAAAATGAAATGCTTAGCGAATATATACTTTTACTACAGCTGCTAATATTTACAAACACCTGCTATGGTCATTATCTTAGATTGTAAAGTAATTCATGATGTAACAAACAAAACAAACTTTTGCTACATTTCCGTTTCCGCATTCTTTTCAAACACCGTCTTGCGTTTAGTGATTTATTACTTTCTGCGCATATTTTACTATATAAACATGAATTAAATATAAAAATATTTTAGTGTCGCATCTTTATTTGAAATAGAAATGTAATACTTTTTACTTTATTTTATTTAAATATAATATTTGCATTTGTTGTTGTTTTGTTTAAACTTTTGCAGCAGGAAGATGCCTTTGAATATATTCCATTGGCTTTTTGCCCTCGTTTGTTTGCAAGTTGCTGTTAGTAAACGTACATTCGAAATTGATTGGTCTTCCGATAGATTTCTAAAAGATGGCAAACCTTTCCGTTTTATAGCGGGTTCATTTCATTATTTTCGAGCTCATCCGGATACTTGGCAACGGAAATTGAGAACCATGCGAGCTGGTGGCTTAAATGCGGTAACAACGTAAGTATTTCGTGCAATTGGTGCAATCATATGAATAACTTTTGGTTTCACGAGCAAATACACGCACATAATAATAGAGCATATGTAAAGGGTGTTACTAAAATTACGCCAGACGCCCGATTTGTAAGGGATCATAAAGCCTAAGCTGATTTGTTGATACGTATGAAGCCTTTTGTTTAAGCTTTCATTGAAAGTAGTTTTTGTTTCGTGTAATAAATTTTTTTCGAGCCTTAATTGATAGCTGTAACTATTTTTTTTTTGACTTCCAGCAATATAAAATATATTTTATCAAAAATAGGAAACTCTATTTGTCTAAACCGGACTGTAAAGTGTCATTTCTGCGCGTATCGAAATACTCTTGACCGGAAAAGCAATATTAAGAGTTGTTCAAAAATAGTAAAAGAATATTTCAAAATATTGATATTCATGACGCAAAAGAACTTGGAAATATACTACAGAGTATTTCGTATCTTTCCATGCAAATTTGTATTTTTATTCCTAAAAATACTACAGATATTTTAAAAAGTATTCATTTGAAGGAGCCCTTGCGAAGTCCTTTACCTTTTCCTCACAGGCGTCACAAAGGTATCATTAAGACTCAAGTAAGTTGGTCTCGTACATAACAGACTGGCGATCTGTGCAACCAATCCTACCGTGCATAGGGGATACGAAACGTGTTGGCAGAGTTGATTTAAAACTTATAACGTCTTTAATAAGCGAGACACACAACCGAGAGAATTAAAAATTTTGATTAGTGCATCGCACATGATTCGTATGACCTGAAAGTTAAAGGCATATTATCCGTTTTCTAAATACTTACATTGTTATTACAAAAAATATAAGAATGAGTCTTTCGTCTCCAATTAAAATTATCATTTGTGTTTTATCTCACTAGCTCAATTATCAACAAGCGTAGCCTTTTTCCCTTTAATGATAAACGCACAGATTCTTTTGATTGCAAATACCACTGTGGCACATTATTAATTCGTTATTTTCTTAACTCTCTGTCTTGACTACATACTTGGATCCTTATCCTACCCGTCTTGAGGATCCTATGGTATCGTATTTACAAAACATGCGTTGTTACAAACGCAGCCATCCACGTTACACTATTGTGTTACTCCGGCGAGACATGAAGTATTCGATGCCTTGTTTAGTAACCTCAACCATACACAGATCTCTTCACCTTGCTTTACATCCAAGCCAGTCATCCCTATTAATCCAATAGCCACAACTTAACATCTGCCGTACCTGTAATAATTTTTTACTTCCTTCCGCTAACAGCTAAAACTGTTTTTTTTTTTTTCTTATAATGGTCGTCTTCACAACTATCTACTTCTGCTTTCAATAAATAGACGTCTTCACTATTTTATCTAGCCATGGCTTCACACAATAGTTGTCTTTCTCTTTCCGATAGGTACTGCGGTTTCTTAATTTTAAATTGCCTTACACAATTATTATTCTTCCTCTGTAAGCATATCCGAAGATAGGGTCGAATTCAGAATCTTCTGTTTTACTGCATGCACCTCTACCAACGCACCCATTGAGGTTGCTCAACTTGTGTTAGCTAATTGTCGTATTATTCAATACACACACCCAATGGTGGTAGAAGTAACTTTTTCACCTGTGTTGTAAGCTAGAATTCGTCTTTTTTTTCTTATTGACTATTTCCGATATGAAATTAGTGCTGCCACGCATTTAATTTAACATTCGTTATGGCAATGCTACAGTATTGTTGCCATCATATTTTAAAAAGAACATTTGAACTAAAAGAGCTTTGAACGAAAGAAAGCTTTTGAACTAGAAGTTGAAAGTTGAACTAAGAGAGATTTTGAACTAAAGAGAACTTTTGAACTAAATTTTGAACTAGTTCATTTTCAAACTTTGAACTAAAAAGAGCGATCGCTAAATTGAACTATATGGCACAAGTCTACTGCGCAGTAACAACATAAATTTCTCAACATCGTTTATTTCTTCCTTTTAAGAGTAGAATTAAAAAATGTCTGTAAACTACGACCCCTGGCTCTTATTATGAAATAAATTTTAAGATTCCTTTTACTTGAACCACTAAATGTTTTATTATTATTTTTTCAGTTTTTTTTTATTATCACGGCCTTTAAGTTCATATTGTTTCAATTTGAATATTTTTCGTATTTGCTTCACTCATTTCCAATCACTTCTTTATATCTACGTGAAGATAATTAAATTTTTAATAAAAACTATTACTGCATGTGGTTGATCAACTGATTAAAATTTGTCAGCATGCAATATTCTAATCGAACATCTCACATGCTTTATTCGCTTCTGCTCTTTAAATGTGTGACTTACCTCTGTTTGAATTTGGTGGAATCATAAAAAATAATTATTAGGATATCCCAAAATCAACGCATGTTCCCAGTGTACAAGAAAACAGAGTTCTTTCTTTAAGATTGTTAATATTAATATATTTTTGTTTGAAATCGAAAATCAGGTAAATTTCTCCTAAGCACACTTTCTGCTCGAAATTTTCTATAACTAGTTTGCATAAATGGGGTTATATTTCTTTAAAGACGGCGTTGAATTTTCTTCTCCAAGGCACACAATTTAGGAAATAGGAGACAGTGCAAAGGCAAAATGGCTGGCAAGCAGTTATTAAACTGTTTTGTGAATAAAAAAAATGACAATGCCCAAATCCACATAAAATAGTGACAAGTTACTCATAATTAAATGGGTTCTCTGATTCATTAGTGTTCAATATGTGTGTTGCTCCATTTAACGAAACTAAAACTGTCAGCTGTAAAATAAATTTTTAATGTTAGCAAAACTTGCACAAATAATTAAAAAATAAATTTCTGCGTAAATTGTTGAATACCCTTTACGGTTGTACAAAAACTAATAAAATTTAAATATCATTTTTTTTAATATCATTAATAAAGCTACGTTGAATGGTCGCTACACAATCCAAAAGAGGAAGTTTATGTTTGGGATGGAATTGCTAATTTGGAACGTTTTATTAACCTCGCAGTCGATGAAGATTTGCTGGTTATTCTCAGGCCAGGTCCTTATATTTGTGCGGAACGTGATTTTGTAAGTTTTACTGTTATTGACTTTATTTTGAAACATTTATTAAATCAATACTAATTAATAATAAAAATAGGGTGGTTTTCCTTACTGGCTTTTGACGAAATATCCAGGCATCCAGTTACGAACAGCCGACATAAGTAAGTGTGAAATTTTCAATCAAATTTTAATACCCTTCACCATAAAAAGTGGAAAAAGAGTGTAACTAATTTTGTCATTTCGTATGTAATTTCTACAATATCATTTTCTGACACCTTAAAGTATGAATATTTTGAGTTCTCATGTATAGCGTAGTCGATTGAGCGATGTCCGTATGTCCGTGTTAGTGTTGAAAACAAGTTTCCGAGGAAATAGATCAGCTAGAAAAAATTTAAATACGCCAGTCGATCAGACATAGTATCGAAAGAGATGCTATTAGAAATCAGCAAGATCGGTCCATGTCCTTCGACGCAGAGCGCAAGACACCACGCCTACCTCTAATTTGTCTATATTATTTGGTACAATGAAGTAATTCCGATAGAAAATTAAAAAAATAAGAAAGAAACATGAAGTGAAAACATTGGCGCTCGTCCATATTTTCCGAGTTACGAACTTTTGAAATTTCCAAAGTTGTAAAATATCAATATGGGCATCATTTTAAAGCTTTTGAAGAGATCTTAACCCATTAAGAGCCAATGGCATTTTTATATAAATTTTTTTTTTAATTTTTTAATTCTCTGTCGCCTCCATATTAGTTTTTTTTTTGAGTTACTTCACTAAATTAGATTTAGATAAATGGTGAAGGGTATATAAGATTTGGCATAGCGGAATATAAAACTTTTACTTGTTTTTTTTTTAATCTAATTTTTAGATTCTTGAAGGAGATTTCTTATCATCTGTCAGACATAAGTTAAAATAAATTAGACTAAATTCTAGACACAATTGCACCTTTGGTAGAGAATATCCTAATATGTACAAAATAAGTTAATTTAGACAGGCAGCTTCAGAGCCACTTTTTTGATCTGACAAACCAAGCCCTTTGTGTTGCTTGCAACGAGTGAAAAAAAGTAGGGAAACGTAATAGAAAAGAGATATCAAGCAGCTTAGAGGATGAAAGTGAAGGTGGGAAAAAGTAGTCGCGCAAATGCAATAACCAAATCAATTGCCAGCGGGACACTATGATACGTACGAAAGTGCAAGTTCAGGATTTAAAGAATGCATTCTAAAGCCATGCTCATATGAGATTGCTCATCAAAGCCTCTTTTTTCTAGACAGCAAAGACGAAGATGACTAAGAGCAGAAAAAAGTCAAGCTGCGATCATTTCCTTTACATTCTTATTGTGGCAGCTTCTTCGTTTTGCTACACGTACTTCTGTCAAAGCAATCCTATCTAGCCTAAATTAGATTATCCGTTCAGTTAGCCATGTTAGTTCATTAGACTATCTGGTCTGAGACAGGTTATATAATGTCGGTCAAGTCGCCACACGCAGGCGGAGACAAAAGTTGTCGACTTCTGTGTCGTTGAGTACAGTTCCTCAATACTAGCTCATCGATTATCTGGTTGCCAAGTGAGGGTGATTGGAAAAATCTTTGTCATGATATTTAAGGATGGATGTACGGTTAAGTGATTTCAATTCTGCATAATAGTTTGATATAAAGCGCTATCGACGTGTCATGTTTTCTCACAATCGAACAAAATGCAATCGCATGGCTTGATTAAAATATTTCTGTTGCGGTACATAATTTCAGGTGACACAAGGAAAGATGGATTTCAATACATCAGAAATAAAACAACAGTCAAAACAATGAATTTAACTCTATTATCCGCCCCAAAGAATCCAAATAAAATCAACTTTATTTAGTTAAGCGAAAAACCGAAACCGCAATTATTAAAAAAAAATGATATCAAATGACCATTTTATAGGACCGAAAGCTCTTTTTTGCAAACCTTTTAAAATTTAAAGAACTGCAGCTAAACGGAGACTTTTTTATAAAACAAAACAGACCCAACTGAAAGAGACATTTTTCTTTTACTTATCGTAACTTTCGTTTTGTTTTTTGCAAAGTCTAATCTAAAAATAAGATTTTTAAATTGAAAGTTATTGTGATTTTGCACTCCTCACTTCTAGATTATCTACATGAAGTTCGTCTGTGGTATTCTGAACTAATGACCAGAATTACTCCTCATTTGTATGGCAACGGTGGTCCTATTATTATGATACAAGTTGAAAATGAATACGGTTCATTTTATGCCTGTGATAAAACTTATCGCTCTTGGCTACGTGACGAAACTTTACGCCATGTTAAAGACAATGCTGTCTTGTTCACTAATGACGGACCAAGTGTGTTGCATTGTGGCCATATTAATGGAGTCTTGGCAACAATGGATTTTGGTGCCACAAATAATGTGACAGTTAACTGGAATAAATTGCGACGTATACAACCAAAAGGGCCGTTGGTAAATGCCGAATACTATCCCGGTTGGTTAACCCATTGGGGTGAAAAAATAGCCGAAGTGCCAGTTAATCCCTTGAAGAAGACATTAATGTAAGTAACGATTTTGTTTTTACGACTTTCTTAAAAATTTTATAAAAATTTCTTTTTTTTTTGGGTATAAAACACTTTAAAACGAATATTGATTAATTAATTTTCACTTTTATTTTGCAGTGACATGTTAAACGATAATGCCAGTGTAAACTTTTACATGTATTATGGTGGCACAAATTTTGGTTTCACTGCTGGTGCAAATGATAATGGACCTGGACGGTATCAGCCAGATATTACGTCGTACGATTACGATGCTCCCATGACAGAGGCAGGTGACCCAACACCAAAATTCTATGCCTTAAGAGAGGTAATATCACGTTATTTACCTTTGCCAAATATACCCGAACCAGAGCCGCTGCCCAAAAAGAAATACGGTACAATTAAGCTGCAAAAATGCTGTACTCTGCTTTCGGCAGAAGCCCGTCATAGATTGTCGACTGGCATGGTTTCTGCAAGCAAACCAAAGACATTTGAGGCTCTTAATCAATACTCAGGTTTAGTTCTTTATGAAACTTTTCTGCCTGCTACAAAACATGATCCTGAAATTTTACGAGTACCAGGTTTACACGATCGTGCCTACGTCTATGTGGATAATGAGTTTGTAGGCATTTTATCACGCGAAATTCCCATTTACGATTTACCTATATCCATAAGTGCAGGCGAAAAATTGCAAATATTTGTGGAAAATCAAGGTCGAATAAATTACGGTCCCATCACTGATTTCAAGGGCATTACTTCTGATGTCATATTCGATAAGAAGGTGTTGAAAAATTGGAACATGACCAAATATCCTCTGGAATCGTATAAAGATATTGAAAATCTTATCGAAAAAGAAGGTTCCAAACTGAATGAAATCGATTCAGTCAAAATGTTACAAAATGGTCCCACTATTTTTTATGGCACGTTCTTAACAAAAGATTTAAAAACTTATGACACTTATGTGGACACAACCGGTTGGAGCAAAGGTATAATTTTTATCAATGGTGAAAATTTGGGTCGCTATTGGCCTGTGGTTGGTCCACAAGTAACTTTGTACGTACCAGGCGAAGTACTTAAAGTTGGTTCAAATAACGTTGTAATTATTGAATATCAACGTGCATCTGCGTCAAGTGAAATCACGTTTACAGATCAACCCAATTTCAATGGTGTAAAGAATTAATTGAATTGGATAAATTAATTTAAGGATAATTATTTTCTAAACTTTTATTTAATTTTTTACAATAAAGTTAATTTTTAAAGTTTCTTATTTACAAAAATGGATTTACTAAAATAAAATGCAGTTGTTTGTGTTTATTAGAAACAGGAGCCACGATAAGTTCATGTCGATTTCTAGAATTTGGTTTTTAATAATATCAATATAATTACTGTCATTAAGGATTCTACAGTAAAATCTTTTTTTTCACGTGACTCGCATATTTTTTGGTTTTTGTGAGGTTTACTCACCTTAACGTTGAGCTCAGTTTCAAGACTTGATAATCTTAAACCGACTGATAGTTTTCTAAGCCTACGTGTGATTAATTCTCTTTGGTATTTTTTGTTCTGCAACTATCTCTCGAAAATTTTTATTTTTAAAATTTTTCCACATAAACTTTTTTATAGCAACTATAATGATGAATAGCAGAGTCTATGTTTAGTCGAGTTTATTTGGCTGGGGCGTATATGAACTACAATTTTACGTACGTTATATTTTCTCTATGACACTGAGAAGTTTTTTGAAAACGTTCTTTTTCAATTCAGCTATAAAAGTGATCAAATTCTTTTTGATTTTCGAACTCATAACATTTGTGTTCTTTCTGCAAATTTTGCAATATAGAACAAAGAAGTTTAGTATATCTTCAACCGACTTAAAAAAGAATGAGGTTATCAATTCGCCTGAATGTTGGATTTTTATTATTGTACCCGCACAACTCAGTCATTTCTGAACTCAGATTTTAATTTTTTGTTCTATTTAAAAGAATATGCTAACGGAATAATCCCATTTTAAGAACAGCTAATGCTTTTAAAAATTAAAGGGTGTCCTCCTCATATAACATTCATGTTTTTTCGTATATTAGGAACCTTTAGCAGCGCAACTTTAAAACTATAAATAAAACTGCGTATCACTTTAGCTCCTAATAAGCAAAGAGTATTATAAAAATAGATCTAAAAATAAAAGGGTGTCTCCCGTTAATTGATTTATGTGGGCCTATCCTTTGAACCGTTATAAACAAACGCTTGAACATTAGCCAGAATGTCGATTACTATGATAAAAAATATAAAAATTATAAATATTTATTATTATAAATTTGAGGGTGTTACAATAGTTAATGTAATTTTATTTATATGGCCGAACCGCTATTCCGTTATAGACAGACTGTTGAAATTTACAAACAACCTGTATTGCTTAGACCGCTACAACAGAAAGTATATAATTTGATGTAGCATTTGAACTATTTTAACCCGTTAATTAAAATTTACAAAGAGCATTAAATACAAAGTCGTTTATTAAAAGTAGCAAATTTGAAGTAAGAAATTGAGGGATGTTTCCATAAAGACATTTTGCGTAACAAACAACAAATGTTTTAGTACAATTGTGCCAGTAAAATTGGGTCACATTTATATGGCTACTTTCTTTACTGACTTACGTTAGCGAAAAAAAAGTATTCTTTATTTGAACCAAGGTTCCAAAATTTTATTCCAATCCATCCAGTAGTTTTTACGTGATATGAATACAAACAGACTAACAAAAATCCAAAAAATTATTTGCATCCCATAATATTTTATGTACAGGAATGATGCCTTTATATTTATATTAAATTAGATGTTTAGATAAGTAAATGGATGTTCAATGGCCCTGAAATAAATAAAATTGAAACATGTTTCACAGCAGACTTCTTTTTTTGGCGCTTTTTATGCTTTTCGTAGCGAAGATCGTTATTTCCGAAGAATTTTTCAAAACTTTAAAATGTTGCTACAAATTTTTTTTTAATACACGTTCTATATTCGAACATGGACAAAACACAGAGTTGATCTTTTAAATAACACTTCCTACTTCTTTTCCTAAGCTTGTTCCAAGCAAATAATATTGAAACGCTGACACCAGTAAGACATTCTTATCTAAGCAAGACCCCTTCACCAAGAGGGAGTTATGGATGGTTCTTTTAAGAGAAGCTGTACCTTCGCTTTTACACATAATTGGCGGCCACGAAGCAATAAAATGAATAGTATCTCAGAGAATATATAAATTTCGGTCGGTAATAGTTTGCGTCATCTTAAAACCGGGATATATTAATATGAGGCTGAGTTAAAATATTTGCAACAAGAGCTTACAGACCACTAATGAATATTGAAAAGAGGAAAACATAATTAAGATTCTCAAGGGATAACGTAATAAGCAGTCTTATGAATTTAGCAAATTTTAGTTTAGTAAATAGAAAAGGTTCCTTCGAAGCATCCAAACTTATATGACATCTGCACGTAAATGAAAAGAAAGAAAGGGACTAAAGGGTTACGGAAAAGTCATTAAAACCATTAGACATGACCTGTGACCTTTCTTTAGATCTTGTGTCACACATTTAAACTTTTAATCGCAACACAGTTAATGTTTATATTTTGAAAGCGAAGCAACTATTATTTGCTTCTGTGAGATTTTCAAATCTTATTTCATGTTCATGTTTAACTTTTTTTAAATTTAAGCAAGAAAAAAAGTCCGCTAAATTACTCTTTTTTACTAAAGGCGAAGCTATAAACTTAATGGAGTTTTGTATCTTAATATGATTTTTTTTATATTAATTTTATATTTAATTCAGGTAAAAAAATATTTAGTCCTACAAAGCAAAGGTCATCTTTTAAATATGTATTTGTCATTATATAAGTATTTGATGACATTTTTTACAAGAAATAGTTTTATTTAATACTTTGGGGATTAAAATTCCTATCGCCAACTATTTTTTAAAGATTTAAAAAGCAAAAACAAAATTTAAGAACATCACATTTTAAATGAGATACGAATCATTTTATTTAGACTTTAGCTTGAAAGTAAGTAGTACACGGGCTTTAATATACTTGTGTATGTATGTGTGTATATATAAACACAAACTCATACATATAAATAATACATTTGACAGCCCTTAGGCAGTTACATTGTTATTCTTAAAACAAAACAATAGCTAAATAAATGTCTATGGATACGTGCTGCGTGTAAACATTCTGGTACATTTTTAAAACGCCTTAACGTATGCTTTTCCTTGCAAAATGTCAAACACTTGTTTACAAGTATGAAGCATGGAAAAATATTTTTTTTTTAAATAAACACATGTTTAAAGTTGTCCATTGTCTTAATGGTTTTCTTTTTTCTTAATCAACAGGCTAATTGGCGTTCTGTTTCGCTTTAAAAAATCATAAACTTTGTACAGACGATTAACCGAATAAAGTTATTTTCATTCAAGGGGCTCAAAATCATTTAACAATTTTTTTTTTATTAACCAACAAAGACACAATAATTACACAGCGCTCTGAATTAGCGGATTTAAAAAATCGAAATAAACTTAATTCTTATCCATTATTATTCGAATTAAAACGGAGTCGCTCAGACTCTTATTAATGGTTGGCGTAATGCAAGCTACCACTTCAAGCAACGATAGTGCGAAAACATTGAAGGCTACGTGAAAAGGAAATCAAAATTATCGTTATATAAAGGGAGAGTGTTCTCGTCTGGTGCTTTCCTACTTTTTTAATTGGGCTACCCAATCGCATTTACATAAAGTTTGTGACCACTTGCCAGTTTAATTTATTATAATAAAAGTGCGCAACCATTTGAGCATTTATAAAAAAGATTAGGTTTTCATTATGATCGATTTTTAGTATTTTGATTGTATTTTATCTGCTTTTTAAATTTTACTCAACTTTTTTTTTTTGTAATAAAGAGAAGTAGCACTTCAGGCATTATTACCTACTTGGTTATTTTGGTAACCTTGCTATATTCTTTATGAAAGGGATAGATGAGAGATAAGAAAGGTGGTGAAAGGAGAAAGACTTTGCTATTTCGTTAAGAATTGAAGTATATCTTTTCTTGCTTCCGATCATAACCATGAGTAGTTAAACTTGCACATCTTTTCTCCTTCGATATATTTTTAAGTCAATTAACAAAATTAAAAATGCTTCTTCCTCGTTGCGTTAAACAGCGGTACCATTTCTGGAGGTGGATCAAATGGACTGAACAACTAAAAATATTTTTTCTTAAAAACTACTCGCTGGTACACAAAGTAAAGTTAATACCAATTTTTCTAGATCTTCAAATATTTTTGTTCCAGTGGCGCATTGCTATAAATAAACATTTCTCCAAAATATGCTCAAACTGTTTCCTGTTAATATTGAACAATTTATTTTTAGCAGGTTTTTTATATGTTTGGAAAAAAGGAGTTTTGATAGATAACATAAGAGAATGTCTTCTTGCCTTCTAATAAAAAATCCGAAACTATAATTTTAATTGTTTCCTCAACTTCATAACATTTATCCACTGAATCCAAAGGTAAATACAATGAATCAAGCTTATTGCCAATGCTTTTGTTGCGATACTAAAATACTTGTAAAGAAAAGAGTTCATAAAACTGTCTCAGAACATTTTAAATTTTCCAAAAAAAAAACTCTTCATGTGAAAGTTATTATTATCTTAAAAAAAAACATTTTAATGAAAAATCATCTAATCGGGCAACACTGAGCACTTTAAAATACGTAGTGTGATCTTACGATCTCCTTATTGTATTCTACATCAAGATCTTTTAACAGCTCTTTTGTAACAAAAATTATCTACAAATAATGTTTCTAAAAGTTACGTTTCCTTTCTTCTGCGTTAACTGCATTGCATTTGACGACGATATGTTGTTTCAAGAAGGCATTGCCATACATCAAAAATTAAATAAATGCATCAGAAAGTTCTTCGTAAATATAATCTTTTGTTTTGATTGATAAATAAATTAGCTGAAAACATGTTCGCAAGGCTTGTTTTCCAACTTTAAAAGAAATCGAAGAAGTACGAGACTAAAAGCTTAACATTCAAAATGGCCTTTTTATAGCAGTAGTTGGTCTCTTCTTTAACTAAAAACCATTGTGAATAGCTCTTAGTTATAAATCACAGCTAAAATTAATGATACAAGAGTACAAATACTCACAGTGATGTACGCTTTTTACGTTAATTTAAAAATTTGTTTTTAAAATGAAGAGACTGCGATTAATAATTAAAAGCCATTTACATTACGCTGTATTTTATTATAATTATTTCTTACCAAATTTCTATAACCCCTTCATACTGACATGTTTCATTGTAATCTGCTGTAATTATAATCAGACTAAAAGAATGCAATCTGTTTATTTGTCACAAAAGACTTAAGAACCTGCACCTGGCCAATATTTGTATAGAAGTAATTGTACGTACAGCTTTGACAGTTTTGCAGTCAGTTTGTGTTTTAAACTAATCTAAAGACAAGATTTAAAAAAATAATAGGTAAACAACAACAACAAATAAATAATTAAAAAACAAATAGAACACACACGAGACACAATCTCTTCTGTTGAGAGTGAAATTAAAAAAGAATTTTATTGCCTTTTACAAGAGTGAAGAAAGTCTTTAAATTGTAAAAACGCTATGAAGGTCGGCAAATAAAATTATTTAAGTCCTTTTCCAGTCATGAATGTTGCGTATTAAAAAAATTGTTTTAATAAAATGACAATTAAGTGTTTAAAAACGCAGAATAGTTTAATATTTTTTACGGCAAGAAGAACAAGAAGTCTAAACGAATGAAGAAAAATAAAATCAATGTTGATTTTGCTTAAACTTTGATTTTTGTTTTTACTTTATTGTTTCGACAAAAATCTTTAATTTATTTAAAATATAAGTGAGAAGATTCCTTAAGAGCTAAGTGAGCGGTAGCGAAATGACCATCGAAACGTGCTTTCACCTTCAATAGTCAATATCGGTGATTTAAATAATTCGGTCGGGATAATCAGCACGATTTTTAAAGCTTAAAATTAAATTAATAAATATTCCCATGATTTAAAATTTTCATGATTTGCCTTTAGATGCAAGGAAAAAAGATTCTTTCAAGTGTTTTGAACAAATTTATTGAAAGTCCGATTTGCTAACATTCTTAGAAAGCAAAATGTCTTTATTTGATCAAAAATATTGTTTTGTTCTCTTAAAGAAAAGTCTAAAAGAGAACTCGAAGAAAAACACCACTGATTTTATAAAAAGAAATTTTTTAATTTCGTGATTAAAAAATCGAACGAATTGGTAATTCCATGAAAAATTGGATTCGAATGAAACATTTTAGACTTCAAAGATAAAACCAACTGTTAGTAAAAGAGATGCAATCACTATAAAAAGATTCACTTAAAAAAACTAAATTACACTCGATTCACTTAAAACAGGGGCTTATACTGCGGAAGTTGAAATCAGCGAATTAAAGAGATTTCATTTGTCGCAAAACTTAAAAACGGAAGTTCGTTTTAAATCGAAAAAGTTCACCGGGTAGATTCACCCGAAGAAAATGATCATTAAAGTCTGCTGATTGACTACGGCATTAATTTTTTTTTTTTTTTTTTTTTTTTTTTGACGACCATGGAAGTGTCTTATATATATAAAATGTCTGTCATCGTTATTGATCAAGAAAATATGTCTCTTTTTAAACAATAATCGCTGTTAAGGCAGTGCTCCAGTATACCCTTGTGCTACTTGAGTAACACAAGTATTTGCTCAGTCTACCTTTTCTCTAGATTTGGCTACGTCCCATTTGAAATAATTAGGAAATTGCTAAACAGATGATTGATGAAGAGCGAATATTTTAAAATTTTTCTTATTCAAACCGGATAATCGGTAATGAAACTAAAGACACATTGTAGATCAAATAGACCCGCTTCTTTATTTCTACATTTTTTTTTTTAATTTTGTTCCTGGAGTTGATAGAAAACATTGAAAAGATAAAAATGTATCGAGTTTATTATTACCCAGCCAATTTACGAGTTTTTCATACCCGTTACCGCAAGCGGAAAGGATGTATGTTCAACAATATACATTTTGGATTCATCTGCATAAGAAACCTCGTTTAACGATGTCCGTTAGTCCGTAATCGGGTTGAGATCAGTTGTGTTAATGGGTTACAATAAAAGCTAAAGAAAACTAAAATCTTTTAATTTGTTATGCATAGTTTCGGGAGACATGCTTCTAAAACTCATTCCGTCGATAAATGGTAAAATTATGGTAAAATAAAGAGGAATTTCATCCTTACGTTATCGGGATTTTATCAAAAATAACTTTATTTTTTGTTGTAAACAATTTTAAAAAGCCTTAAAAAGAAGTTTGCAAAAAATTATTTTTGTAAAATTTATTAAAACCCGAGTACACGAAAAATAACTTAATGCTTTCAATAATTTAAAAATGCGCTAAAAACTTCTTAATATAAATTTAAGCAAAACATCACATTTTTTCCAAAATGTAACATTTTTATAAAAAAATGTTTCATTCTAAAACGAAAATCCAAAAAAAGAAACTTTAAAGTTTAAACAAACAAAATTAAAAAAAAAATAATTTAAAAAAAATCTACTATTGCGTAATTTTCTTTATAAAAATTGCGTAACGAAAACAATATTAAAAATGTTTTCGATAAAAAACCTAGAAATAAAGAAAAAATGAATCATCTAATTTAAAAAACATTTTTGTAGCTTCTAGCTTCATTGGTACAAATATAATTAATATAAACAGGTAAGAGTGCTACATTTGGCAGTGCCGAATTTTACATGGTCTTCACCAAAGGAAATGTAGACCACTAGAGACCATTGCACGACTCTGTATACGTTTCCCTGCTGGTCTTTGCATATTAAAGCAGACGAGAGCAAATTTATCGAAACTCTACCATTTATTAAACGATGAATTTGCTTTTATCTTTAGGACCTTGGAAAATTTGATTTTAATCAAATAGACAAAGAGTTATTGATCGAATTCCCTATTAATAAGAATCTATACAATTTACAATTTATAGTGTTAAAATGCAAATGTTAATTTTATTGCATAATTTTTACAAAAATACTGATTGAATAAATGATGATGAAAATCATAACAGCAAAAACCGAAGATATACTGCAACGAAAAGCACCAAAAATGAATTTACTCTTAATGTTATCAATTTTGCTAATAAGCGAATTCGATTTTTTTCTTCAAATTTAACGTTATTGGAGTAATTAATAGGATTTTTTAACAGACTTCAAAAAAGAAGAAGGTTATCAATTCGACTAAATGTTGCCTTTTAATGTTTGAACCTGCAGAACTAAGTCATTTCTAAACTGATTTTAAAAAATTTTTGATAGATTATGCTTACAGGTTGGTCACTTTTTTAAAACAGTTCACAATGTTAAAAATTAAAGGGTGTTCCCCTACAACATATATGTTTTTTAAGTGAATTATGAAGCGTAAAGCGCACTTCTTTACAAAAAAACAAACAAATGCAAAAATAAATAAAATAAAAAAATTAAGGGTGTCCCTGTTGATGACGTAAATTGACCTATCTTTTTAACCGTTATAGAAAAACGATTGCCACTTGGACAATATGTCGATTGCTGTGACCGTTATAGTAACAAGCATTAATATTCAAAATTTAAATTAAAGGGTGCCCCAATAATTTGATGACATGGCCATATTTTTGAACTGTTGTAGACAGACGCTAGAAGTTAACAACGAACCTGACATTATTTGGTGTATGGGGCCGAACTTTTAAAACGTTATAGACAGAACGCTGAAAGCTAAAAGAACCAGTTTGCTAAGTCCATTATAACAACAAGTTTATAATTTAAATTTAGAAATTGAACCACTTTGTTTGGTATAGTAAGAAATATAAATATGTCAAATTAAAAATTATAAATTATAAATACTTAGAAAGAACCTAATTGTTAAGTCTACTACAACAGCAAATATAAAATTTAAATTTATAAATTAAAGGGTGCCCCTAAAGTTACTACAATTTTATGTATGTATGTATATTGCCAAACTGTTGAACACTTGAACAAGTATAAAGTTTGGAAATTGAATACTCATGATCCCTTGTAGACAGAAATATGAATTCGGTTTTGAAGTCGATTTTTTTTTTTTGCAAGAATTATTTCATCTTCATTCAATAAAACAAATGGTCTGCTAATATCCTACATCTGCTTTTAATTTTCTTCGTAGTCATGTTTGCTGTTTAAGCGAAAGTGGCTTTTCACATTAATTTTAATTTTTATACCTGTATCTTTAAATTATAAAACAAACAAAACATTATTGGGTTTTTGTACAATAATTCCTGATGTTAGTTGCAAGATATCTTTCTCAGGCCGCAAGGTATTAAAAATTATCATTTTTTAATTTTTTTTTAAGTTTAATGTTTATACAGTAAAACCATTTTACAATAAAATTTTGACTTTAATAAATTTAAAAACTAAAATGAATATTTTTATAAAAAAACTAAAACATAAAATACGGCACAGCACTGTCATTAACACACAGATTTAGATACATTATACTATTTGAAGTTATTTTCATTTGTAAGCAACTTAAGATTAGGAATTTAATTGTAAAATATTAATAAATAAACTTATTTTTAGCTTAGAGAGTCCTTTTTTTATTTTATAGAAATTGCAAATATTTTTTTATTTATTTTTCAATATTTCGGTACTCCTTTGTGTACCATCTTCAGGAATTAAATTGTTTTTACATGTATATAAAAAATTTTTGAACAAAAAACAAAATTTGCATTGCAAATTTTGGACTCCGAAATTATAAATAAGAAGGGCGATTTTCTGATTTACTTTACAATGTGAAAATTGGAAGGCAGTCAGACGGAATTTATTGTTTCTCTTTTTCACTCTTCGAAAATTTCATGTTGTTCCTTCATATAATTTTTTTGTCTTAAATATAATGTCTGCCAACCAATTTCTGCATTGTAAAAGGGGACTTATTAATGAAATGTGAATAATTTAATAACCCACAATATTTTTATGTTGCATCTAGTTTCTCACTTTCCATTCTTTGCAAATTTTTCTGGATTTTGTAGGGCAAGACAAGGTATGTTTTTTTCAGAAGCATTATGTTTCTTTTTCTCATATAAAAATAGACTAGTGGTTTAAGGCTTGAAGCATCTTTTTTTTTAATTTCAACCTCTTAACTAAAATCAAAAACAACGCCAATTTTTTTTTTTACTTGCCTCAAGACAAAGTTCTGGCAATAACGAAACCTTGGTATTTCAACTATTGTATATCGATTTGAAGGGCATGGAAACCCATTGAGCTGGAAGTGTAAATTCAACAAGGAAATTTTTGTGACAGCGCCATTGTATTTGTTTTATGAACCCCCTTTTTATGTAAACAAATTTTGTAAATGGTCTTGTGCTTTTCTTTCATAGCAAAAAGTAATCAAATTTTTATGTTTTCTGCCAACAAAAATTAATTTTATAATTAATTTAAAAAATTTTATTTTATTTACTTTTAAAATAAACTAAAAAATCACAAATAAATTAGGTGTCCAGTATTAATTTTTATTTGCCACGTCAATTCTAAAATACCCTTTGTACGATTTTTTTGGCGAAGTAGAAATCTCTTGAATTTTCCTCTGCTAACAACACACTACGGGTGACATTGAAGAAAAAACTGCAGTTTCCGAGCATGGAGTATAAATTTAGTGCTCAAACATATTCAGAAAATTTTTATTTTGAATATCAAAATTTACTTAAGCTTTAAGACATGATCTATACATTTTGCTAAGATCAAAACTAGTAGAACCGCTAAGGGAAAAGAAATAAAAATCCCATTAAAAATACGACCTGGCTGGGTTTTAAGTTCCTGGAATTCATTAGGTGACTATTTTCAGGGCCTTTGGTTAGTGTCATCTTATTGATGAAGTGAATAAATTTAAAATTTATTATAAAATATGCTTCTTCTATTGCAATGCAAATTTTATCAAATCTGTTTTAAACGTTTTAAAACAGCAAATTTATTTTTTTTTTTCTTTTTTATATCTTCCATTTTGCAAGATTGGACAGATCATATTCAAGTTCTAACAAAATCTTTAGAAGAATCTTCTGGATCAATACAAATGCATAGATGAACAATCTATTAGATTTTTTCAATTTACAAAAAAAAAAAAAAAATATGACTTAAAAGCTTTTTTTCTAATTTTATCTAGAGACAACTGCATAATAAACTAATAAATTTTAGAATAACACAAAAGAATCTTGATCTCAAATGAATATTTGTAATTCAATACTTGAGTTCACGTATATTTTAATTTCTAAGTTTTATCAACAAAAGGTTTTTACAGATTTATTTTTTCAATATTTTCAAGAAAACATAAAAAATTAGACACTGGGAGAATGTAATTGAGAAATTTCTAGATCGCTACATTTTTAATCAGTATTCTTCGCAATTACCTTAGGTTTCGTACGTTATGAACATCATCTATTTAACCAACTAATTTTATTCAAATAAATGCGAAGATATTAGACAAAGTTCCCACACAGCTCAAAAATTTTCATTTTCACGCTTTATCCTTTTTGTTCGTCATTGTTACTTTAAACTCAATCGTAAGCAAAAATCCTGCAGCAACAATTAACTTTTACATTTAAAAAACACATAAAGTTATTGCTCAGTTTCACGTTTTAAACCAAAACTACAAAACTAGTTGGCATCTATTTAGTTTGTTAGTGAGCATGTTTTAAGTGCACAAGTGTCTCTGATAAGGCATTTGTGTGCTTACGTGAGTTGAAATAACTTTAGTATTTCGAATCTTGAATTCACGTTTAAATCATTAAACTTTATAATGGAACCTTTCCATTAAATAATTCCAAGTGTCGTCCCTCAATTTTTATTAACACGCTCCCGTTTATATAATATTTTCTTCTTTTGGATTTATATTTATTTGATTTTATTTGGCCTGTAATTTTTTCCTTGCTACACACAAAACACACAATATAATTTTAATTAACATGTCTTTAACCAATTGGGAATAATTATCTTTACGCAATTTTTCTGCATAATTTTATTACTCGTATGATAAACAGGAATGAATTAAAGGATGTTTGAAAGTTGGAATAGCGAAATGAAATAATTCTCTTGCTTTTTTAATGTTTTTGTCCTCTTATATGATGTGTGAATGATGTAACTCATCATCAAAGGAATTTGATTTTACACATTACAAGTGCGATTTTTGTCATTTCATTAAATTTTGTTTCTTTTGTCATGCATTCATTGTCTTCTGGTTGACCAGAAAGTCACAACAGTTGGTCATATCTCAGCGAGAAGACAGACAATGTTATGAAAAAGTACATCTTCCCGTAAGGACTTTTTAGGAGATCTTACATTTTTTCTTTAAGTTGAAGATTTGACAATATTCTTATTTAATGTTGCCATTTTCTTTAGAAAAAGTAATAGACTCTTATTGCGAACTTTCTTTTTATTGAAAGCGCATACAGAAAAAATGATTAATCACTTTACAAAAATTAAAAGGAGCCACAAATTTTAGCTCAATCGGAATATAATGATTATTGTAAATTTTCTTGGTCCGCTGTTTAAAAATATAAATACCCTATTTTATGACTAGGACAAATATCTATCCGTGTTTCAAAAATCTCTAAAGTCGGCTTAGTCGTTTAGTCGCGATTCATGCACTAACAAGCAAACAAATTTAGGCGCTCCAGTTTTGTTCGTGTTTTTTTTTTCAACAAAACCGCCGCGTCTAAAAAGGCGATTTGGCTGCTTAAAAAGGAATTAATATTTTATTGTTATAATTAGTACAGTTTAGCGATTTTTATTTATTTCCATTTTTAGTGGATGCTCTTATATAAGTTTGTTACTTTAGCGTTAAGCACTTGAAAACTCTAAACTTGACGGGTTGGTTTTATTTGGTCTGTTTGTCTAGAATTTTTTTTTTTTTTTTGCATTTTGTGCTGTATATTTTTCAAAAGTAAATACAATGCGAAACAACACGACAATGTTAAGAAAGAAATTCTGAGATATTCAGAATTAATTCCAGAAAATCTTTTCTTACATTTAGACTTATAATTAGTGTTATTGCAGTGACAAGATATTTGTAACAAGAGAGATCTCATCAAATCTATTGCATGAAGTGAGCCTTCAAATAAATAAACAAACTAACAAACTCCACTTTAAATTTATTTTTAAAAAAATCTAATGAAAGCCAAAAATAGAAACTTTAGGAATAATATTTTTCATGGATAATCAGCCGAATAGCCAAAGCTTTCTCTCCACAAACACCAATTTCGCTAAAAATTTAATTGAATGCTTCAAAGAAATTATTTTTTAAGTTTAAAGAAAAAATTTTATTTTCATAGTTTTTACTGCTTTAGAGCTTTTTAAGCACAATTTCATCCAAATGCCACTTAACATCTTAAATCATTTTATATTCCAGAAATTACTTTTGAATTTATCCTTTCTTTAATTATTTCGATTGTTAAATTATACAGAATTTTTAAACTTTTCGGTTCCTAGAGCAGGAATATAAATTTCAGCTTTTGAATGAATTTGATATCTATGATACATTTAGAGATTTCTAAAGCTTTTTCCAAAATTGCAAATCTTGAATTTTAACTTTTGTTAAGAAAACAATCCAGCTTGAGAAGTCCTGTTTAATTATATTTCTATTATTTCGCTACATTAATGTTACTGCTGCATTATTATTATTTATATTTACTGGAGCAGGTTTACTGAGGCTACGAAAAACTTAATTATTTTATTCCATAAGAATTCGATTTCAAATACACAATTAAAATACTAAAAAAAAAAATAATAAAATATAAAAATTTACCGCATTCTTGAAAGTGTTAATAATTTTGCAAATTTTTTTTTTTTTGACAGAAAATTAATTATAATGAAATAATTAATATTTTTGAATAAAAATGTGAATTAAAATTTTAGAAATCATACCTTTCAAAATAAATAAAAATGTTCTCAACAGGTCACTTTTTTTCTCGTAAACATTTAAATTTCGTAATTATTTTAAAACCGACGATTCACTTGTTCAATTTAAAATTTCAAACAAAACTCTTTGTTTTATTTTTAACAAAACACTTAGAAATGCTTCACTTTAAATATTTCTTAACACTCGCTTATGTTTACACGCCAAAATGTATGCAACAACTGACATGAAGATCAACTAAACATTCTGTTAAATAAGCACCAAATAGTAAAAAGACACAACTACATATTAAAACATTTCTAACACACATACACACAAGCAAGAGGTTATTAAATGTAGAAGCAACAATTGGCTGTTTAAATAAAACAAAAACTCAAAGCTAAATATATTCAGCCTAAATGTATGCACGGCTTATGCAGTCAACAAAAAACACATGCACTCAAAGACAGACACATACAAGTTCAAGCAGGAGAAATCCAAAAGATTTCTATTCATAAAAAAAGAGAATTTGAATTTATCAATTTATATTCCTTAACATATTAAATTTAATTCCCTCATGGTCATGCGCAATAGTATTTATTTTCACTAACAAATTTTTTTATATACAAACACACAAACACATCAACGGTAAACAGAGAATATTAGAAATAATTACAAAAAATTTCTTATATATTTGAACACTTTTCTTCACTTGAGCGTGCGCAAATTTCTAAAAAAATAAAACATTTTTAATTTTACTAATTTGGTGCGCGTTTAAGAATTTATTAATTTTTACTGCATTAAAATGATAATTCGCATGAGCAAAGGTGCACAAATCATTTACATACCGTAAAGCAAACTAAGTTTTAAACTAATAAAGATTGAAGAGAAAGAATGTAAAAAAATTATATTTCAAAAACTTCATTGATAAACATTTTTTCTTTAAATGATTAACAATGAAATATATCTAGAATACCCGTCCATGGATCAAATCAAATGGTAAGTAACTTCGTCCAGAAAATGTTTATAAATATAAATTTCATTGAGTTTCTTTTTTTTCATAAAAACTTGATCAAAGATTTTACTCGTCTCTTATTACATTCTATCATAAAATTCTAACCGAGTAAAAAAAACCACCTCAGGGTAATACCCTGTTAGACACAATTTTATTTAAGTCGCTTCTCAATGAGTTAAATAGATATCAGAAATTAAAAATTAAAAATTAAAAATTAAAAATCGGGTAACTTTTTCTGTACTTTTTTATATTTTTATCCTTTTTACTTAAATAGTCACGTTTTCTTCATTCGTTGTGTTTTTTTAATTGCAAAATAGAGCACGACACTTATTACGTTATTTACTCAGGTCTGTGTAATTATGTTAACGTCACTTCACTTCACTACTATGCAGACTGTTCATTGTTACTACAGGCGACTATAGAAAGATCTGGTAGCTTTAGTTCTGTTAAAACAGCCAAGAAAACCAATTCATTTGTTTTCGAAATGTATTATTATGGGGGTGGATCGCATAGAGAGTTGTTAAATGTTATTCAGTATTTATTTCCAGATGAAAAAAAGACCACATATTGTTTCTTTTCAAAATATTATTTCATTCTATTTTTATTTTCCATCACCAGATTTTGTTCCCAAGTATTACTGTACATTTATTGTTGTTCATAACGGAACGCTAAAATACTGAGAGAAGCAATCGTCGTTAAACTGAAATTGATCGTTAAAAAATAAACTTCGTCATTTCAATCATTTTGACATTTCGAGAACAAAATGATCCAATGGATATCTGGAAATAAGTAAAAAAAAGTTTTGTTGCTGCTTAAAACAAATTTAGATATTTCCCTCGAATCGTATTGAAAAAAAGTTGATTATTTAATACGTAAAATAAAATGTATTCGAGAAATTCGATTAAGCAAATTTTAATGGGCTGTAATTTTATAACTAATTTTAAGATGTTTTTCAAATAAGAGTTTTTTAATTTCATCTAATTTTAACGATGCATAAAAGAGAGTAATTTCAACGGTTTCCTTCTCATCCTGTTGACATTGAAATGGACTCTTCGAGTACCCTAATTAACTTCTGAACAATTTTAGTATAACAATTTGTTAGAAAATGAGTCGCGGCTTTTTGATTGAAACCTAAGAAAATAAACTAAAAATTAGAAACAAAGGAAAATTTATCAAAACCTGAAATTCTTTTTTTTTCAAACAAAAAAATTATACTAAACAAATCGAAAATTCCTCAATGTAGTCGAAGTATAACGGAGAACTCAAAGGTTCATAAAAAGCTACAGCATTCTTTGTAACTATAAAACAGGTAAATTTTTCTATTTAAACAAATATTTGAAAGAAATAGAATCTTGTATTTTAACCTGCTTGTGCCTGCAGCACTCAGTCATTTCTGAACCGATTCTGAAATTTTTTTGTAATTTGATAGATAATTCTTACAAATTGGTCCCGTTTTAAAAACAGTTCATAATCTTAAAATTAAAGGGTGTCCCCATACAACATACATGTTTTTAAGTGTATTATGAACCGTAAAGCGCACTTCCTTAAAATTTTAGAAAGTGGGTCTTACTTTAGCTCCCAATAGCAAAAAGTAATACAAAAATAAATCTAAAAATTAAAAGGTGTCCCTATAGGTAATGTAATTGACTTACATGTGCCTATCTTTTCAACCGTTATAGATAAATTGGACAATATGTCGATTGCTGTGACCGTTATAGTAACAAGTATTCAAAATTATAAATTAAAGGGTGTCCCAATAGTTAATGTAATTTGATGTATGTGGCCAAACTTCTGAGCCGTTATAGCCAGATTGTTGAATTTTCAAAGAACCTTAATTGCTAAGTCCGCTATAATAACAAGTATAAAATTTGTATTTGGAAATTAAAGGGTGTGCCAACTGTTGATGCAAATTGACCTATATGACCCTATCTTTCAAAACGTTACAGACAGATGTCCATTACAATATCAAGTATATTAAGGAGTATAAATATTTAAAATTAGAAATTAATGGGTGCCCTAATGGTTGTAATTTGATGTATATGGCCAAGATTGAACAGTTAGAGACTAAAGCTTGAATTAGATCAAATAAAAAGTGTAAGAAATAAAGACGGACCACATATCTGCTGAATTTTCTTGTTAAACTGCATTCATATTTTATTATGCGACATATGAAAAATACTGAAGCAATCTTTCTCGAATATATACAAATAATTAATCTATAATTACCGTCCTAAAAAAATAATATTTTAAGTTTGTCTGTTTTCAGGTCGGTTACTTTTGCAAGAATTATTGTTGCGCTATAAAAGTTATTTTTATTTAACATGGGAGTAATTAATTAATTGCCAATTTCATTAGCATTAAATGATAAGTAATGTCAATGATATTTTAAGCATTTCCATTGTTTTTATCAATACTAATGCTTTTAAATTTAAAGGTGTCATTCATAATTAGTTAAAATAAAGTCATTATCGTACACTAATAGTTAAATTGGGTTCAAGGCATTACCATTAATAAATGACACTCTTTGTCTACGTATATTTAACGAACACCTCAAAGTATAGTAGAGCATTATTTTAAAATGGAATTTTAGTCACAAAAAACTGGGAAAATATATATTCTCATGAAAAATCAGACTCTATAGGAACACATTTTCATATCGTTTAAGTAATAAGATTTACTTGCTATGGAGTTAGATGACTTCAGATCTCAGACATTAGGATTTACACATATCAAATAAATTATTAAAATTAGTGAATATATTTAACGTAAAGATTTTAAAATATATTTTTACGATATTAAAAACAAATAGAATTATTCTCTTTTTAACAATCGCTATTTCAATTGTTTTATCTCTTGTTACATCTTGACTAGTGCATCTTTTTATAATAATATTATATGAATTAATGCATAAATGTATGTATGTATGTATGTAAGTATGTACAATGTGTATTTTGTCTATGCATTTTCCTGTTGTCAACATTTATAGTTTTGGAGAAAGAAAATTTTAAAGGATGAACAAGCCCACGTACTTATGTATAAATATACGTAAGTATGTTTGTATGGGAAAGTAGAAATAAACATGTTTAACTTGTTATTGAGCATTTCACAGCCTTAAAGTATTTTACTACATTTAAATGCATTTGAATAAAAAGTTAGTTTTTATAAATAAAACAGATATACTGGAATTAATTTAAATCATATTTACTTTGAAATGTGGATATTCTATTCAAAATTATTATTTGAATAAAATGAAAACGTGTTCCCTTAAAAAACCTAAAAAAATTATTATTCATTTGAAACTTCCTTTTGCTTTAATTAGTTGGCTGTTTGTAATATTCATCAATTACAGTCTTACATTTTTACTTTAGTTCTTTTAAATTAAAATTTGGTTTAATATTCTTATTGTGTAAATACCGCCATCTACACGTTAAGTCTACGACTGACTATCCTACACGAACGTTCGATTCCGTGATAAGGAAATCTGATGGAAGTTGCAAGAAAAAGTGCTTTTAAGTGCCACACTGTAACACAAGAAATTCAAAATGCAACTCTGATCGTATAGGTACTTTTATTTTATGAACCTTTTTAAAAGATAATAAAATCGTACAGACCTGTAAAAATGTCAGTCACATACACATACATCTAATCCTTACTGTCATACGTTTTGGGTGCACATGCCATTTTTGACAGATAAAACCACTGAGTCTGATAGAGTAACATGGCCTTAAAATGCAGCTCTTCCATATATTAAGACAAAAAAAAAAGAAAAAGCTTTTAAAGTGGTCATCGAAAAATCTGTTCATATCACGTGTTATTTAACTCACGCAAGTGATAGGCTTAGTCCTTTCTAGCACCCGCTCGATAGCATACAATTTAGTACAATTTAGCAGCTTACGGTGAGAGATAGTACTCTATTACTAAGTTTAAGTATAGACCTATAGTACAGATGGACTTTATTCTCCAATATTCGTGTGACATGCATAAATGGAAAATAGCTTCGAAGTCACAGGGTCAAACTAAAGGAGACGGACAACTGCACTTTACAAGGGGTGGCAACGTTAAACTTTAAACTCATCGGTCAAAATGATGCTAAGGGAATGGAGCATACAATGTAATTGGGGAAAGAAAAGTCTGGTATCTAAGCGTACACTTTAATTATGATCTGGGCGCGCGATATGTGCAAAGTGTAGATATTTCTGCGAGGCCATTTGTGAAAAATAAACAAAATATTGAAGAAGTTAAAGGGTACTAACCCAGTAAAATCACAGGTAGTGAAGTAGGCACAATATGCAACATGCGGTCAACCATACCGCGCAAATTGTAGATATTCTCTCTGTTCCTGGCATCGCATAATTTTGGGTTCCGGCAGGCTAGATTGGTTGACACGAAGACAATTTGACTCTGCGTAGAAGAGGAAAAAAGAAGCACTGGGTGGCAATTTATTTCATAAGGCAGATCACCTCTGGCTCCAGAGTTAGAGTAGGTTGAGGTATCCGTGGAAAGAAGAGAAAGAGAGAGTTTAAAAAGGAATTTAATATATGTTGCCCGGCCTAAGCATTTCTTCAATAATGCTTTTCTACGTCACTTGTCACGTTTCACTTTTTTGTATAAAAAACTTACTGGCGATCTGGCGATCAGTGCTTGTTTCTATTTCCTAAGGAATTTTCCTAAACACATTTGCACTTTAATTGAACGTTTATGTTGAACATCATAAAACGGGTGGCAAACACACAAAAGCTACAGTCAAATTCTGTTATTGTACTCGTATTTTTACATAAAATCAGTAGTCACACACAGCCAAAGAATTTCACTGCAGCATTTGAGTATTTTTCAGCCGGCTTAGAAAAACTTAAAATTCTTCAAATTTATAGCAACAAATATTTAAAAGTTGTTGAGGGGAATTCTTAGTGAAAAAACAGTTTGGAAAATTTAAGTTCCATCAAGTAAGAGTTCTATTCGGCTGTGCCAAATCTTATATACCCTTCACCATTTATCTAAATCTAGTTTTGTGAAGTAACTTCAATAAAAAAAAAACAAATATGGAGGTAACAGAGATTTAAAAAATAAAAAAAATATATAAAATGTCATCGGTTCTTAATGGGTTAAACATTTTTTAAAATTTTTAGTATTTTCTTAAAGATCTCTTCAAAAGCTTTAAAACAAAACCCATATTGATATTTTAAAAATTTTAATAAAGTTTTTATTTGATTTATTTTATTTTTAAAATTTCAGAGGCCCGTAACACGGAAAATATTTCTAAATTCTCTATCACCCCATATATTTATTTTTTTGATTGGAGTTACTTTATTGTGCAAAAATTAGAGGTCGGCGTGGTGTTTTGCCTGCTGCCTCGAAGGACATGGACCGATCATGCTGATTTAGTGCCTTGCAAACTTGATTTCAACACCAACACAGACGGACATCGCTTTATCGACTTCGCTATGCTTAAGAAGTCAGAATATATATATTTCATGGGGTCGGAAATGGATATTGTAGAAATTACAAACGGAATGACAAAATTAGTTAAACCCTTTTTCCACTTGTTGTAGTGAAGAAGGGTATAACAATGAAGACGTCGCGAACAAAACGTCTTCACCATTTCCACACAAAAAGTAAGAAATCTTAAGTTTTTTGCTACCAGACAACTGTTTTTTTTTTTCAATCTTTTTTAAGGCTAAATATTTTCGAAATAACAATGAAGGAAGTACAACTTTCAAAAATTTTTAATTTTTAACAAGCAAATTTATTATTTGGAATATTTATTTGAGGTTTTCTTTACAAAATTTGAGTAAAATCCACTAGTGAGATATATGAGCAGTAGTGAAATGGCCATATGGATATGCTTTCCATATGAAATATTTATATTTGAAGGAGTCAAGCACAATTAAAGTAAATTAATATTTTTAATTTTTATTTAGAAATATTTTTGATGATGCACACATACATACATATAAATGACTATAATAGATAAGCGTTCATTAAGTTAAGCACAAGTAAGCTTACGATGTTTGGTTTATAAACAACGGTCCACCTAAAAGCAAATAACGATCTGAGAATGTTAACATGATTAGATTTACTTCCTTTTTGCTTATTTTTTTTCCCATTCCACCTCTATTGACGTCTGCAAACAACGAAAAAATATTGTTTTTCTTTCACTCACCTGAACTACATTCTTTTTTACTTTTTTGTTTGACTTTACGAAAGGCTTAAAGCACAATATTTTTAGCAAAAGTTTTTAATTTATCCCAAATATAACAAAGTTACGGGTTGTAAAAATCAGAAAATACAAAATTTCTATTTGTTCTCCAAAAAGGCATTTGTCTTTAAGATGCAAAAACAAAGTTGTTTTGAGCAGAAGAAATGAAAAATTTGTTTATAAGAAAAATAAAAAGAAAAATGTAGTATTTTATTTTAGGAACATTTCGGCTGTTGCATTATTAATAAATTAATAAATATTAATAATCCAACATTTTTTAATTAAAAAAATATAAATAAAACTTTTCACTCAAAATTGTATGCGCAAAAATGTATTCTGTGTTCTTTAAAATAGGTGCTTGTGCTTGACATGACTTTTAATAAATTCAATCGATTGTCTGCAGTGACTTAAGCTAAATCTGTACAGCTTTATTTAAAATTATTTCTGTCGACCAGAAAATGTATAAATGCCTTCATGGTTACACTGAGAAAAAAATTTTTAGCTTCAAAATTATTTTGTACTTAACATCGTGAAGAATAGATATTTTTTTTTTTTTTTTGACATAATAACATAAATTTTTTCACTCAAAGGCAATTCAGCCCAGTATTTCTTATAAATGCAGTAAATGACGTCTCTAAGACAGATACAAGAAAATTCTAATATCCTTCCTGAATATCGGTTCATCTGGTAACCCGTATTAATATTAATCAAAAGCGGTAATGAGTTCAATTTAATATCAACTGTGCCTTGATTTATTTCCTCTTCCTTGACAATTCGATTCAGGAAATATCGATTTCGCCTAGTTTACCAAAGAGTGGTGGAATCACAGGCTAACTCGTTCACGCAAACTTTTTCAACTTTTAAATGAAAATTATACTGATAAATAGCGATCATCCAAAGACCGCCTATATACAACTACAACCAACCTTTAAAATTTTGCAGAGGAATAAAAAATAAAATTAAAAATTAAAGGGTGTTCCTATAGATGACCTGATTCGATGTATATTGTCTGGTTTATAATGGTACTTAAACCTTGGTTGGTCCCCTTTTTGTTTCAGTGATGTTACTTTACGATCGAAATCGTGTAGGGTAAATGCTCCTAAGGCCGGCATGCACCAGTAGTCGGCATTTTTTATTTAAAGTCCAAATAATTAAAAACATCGGTGATTATATACATAAATATGATTTAGCTTTAATAAAAAGTACACTGAATTCCCTGGTTGTAAATTTAAATAAGGCTGAGATAAGTATTTTTACTTATTGTTGGCCTCATTCAGTGACAATCTTTCAACTTGTGTAGAGATGCCCGATTTTTAATAAAATTTTTAGTGGTAAAGCAAACTTGAACAAGCAAATTAACATGTTAATTATAAAAAATTTTTACCATTGCGGATTTTAGGTGAAGAAATATATTTAAACTTTGACTGTAAAGTGTTTTTTCTCATAAAAAATGGTTTTTGTGCTAATTTTCATGGCTGCCGACATTAGGAACAAAAATTGCCACGTTTTTCAGTAGTCGGCATGAGAGTGTTGACTTGTAGAAAAATAGTATTTTTCTTATTTTAAACTCAAATTCTGCAATATTATTTGTTACTCACCTCTCTTGGAATTAGTTATAAAGAAAATACATTTAAAATGAGCTCTACCAGTTGTCGGCACACGTATAATTAAGTATTTTAGGATCTGTCGACTGTTTAAGACCTGTCGGCAGAAAATTCTATTTAAATGGAAATCCCAAAATAAAGTAACATTTTTAAACGTAGTAATAAACATTCTTTATGACATTTTGGCATTAATAAACATTGTTAAAAAAAACCTCTAAGCCTTCAATTTTGCTCAAGTCTTATGCCAGCTACTTTTGTAGATCTAAACCAAACGGCTAGTGACTCATCAATTAACAGCTCGTTCTTTAAAATTATCTTTTTAATTCCTCGAATTTTTTAGATGGTTAAATCCTTTTTATTGTTAAAATCCTGTAGGTGGTACTATAATTAAAAGAAATTCTTCCAACATTTGAAAAGCATATGTATTTCCAAAAATCATCATCGACCAAATAAATTGAGGTTCCTATAAATTTAATTTTAAATAAGACTATGAAATTTGATTTTATTTACATGAAGAAATTTAAATAGCTATTTTTTAATATAAAAATTATCGAATTCTTGTGGGAGTTTTGTCTTTCCCTTATAAAAATAACATGCCGACAACAGGGTTAGAAAAAGCCGGATTTAGGAACATGCATGCCGACTATAGGCACAAATGGTACATTTGAAAAAACACGTAAATTACTCAAAATTCATACAAATATATTAAAAAATAGTTGAGTGTAAAACTAAGTAATTTTACTACAGTAATAAATAGTTTATATACCAATACATCGTTTACACGCAAAACAGCACCAGCTCAAACATAGAAAAATAATAAAACTGCCGACTATTAGTGCATTTACCCTATGTATTTAGTTTACGGATTCTAGTTCTCAAAGCTCTTTAAATAACTGAAGGAATAAAACTCGTAGTGAAAGCATTTTTGACTGCAGATGAAAGTGAAGAAAAAAGTCTTTTTTCTTTATGTATCCTAAAATTTACAAACGAGCAGCAAAAGTTTAAAAGAAGTAAGGTCTCGAAATATCCGACAGACAGCTTTTGAGTATGAATTTCCAAACTAGAAACTTCGTTAATTGTGTTTAGTTGCGGCAGTTTATCTACAAATTATCAACAAAATTCACAACACTAAACAATCTACTTGAGATGGGATCATCAGAGGATTCAGTAGTTTTTTCTTTGCTTTTTTTGTTTCAAGTCGAATTTGTGGGCAGAATGAATAGAATTGAGAACAGTTTATAAATTTCGTCGATTTCGTAATGTTTTCATAATTTTATTTTATTGGCTTATTCAACTTGTTAACATAATAGTACAAGAAAAGGACACCACAATTGTTCAATAATAAAGTAACTACCTCATTCTCCATTTATTACCAAATATATAAAGTGAACCAGTTGACCAAAAAGTCCCTACTTTTAACAAAAATAATAGCATCTCATGTGCTGTGCATAAAAATAATAACAAAATATATTGAAAATTAAATATTAATAACATTCAACAATTTCACAATAAAAGAAAAAAATCAACACAAAAATTAAATACAATTGAAAAAAAACTTACCCACAACATCCGATTGTTTGCGGAAGTCATTTAACCAACCATTTATTAAAATGTACACCCAGGCTGTTGTAAAAAAAAGGACCACTTCAAAGTTATTACATTTTTTTCAATTATTCGATCGCCCTGCATATTTTGTTTGCTTCCTAATCACACGGCTCCAATTGTTTATTATGTTTAATTAAGTTTATAATCAAATAATTATCACAACTTAATTGGAAAATGTAGGCGACTTCTAAAGCGTCGTATGACAATTTACTCTACGTACAGTGTCAATCATAAATTTCTGCTCTGCCAAACCAGACCAAATGAGTTTACTTTATTAGATTTTTTCAACAGGGATGGATACAAATAAAATTTTATTTTTTTCTTGCTCTGGCAAAAAAGGCAATGTGGATTTATTTTAACAGAACTTTCTAACAGGGATGAGTACATTTAAATTTATATTTTATTCCTGTTCTGCCAAGAGAGACCATCTGCATTCACTTTAACAGAGCTTTTCAACAGAGATGGGCACAATTGAATTTTTTTTTTCCGTCACCAGGTAGACCGAGTAGTAGTGAGTTTTTCATGTCCCGCAATTGCACGTTTAAAATGAGCTCTGATACATATGAGCCATATGACATTAAAAACCATTTTATTAAGTTTTTATGTCTGCTAAAGAAAATGAACGCTTCACGACAATAGACATACTCGGCATTTTTTCACGTTTCTTTGTTACATTAATAGAGGCTTACTCTTGTCAAGACTAATCGACTTGAATTTAATCATCAATCTTCTAAAAGCCAACCGTGAAAAATATAACGAAGTTTTCAACTATTGTTCAATGCAATAACTTTTCATGGTGAGTTGCCGTGGAACTGAGTTGCTAAAAAAATATTTAAAATATATATTAAACAACATAATCGTCAAAAATTGTACTGGATAAATATTTACAATAAAAGTAAACAGTGTTTGCTATTTTATGCAACCAATATTACACCGTTTAACTGTTATTGCTTTTGATTTGAATTTACTTAGCTGATTTCATGAAGTTTTAACCACAGAGTCAGAAATATGGGTTTTTATTTAAAAATTCTTAAATTATAATTGTTTATAGAATTTTCATTAAAAAAAAGCACAAGCGTGGGTTGTTATTTTCATTTTCCTTTTTATAATCATAATAAATATTGTACGTACCATTTTAAAACAAATATAATCACAAAATACGAAAAAGAGCAGATTGTGTAGAGTATCAACAAATTGGCTTTATTTTGATTGTTTATATTTTCCAAATGCTAAATGTCAAAATTGACAATAAGTTCATACTTATTTTAACTTTATGCATATTAATTGAATATTATTAATTATGAAGCGATAAGATAATGATTTTGTAGTTGAAATTTGTTGATTTTGTTTGCTTGGCTTTTATCTCCAATAAAAAAAAATACAAGTTAATTTTGTTCGCAAACAAAAACAAAACGTGACTTCTTCCTTTAATAAAACGATTAAATAAATACATAAAAACTTGAGGCCTTATTATTAGTCATAGAAATTAATCATTGATACAATAAAACTTAACAATAAATTCTAATTATAATAATATTTAACAACTTAATTTAATTTTATCAGTCTTGTAAATAACACTATTTATTTGATTGCATATTTAAAGTGTAATAAGATTGTTCCTTCGGCTGTGGTAGTTCGATGATGTACAGGGTCAATTTACTAATGTACAAACCTTAAGTGGAAACTCCATTCATTTATCCCTTTTATTTAAATTCATCGATAGCAAAAACGATAGATAAAACTGAAATTTAGTAGGAGATTATAAGGCAGGTGTAAGAGTGCTATACTCGGCTATGCCGAATCTTAGATACCCTTCACCAGCTATGTAAATCTAGCTTAGTGAAGTAACTCCAATTAAAAAATCAAATATTGGGGTGACAGAGAATTAAAAAATACGAAAAAAAACTATTTAAATTTTAAACCACGGGAATATTTATTAATTTAACTTTTAACTTTAAAAATCGAGGTGATTATCCCGACCGAATTATTAAAATCACCGATATTGACTATTGAAGGTGAAAGCACGTTGCGATGGCTATTTCACTACCGCTTACTTAGCTCTTCAGGAAATTTCTCACTAACATTTTAAATAAACTAAAGATTTTTGTCCAAACAATAAAGTAAAGACAAAAATCAAAGTTTAAGCAAAAACAACAATAATCAACATTAATTTTATTTTTCTTTATCTACTGTATACGGCTGACTTCTTTTTAGCTCTTTTATAATGTTAAAAGATGTTGAAAAATAAAACAAAACAAAACATAACATTTTGATAATTAATATTTGCTTTTTGCACGGGCACTTGCAATTTAATAATTAAAATGATAAATCGCGGGAATATTTAAAAATTTTAACGTACTACATACATATAATATTACATTAAAATGACACCGGCTCTTATGGGTCATATTTTTTTTTAAAAATTTAGCATTATCTTAAAGATCTCTTTAAAAGCTTTAAAATGATACCCATAATGATATTTTAAACAATTTTAAAATTTCAAAGGTCCGTAACTTGGAATATATGGGCGAGCGCCAATTATTTCACTTGATGTTTTTTTTTTCCTATTTTTTCTTTCTGTAGTTTTTTTTATTGAAGTTTTTTATTGTGCCAAATGATGTAGAAAAATTAGAGGTAAATGTAGTAGTTTACCCTCTGCGTCGAACGTCATGGACCGTTCTTGCTGATTTCCAATAGCCCCTCTTTCGACACTATGTCTGATCGATTGGCGCATTCAAATTTTTTCTAGCTGATCTACTCCCTCGTCAAAACTTGATTTCAACACTAACACGGACGGATAGAAGGATATCGCTCAATTGACTTTGCTATACATAAGAAGTCAGAATATATGTACTTTATCAGGTTGGAAATGGACATTGCAGAAATTATCAGCCGAAGCCACTGTGTTAAAATCAGTGTTATTGTTTTAGCATTTTCACTACTAAATTTAACATTTTTATTTTGATTTAGTTATTTGGAATATTTATTTAGCATTATTTATCACTTTAAATCGTTAAATATTATATTAAGAAAAATAACGATTAATCTTTTTTTTAACAGTTTTTTTTTTAGAAAACTATAACACGACCCACTCTAGATCAAGGATGAGTTTTTCCCAGTGATGCCCAGTTTTTAAGTCCAAAGCGCATAAAAAATAGCTTCATGAAGCGCAAAAAGAATTTTTTAAAAAGAAAAATACTCAATGATTTGTCGCCAACAATAAAATGATTTAAAATATATTAATGTTGTTTAGTATTCTTTTGTATTTATTTGAATTAAAAAAAATTAAACAAATAAATATGAAAAAAAGAAGGTAAAAAAATCGTGACATCTTTACACGTGAAAAGAAATTTAAGTTTTACTGTTTGATTTAATTGTACACAAAACACACGTACACATTTTGAGTAAATATTTACAACAGGTGATAAAACACTTACGACAAATAATAACAAGTTAAGTTATTGGTGTTAAAGAAATTAGAAATACACAAACGAAATTATTATTGCGCATTGGAAATACTACATAATTTTTTATTAGTTTTTACTAGAAATCTTTAAAATAATTTGATATTGATTTATGTAAAGGACCGGTCAGACTTGTTAACTTATTGACCAAGAAGACGTAACCATAAAATTATTGAAAGAAGTTTTTGTCCTTCTCAAATATTTTTTAAGAAATATAAGATTCTGCTTAATTCTCTTTTAAAGCTCCAGTGAGTTTTATTGGGTCCGCATACGATGAAATTTTTATGACTTCGGAATCTTTACATTTCGCCTTTAATTTGGTATTCTTTATTGTAGTTGTTTGTGTTATTTCAAATAACACACAAACCACAAAACATATGCAGCGAACATACACAAAGTAAATGTAGAAAAGTCCCCTAAAAATTCAAACCATGCCATTTTGCTTACCCCGCTTGCTTTACTGCACCTCTTGCAAACAAGGAAAAGTTTAATGGAAACATTTCGTGGTGTAAATTGGCTCTAAAACAGTTGTTTATTTAAAAATCTATTTTTTAAAGCCTAGAATTTTCATCCGTTTTTATAGTGGTTTATAACATTCCAAAACAGCGTCAATGTACAAAATAAAGACATGCAAATTACTATTGTATAAAACTTAAGTTCAAAAAAATTTTAAACAATTTTCAAATTCTTTGCTAATGCGGAGCAAATCTTAAAACATTTAATAGAATTAACCGTTTCAAAATTAAGATGAAAAAAGAAAATGAATTTTTTACCTAACGAGAGCATCAATTTGTTTTTAATAGAAAGAAGAAAATTGCAGGCTTAAAGCCCGATAGAACTTTAAATTATAAAAAATAACACTAAAAATTAAATTTCTATGAAAAGTTTTTTCTTATTATTTTCAGTAAGCTCTGGCAAAGCAATATTTATAAACTCACGTTTGAACAACGCTTTTAAATCATCCATGTTTACCTTGAAAATCAGCCAAGAATTCGAGCAACTTATAACCGACTTCGTGGTTTTAATGGTGCTCATAATCGTCCGTCTGAGCAAACCATCCGTCGAACTGTGATGCAATAACACAAACACATCGAAGGAATGTGCGTTCTGAAGAGAAATATCGCTGCTGTAAACGAAAATGTGAAAGAAGATCCAAACTTATCGAGTCGACGTCGGTCGCAGGAATTGGGGCTCTTTTCGTCCACTACGTAAAAAATTTTGTGCAAAAATCTTGGCCTACAGCCGTATAAGATCTGGCAAGTGCAGGAATTTAGGTCACAAGACCATTATATGCGTCGTTCTTAAGCCGATTGGGCTCTAGAGCAGCTAGTAACTGCGATAAGGCTCGTTTCGGCTTTACGGGTTTGTTAATAAGCAAAATTCTGCACAGAGAGTGAGACCAATTCACAACATACCCTACAGACTCTATTGCGTCCAGAAAAATGCACCGTTTGGTGTGGTTTACATGCTGCTACGTCATTGGACCTTATTTCTTCAAAAATGAGGCCGGGTCTCACGTTACGGTCAATAGAGATTGTTACCGCACCATGATTAATGATTTTTGTTTAAAAATATGGATGACATTGATTCGGACGAAATGTGGTTTCAAAAAGAGAGCGCTACGTGCAATACCATCGAGTTTTGAAATAAAAATTTGGCGATAAATTGATGTCGAGAAATGGACCTGGCCTCCAAGGTCGTGCGATTTGACACCTCTCAATTATTTCCTGTGGGAACACGTGAAGTCACTGGTTTATGCTGGTGAACCAGCAATAATTTACGATTTAGAGGTTAAAATTATTCGTGTTATTCGTGACATACGGCCAGCAGTACTTGGAAAGTGACCTGAACCTGGACGTCCAGAATACGCTTTGTCATGAGCAGCCGCAGTGGCCATATGCCCGAAATCATTTTTAAATATTAATGTCATGTTCTAATCTTCGTCATTACAGTTTAATTTTCTGTGTTATTTGTTACAATTTAAAGTTCTATCGGGCTTAAAAAACATTATTTTTTTATTTTGTATAAAATTGTGTAATGAAAAGCCTTCTGTGGCAAAAAAAATATTGAATTGAATAATATTTCTGTAAAATTTCATAGAAACCCAAAGTAAGTTCGAATTACTTTTAATTAAATCTAAATTAAGTTTTAGAGAGGATACGACAAAAATTTATAACCAAATTTGATAAAAGTGGATCAATTTAAAAAAAAAATCGAATGCTTATTGAAACAAGTAAATAATTGCATTAGGGAGCAACGTTTTTTCCAAATTCACTTATTGTTTTGTCAACTGAATAATTCTAAAAATTATTAAATTAAACAAAACATCTGTTAAATTTAAGCCTTTTCGCTTAACAACTTTATGTATTAATAATTGTTTTTAAATAATTTTAATTTGATTCAATTAAATTAAAAGAAGAATATATCTGAATCAGATGCTGTTTTTAAGTACTTGAAATGAATATTTCGAATTACCTTAGTTGTGCTTGATTCATGATATTCTCATAAAAAATTTATTATTTAAAAATAAAATATGGAGTGTGTTACCACGGGGGAAAAACATATCCATATGGCAATTCCGCCACTTTATAGAAAATTCAAGAGTCACTTATCTAAAGCCAAATTGATTAAACGAGAAATATATTCAATCAACAAAGCAAAAAGAGAAAAACTCAAAATAAAAATGTCATAACGTAGGAAATGTTCAATTTGTATTCAAAAAATTACTGTGAGTGGCATTTTATTAACAGACTTCAAAATTATTGTGCCTGAAAACTCAGCCTTTTCTGAATCGATTCTAAAATTTTATTGTAATTTGATAGATAATGCTTACAGATTGGTCCCCGTTTTAAAAACAGTTCATAATATTAACAAATAAAGGGTATCCCCATACAACATACATATTTTTTTATGTGTTATGAACCATAAAGCGCACTTCTTTAAAATTAAAAAAATGCGTTTTACTATAGCTTCCAATAGCAAAAGGTAATACAAAAATTAATCTAAAAATTATAGGGTGTCCCTATAGGTGACGTAAATTGACTTAGATGGGCCTAACTTTTGAACCGTTATAGACAAACGCTTAAAAACTGGACAGATTTTCGATTACTATGAACATTATTATACCAAGTATAAACATTTAAAATTGTAAATTAAAGGGTATTCCAATAGTTAATGAGAATAAATGTAAGTGACCAAACTTTTGAACTGTTATAGTCAGATAGCTGAAATTTACAAAGATTCTCTATTGCTTAATCCGCTATAACAACAAGTATACAATTTGAATTTAAAAATTAAAGGGTCTTCCCTTTATTGAAGTAATTTGATTTACATGGCCCTATCTTTTAAAGCATTATATACAAACACTCGAAAATCGGATGGAATGTCCACTACTTTGTTTTATACAATAAGTAGTGTAAATAAACAAAGTTAAAAATTAAAGGGTGTTACAATATTTAAAGTAATTTAATGTATATGGACAAACTGTTGAACCTTTATAGAAAGACGGTTGAAAATTATGAAGAACCTTTTGTCTGCTACAATGACAAGTCTTCACTTTTTATTTGGAAATTAAAGGGTATCCCTATAGTTAATGTAATTAAATGTATGTGGGCAAACTTTTGAACTGTTATAGCCAAATAGTTGAAATTCACAAAGAACCTTAATTGCTTACTACGCTAAAACAAGTAGCAAATTTGAAATTAAAGGGTGTTCTCATAACTAATATAATTTGGCTTACATGGTCTTATCTTTAAAATCTTAATAGACAAACACTTGAAAATTAGTCAGAATATCCATTATGACATTATAACATATACTAAGAACTTAATGCAGGCCTATATACTCACCTAGCAAATTGAAAAAAAATAATCTTAATATCTTTACGTATAATACAACTGTAAAAAGACAGGGTCTGTGCAGACAATATTTATACAAAATTTTATCGTTGGTATTTGGACCAATTGCAGCCCTTAATCTAAATAAAAAGAAACTACTTTTAGACTTTTTTTATCTGTCTATCTTTGTGTCTATGTAAGCATCCCACAAATACTACTGGATGGATTTTAATTTATTTTGACTGACTTTTTTTAATTTTACCGGAATGTCTCATTTTAAAAGAAAAACAGAGAAAAGATTAAAGCACGTTTTAAATGGATCTGAAAATTTGACATTGTTTTTTGCTACATGAATGACTATCCGATAATATAAATTAATAGTACTTTAATAGCTAACATTAAAATGATCAAGACACACATACCATCGTGTTTTTATACCCTTCACCGCAGGTGGAAAAAGGATAAATCAAATTTTGTCATTCCGTTTGTAATTTCTAAACTTTCCATTTCCGACCCCATGAAGTGTAAATATTCTGAGTCCTTATGCATAGCGAAGTCGATTGAGCGATGTGCGTCTGTCTGTCTGTGTTAGTGTTAAAATTAACTTTGCCAAGGCATTAGATGAGCTAAAGAAAATTTAAATACCCGAATCAGACAAAGCTCTTGAGGCACGCACCGGGCTAAACACCATGCCTGACTCTAATTTTTCCATATCATTTGGAAAAATGAAGTAACTTTAATCAAAAAACAAATATATGTGGCGAAAAAGAATTAAAAAATAAGAAAAAACCATCAAGTGAAAAATTAGCTCTTGCTAATTTTCATTAAAAAAGTTCGATTGTCAATATGGTCAATATGGTCATTTAAAAGCTTTTGAAGATATCTTCCAGAAAATACTAAAATTTTTAAAAAATTCTTAGCCAATTAAGAGCCAATGATATTTTTATGTCAAATTAGACATCGTACTTAATTTTTTTTAATTTTCTATCACCACAATTTTTATTTTATTTATTTTTTTTTCTGGATAGGAGCTACTTCACTAAATAAGATTTACATACATGATGAATATAGAACTCCTACTTGTTCAAAATAGAACTATCAGACAAAATTCATTTTTAATTAGATTTGAAAACTAAACTATTTTTATGAGTCTGACAATGAATATACAAAAAAATATACATTTAAATAAAAATTAAATTAATGACTTTAATTATTTTCGATTACATATAAGTAAAAGTATTACCAATTTTTTGAAAAATTACAAAACCCGGTTTTAATGCACTTTTTGCTCTGGTCACTCAAATCTTGAAACTTTCATTTTCGTTTATTTAGGGATCTTTCATCAGACATGTGTATATTGCCTTTCCAGTCCAAGGTTTTATAACAGCAGGAGATTAATATTAATATTAATATTAAACATCAATATTAAATAATAATAATAATTAATTAATATTAAATATTTTACAATAATAAGAAATGTTTTATTTAACGACCGATTGAATGCTTTTGCAAGGACATATTGAACTAAGCTCGTATACGGTTATTTTTTCTTAATTCAAAACTTTATCTATTTACTTACGTGCCTACACTTTTTTTAATGTATAAACTCAAGTAACGAATTAACCGTATTATTCGTGCTATTTATAAAAAAATATAATTTTATTTTAGTATTCCCAGTTTTTTTTAGCTTTTAATTTATTCACTGTAACCGAATTAAATGGATACAAGAAAACAACAAAAAAAAACGTTCATTTGCAAACAAATAAAATTAAAAATTTTTTTTAGTCGTTAACAATTTCACTATTTGTTGTTGACACAAAACAATTGCTTGCATCCTTGTAGCAGATGTTGCATCTACAAAAAGTCCACACAATTCATCATGAAACGCAGATGTTTGTTTAACTGTTGCACATACACCCACACGCATTGCTATCGAAGAATTAAATAAAATAAAACGAAATGCATAAATGTCATACTAAAATAAAAGGATGAGACTTACAAAAAATGTCCTTTCGCAATGTATTGTGCGTTGCAAACTTCATAGACGTCACGAGAGGCGAAACTAAAATTAAAGAATCTTAACAAGAAGTTTCCACAATATCCACCGTAGAACGACAAATATAAACGACACAGAAATGAAGGTGCGTTATTTGTTTTTATCGATAGATGCTATCGTTTTATTGAACGTTGACTATTATCGACCGTAATAGCGGGATGAGCTAAAGTCGTAAAATCGCAGGCTCTCCACCCACATCAAAACTCTTAAAAAATTTTAAATGTCGGAAGTAAAATTGCCAATCGCGATTACTTAAAAAAAAACCTTGAATCTTCATAAAAGTCACTAAAGTGCTCTCAGTTTATATTAATTATTTCTATTAAATTTTTTTAATTTTTTATGAAAAATAATTCCAATAATTTTGGGTCACTTTTATTTATGCAAACTGGCCACAATTAAAAAAAGCCACAAAACTTTTAACAAATTGAAGATATTTAAAAACTTAAAATTATTTTTCTATTTTATAAAGAAAAAATTATTTAAAGTCAACGATTTTCATGTTGCTTTCCTCATGTGAAAAATTTGGGTCAGGTCTACCTGATCATGCACAGCGAACCATCTTTTCCTAATAATTTCATCCAGTTTAATTAGATTAATTACTTTATTTTTAATTTAATTTAAGGTAACCCTTAATGAAATTTAATGAAATTAAAACACTTAATAGAAAGTTTTCCAGTTTCTTTTTGGAATTTTCTCAATTTAAATCATTTCAATTGCATTTGAAAAATTCTCAAATTAAAATTTTTAGTTTCAGTTTGTTTTTTAATCGACTTTAAAAAAAAGAAGGAGGTTATCAATTTGACTGAATGTTGCATTTTTATGTTTGTGCCTGCAGAACTCAGTCATTTTTGAACCGAAAATTTTTTGTAATTTGATAGATTATGCTTGCAGATTGGTCCCGTATTAAAAACTGTTCACAATCTTGAAAGTTAAAGGGTGTCCCCATACAACATATATGTTTTTTAAGTAAAACGTAAAGCGCACTTCCTTAAAATTTAAAAAAAAAATGAGTATTGCTTTTGCTCTCAATAGCAAAATTATTACAAAAATAATTAAAAAAATTAAAGGGTGAAGCAAATTGACTTATATGCGCGTATTTTTTAAACAGTTATAAACAAACGCTTAAACAATGGACATAACAATTAATTATATATTAAAGGGTAACCCAATAGTTAATGTAACTTTATGTATTTGGTCAAACTTTTAAAGTCTTATAGACAGACAGCTGCAGTTTTCAAAGAACCTGTATATCTAAGTCCGCCATACCAATAAATATAAAATTTCAATTTTAAAATTAAAAAATGTTCCCATATTTGAAGTAAATTGACCCATATGGCCTGTCGTTTTAACCGTTATATACAAACACTTAAAAATTAAACAAAATATCCACTACTTTGCGCGGTATATTAGGGAGTATAAATATTTAAGATTATAAATATTTAAAATATCTAAAATTATAAATAATTACTGTTATGTGATGTATATGATCAAACTTTTGAAATTTTATTGCTAAGTAGCAAACTTGAAACTAGAAATTAAAGGGTGTCCCTAATATGACCTATGTATATGGCCCTATCTTTGAAACCATTATAGACAAACTCTTGAAAATTAGACAGAATATCCATTACTATATCAAGTATAATAACAAGTATAAATATTTAAAATTAGAAATTAAAGGGTGCCCTAATGATTTTAATTTGATGTATATGGCCGATTTTTGAACGTTAAGAATTTAATCAAATTTTATTTCTTGTGTCAGCAATAAAAAATGTAAAAAATAAGGATGACCACATAACTGCTAAATTTTCTTGTTTCATCTGCATTCATATTTTATTATGCGACATATAAAAAATCCTAATAATGATTTTAAGTTTGTTTTGAAGTCGGTTTCTTTTTTGGCAAGAATTTTTATTATTTAATGTGGTCAATTAGTTTTTTTAGTGTTGTTGCTATAAATTTGTAAGATTCAATTAAAAAAATGTTGAAATTTATCCACGACCCAAAAATGATTACATTAGCGAAACTCACAGTTCATATTAAACTTACAATCCTTTTAAATATTCCATAATTTAAAAAATAAACAAAAGTGTAAGAGACCCTTTCTTCTGTATTATAAAAAAATTAAAAGAGCAAAAAAAACATAATGCCAATTATCAGAGAGTTATATACCTGTAAATAAAAATGCATTTACAATATCTACTTTTTGTTTCTACTTTTGTAGATAGTGCAGTCATAGTAAATTAAAAATGTAGACATTTTGCTGTTATCGGCTTTTTAAAATCTATCAAGATTTACCAAAGCTTTAAGATGTGAAAGGTCTACATTAAGAATCCGTGAATAGGCGCTGCTGAACGCATTAAAAAAAAACTCCTTTCATTTGTAGGCAATCGATTCCTTCTATAAATATAATTAATATTATTTATAATTTATGTACGTGCAATGAACAATACATGTCTGCAATAATTTGGTTAAAAATGCGCATAAAAGAAGTTTGTGGAAAATGCATACATGTATGTGCATAAATGTGTATGTATGTATGTATGTATATGTATTTTCATTATATTTTTTGCCTTTTAGCTTGAAACATCAATAGTTTTTTTTTAGTAAATATAAATATATGTTTCTAGTAAATCTAATATAAAAGTGAACGTGTTAAATTTTATAGAAACTTTTTCGAAACTCTTTTGCAAATATACATTACGATTGTATTGAAAATATCAAATAATTTTTATAAAAAATTTTAAAAACCGAAAAAATAAACTTTTTTACATTTTAGTGTGTCCCTGTATTATATACTATTTTTATATCCTTTACCGCAGTTGGAAGAAGAATATATCTCAGTTCATCATTCCGTTTGTAATTTTTGCAATATCCACTTCCGACCCCATAAAGTACATATGAATATTCTGAGTCCTTATGTATAGCGAAGTCGATTGAGAGATGTCCGTGTTCGGGTTGAAATCAACTTTGAAAGGGCGTTCTATGTAAACATTACTTATTGTTAACTCTTCCGATGGCTAAATTGTTGTTAGTTTTGCAATCGGTTTAAAACACTTCTCAAATTTTTTAGTGAACTTTCAATCAACAACAATTCTACTTTTAATAATGACTTACATCTCATGTGTAGAACTTCATCTATTAAACGCCATCTATCCAACTCCATCGATATATATAAAGCAAAAAATGTGTTTGTTCGTATGTTTGTCGGAAAGCTATAGTTGTCTACCAATGGACCAACTTTCTGAAATTATGTTCTTATTAGATACGCGCTTGGCGAAATAGGATACTAATTTTTTAATATTTTACAAGGGCGTGGCACTTCCAATACAAAGTATTTTATTATCATCGTATTACTTGGTAACTGTAACAGGTAACACCTTGAAATTTTATTCAAATTAATGCCAAGTAAAGTGCATAATTAAAGTCATGTTCTTAGAGATCTATAACGCGCAGAGCACTGCAATTATTTTTATTTTGAATAATCATCTTATAAAGGAACAGAGGTGATTTGCAGTTCCCTTATTTTCTTACGACTGGCTTTAATGGCATCCTTTAACCTTTTTTGTAGTGTTCCAAAATTCTAGCATTTTGCGCACTCAGAAGTAATAGAAGACAATTTATTAAAAATATCTTTCATGGAATTTTGGAGTTTCCGTATTCAATAAGGCTGACTTCTAAATATTCTTGCAGATGCTTAAAACTTTGAAAAAAAAAAACATTAAAACCAAAACAGAATAATTTTCTAATAGTTCCCCTTTGCCAATGATGTAAACTGCTATATAAAAATTTTTAATAATTAGAATTTTTATTCTTATCAAACTCCGAGTCATTTCTGCTTTAAACACTGACCTTAGATATTCATACATTCTTCTTTTAATGAAACGATACTTTTGCAGTGAATTTTCGTTTAATTAAATATGTATGAATTTTACAGACACTGGAAAAAAGTTGCTACAGACTTTTTATTTTTTAAAGACAGGTTTTTCCGTATTAAGGATCTTCTTAAGAAATAATATTTTTAAGCGAGAAAAGTTAACTAAATATTTAAGAATAAATATAATGACCATTATGATATACTTACCTTCACAATACAAAATCTGAATATTTCGACAAAATTGCAACGAAGAATGTATACACTCTTCACTCTTATAATAAGGTCGTTTTGAGTATAAATATAGCGTTTGCAAAAGTCACTGAATTGGACGTCTTTTATTAAACTTTCATACGAAGGTTAATTCCGGTAATCGATTGATACTTATCTAACTACCCATTACTGAGACCTGATCAATTGGCCGACCGAAGTTTTTTAAAATTATCATGTCCCTTATCAGGACCCCGATTTTTTCGATTACACAACTGTGTTATTTCGAGCTTTTTTTTATTCTTAAAATAATATACAGACTCGCAAAGTTGCAAGGGATTTTTCTTTTCCCTGTTTAAGGTAAGTCAATTTCGAAACTTTTATGATACTTCTACTTTAAAAATTATCTTTTCGTTCATCAGACATCAGACGCAGTCCCCAACTAAAGTCTTCTTGCTTTCTTATGTAGATTTATCTATTCCGTTTACTTTAGTTTTTTTACGTAGAGATTCTTTAGAAATTGACATCCTTATCCCATTCGACATATTTTAGAAAAAAATTCCATTTAAGTCAGCAATAAAACTTGAAGTCGACAGGTTTCCATAGTCTGTCAACCTTTTTCTAGCACTGCATTATCGTTCTGTAAAACCTAACAATTTCAAACTTAAGCATAAAAAACTTAGGGGGTCTTATCGAAGAATAAATTGTACGATCTATTCGGTCAAATACTTATTGTTAACTGCAACATAATATTTTCCAGGGATATCCTCCAATAGTACAAACACAAAGATACAAAATTTTCTACTTGAAATGATTTTAAGTCAAGTGTTTTTTATTTTTTTATTTTAAGTTTTTTTTTTGCGCAACACTATACACAATTCGTTGATTTATTGCTTAAAGCCTGGTACTCTGAGTTTTTCATGTGGAATGCTGTCAAACTACATACATAAAAAGTTTGTATGAAAAAGTCATGGAAAAATGTTGTTGAAGTAGTTTTCTGTTTTACTGTAAAAAACATATGAAATGTTTCTGGCCACATTTTATCAAAGATGTGAAATAAAGCAAAGATGCATTATTTCATGCGGAATTTTTAAACAACAGCTGATTATATGTATTTTGCTTACATTTCTAAAACAATGTTGTATACGCGAAAACAATAAAACGTTAAATTCTTTTAATCGCGAGATAAAGACCACATTTTAAAAGTCTAATTTTCCAAATGAAATAATCAATGTTTTACAACAATTTTCACAAATTCGAACAGAGCAGCAGGATTAAAGCGTTATCAGACAGATTTCAACACTTAGCATTATTGTAACATATGCTATGTTGAGTTTTTTTAGGTTAACAACAGACTATATATGGCCTTACAAAAGGGCTTTTTATAGCTGGGCTCAAATAAGGCAGGTAAGGAAAGTATTCAATTAAAAATTGCCCTGAACAACAAATTATAGAAAAATACCTTTAGATAAAAAAAAACAATATTCAGAAAAAGGTTTAAAAAATAATTAACAATAGCTGCGTCCATAAAATAATATAAAAATAATAATAAGTTTTTTTTTTTAGTTTAATAATTTAAAACAATAAAAATTAAGAAATGTTATGAAATTAAGTTTTACAAAAAAAAAAATTGTTCAGTTCACAACCTGTTGTATGTGTGATAAGCTTTCGGGCTCTACAATAGAAGTAAATTTTATTTTTGTTGATAATTCCTATGCAAACTTTTGGTGCAACATGTACAATTTATTTTCAAATGTTTACTGAATCTCATAGAAGGAAAACGAAAATATGTTGATTAATAAAATATTATTTTCTTTCTGTTCAAATTATTTGTTTTTATTATTCTTTTTAAATTGAAGTCAAAATAATTTCCTTACTCTATTCACGAGGAGTGTATAAAAGGTAAATAAAGACATAACGCCTAAAGATATTTAGGTAGTTAAAAACTTAAATGCAAATTATTATGAGCAAAAGTACTTCTACGCTTGTTATTGTGTACAAGAAATAACAGTGTAACAAATATTATACGACACGAGACGATTAAAATTTTATTACAGAGGTCGTGTAGATCAACACTACGGTTTTAGCGGAACCTTATCAATTAAATTTTCACTCAAAGTTGCAAATTTAGAGACAATACAAAAGTAAGGAAAAATATAATTTATTTATATATTTTCTTTTTTTTTTTTTGTAACAACAATAAAAAAATATTTTATTTTACAAAATTTGGCAATAGAGTCGATGCACTCATTGAAGTTAGACCTCTAGAGCGCTTGGCAAAAATGAAACAGAGTAGACCAGATTAAAAAACTAATACAAGATAATCAGCCAATTAGTGAAATCACTATAAATAAATTCTATTAATTAAATTACTTAAATCTTCATGCCTGATGTTGGCTTACGAGTTTTTATTTTACCTCAAGTGATTGGAAAAATTGAATTGGTCAAATTGAATTACAAAAGAAATATGTTTTTAAATTTTTAAAAAGGAATTTTAATTAGTCACATCTAGGACAGGCCCAGTTTTAAAATTTTTATTAACATTTTTTGCGAAGGCACGTAAGTTATGAAACTATTTTTTAAATTTAATAAGATTCAGGTCCTTTGCAAAAATAAAGTAGTTCGTTATCGTTTAACAAACACAATGATATTTTTTATTGGTATAAATTTAATAACTCTTAAAAATAAAACAGCTTTGAAACAGACTGACAGGCAGAGGGTCATCGAAAATGAAATAAGAATTTCAATGTAATGTAAATTGTTAATATTTCAAATGTCTATAAATAACGATTCACAAGATATTATTGATTCAGAAATGACTGAGATGTGCGGGTACAAATATAATAAAAATTCATTGATAAACATTTCCTTTCTTAAAGTCGGTCAATAATTCGTTATAAATTAAATGCTTATTAAAATACATGCTTTGATATCACCGCAAAACTATTTTCATTAACAAGGAAGTTTCATATTTTTCAAACTGAAAATAATCCAATTTCTGTAATAACTAAAAAAATTGTCTTTCCTTATTCCTGAAAACCGAAAATATACAAAATAAAAATCACAATTTTACCAACAATTTAACTTTCACAAACAAACAAAAAAAAAAACATGCAACCAATGGAAATTAAACTCATGATCTTTTTTGACGACAAGCCAACACCTCTACCAACACAACATTCTATTCTATTTTGAAATATTAACTTATTCCGCAATAACAATAAAATTATTATTTTTCATTTTTATAACTCAACTAAACGAAGATATTCAGTATAAAGAAAAATTTTTATTCTAAAATATTTCAGGGTAGATGTGATAAACTTAAAGGGCTTTGGGTTTTCACCTTGTTCTCCAGTCTTTTTATACCCTTCACCACAAAAAGTAGAATAAGAGTGTAACTAATTTTGTCATTCCGTTTGTAATATCTACAATATCCATTTCTGACCCCTTAAATTATATATACTCTTACTTCTTTTGCATAACAAAGTCAATTGAGCGATGTCTGTCTGTCCGTCCGTGTTAGTGTTGAAATCAAGTTTGCCGAGGCACTAGATCAGCTAGAAAAAAATTTAAATACGCCAATCGAACAGACATAGTGTCGAAAGAGGTACTGTTGGAAATCGGTCCATGTCCTTCGACGCAGCGGGCAAAACACCACGCCTACCTCTAATTTGTTCACATCATTTGGAACAATGAAGTAACTCCAATCAAAAAAAAACAAATATATGGGGCGATAAAGAATTAAAAAATGAGAAAAAAACGTCAGGTGAAAAAATTGGTACTCGCCCATATTTTCCGAGTTATGGGCCTCTGAAATTTTCAAATATTTTAAAATATCATTATGGGTATCATTTTAAAGCTTTTAAGATGGTATTTTTATGTAAAATTATATGTGTAAAGAACATAAAATTTTTCTTTCTTATTTTTAAATTCTCTGTCACCACAATATTTGCTTTTTTTTAATGGAGTTACTTTACCAAACTAGACTTACATAGATAGTGAAGGGTATATAAGATTCAGCATAGCCGAATGTAGCCCTTTATTTGTTAACAAATTATTTTGAATGTCGTACATTATTTGTTTAAAATTTTGTTACATTTTTTTGTTGAAGTTTTTTATGTAAAAATACTTTTCAAGGTGGCCGTAAACGATTTTTAGCTTTTTCTGACAGATGTCTTTTTATTTGTTTATTTAAGAAGGCAAGGAAAAAGCTTTTAAAAACTCAAAAAGCCATTCACTAAGTTCAGTGAAAGTTGTAAATACTTAATTTCATTTCTTTACCAAATTTATAATGCAGAAAATCTTAATTTAGCTAAATATTACATTGGCAAGAAAATCATACCAAATCAAATTGTAAAACTAATTTTTAGTCACACTGTTTCAGTGAAAGAAGGAAACGCAATACAATTTAAATGCAAATTATGATAAGAAATCCTAAGATAAAACGGACACAAAGAACTGTAAAATAACCGTCTCAAGCCATTTTTGTAAATTTAAATTTCATAATTTCATAATAAAATTTCACAAAACAAAGTGTTAAACGTTAAAGAGCAAAAAACAAAAGTAATGGAAGTGTAATTATAGCTCCAGAATTGTTGTTTTTCCTTTGCATTGTTTGATCCCCATTCACTATTAATGTTTTTAATTTTTATTTCTTTAAACCTACGGCAGCTAGAACTAAAGTGTGGGCGTGTGTGTGTGTATGCGTTTCTTACTGCAATACTCCAATCCGTTTCCGGTTTCTTTTCAAGTGTGCAGTACATTTATGTGAGTGTAGGGAAACATAAAAAAATTCTTAATAAAGTCCTACCACTTTTTAGAAGCTAAATGTGGTGGCATATTTTGCAATAAGAAGTAACCCAGGTTTTAAGTTGTACGTCCTTGATAACATGCTGCAGTTGATTTTCTTTCCCTTCATTTTTCTTTGATACACACATACAAACTCAGACACAAGACAAGGCGAACAGAAGACATTAACTTTTATAACCAACATTTAATTTTAATCTTAATCCTAGACTTAAATGATAAAAGTGATAGTGATTTTTAATTTTGTGATTTCTATTTTCAAAACTTAACTATAAAATGCATTTAATTGTTTTAAATAAATAAGTCACTTTATATTTATGAGTAGATAAGTTACAAAAATATAACAAATTGTTAAAGCTGAAGCAGTTTGTTTTTCAGTAAAGGTTAAAGGTAAAGAAAACTATTGTTAGTAATGAGCATTTTAAAAAGGTTTTCTGGAAATTAAATTTAGATAAAACAAAAATTGTAATGCTACAACTTCCGCCAGAAGAAGATCTAGCAAAAGCTTATGCATAACTTTGAATGGATATTAATTGTAAAACTAAAAAGTAATTTTAATTTCGTTTTAAACCTAAAAATTTAGTAATTAAACACATTCAAATATATTTTTTTTTATTTTTACTTTCATACATTTTAACGTAAAACAAGAATAAGCATATGTTCGGCTGTGCCGAATCTTTAATACCCTTCATCATGTCTGTAAATCTAGTTTAGTGAAGTAGCTCCTTTAAAAAAAAATAAGTATTGCGGTGACGAGAATTAAACAAGAGAAAATAAATTACATACGAAATATAATTTTAAGTAAAAAAAATCATCGGCTCTCAACGGATTAAGCATTTTTTTTAAATCATAACTCGGGAAATATGGCCAAGCGCCAATTTTTTAACTTGATGTTTTTTCTTGTTTTTAATTCTCTATCGCTCCTTTTATTTGTTTTTTTGATTGGAGTTACTTCATTGTTCCAAATGATGTGGAAAATTAGAGGCAGGCGTGGTGTTTATTTCTGATTGATTGGCGTATTTAAATTTTCTCTAGCTCATCTAGTGCCTCGACAAAGTTGATTTCAACACACAGACGGATATCGATCAATCGACTAGGCTATGCATAATGACTCAGAATATATACATTTACTTTATGGGATCGGAAACGGATATTGTAGAAATTACGAACGGAATGTTAAACTTAGATATACCCTTTTTCCACTTTATTTGGTGAAGGGTATAATAAAAGCCAATAATGTTATTATCCGTTTGTGTAGTGAACAACATTAGATGAATACGTTGTTACTTCACCACAAACGAAGTGTGTGTGTGTGTTGTGTCTGAATAGAATAAAAGTTAAGCCACCATTATAGTTTCTTTGGAAGAGGTTGTTGCGTGTTTGACTAAAAATAAGTTTACGAATTTAACTCCAATTGGTTGCATAAATATAGAGCTTACAAAAATAATTAAATTGCTAAACAAAATGTCAATACCGTTTGTTTGTTTGTTGATTTGACATTTCATTTTATTTTATTAACTGGATAAGAAATCGCTCGCATCTGCAATAATATTCCAGACTTACAACATGAGATTTTTTTAAGTTTCAGCGAGTTTCATCCCATCCATAAACTACACAATTCTTAACGATATTGGAATTTGTAAATTTCACTTTTAATTTGATATTCATTACTGCAGTTGTTTGTGTTTTTTCAAATAACACTAGCTTTTGGGAAACGGGATTTAGCTTACGGGAAAAGTTATCCACAATTCCCAGGGAAAATTTTAGCTAAGTTCCCGGGAAACGGGAAGTTTAAAATCATAACACTTTCGGAAAATACACTGGCTGGTTTTCAAATATTATTGTTGTGACCAGTGTAGCCACAGAAGAGGATTTCTCCCCAAATTGGGAATTTCAACATACGTTTGGAGACAGAAATTCGTGGGGAGGGATTTAGGGATTTTTAATTCTTAGGTTTTTATTAGTAGCACTTGTTTGATTAATTGGCATTGATTTTTATATTTTGAATTTTTTTCTACCTGTACAACTGTCTAATCGAGTTAACATATTGAAAGAAATACTAAATAGTGACGTAAATATACGGCAAATTAAAATTACAAATTCTAGAATAACATCAAATGGTCAACTTTGTGATTTATTTTCAAAAAGTTTGAATACTATAACGTAAAAAAATGCATCCGACAAAATGATAGGCATAAATGAAGTTTTTTATAGCGCCAGCTATATTAAAACAGATAATATTGAATATTAATATTGAATGCCGGTAAATAATCTTAACTGATTGATGAGTAAGCGGATCAATCGAGTTAAATGGATAGCACTTTTCACTCGGTATTCTAACGAAAATGAGATGAAAATAATAATAGATTTTTGGGCGTTTTAGTTATAGCAGAGATAATAGCAGAGACTTATCAATTTTTTTTTAACTTGGGTTTATGTCTTAATAATTAATTTGCCATTTAAACAGAAAGTACAAGCAATATGTGTGGGGCAAAAAAGTCTCTTTATGTTTTGCTTAAAAAGGAAAAACAGTTCAATTATATAATTTAATTGCCTTTGCCATTGACTAAATTTATGTAGCTCGGAAGCGATTAAATCAATTTCCAACTTTGTCGAATTTCTTGTTAAGGAATTGTATAACTACTTCTCTCACTCTGCAATAAATTCGATTTTAATAAAGCAAACAATTATTTGAATATTTGAATTGCAATTGTTCCCATTTTCGAACCAAATCGATTAAAAAAAATTGTTAGAATACTTAACAGTATACGAGTATAAAAAAAAAACTTAAAAGATTCCTTGAAAATGTGATAAACTACAAACTCTTTAAAAATTTACAATTTCAGAATATTGAAAATAATAATAAATTTGATTTCTTGCAAAGAATTTTTAAAACGTCCATAGACTTAAAGTTTTAATGCAACTACATACAAAAGGCAGTGGAACAAAATTGCACATCTCTATTGGCAAAAGTTCATTTTGGCTCTTGGAAAATGGTTTATAAGATAATGCTAGAAATTGTTTTATTCGTGCAGTGACTAAAAGCCCGAAAGCCCCCCCCCCCCCTCCTAAACCATTCAAAATTATAATAATAAATTGATCTGTATTAAAATATTTATTTTTTAAAATGTCACATTTGTTTATTTATTGATTTATTTTTTTGTATTTAATCCGGTTACAAGCCGTGAAAACTAACTTAATCTAATCCATTATTATAATGTAATCCATTATTAAATTGTATATTGTGTTTGGTTTTATTGATTTCGCTAACTTTGTAATATAATAAATAACACAGCTCTTATAAGTACGTACATGAGCTCCAATTAAATCCGTTTTAGATATGGCGCTAAAAGCTTAAATCGGAGACTTCCTTCAGAACACTGCTGAGAATTTGAGCCAGTCTGGCATGTGACAATACTAACGCACATCCAGTGCCATTCTGCGCGAGAAACCGCGCTATGGGTAGTACTGTCGTTTTCATTGCGAAAAAGTCTTATCAAAATTATATCATCAGTGATAAATGTAAAATGTTTTATTCATAACAAAATATTCAAAATTTGTTCTTTTATTGAATATCATGCTTTAAACGAAAACGTATATGTGCAAAAAAGTACTTTTTTGAATTTTTGGTTAGTAACATGAGTTTTCATTTTAGCTTACGATATACTTTTGAATTTTGGATGCACGATTTTTAATTTGTAAAAATTAAAAAATATACACTTTATTTCTATATAATATAGACTCTTATTTAACTTAGTTCAAAATATTACAGTTTCTGTCATTTTGCATATGAGTGTACGTAAACAATTAATTAAAAAGTTTATATTTTGTTGTTTTTTTTTTTTTTTTTGGGGGGGGGGGCAACATTGGGGATTTTCGCTTAGAAATGGGGATTTTTGGGAACATCATTCCTGATATCGGGGACAAGAGCCAGAATTGTCTGGCAACACTGGTTGTGGCATTAAAAAAAATTTCAAATATCTCGTTTCCTGAGATTTCTACAACATAAGCAAATAATAATTTACAGGTGGTCTTAATAGCTTATGTTTAACGTTGTTATAATATTAAATTATTTAAAAAAATTAAAAATGTTCACATAATTTGAAAAAGTAAAATATTGCATAGTGCAAACAGAATTCTCATCGAATACAGTTGTGCTTTATAAAACACGCTTGCGTGTTCTTTTAAAAACAATGATCTCATTATGCTTACATATTAAACAGAACATAATATAAACTCTATCTTTAAATTCATTTCCAAACTCTAAATTAAAGCTTAAGCTAGATATTATCCCATATACAGCCGAGGGCCTTGGCAGCCAGTGCTAACCTTCAGGGTTAAATATTTTTAATTTAATATTTATATAATCTTAATATTAAATAAATAAATAAAACATTGTAAATTTTATAAAATTAAATTTTAACACCAAAAAATAAAATACATATGAGGTATTGCTGCATATACAGGAGAAATGAACCAATTTGAAAATAAAAGTTGCCCCAATATTTGATGTAATTTTATTTATGTGACTAAACTTTTAAACCATTATATATAGCTAAGATCTGTTTTAAAATCGGTTCTTGTTTGCAAGAATTATTGACAATAATTATCAGTGGCATTAAGGTACAATAGTATGGTTATAATCATTTGGTCAAGAGTGTGTGTATGCATATAAACACAAAAACAACTGTGTTATCGACTCCACTTGGTAGTCAATTCGCCTTGATTCTAAATAGTATTGCCAAAAACCTATGACGTATGAAAACAATCAACGGCGGTTGACAATTGGCGGTAGCATTAGCAGGCTGAAGGTTTTATTTTACATTACCAAAATCTAAACATGCATATAAATACTTGATAACAATAATGTAATTCCGTAACACTATGTCCACACGAGACGAATTTTCATCATAATGCCTAATAAAACGCCGGCAGAACAATTGTCAAATTTATATTAACATCAGTTCAAAGGAGTAGACGTTGATGATTTAATATTATGATGAATAATTCTTTATTGGTCATTCTGAAGGCAATAGGTCCACACAATTCTGTCTAAATGATATTTTTTGAACTTTCGGTTGGTTTTGATAAAAAAAAAAAAAAATTTTAAATACCAAAGCTATAATAATTAAAAATTTTATTAATAAAACTATACGTCAAAAATAAAATTACATATAAAATGACTTTTCATATCATGATGAATTTATTAGTCTATGAGCTTTGATGATTATATCATAACGATGATATAATACTAATAACTGAAGTCTACACAGGATGAATTTTCATCATGATATAAATTTGACTTTCATCAAGATATAAATTCATCAGGTGTGGACTCCCTGTAACGCCAACAAAAATATATTCAGACAGCAACAAGCCATTTTGAAACCGAACGGCTTGGATATCAGTACAGTGAAAAGAGCGAATTAATTAAAACAAGGAACTTATTTTTTTGTTTTTGATTATTTGTTGTTTATTGAAATAATACAAATAACACTACACAATTCAATTGTTTTGGTTTTTGACTTAATTTTTCAAATAATCAAAAAATAATTTTAATTAAATTTGGGAGCAGATCAGCTGCTGTAAACAAATAATAGTCATGTTAGACATAAGTTTACATGTTATACAAAGTTTACATAATAATAAAAATATAAAACTTGCTTTTGAAAGGGGGACAGGCAGGATCTATGTAAAAGTTAATCGGCGGATAAAATTAAATATTAAAATTAAATATTTTCTGCGGCGGCTTAACAGGCATTCAGCCGCTTCAGTGCAGGTCTCTGACTCTGTGTTAAAAACAAAATAAGTTTTACAGGTCTTTAACAATTCCAAAACTAAATAGCTAACACTTTCAAGCAGTTATTTATACTCACAAATCATGGAAAACAAAATTGTGGCCGAAAGCTGCCGTGTTTGCTTAAGAAAAACGAAAAAACTGGGCTCCTTATACGAAACATCGGATGAAGGAGATCAACCACTAAACAAAATGTTGCATCTTATTACTGGAGTTATAATAGAAGAGGTTCCTTTTTATTAGTTTAAAACTAGTTTTATATACTTATTGCAATATTTTCAGATGAATGAGTATGAACATTTACCCAAGAGTTTATGCAAGAAATGTGAGCTGTCTTTAAATAAGGCTTTTATTTTTCGCGAAAATGCTTTAAAAACTCAACAAATCCTTGAAGCTTACGTCAAAGAGTTAAATGAAAATTATGGCTTTGAAGAAAATAATCCCTCAGTTGTAATGGTAAAAAGTGAATTTGAGGATATAAATTTGGAACCGATGGACAGTGTAGGGCCAATAAAGGAGGAATTTCAATACTTAAGTAATGATCAAAATAAATATTCCGTAGAAAATGGTGAATTGAATGAAGTCATCCAGACCGAAAATATTTGTAAAGAAACACATCAAATTAATGATGATGTTTCTAATCAGCAGGAGACTGCATTTTTTGACCACAAATCCAAGAAAAATCATGAAAACATAAATGTTAAGAAGGAAAACACGGAAGATGGATACACTCGCACAATGAGTGACGAAGATGATTTTGATTACACTAAAGAAACTGAATTTTTTGACCACAAATCCAAGAAAAATCATGAAAACATAAATGTTAAAAAGGAAAACACGGAAGATGGATACACTCACACAAAAAGTGACGAGGATGATTTTAATTACACTGAGGAAAATTTTGAAGTAATGCCCGCTGATGGAGAAAATTATGCAGTTATCCAAATTAACTTAACTAAAGCTAAGAGCATAAGATCCATTAAAAAAAATTCTAGACATGGGCGTATGATTGAACAAAGAAAAAGACTCGATAAAGCCTGCCGACTAGTTTGTGAGTAAGTTCAATACTATTCATCTTTTGACCATTAAATCACTTGCATTCCTTGGCACTTTTTAGAATATGTGAAAAAAAATTTCTTACGTTTAAACTTTTGCGCAAACATATGTCTTCCCATTGCGGTGACAAGCAATTTAAATGTCAATTTTGTTCTCGTACATTTCCCACTAAAGGCAAACAGAAGAGACATGAAATGTAAGTCAAATTAAAACTGTTAACAATTTTATTATTTATTTGATTTTTACTAGAGTCCATGGACCCAGAGAATACATTTGCGATGTTTGCAAAAAAGGTTTTAATTATTCTCACCATTTAAAAAGGCACAAATTAACACATGACGAAATTAAGGATTATCGTTGTGAATATTGTGATAAAGATTTCCGCCTCAAACACCATAAGCAGAAACACGACCTCACCAAGTCCCACCATAATACCGTACGTATTGCAAAATTATGCAAACTTTCTTTTTTAAATTCAGGGCAAATGAAAAATCAAGAAACCTTGAACGAAAATATATTTAAAAAAGAAATAACTGATGATCGATCAACTGGAGAGAGGTAAAAATAATTAAGTTTAAAAATATGGAAAAGAGTTTAAACTCTGTGGAGACATTACTTTCTGTTGGAGCTGCAAAATAATTCTCCAATCCCTTGAAAAATTCAAGGCGGTACGGCCAAATTAAATATATGAATAATATTAAACCCAATATATTTGTTTTTATAATATTTGTAGGCGGTACTTGTTGAAGAAAGTTAAGATTTAAATACAAAATGTGACAAAAATATCATGTTTTTTTTTTATTTTATTTATGAGTACATGAAAAACTAAAATAAGAACTCGTTAAATATATGAGTTATTTTGTATTAAATCTAAAACACAGACGAATCCGTATAAGGTGGCAGTGCCGCTGCAACAATACAAAAAGAAAACCAGGCATTTAAGTGTATGGTAAACTTCAAAACACAATAACTGCACTTTTTTATCCTTTTGAATAACGTTTTAGTAAGCTTTGTTTCTTAAATTAATTTAAAACTTTTTGCAATTCTATTTTAAAGAATATTAAAAGAAGAACTTTTGTAATATAAAATAATATACTTTTGACAGCTACTCTACACTTAACAAAATAAAGCAAAAAATAGTCAATTGCCGCAATGATGCACCTGGTAAAATTAATTCGCCTTGTAGAAAACTATACCGCGTGCACATAACCGTCTATATACGGTAGATACAGGATAAAAATTGTATATTGTAACATAGCATACTTCTTGAAAAAAAATTGTCACGACTTATAGGGTTATTTTTTACTTACAACTTAACTGTTTCATTATCCGATCGTGATACGCACCAAACTTTTTTTTATTAGTATTAAAAATACTTTTACAATATCTTTATACCATGTTTCAAGTTTCCCAGTATTACAGATTAACATTAAATCCGTATAGGAAACAAAAAAAATCGTGGAGGAAAGAACGAAATTCCCTGAGGAACGAACAGCGGCGAAGACTAGCAGTAACAAGACAGTTTACAGATCTACATAAAACATTTTAAAGACAAAATGTAAATGGTTCACAAAAATTTTTACATATATGATCGCTTCTAAGGATGCATTGCGTAAGGAAAATGAAATGCTAAAAATGCAAAAAAAAAAAAAACAATCTGAGATCACTATTAAAAATTTGTCTCAAGAAATTCAGAAGTTAAATTTTACAAACGTTTGATTTCTTAAGGTAAAATACTTAAAAGTATTAATCGCAGCATAGAGCAAGACGATTTGCCGAAAGAAGATTATGAGGAGGAGGTGGAGAACCTGAATTATGATAGTTTGGAGGACTCGACATACTCGTTAGTTAGACATTTAAGTTATGGTGGGTTAAGTATACCATCAAACACTTTAATGGAAACGTCAAAATGTCGTGATGGAATTTTTGTTAAACTAAATGGGGATAAGTTACTTGCTACAAAGGGATATTTAGAAAAGCACTTGGGGGAAGGAAGGAATACAAAAGCAAGTGAAGAAGTAAAAAGACTCTTTTTGAGATGCAGAATGTATTTTAAAATACGGTCTCTTAGTGCAGAAATGTCCCAAAATATGAATAAGCGTGAAAGAAAAATAAAACAACAACTTAATATAAATAAAAAGAATATTTTTTAACAAAAATAATAATTTGCCCCACTGGTATGTTTACATATTTTTTGAGAGTCGTGACGCCACTTCACCTAGCTGCGCAGAAGAATAAAATTTTGTGTGCGTGATGTAATCTGGTTTTCCATCATTTTCGTATACCTAGCAAGAAATGAATGATGGAAACTTATACATACAATATTATCTACTAACCCATTTGCAATAATTTTATACTGAAACAGCGTTGCCGTTGTATGGCTTTTCGTATTAAATTTAAATGAAAATTTTGCTTGTTAATTAAATCTAAGTTTTTGCTTAAACTTGATTAGCAAAGTTCAAAATATAGCATATAAAAAGTTTTAAAAAGCAAGCAAAACTTTCATTTTTTTTTTTTTTGTAAAAAAAAAATCACTGGTAACGCTGTTTGCTACAGACATCACACGAATACAAATGTTTGATTCGAGTTTTTCATTTTCCCTTTAAGAATGTGATATAAACTTTGTTCTACGCAGTGATGGATATTTCCATCATTAGTGATTGCCATTTGATGGATCAATTGATAGTCACTGTTCTTGTAGGGTAGCTTCTACATATGTGTTGACATAACCCTTTTTATTCGAAAATCGTTTACATTTCTCAGTCCTTACGGTTGGCTTTCTCCTATATATGTGTATTATTTGTTCACAAAGGTATCTCGATGCATCGCCTTGTTTCAACTTTTTTATAAATCTGAACGTGTTAGATTAAAGTCTATGTTTCTCGTTTAACGATTTTAAGCTATTCAGCATTGTATTTATGTCAGTATATCTATTACACTTGAATATTATTCACATGGCCTTATTTTGAAGTTTCTGCATTCTTGCTAAGTGGAGTGTGTTCCTACATGTATATTAAATAGTGGATTGTGGTTTTATTATAGCATTATAAATATTTTATTTCTGATTTTTACCAATTTTTTAGCATATGTTCATTAAATTATCAATTATAAAATCAAGAAACTTTACATTCTCAACTTTTTCTATTACCAAGTTATTATATCAAATGCTTCGTTCGAATTAATGTTAATTTCTAATATCTTTGTTTTAATTTCATTAGGTTTAAGTTCATTTATTTTTAACCAGTTATTTATTATATCTATGTTATATCTCACAATTTCTCGACATTCTTGTTCCTTAATTGCAATAAGTACACTTCACTTCACATGAATAGGTGCAGCGTTTTAGCAATCAACTTAAGCTTTCTGTTCTCAATATAATTCATGGAGAGGATTATGTTCTACTTTTTATTAAAGGTTTAACAATTGAGAAAAAGAGTGTAAACAAAGAAAAGTGAAAAAAGGTGCGTTAGATTTAATCTGAGCTTCTTTTTATAACTTGTGAATAAATATGGGAATTTATTTTTCGTCAGTTGAATAGGTGCACTGATTAAAAAGTCATTGTTTGGTCATTTGTGTAAATTTGATCTACAAAATAGCTTAGCATTTTTTAAAAACCAACAACAGAAATAAATTTGGATAGGTTTTAATTTGAAATGGGCCGTGGTAAATCATTAACGGTCGAAGAGAAGGCAAAAATCGATGCCTATGAGGATCAAGGTCTGTCCGGCCGTGAAATTTCCAAAAAAAAATTAATAAAAGAAGTAACGTTGTGTGGAATTACTTAAGGAATAAAAAAAATATGGCAAAAACATGAAACCAAGGCGCCACAACAGCTACAGAAAGGCGAAATATAAGAATAGCTTCCAATTCGAGTGACTCTGCTGCAAAAATCAAAGCAAAAATTGTTCCAGTGCTAGTGTTTCTTCTGTTAGAAGAATAATAAATGCAGCAGAACATTTCAAACGAATTAAATTGCGCCACAACAGCTACAGAAAGGCGAAATATAAGAATAGCTTCCAATTCGAGTGACTCTGCTGCAAAAATCAAAGCAAAAATTGTTCCAGTGCTAGTGTTTCTTCTGTTAGAAGAATAATAAATGCAGCAGAACATTTCAAACGAATTAAATTGCAGAAAAAACCACCATTAAACCAGCAACGTAAGGATTTACGTTTGCATTTTTGCAAGAAACACATGACTTGGAAGAGTGAGTGGAATAAAGTAGTTTTCTCAGATGAAAAAAAATTCAATTTTGATGGACCCGATGGTTTTAACTACTACTTCCATGATTTGAGGAAGGAAGAACGTTTTTTAGCCCGTCGCCATAGTCGAGTAGGTGGTGTTATGGTCTGGGGTGCGATATCGTACTATGGAATCATAGACTTGGAATTTCAAACCACGAAAATGACAGCAAATTCTTATAAATATATTCTGCAAACAGCGTTATAAAAATTTCAAGACATCTTTGGACCCATCCCATGGACTTTCCAACAGGATAATGCTTCTATACACACCGCAAGGCTTATTAAAACGTGGATAAGCGAGCAAAATGTTGAATTGCTGCCATGGCCACCATATTCCCCGGACTTAAATATAATGGAAAACGTGTGGGGATGGTTGTCGCGAAAAGTGTATGAGTCTGGACAGCAATTTGATGACCGAGAATCTTTAATTGCAGCGATAAAATCGGCATGGTCGCAAATTTCTCTACAATATTTATCGCAATTGTATAACTCTCTTCCAAATAGAATTAATGAGATAATTTTGTCGAAAGGCGGAAGTATACATTATTAAAAATTAATAAAAAATAAAACTAATTAATAAACTTTATTGTTTTCGTGTTCTTTATATATTTTTTTATCGTTTTTTGCTTTTTTTCAATAAGCGCCTATTCAATTGACGCAAAAATAATTCAAATTTTGAATTACATATTATGAAAAGAAGCTCAGATTAAATCTTACGGTACTTTTTCGGCTTTTCTTTGTTTACACTCTTTTTCTCAATTGTTAAACCTTTTATAAAAAGTAGAACATAATCCTCTCCATGAATCATCGTGGGAGCAAAAAGCTTATGTTGATTGCTAAAACGCTGCACCTATTCATGTGAAGTGAAGTGTATATTATGGTATCATTCGCGTGAAGGACTATGTTACATTTTTCAAATATATTTGGCAAGTCATTAATATAAATAATAAATAGCAATGCGCCTTGTAGAACTCCAAAGTCATTTCTTATTTCCTCCATTACTAATTTATTTATTTTCTTAATTTCTAATCATTTCCTATGTCTTTCCATTTACTAACGACATAGTTAACAGTTGTCTCACACGAGTGTATTTATGGAATGGATTGAAATTCGGGTAGAATATTATGTTCCTCTATATATATGTACATATATTTCCAGTTGACTTTTCGCAACTGGTTCCAATATTTACTCAAGTTGTCAAAGTTTTATCAGGTCGATATCCTTTGCGTTTCTTTGTATTTTCAATTTTCCTAATTGGTGCCATTGTCTGAAAAACGTCTAGCCTCCAACGATGTATTTACTATTTTTAATAACACACTACCAATTGCGTTTTATTTATATTTTACCCTTTGCTATTTTATCATAATCAGTCTTATTTTTTTATTTGTTTGTTTGTCTGTAGTTTTAAGTTACTCCACTAACAGTATACCACTAGTGGAGATTTATTTGGCCCCGAAATGTTCATTAAGCCATCACAAATATCAGCCACAGCCCATTAAAAAAGAGAAAAAATAAATATATAAATATTCATCTTGATAATAAAATCTTAATATAAGGGTAATTTAGGCATCCAGATCAAATAGTTAAGTAGGTCGATTTCATCAATAAATTTCGCCAGAACAATTACATTATCCATCTTCTCCATTAAAAAAAAAAAAATCCGTCAAATTGTTATAACGAGAAATTGAAGGGAAAAGACTTCTTTGCTGGCTGAAAAGCCTACAGTTAAAAATAATATGCGAAACATCTTCCCTGACGTTACATGCCGTACAGAGATCCGACTGTTCAATACCAATTTTAAAAACCGTCGCCTTACAAAAGGAATGCCCCGATAAAATTCTGTTACTAATACGAATATATCTTGAATCACGACCTCCAAGACAAGGAGAAATACTACAAAACTCCCGTAAAAAGCGCCCTTGCCTCGTCTTTGTAAGTCATAATCCCTTTGCCAGTCTTCAGCGGGCACGGTCTCAATTCGCCTAATAGCATCGTGAAAAGACCATTTAACGTCCACGCGAACACCGCACGTATGCGCTTCTTTAGCCGCTCTATCAACACAAAAATTTTCAGTTATAGACACATGATTAAGTATATATTGAAATTCAAAAAATCCGCTAAAATTATTTAATTAATTATGTTGCTCACTAAATAGTTATTAGTATTAACGTTTTGTGAAGACTGAATGCCTGGCTTGGAGTCCGATAAAATCGCAACCTTAGAAAACTTATTACGAATTGCAAAATCCACCGCCTTCTCAATTGCTAATAGTTCCGCTGAAGTATATGAAAGTTTTTTATCCGTATAATATCTTGCAACATAATTAAACTTAGGATGATAGAAAGTAAAGCGTGTAGAGTGCTTGCAGACAGAGCCATCCGTATAAACTATTTCAAATTTTTCAGAAAGTAACTTGTCCAATTTCACCGTTGCTAATGATCGAATAATATTCACCTCCATACATTATCAAAGAAATCGATGTTCCAAAGTATCTTATTAGATTTAATTATGGATGAACACACTCCCATATCCTTAAAAATGTCATGGAAGATCAGCAAATCTATTACAAAAAACACATTTAAAACGGAGCATGGCCTTATTTATTGATAAATTTTCGGTAGTCATCAATTTCTTCAAAGCAAATGCTTTGGCGCGAGCAATTCATTGCCTAGACAAAGGGCTATGGTTACCCCTACAATTAACATAAACGACATCAGAGCAAATATTCCCGTCCCCATGTTGACTATGACAGGAACGACATACTTCAAAAGTTTGTTTACAGTGCTGGGCGAAATGGTTAAATCTCATGGCGCAATAATACCAGGTGAATGCATTACCTTTTACGTGTATTTTGTTTTTGTAGAAACTAATTCGATCTGTCAAAATCGTCTGGTAATATGTGTGTATGCATTCCAATATATTTTTAGTGGCTTTCTTATTTTTCACATATACATACACACATTACTAGACGTTTTTGACAGCTCGAATTAGTTTTTACAAAAACAAAATACACGCAAAAGCTAAAACATATGATGAACACATGATCTGATGCAGTCACCTGTTTGATGCGCCTTGGTTAAATCTAAAACATCTATAACACTGTGCAAAAGAAACAAAATGCTTCACCGGTATTTTAACATAACCAAAAATAATTTCTTTAGGGATGACATTTCCCTTAAAAATTATTTTAATATTTTTTGTATCCATCATCCTTTCTTCCTCACTATCATCTTTGACACGACGGGTTACACGATAACAACGTACGATTTCCACAGAAAAAGTAATGCCCTTTCTAAATTCTTCAGTCGAAATGTCAAAGGTAATATCGAACACAATAACTGTTATGAAAACAAAATGCTCAAAAATTTTAGGCGTTAGATCATAATCCGATAATCTGGCATCTTCCGCAAAATAATAGCAGCCAAAAAATTTTTAAAAATAATTTTACGACGCCCATAACCAATCTTGACCACTTCCCAAACATCTGAAGTACCCTATTTCAATAAAATTTTACTAACAGTGACACCAGAAAGAAATTTTCGCACTCCGTTAACATCATAAGAATCCACATATATAACAAAAGGTCCTCCATGAGGGGCGTCATAACGATGATCAATGCGGCGTTCGCGACGAACAGTCATGTCGTGGTCCAGATGTTTTGCTACGGTCACTAGATCACACGTACTCGCGTTTTTAGACAATGAAAGGTTTAGCTTACCTGCATCCTTAAGGATACTTTGTTTCTTCCAGTCCAAGGATGACTCACGACTATATACCGAAAGCCCAGCGCCCCCGGCCCCAGCCATCTTCCTTTTAGATAACAGCCTTCCTCAGAAACTTGATGAACTTGTTGGATTAGAAACAAATTTATCCTTTAGAAAAGTATAGAAAAATCCACGAAAGGGAAAAAAATTAAAAAAAAAACTTTTTTTCCCTCCTTCGTTAGACAGCACGAACACAGCACACTTAAAATAAATCACTGTTTAGAAAGTTCCAACTTCAAATGAAAATAAAAATGGCTGTTTAAAAAAATGAGAACCGCAAACACGTCCAAACGGTTTGAAACACAAGCCAAGAATGAATTTTTTGTTTGTTATTTGTTTTACTAAATAATATGATTCTAAATTATTTATTATACGAAATTTAAAAAAAAAATCGGTCGCATTACTAACTATAATGTTCGGTTTACATATTATACATTATCTATCGATTCCCGTATGCTACTAATACTGTGTATAAAATAAGAGTTAAATTTGTTAGCAATGTTATAACTGTTATGAATTCGCTATCGAGATAACCTAGTGTTATTTCGCCATTATCATAATTTTGTTATTATTAAGTACTAGATGTTTGATTTCCTTCCACATTTGCTTTTGGTCCGTTGAGTTACTAATTTTGTTGTTTATATAATTATTTTCATTTTTATTTCAATTTGTTATTTATATTTATTTCTGTTATTTTATATTCTGCCAATTTTTGATAAGTGTTTTCATTATTTTTCCTCTTTACATTAATCTTAGTTCATCTGTAATCCTGTTATAAACACATTTATGACCGTGAATCTGTTTTTTGAACGTGTATTTTTAGGGGTATTTTTCAAAAATTAATAAGCCCTTGTATATTTGTATAAATTATGCAAATTTCCCCTAACATTTAAAGTAACAGGACAATATTTTTCATTTTGTTTTTCAGTTTATTTTGTTACACCAGGCATTTTGTCATATGTAAAGTGATTCTTATCCAATCCAATGTTTAGTTTGCTGTGTATCTTTACGCGACTGATGCATTTCATTATTCGTTCTTGGTTCTCACAATTTCCAGTGTTATGCTGTCCTTGGCATTTTAAACATACTTCGTGATTCTTACATTCCTTTGCCAAATGTTTTTACGTTTGAAACATTGTGTAATTTCTGTTCCATAATAAACTACATTTTCCGCACCAACATTTACTCTACCTTCTTTTATAATTTTATTGTGTGATTCGCTGTCAACTTGTACATTATATATTGTTTTTATTTTTTATTATTCTTTTTACTTATATATTTTTTTTTTTTTTTTACTTTTATAATTTTAATTTTATACTCTGCTGTATTAGGAACTTTGATTTTATAATTTTCCGATATTTTATCTCAAATTTTACTCTCAATTTTTTCCTGTTCTTCGCCATTTTCATTCTGCAACACTATTGTTTCGTTTCTCTTACTTATAACTTTTCCCTTGGTTTTACAATTGGGGATACTTGTTTCCTTATATCTGGCAACCTTTTTTTCTGTTTCTACGTATGATTTTTTTCTTGACTAATTTATGACTTTGATCTCTTTGCACATGTTTTCATTATTTTTCTTCTATTGTTTAATAAAGCTTTTTGTTCCTGTTTTCCACTTCATTAACATTAAAAGTTAACTTTTTAACGTCCTCTACATTTGACAGGATTTTTGAAATTTATTTATTTTATTTATTCTTTCTTCATAACGTGTCTCAACAGCTCTTATATTTTTTTAATTTCATATTCATTTTGTCATTGTGATGTTTTAAATTCATGTTTAAAGTCTACTAGGTGTTGTTTACTTTTAAGAACTCCATCTTAAATTTCTATTAATACCATATCAATGTTTTGGATGTATTGCATGCACATCCGCACATATTTTCGTGATATGGAACACTTTACTACACACTTCACTACAACTTTTTGCATTTTCACCCCGTATTGCTGATATGTATGCATTTATTGCATTCAGCCATATTACTGTTCTAAGTTCACGAATAATTAGTTTGATTGTTTAATATATCCTCTATTTATCAGTTTTTTATTGTTTATTTAAGATGTGCTTATTTGTTATAAAAAACTTTTACTTTATATATTTTTAAAAATTTTGTAGAGCTTTACTATTTTGCTTGTTTTCTTGCCGACATTTGTAAATGTAAAAACTCATCAACACTTATGTTCAAAATTACATTAAAAAAAATAAAAGTTCAAATCGATCCGGCGAAGCTAGTTTCTAGAAAAACTTAACAAAGAAGGCTATGATGTAAATGTTACAAATTGTAAAATTTTGTTTAAAGTTTTTAACTTAGGTTTTGATTTGTGTCAGCTGCAATTAAAGAAAAAGAGCAGATTAAGAAAATTAGTAGGTAGAAGATCAGGGATAAATAATAATAGAGAAGAGTGTCAGCGATAGATGCAGAGCAGAACCTGATCGACAAGGACCGCTGGCCAAAATGTGATTAAATCACACTTTCCAAGTGTAGGCCAGTGAAACACCCACTGCACATTCAAAAGGAACTAGCGTTTTCTGGTTTCAATGATTATATTAGAAATAAATTTCTCTTTGACCCAGGTGTCTCAGACGTATGTATCCTAGCGTGAAGCACAGACAGAGGAGGTATTCGACCGTCTCCTCGTCCTGATAACTGCTACAGAAGTCATTCCGAATAAACCAATAATCGTCCCTAGTAGTTAAGACCACCATACTACGCAGACCCTCTCCAATATGGAGACTTACCGCCTTGTTCAGTGCTCTCTATCCTACAAGAGCCGGATGAACGCTTCGTGATGCCAATTTACAACCCTTGTGTTGATATTCTAAGTATTGCCAATTGCCCTCCTGGATACGTATATTGCCATAATGGCCTTTAAAGCACTAGCCTGCATATTCATTTTTCAAAACAGCTTACAACCCATGATGCACAAAAACTTTGTGCTATCAGATTGATTAAGTTACTCCATTTAATCTAGGTAGTTCTATGAAAGGAACTTTGTATCTCTTAGAGAAAAGAACAAGTTCCGTTTTGATCGAATAAACACTCAAATCGGTCCGCTCACTCCACGTGCAGATCGCCCTGAGCTGTTTCCAGCTTCTACACTACTGTATCAGCGTAAATCCCAAAAACTACCAACGGCACATCATCCGCATATGCAACAGTCTTAAAGCACATGAAGTCTAGTTCCATAAGCAGTTTGTTGATTGCAACATTCCATAACACCGGAGACAAAACTCCACCCTCTGGCGTGCCACTAGCCGTAAGCATGTTACAATCCTCATGACTCATTGGTCAACTCTCAGGTCCATGCAGCCTGTGTGATCGCAATCGGGTCGATATTGTTAAAGGCTCCTTCGATAACAATGAAGGCTATCATAATGTAGGGCTTATGCCTCAGTAGTTTCTCTATATGACCCATGGACGAGTGTAAAGCTACTTTAATCGATCTATCTTTATCGTTATTCTTATTTAAATCTTAATAAGTCTTTCAATGTTTTGAGTAGAAAGGATGTTAGACAAATTGGTCTGAAATCCCTTGCCCCTGTGAGTTATATCCTATCCCCCATGGAGATGAACACCACATTGCATTTCGTCCATTTATTAGGAATGAAGGACCAGGAGAGGCAGACACTGCCCAAAGGTAAGAGCCGTGAAGTCATCAGATGTAAATTATTCTGAAGGAATATCCTATCCGGGCTCGCAGACGGATGAAACTCTCAATAGCCCAGTGTAGTCTATCCGTATCTATCTCTACACAATTGTTCACACGGTTCATCCGTGTAGGATCATATTGCAGTCCCACGTTAGAATGACAATCCGGGAAATGTGTATCTGTTAGGACTTTCAGTATTTTCCGTGTACTGGTTGTCCAAATACTGTTATCCTTTCAAATGTATCCCGGAACAGACAGCTGTTCCGCGAGTATTTTACGCAGCCTGCTCATCTGTGAAAAACCCTCAATCCCGTTGCAGACGACCTTCCCGGACTTGCGTTTTGATTACTGACTTTTATAAAGTGTCCTGTTACCTTTGCTTAATTGAAAAGCTTGTGTCAATCCCTACTAAACTCGTATATTTCCGTCGTCCACCATAGAGGTCTGAAGACTGTGCGCTGCACTGATGGTTTGCAAAACCTATTCCTAAAAGCGGTATCTTAATGTAATAATAAAATGAATCATTGATGATCACGGTTTTCTTCTTCCTATTCTTAATGGAGAAGACAACATAACGATGATCAGAGAAGGAACAGCCACCACAAACTCTTCATTTCTTAATTAAGAATACATATTTTGGTGGTGCGCATTGGACTCGGCGCCTATGACGGTGGGTATACTTTCGCGTTCGCCGCTTCGATCATTCTTCCGACCAATTTGCTAGCTTGAAGACCAGCCTAGACGTGCAGCCCGTAGGTGAAAGAACTACATACCACTGATTCTAATTCCTCTCATTATACTGTCACCAAATCTTCATCACTTTCATCAGATTAAATGAAGATATTAAGATGATGTTTTGAAAACATACAGGATCTAATGTTTCTGCTATTATCTGAAGTTAGAGAAGCCTCTTGCTTTAAGTCTACATATTTCGCCGTTATTTAACGACAGCTCTAGGAATTAATATAGCAGTCGCTGTTTTATGATGATAGAGGTTATTCTGGATCAACTTTACCATCCTGGTCCGGATCGTAAATAATGGTTAAGAAGTTGATGTCACCCGGATCGGAATCTAGAAAAGCGCCTTCGTTCTCCGCAACAGCCAGACGCTAAAAAAACTCGCCAACCATACATGAGTCTGATTAAAAGCTATCTGTCGTCTCCGAGTTAGCTAGGTCGTTTCTACATATTTATAGCTTTTGCAATCAGCTACGACTTTGCTCTTTAATACATCCAATTTTTCGGTGGAGTTTTTGGGATTGGGTCGTCTGTCGTCTATGGGTTAGCAGGGTCGTTTCCACATATTTTGCAATCAGCTACGACTATGCTCTTTGACACATCCAATTGGTGGGATTTTTAGGATTGGGGTCAAATTCGTAAAAGATTTTGCATTTTTTCTTTCGAAGTGGTGACAATGATTCCTAGTTGAGTATTACAACAGCCTTATTTATTAACCTTTTCGGCTTGAAAACCTTCCCTACCTTCCAATAACTGGCCGGCAGATCGGAATTTTCTCTCTGAATGATTGCAAAAATGGTGGTAAAATCATGTTGCACCTCGGTAAAATCGTGATAGATCTCGGTCTATAAAAAAGTTGATCTTACTTTGAAAACAGACATCATCCTTATTTCTTTTTTTTGCGCTGAAGTACTCTTCCAGCAGCTTGATACGAGTCATCTCCCATTTTTCACGACAGAGACGTCTTAAGCACGGATTTCTGCTGGTATTATGCCAGAACGGGCTTTGAAAGTACCAGTCAAAAATTCGAGTGGTAGTTTGTAGATTTTGAACCTGAGTCCTTAGTAGATCTAATAGCTGGGATTATACCGCATTCATTTAGCTTGAATTTTTTCTGCGAATCTCGTGTGTTTGTGTTTTTTAAAATTTGTTTTTCCATGCGACTCTTACAAGTAGGCACGTAAAGAATTACCTATCCATGCAGTGACATGGACTAGGCAACTTAAATTACAACCAATATTCTGGAGTACTGAGTATCGATACTATATTCCTAAACTTAAAAAGGAAATTGATACATTAATAGATTGACACATTATCGATCAAATGGACGACGAAAACGAATAGGATTAAATTAAACAAAAAATGGTAAAATGTTTGCCAAAAAAAAAGATACAAATAAAAGTTTTAACAAATTAACTATTGACCTGTTTCATTTGCCCATTATGACTTTTAAGTTTTGATATCTTTTGTGAACCGGAATACTTTATATCTATATTTAGCTAAGGAAAAGCCAATTGCATTTTGTATATCCATGAAATTTTAAATTATGGAAAGATCAACCAAAACAAGGAGCGGCTCTTATAAAAGTTTTAACTCAATTGGAAAAAGAGGGCATATCAATCAACAAAGAGAAATCTTGTTTCGTTGCATATCAAGTGAAATCTTGTTTCGTTGCATATCAAGTGACCTACTTCAGATATGCCCTCTGACTAGAGCGTATTTTAATTGATTCCCAAAGAATTCTGGTAATTCTGGGTTACACCAGACCCGAAAAAAACTGAAGTTCAAAGGTTTTTTGGAGATAGTAAGCTTTATAGCAAAATAGTTCCGAAATCTTAAGTTTAGGAAAAAGCATTTTTTAACATTAGGAAAAATTTGACTAGAACTCCAACTATTACTTATTAAATCATTTGATGCGTCTTCCTATGGTATTGGTGCGTGTCACGGCAATACATAGGTCGGCTCGTTCATTTCTAGGATATTTCCGAAACAGAAAAACGTTATGTATGTAAGTATGTTACTAGCATTCTAGTGATTTTCAGTGAAAGACTATTATATTGAAAAATCTTTCAAAATCAGAAATAAGGTGTTATACTATTTTTTTATATATTAATTTACGAAAAATAATTTCAATAAGTTTAAACTTTCTTCCATTTTTTTTATAAAGCCAATAAAGGCTTCTTTATCGTCAAGAATCAATGGAAGGAATAATTAACTTTCGTGGTTAAATTAAATGAACTAATAACATGAAAATATATTAAAAAAATAAAGAAGTTAATAATGCTATATAATAGCAGGTTTAGACTTACTTAGCATCTTAAAGAGAGGTATGTTGTGTAAGCTACTATACATTATAGGACTTAAGAAATAAATATATATTTAGTACCTCTTGGTCATTTGCAAAAAAATATTCTAAAGTTCCAGCGAGTATCATCGCGTCCCCGAAACAATAAAATTTTTTATACCATTGGAATTTGTACATTTCGCTTCAACGAAGGTACACAAAGCAAGTAGAAAAACATCACTTCCTGGCAACAAACAATAATTACATGCTATTTTTTGTTTTATATTTGATTTTTTGACTACCTCAGTCTAACTAAAACATTTAAAAATGACACTGCGTTGTTACTACTTTGAATGGATCCATGACATTTTTCTAGCGCTTAAATACTCAAAACTTGCGCTATGAGTTTATTAATTTCTTACAGTCCACCCTAAATACGGGCATTAGGCACGACGTAATTTAGCGTCTAGTTTTTACGCTGTAATGAGTAACTTAAATAAGAGCGCCAACGATGTGAAACGAACAGTATTGTTTACTTATCTTATTTGCTAAAAACCACAAAATTAAAATAATTAAGAGAGATAAAATCGCGAAATTGACCTTAAAGTAGCTGTAATGTCATTACTGTTGGAAATACTTTTGTATATACCACAAAAAAAAAAACAATAACAATTCTTTTGCAGCCAACTTCACTTTTTACGCGCAGTCAAAATTGGATCTTTCAATTGTCCAACGTTAGCGTCGCGCTATTTGGGTTGGTATCATACATTTTGTATGGGCATGAGAATTTTTGACAGTTAAATAACGTCTTACGCTCGTATTTAGGGTGGACTGTTACTCAGTATTAACGGACTTAACTATCATATTAGGTATATATATATGTATATAATTAAGGTATGTATTATAGATATAAAGAAACCATTAAAATAGTAAAGTGATATAAAAATAGAAAAAAGACTATTAATCAATTTATTAACAAGAAGACTGTATTGAAAATAAAAAATTATTGCAAAATTATTAAAATTAATGATAAAAAATAAAATATAAACACCGCGCTATAATGAATGAGTGCAGTGCGTGTAAATCAACGATAAGAGGCGAGACGGGAATAAGATGCCAAGGTGTTTGTGATAAAACTTATCATAGTTCAAAAAAATGTTCAGGCGTGGACCAATACTCGATTGGAATACTAGAAAATAACAATTTTGTGCGTTATATTTGTGGAGATTGTATCCAATATATAAGAAATGTTGATCTTGTGTTGGGTGAAATTCAAGATGGTGTAAGAGTCACAAAACAGAATTTAAAAGAATACAAAAGAGAGTTTGAAGCGTCACTTAAACAGAATGAAAATGAAATAAAACTTTTATTAGAAGCGATTGAAAATAGATACTCGGAACGCCTTAAAATTCTTGATGACACACAACAAGCTTGTGAAAAAAATATTTTGGAAATAAAAAATTTGTTTGTTAATGTGAAAGAATATGAAAACAAAAATGAAGAAATGCGAAACAATATAGAACAAAACACCGAAAAGATGTGCAACGAAATAAAAAAAGCAATTAAAGAGACAAGTGTTAAACAAAATAAAATGTCGTTCGCGGATGCAATAAAAAAGAATACAGTGTTGCCAGAAGTAAAAAATCAAATGCCATTAGTAATTAAACCTAAAGAAAAACAGAAAATCGAAAAAACAAAGGAAGATTTAAATAAAAAGGTAGATCCAATAAACTTTAAGATAACAAATATTGAAAATAGAAGAAATGGAACAATGATTATACAAAGTGAAAACACTGATGAAAGAGAAAAAATAAAAAGCGCAATCGAAAATAAAATGAGTGAAACCTACGAGATAAAAGTGCCGAGTGAATTTGAAATGTCAGTAACTATAACAGACATGACATTTAAATATGAAGAAAAAGATATTATTGAAAAATTAAAAAAACAAAACCAGATCTTAGAAAATAGTAAGATTGATTTAATAAAAATATATGAGACGAAAAGGAACAATAGATGCATATATAATGCTAAGTTAAAAATAAATAATGAAGCATATCTTAAAGTTATAGAAGCACAAAAATTAAATGTTGGATGGGAAAAATGCAGAGTATTTGATGGAACGGAGTTAACGCGATGCTTCAAATGTAATGGATTCAATCATAAGTCAGTGAACTGCAGAAATGACGAGATATGTCTTAAATGTCATGGAAGCCACAATACAAGGCAATGCAAGAAGGAACAATTAAATAAATGTATCAACTGTATAAGAAGTAACAAGAAACTCAATCTAGGCTTAAATGAAAATCACGCTACTACTGATAGAGATTGTCCTGTATACAGAAACAAATTAAATTTAAAAAAGCGAATAATGGGAATAAATGAATAACAATTAAAGAACTTATATGGATTATATACGAATGTACAAGGATTAATTAACAATTTTAATCAGGTCGAAGTGATTGCAGATATGGAAAAACCACATTTTATATTACTATCGGAAACACACCTAACAGATAATATAAATGAATCTGAAATACATATACCAGAATATTGCCACTATGCAACATTATCCAATTCAACGAGAACAGGTGGAGTTATGATTTATTATAGTAAATGGTGGGAGGTGAAACTATTATATGAAAAAGTTAGTGATTTCAAATACTGGATAAGCGCGTATAATGTAAAGTGCAAGAATTACTCGATGATATTAGTAGGGGTATATCGTTCGCCAAGAAGTCAAGAAGCTGAATTTTGTGATGTATTTGAGGAAGTAATTGAAGATCTATGTGAAAAAAATAAAGACATTGTTATTGTTGGAGACTTTAATATTGATTGGTCGAAGGAGAGTCTGTATAAGAAAAAAATAGAATGCATAATTAATGACAACGGACTGAAACAGATATTAAATAATTACACTAGAATAACTCAAGATTCGAAAACAATAATAGACTACGTTATAACTAATATAGCAAACATTAGTGCAAAAGTTAGCAATACAAATAAAGTATCAGACCATGAAATTATAGAAATTAAAATAAGTAATATAAATATTTCAAACGATACTACAAGCATAACAAAAATTTTCAAATACAGAAGGAACATATTCCAAAGAGAAATAAATCTAAAATTAAGTTATGATGAAGTTATTGAGAAAACGATAGAGAAACTTTCGGTAAATAAAAGAATTTATGAGAAAAATGTCAAAAATAAATGGTTCAAGAGAGACTTACAAGTTCTTAAAACAGATAAAATTATAAAATACAACACTGCTAAACATGTAAACACATATAAAGCATGGAATGAATATAAAAAAGCTAGAAATTCATTAAAACCCTACTTGAACATGAAAAAAATAACTATATTAATAAAAAAATATGCAACACAAGAGATCAGAAACAAATGTGGAATAATATTAAAGATTTAGTGTTAAAAAATAAAAGAAATATAATAAAAACTGTGATATTTGATAATATAGAATATAAAACTAATTCAGATATAGCAAATCATTTTAACGAATATTTTGTGAATAGTATTAAGGAAATTAGAGATAAAATAGAACACGTGCAATATATTAATCAAATAAATGTGATAAATTCTATATTTAAGTTTCGTGAAATAACAAGTTTTGAATTAAAAAACGTCTGCAAAGATATAAAAAGGAAACCGGATTTTAATAACGTAAATATTCATGTGATATTAGATAATTGGAATACAATTGGTGAAATATTACTTAAAATTGTAAATAAATCACTAGAAACGGGTAAATTCCCAGAAAATTGGAAAACATCTATGGTAACACCTATCGAAAAAGTATCGAAAACAAATAAGTGCGAAGAATTCCGGCCTATAAATTCGTTAAAATTATGTGAAAAAATCCTCGAAAAAGTGGTAAAAAATCAACTTGAACAATATCTAGAATTAAACAATAATCTATCAAAATATCAATCAGGATTTCGAAAAAAATATTCTTGTGAAACGGCTGTAAATTACGTTATCAATAATTGGAAAAATATAAACAAAAACGAAAAAATAATGGCAATATTTCTCGATTTTAAAAAGGCATTTGAAACTATAGATAGAAACATCTTGATACAAAAATTATATAATTATGGTATACGAGATAAAGAATTAAACTGGTTTAGATCATACCTGGCAAATAGAAATCAAATAACAAGAGTTAACAGTGTAAAATCAAGTGCAATTAATAATGAATATGGAGTTCCGCAACGGTCAATCCTTGGTGCCCTGTTGTTTATAATATATATTAATGATATGCCTAATGTGCTTCAAAAATGTGAAATTATACCATATGCAGATGATGCTCTCATATATAATATATCAGAAACTGATGAAGAATGTCAGATTAAATTAAATAGTGATATAGTAAACTTAAGTAAATGGTTAAAAATGAATAAACTAAAACTTAACGAAGATAAAACTAAAATTATGGAAATAAATATGAACAACAATACAGATTTTAAAATAAATGATAAAATAATAGAAAAAGTGGAAAAAATTAAATACCTCGGTTTTATAATAGATAAAAATATGAATTTTAAAGATCACGTGGATTATATTTGTAAAAAAATTGGTAAAAAAATTGGCTTTTTTAAAAGAATAAGAAATAAAATTTCAATATTAACAGCAATAAATATATACAATACAATTATTAAACCACATTTTGAATTCGGTTCAACAATACTTTTTACAAGCTGTACAAATGCTCAGATAGAAAGGTTACAAAAACTACAGAATAAAGCTATGAGGTCAATAATTAAATGCAACAGATATACCCCTATACAATTCATGCTTAATATGTTACAATGGCTTAATATACGACAAAGACTACAACTGAATACGTGTATGTTTATCCACAAAATGAAAACAGGAAAGGCTCCAGAATATTTAACACAACAACTGACTTACGTCAACGAAATTCAACCATATGACCTCAGAAATGCAAATGATTTCAGAATACATCGAGCTAAAACCAACGCAATGAAGAGATGTCTGCTTTACATGGGTCTACAAGTATTTAATCAATTACCTAATGAAGTAAAAAATGAAGAGAATATAAATATTTTTAAAAGAAAATGTATAACTTATGTTAAAAATAATTGTTATTAGAGCTAATTTAATTAATTGGTCAAAAATTATTATATGCTTTTTATAAAGTATTCTTAATACTACTATTTTAAACTAAATAAAAAAAAAAAAACTCCTACCGAACTATTATATAAAACAAAAACACCTAGAAACTATTTATTTCACATCTGTTGAATATTTATGTACATATTTGCCTTGTTTAACATTGATGTTAATTCTAGTATTCTGTTGATATATCTCAGATATTACGAATATGTTATCTGCCAGTGTACACGACGTATTTATAAAAACGCTTAAATTAATACAATACACCACGGTTGTACGTTTTGTACCAGTAAACATATGCTTTCTGTCAAAATTTTCTGATAAACTGTGTTATTTACTCCCCTATTTAACTAACAACAACTAATATTTTATGCAGTTAAAAAAAATTTGTTACTAACTTATTACTAAAAACAGTTATTACTAACAATAAAATAATGAAAAACGAAATTGTTGCCAATAGTTGCCGTGTTTGTTTAACAAAAACAAAAAAACTGCGTTCCTTATACAAACCAGTAGATGAAGGTGATGAACCACCAAATAGAATGTTACATCTAATTACAGGAATTAAAGTAGAAAAGGTAAAGAGGTTTTTTCTTAAATAAATCTACATTCATTTATGCAATAATCGTGTGTCAATTTTTTAGATAGATGAATATGATATGTTGCCAAAAAATATTTGTAAAAATTGTGAACTATCTCTTAACATGGCTTTTGAATTTCGTGAAAATGCCTTAAGAACTCAAGAAATCATTGAAGAGTATTTAAAAGAACTACACGAAAAAGATAGTAGTAAGGAAAATCAATCTTCAGAATCTGTGTACAAAAGTGAATATGAAGAAAGTATAGATTTAGAACCATTGGACTGCGTAGAAGCGTTAGAGGAGGACAATTATAACTTAAGGGATGGGCAACATAAATATTCAGAGGATGATACTGAATTGAACGAAGGCGATCAGAATGAAGATATCTCTCAGGAAACAAATGAAAATAACGATGAATTTTACAAACAGCAGAATACATACCTTATGAAAGGTTATAATGAAAATACAAATGAAACATATGACGATGATGAACAAGGCAATGAGGAAAACAAACGCACAATGAGTACCGATGAAGAGAAAGTTGAGTATACAGAGGAAAAAGTTGAAATAATGCAAATTGAAGAAAATTATACACTTAACCAAAGAAGTTTTACTAAAATAAAGGACGGGAAATCAGTTAAGAAAAAGATTTCAAAAACAAGTTCAAAACTCAATCAGCCTAAAAATAAACTCTCCGATAATAATTTAACTGAAAATATAAAACTAATTCCTCGACGCGGACGTAAACCTTCAAATAACAATCAAAACGGACATATATGTGATATATGCGGCAATGTATTTGCCAAGCGGGGACGTATGATGGAACATAGGCAACGACACGACAAAGAATGCCGATTCGGTTGTGAGTAAGTTAAATGCTTTCTTTTGACCATTAAACTGATCGTTTTTATTATTATTATTGTTTTTGGTATTATAGAATATGTGAAAAAAAATTCCTTACGCGTGAACTTTTGCGTAAGCATATGTTTTCCCACTGTGGCGGCAAGCCATTGAAATGTGAATTTTGTTCGCGAACGTTCTACTATGAAAGCGTTCGAAAAGCACATGAAGCGTAAGTAAGATTTAAAAAACATAAACATATTTAACTTGAACTAAAAAGATTAGAATTCCTTATGCATTGTTTTGATAAAGAACAGGTAAAATTTTCATGTTTTCTTTTTTTGACAGGGTTCATAAGGGTCTCAGACCCTATATCTGTGACGTTTGCGGCAAAGGCTTTAGTTATGCTCATGCTTTAAAGAAACACGAGTTAATACACGCCGAAATTAAACTTTTTCGTTGTGAGTATTGCAATAAAGATTTTCGACTTCAGCATCACATGAAACAACATGAACTTACCAAGTTACACCAAACCGCAGTACGTTTCGCAAAAAGCGGAAACGCCTCTTCTGACGATTGTGGGGAAACGATACGAGAAGAGGAAGAAGACCTAAACGAAGATATATTATTTATAGAAGAAGTTGTTGATGATCAGATAGCTGGCTGCAGCTAAACAGTAGTTAGGTTTTATTAAGTATTTTAACTGCTATGGATTAAAACAAACCAAATATTTTTTTAATACCAATATTATGTATCTGAAAAATAAACACAATACAAGTACATAACAAAAAAGAGTGCTATATTATGCTATTCCGAATCTTCTACACCTCTCACAATTGATGTATAACAATAAATGCAATTGTATGAAAAAGTTTTTTTTTCGAAAATTTGAAGTTTTGCTTAGGGTTGCTGATTCAGCTAAGTAAATGCAATAGTTTCTGTATTATATCCTGGTGTATTTCGGTGGTGAAAATTTCACTCTTTTTTCCATTATTTATCATAAACACAACCACCTGAGGAATACACGCGAAAGATGTGGACAAATTAAAGGCAGGCGCTGCCTCAAAGGACATGAACCAATCTAGCTGACTTTAAATAAGAAAATTTTCTAAGCTACGACTGAACTTTAGCATACATACTACCTTTACATTGCTCTTCTTCGCTAAGCATAAGCACTCAGAATATATATGCTTTGTGGGTTCATATTTTCGAAAATGGATATTGTAGAAATAAACGGAATGACAAACTTAGAACTTCTACAGCATGTGGTGTAAGGGCATAAAAGAATCACGTTAACCAAATTTCTTTTTGATGATCAGGAAAAACTTAAACAAAAATGTGTTAGAAAGAAATCGAAATATCATACCAATTAAAAACGATCGTTTTCAGCTCGATTGATTTCTATCACATATCAGAGAATGATTAAATTTATTGGAAAAAGTGGCTTAACTTTTGCGTTATTTTTATTTTAAATAAAGTTTATAGATATATGTGTATATTTAATTACAGCTAAATCAATATTTTCATGCTTAAGTTTAGCTTTTTATCCAAACAAAATTAGTATTTTTGAAATACTAGCTTTTAATTAGTACTAAAATAGATTGATTTCAATAAGCTTTTTTCAAATTTCACTGTTTCTATCTTCCCACTTGTTTAGATAAATTGTGTGTAAAAAAGAGATGCGTTAATTTAGTGAATGATTTGTTGGCAGAATTTCCTTAAAATTTTAATTTCGTGAACTAATTTCAAAATTATTACACGAATTGAAAGTTAATTATTTGTTAAATATAATTAGAAAATAGTATGCTCAAACCAACAAAATTTAATCCATTTATAAAAAAAGTAATAACATTTTAAAATCCTGTGTATCTTTTTGACTCTTACAATGCTAAAAATGAACGTCTAAAATCTGTGTCACAAGAGCTCCGGTAAAAACCGACTTTTTTGCTAGTCATTTGACGAAAACGCCGTATACCCTCATGGATCTCTTGTACACTAATTGGCTTGACAACTTCCATGCCGCGCCCCTGAGTAACTTCTGGGCAAATGTGCATCATAGCTGGTGAAGCGCCAGTCGAAGTAACACGGCTGTACGGTTCTGTAATGCGATTCGAAGAATTTAAACGTGTAAGAATGGCATAATCCACAATAACGGCTATAGTTTCATGAGCAAAATAGGCTAAAATATTCATAGTTGTAGTGGGTATTCTTAAATCGGCGGGTAGATCAAGAAAACGTCTAAATTTATTCTTTATCTTCTCGCCATGACGACAGTAGAATGAGGTTTTGCGAGCTTCATTAAATTCTAGGTACTGTTGTCCACTTAATATCTGTGAAATCCGATCGGCTCTAAATAGACGACGAGTTCTATCTTCATCATACATCTCGGGAACATCAATGCCCAGTTCTTCATCTGAATCTTGATGATCTAAGTCTTCCATAAAGTCTTGAGGTCGACCAGTACGTATGCTAAGGAATTTTTTTAATATACGCATGTCCTTTAAGTGTTTACGCATCCTAGCAATTTTAACTGGATGATTTCGCATTAAAAATTCAAAATCAGCTTGCGACGGACATGGATTATTTTTACGTTTCATAGCAACTAAAGAGGCTTCATTAAACATTCCACGTAGTTGCTGTTGCAATATATGTTCCACTAATTTTACACTTTCCGTGCGGGGTTGATCACTGTCACCAAAACTTCGCATAATATCCGATATTTCCGATAGTAATGAAACTGGTGAATCATCTGATAAAATTGTGCTCGAAACATTTGAGTTAGATACCGTCGGGTTAAGAACCGTTCCAACATTCTGGCTGTTATTATTGTTACAATTCATATTTCTGTTTACAAACTATACAATTCCAACTTTATGTCAACAATTTGGTAGACTTTCCATAAATTGTAGGTGTGCCAATTTAGCAACTATGAAATAGATTTTGGGAATTAGAAAAAAGAAAAATTGCTAATTTTTCAATTTTTTCGGTGTAAAACTTAAATCATGTACTCAAATAAAAAAATTCTGTCACATTTTTCACAAACATTAAAAACAACACAAATAATAAGACGGTGAGTAAAAGTTTGACACAAGGCAAATCAATACTAGATGGTAGCAATGGCGAATTTGATTGAATTCGCTTTACAAATTTTCCTAACCAACGTCAAAAATTGCTTATATTTTGTTGACGCGCTATTTAAAAACACGAAAAAAATGTTTAATTCTAAAATCGGATAAAAAAATTTAAATAATTCATTTTTTTTAAATTTTAAATTAAATAAACCATTGTGTGATAAGTAAAAAGAGTTTGTGTGCCAAATTGCAGTTAAAATATAAATTAAATCAAACAAAAAACAACATTTATTGAAAAGAAAATGTTTCTTTGAGAAAAATTTTAAAAAATTGTTTATTTTATTAAAATTTTTAAAAAATTAATAGCTTAGATGATCGAATTCGCCTTAAACATTTTTAAAACCAACGTCAAAATTTGTTTACATTGTGTTGACTTATTAAAAAAATTTAAAAAGCATCAATTTTAAAATTGAACAAATATGTTTATGTTTAAATAATTAATTTGTAGATAAAATAGTGAATGTGCAAATAAATCGTTGCGTAAAAAGTAAAAAAAAAAAACAAAAGAAACAAAAAACAACATTTATTAAAATAGAAAACGTTTCTTTAAAAACATGTACATTAATTAACAATATTTGAATATTTATAAAGAAATATTTGTTCGGTTTAAATACAAGCGATTTTTGTTTTTGTCCTTATGAGAGTACTTAGTATTCAGTTTTCTTGAGTATATGTTTGTTTTCTTGGCGCCGTGGCAAAGTAAATACAGCTATTGAATAGTTGATATTAAAACCGTTACACTAATAAAAAACAAGATTTAAAAGACGGTAGTTTATAGAAAAATGTTTCCATTTTATTGCAACAAGTGTTTTCGTCGTAGAAAATACGAAACGTCTCTACAACTTTTTGTATCACGATGTGGTCATACACTTTGCAATGAATGCGTTCTTGAAAATTGTTGCATTTGCAGTCGTCCTTTTAATGCTGTAGCTATAAATAAGGACATGCCTGCATCAATGGCTGAGTATTTTTCAAGCCCCATGAAAAAGTATCAACATTATAAGAAAGTGATGAAATTTCATCATGAACAAGAAAGACGTCTAGTAGAGTACTTGTGTCATACAAACGCTGTGGAAAAAAAGAGGGTGCAAGATGAACTTATTGGTTATGCAAAGTTGAGCGATTCAATAAAACGTCAAATTGAACATGAACGGGAGCGAATACGAAAACTTCGCGAATATACTTCTTATTATGATAGACGTTTAGAACAAGCCCGCTATATGACCCCACCAATTACATCACAGCCACGCTCAAAGTTTCCGAAACAAAGCCATAGCGTTCCAAACGCCAATAGCAATATCGTAAAACATTTAACACCGGTGATAAAGCCAAATATTGTTTTTCCCAATAGTCCTACATTGAGTAGTTCGGTAGTAACAGAGGGAACGACTGCCAAGTCAACGGCTAAAAGAGCGAGAACTCCACCACCTTTGTTACCATTTTCTCAGCACAAGCTTCTTAATCCACAATTTTCATTTGATTCTTCAGCTTAAATAAAGTAATTTCGTTAATTAAATAAATAAATAATAAAAATAAATAAAATAATTTAGTTTAAATGTAAACAGACTCCAAATAAGTTTTATTCTTAACAGTTCTCAATAGTTGACATTTTGCGATTCTGACCTTAAGTCGAATTTATGTATGTATATAATCATTTCACTTCTTACTGCCATCCCTAAATTAGCGCGTAAAGGCCGGGGCACATAGAATCCGTCATACGTTAAACTTTGACACATTCAACTAAAGTTAAAGTAACGACGGATGAGGTTGGCACAATGAATACTTTGCTGACGGATGTTAAACCAAAGCTTTCTCTCTATTTTTATTCACTTTTAAATTTAATTTGTATTTTATTCACTTTTTAAATTAATTAAATTTGTATTTTATTGTTTGCCACTAAAATTGTTTTATTAAAATCACAAAACACAATTGAAACACAGCAAGAGTTAAAAGAAAACAGAGAAAAAGAAGCAGTTGATAGTTGTCAAAGTATTCAAAAGTTAAAAGTTGACCAACTTTCGTACTTTGTGTTGATGGACACGTATTGATTGTGACAACGCTCATAAGAAAACATGTATTTTAACTTACTTGTAAGTTGAATTTGTCAAAGTTTAACGTATGACGGATTCTATGTGCCCCGGCCTTAAGACGCGACGCAAAATAACGCATGGCTTTTACGCTGAAATGACATACCTAAATAAAAGCGCAACGTTTTGTTGTGAACAGTAATGTTAACCTATCACTTTTAATAAAACCCTATAAAATGAAACGCAAAACAGTGATAAAAACGCTATATAAGCCCGAAAAAAGCAAAAATGTCATTACTGTTTTGTAACGTTCTCTAAATACTACAAAAAAATATGAAAAGATTTTTATGGAAGCTTCTACGACAAGGTTGGGAGAGCAATTGAGACGAGCATCTGTCTCAAAAATTCTTAGTGTAGTGTACTGTGTGTGTAGTTCTGTTAGTTTTGTTTTTGTTTGATATTAAATGTTAGGCAGGGCTGGAACCACCTGAGAGGAGAAAAACAATGAGCCGAAACCTTACCGTAACATGCCTTATAACTTTTTTGGTACAGTCTTTCTAGAAACGAGCTATACTACGATCACTTCTTATTTTTAGCCTCTATCAGCTGGTGATGACCGCTATAATGCACGCGTTTTAGTTTGATTTTATAGCTAAAAAACCATTACAATCAATGACTAAATGCTTTAGGTGTGGCTCCTTCATTTCAAAAAAGGCGAAAGTGACAAACGGAATATTTGATTCTGCAAGCTTAGAGCCTTTTATTTCAATTTATCATTTTTTTACAATCCGTTAAAAATTGACGATTTATGACCGCTTCTAAGAACAGTTATTTTTAGCCAAATTTTGTTTACATTTTTGTAATAAACAACAAAAAAATCCTTTTTTTGCAACCTTGTTAAAATAGTATTCAATTTCTCAGAGTTTGCTTTCTTCTCTTGCGTGGATAATTTTACGTACCGATTATATTTTACGTATGATGCATTTTTAAAAAGCAATGCTTTTCTAAATAAATATAAATTTTGCTGTTTTTTTTTAATAAAACCGAAAATGATACTGAACGAGTCTATAAAATCATCAAATATATCACAACTGAATCAAAATGATGGCTCAAGTGGAACAAACTCGAATGGCGTCATTACAGCAAGCTGTGCTTCAGCTAATTTATCCTCAACAGCAACCGGTAGTACCGGTACACCATTAAGAGCTCGGATAAGTAATAGGGACCGCCAGCAATCCGATGATAAGCAGGATATTTCATATGTAAAGGGAAAAACTCCTCCAAAACCTATGGAAGAGTTTTACAAAGATGTTCAGCAATTTCATGAAAAAAGGGGGTAAGTAATATAAATCACAAGTTTACATTTAAATTCCAGGGTTTAAGTCTAGTTTAGTGAAACTACTTTAATCATAAAGAAAATTATATGAGGTGATAGAAAATTCGAAAATTAAAATTAAAATCAAAAAATTTGCGGTGTCCCTTATTTTCAGAGTTATGAGTCTCTGAACTTTAATAAAAAATATGCGATTGTACACTACATTTTGAACAAATTTGGTCAAAATGGGTATAATTTTTAAGCCTTTTAGAATCCAATGACTTTTTTAATAAAAACATTTGTTTAATACCTATTTAATCTTCCCAATAGAATAATGTTCCTTTATATACAATTCTTTTTTTTTATGATTTAATGTTTTATTTTTTATCTTTTTTTTTTACATCATTATACATATTTAAATTTTGATTGTAATTTAAGCTTAATTTATGTATATTGCGCATTTTTCCTTTTTTTAAATACTTTTAACCATATATGGCCCTATGAAGGGCTCGGTTAAATAAATGAATAAATAAATAAATAAATAATCTTTAGTAAGCGAATTCGGTATTGGTCATACCATAGAGGAAAAATTGGATTGATGTTATTTTTATTGAATATCGGCTTAAAATCTGCCTAATTATATATAAGCTACAATAGTATGAGAATTTACTTAAAATTATTATAAATTACTAAATAAAGATTCATTATCGTGGACTTTAGTTTTCCATTTATTGAAGAATTTTTTTGATACCTTACTTAAAAAGCTACTTCTTGACTTCTGCGAATATTGATATCCGTGGTATATAACCTGGTATTTGACGACAAATGATCGATTATTTAAAAAGCTTTTTATTATAATACTGTTTACATTAAAAAATCTACTTTTTTATTATTGTTTTTGTACAAAATATTTTTTGTTTGTCCAAAGGCTTAGGATGCTAATTGACCTATAAATGGTTGACATTTTATAAGCTCTGGCCTTAACACGTTCACGCCGGCGCTGTAATTCATGTTTCTCGCCTAGAGGCGGCTGCGCTGAAAGCTTTTCGCTCTATCGGACGGGCCCCCTGATGAGATAATTCTGTGCGATCCACCGGTGGTACGCGTCGCCCGATGGGGCAGACATGTGCGAGCCACCGGTGGTACGCGCCGGCGTGAACGTGTTAATCTAGTTTACGGATGCAACTCAAAAGTGAGAAAAGTTGCGTACAGGGTGTAAATGCAGTTTCAAGCAAAAAATATTGAGTGAATATTTTGAAACTGATCCTTACCCAGCAGGAAATGAGTGAGGAAAACCTGCAAGAATAGTGACCATCATTTGATCCATCAAATGACAATCACTGATGATGGAAATATCCATCACTGCGTAGAACAAAGTTTCTATCACATTCTTAAAGGGAAAACGAAAAACTTGATGTAAACATTTGTTTACGTGTGATGTCTGTAGCAAACAGTGTTACCAGTGACTTTTTTACAAGAAATATAATGAAAATTTTGCTTGATTTTTGAAACATATTTAATTACAAAACTTTTTATAAGCTATATTTTGAACTTTGCTAATCAATATTGAGCAAAAACTTAGATTCAATAATCAAACAAAAAATTCATTTGAATTTAATACGAAAAGCCGTACAACGGCAACGCTGTTTCAGTATAAAATTATTGCAAATGTGTTAGTAGATAATTGTGTATTTTTAAGTTTCCCTCACTCATTTCTTACATCAAGTGTTTAAATTTCCCTTTAAGAATGTGATAGAAACTTTGTTCTACGCAGTGATGGATATTTCCATCATCAGTGATTGTCATTTGATGGATCAAATGATGGTCACTGTTCTTGTAGGGTAGTTGCGGAGTGATGGACCTCCCAATTTTCCATGTTTAATATGGCATACATCGAGCTTGTGTTGGTTTTGAATAGAGGAAAAAATCATCGCGCCCAGTCGAGGTCCGGCTACGCAACAAGTCTTTAGTAAGCGAAACCAGTGTTTTATACCATAGAGCAGAAAAATCTTGCCTCCGCCGAAGGCCGTCTATGCAGGGAATCCTTAAAGCGAAACTGGTTTTGTTTGTACCGCAGAGAAGGAAATCTTTGCACCCTGCCAAATGCCGTGAATCTTTATAAAGCGAAGCCTGTGTTTGTTAAAAAAAATCCTTGCGCCCGACCCCAGAAAACTATCATTATTTTATAAAGGACTAAATTTATTTAACATGATATTAATATAGAACAAAATTATTTTGTATTAAAAAATGAGAATTTTTAAGTATTATAGCTACTGATAAATACTAAATAAAAATAAGTAAGAGCGTTATATACGGTTATGCCGAATCTTATATACCCTTCACCATATAAGTAAATCTAATTTAGTGAAATAACTCCAATCGAAAAAAACTAAAACAGAATTAAAGAAAATTTTACATAAAAATGTCATAGACCCTTAATGGGTTAAGCATTTTTATAAAATTTTAGCGTGAAATCTCTTCGAAATCTTTTAAATGATACCCATATTGATGTCTTCAAAAATATGGTGCACAATCGTACTTTTGTATAAAATGTTCAGAAGCTCTTAACTCAAAAATATGTGTGTGCTTCTATTTTTTCATTTAAAGTTTTTTCTTGGATTATTTTTTAATTCTCTACCGTCTCATATGTTTGTTTTTTAATAGAGTTACTTCATTGTTACAACTGATGTGAAAAAATTAGAGGTGTATTGCCCACTGCCTCGAACAAAATAAATTAAATAAAATACCTTTTTGGCATCACTCGACGGCTAATTTCGTTCTCTAATGACTGGCAAATAAGCTTTATTGTACAGGGGAACGGAAACTGTTTTTAACAGAAAATGTTCATTGATAAAACATGAGATTAAAACATGGTCTGAATGCAAAATGTTTGGATGGGGCTCTAAGGCAGGATGAACTATTTAGGAGTTCCATAACAATATAACTATATTGTTCTTTTCCAGCTGAACTGTTTGAGACACAGTTCCAATGAGTGTGATGAGTCACCAAATGTAAAGGAGTAATTAATGAGTTTAAGTCAGACTGGGTTATATGCAGAAGTAAAAATAACTGATTGTATATATTGTCACGATTCAACGCCTTTTGGTTACTAACCAAAAAGGAGAAGAACCTGCATCCACTGACTGTCACACTGGTATCTAACTGGATCTTTGTGCGGCTAGGGCTCGTCGGGCTTAGGCGGGTGTTCGTTGCAGTCAGTAATGCGTCACACAGAATAATACGTACCAGTGTCGTACATCAAGCTACTTACAATTGAATAAAATCTGGGAGCACGAACAAAGAAAAACCTCTCAGAAAACAAACCAGTGTTGGAAGTCCAGGTGACACGACTTCATGGGCTGCCCTCCCTCAGTATTGAAGCACAATACCATTCCGCGATAGCGCTGTAGCCCTCACCGATTTTTGTTGGCTATTCCTATACGTTGCTTCACCAATCCAAACACCTACCCTTTTAAATTTATTCGGACATCTTTAATAATCTTCTCAAAATACAATTTGTTTCGAGTATATATTTCAATATGTATTTCAAAGTTCAAATAATTTTTTTTTATATATAAAGCTTATAACAAGGTTATTATATCTATACTTCAACATATGAGCCTTGACCTTAGCATTAAGCGTAAACAAAAATCTAATTATAACCCGCGACTGTCAAAAATGGGTATAAAGACCGCAAACAAAAAAAAAATTCCGACTAAACACGCCTAAACGCTGGGCACATCTATCGAGTGGCTGACCTATAATTAGCGCTAATCTAGGGGCTCCCCATTCTCGGTGTGACAGTTAATACCCTCTGATGTACCGACTCATGTTATTTTTGTTTCTATTTTATTATTTTTATCTTCACTTTTTCCTTTAGGTCAAATCTCATAGGCTTCTTATGCTAAATTTCTTAAGATTAAGTTTCGCCTTACACTAATATTCTCACAAATTACAATTTCAGAATATCATATTTAAGATAAATAAATAAAGATAAATAAAGACAAATGTAACATTAGGGTAGTTCCCCTCAGGAAAATTTAAGTGTCACTATAATTGTGTCTGAAATACTAAATCTCGAAAAATTTATGAGCACCTACTTGCGCTTTTATATTTTTTTTTTTTGTAACTAGAAAATTATAGGTATCATTAGAAAATTATCTTGTTAAATATTTTTGTTAATTTTCAGGTGCGTATATTAACGACAATTTTCATTAAGTATAATAACGAATATTTCAGGTAAGTGTAATAACAATTATTTCAGGTAAGTGTAATAACAATTATTTCAGGTAAGTGTGATACCAATTCTCCGGTAAGTATATTAACAATTCTCAGGTAAGTATATCGACGATTATCTTAGGTAAGTATAATAACAATTCTCCGGTAAGTATATTAACAATTCTCAGGTAAGTATATCGACGATTATTTTAGGTAAGTATATTAACAATTATCAGGTAAGTATATTAACAATTCTCCGGTAAGTATATCGACGATTATTTTAGGTAAGTATATTAACAATTCTCAGGTAAGTATATTAACAATTCTCCGGTAAGTATATCGACGATTATTTCAGGTAAGTATATTAATTAATTTTCCTTTTTTTCCTTTTTGGAATTTTCTATTATTTGTTTTTTTTTTTTCTTTTGCCTGACCGCCCGATTAAACTATTACCGATACTTAAGTAATTGATACAACTAAAACTACAATTTACTTATCTGCTTTGATTCTGCTGATGGAGATGACCTGCTGTTGAGATTAAGGTGAATCTGCTGTCTAAATTTATAGGTGATGTGGTGCTGGCATTGTAGGAAATGTTGTGCTGGATTTTTAGTTGATGTGTTGCAAAAATTGTAGGTGATGTTGTGCCAAAAATTGTGGATAATGTTGTGCCAAAAATTGTGGGTGATGTTGTGCTGGATTTATAGGTGATGTGGTGCTAAACTTGTATGTTATGTTGTGCTGGATTTATAGGTGATGTGGGGCTAAACTTGTAGGTTATGTGGTGCAAAAATTGTAGGTGATATTGTGCTAGATTTATAGGTGATGTGTTGCAAAAATTGTAGATAATGTTGTGCCAAAATTTGTGGGTGATGTTGTGCTGGATTTATAGGTGATGTGGTGCTAAACTTGTAGGTTATGTTGTGCAAGAACTTGTAATCTGCCTTCCTCGGGCCAATCCCTGCATATCTCTACCTATCTTTCCCACAACGTCTCACTTGGTTTCGTTTTCTAGTTTTTTCACGCCTTATTTTTAAATATATTAATCACCCATTGATCACAATTAAAATTTCAACGTTTTCACTTACCAATTTCTTTCGCTTCTTTTTACTGCCTCTGCTCACCACTAGCGTTTAACCGGAAAAGAAAATTTCTTTTCCAATGACCCGCCATATTGACTTATCTTGTCAAATTATGTTTTTATACAACTGCGCAGGTGTGCACTGTTGTATCCGTTCGCATGTAATTTATGTGTTGCCACCTTGGTCGTAATTTCTCGCCAACTCTATTCATTACACTACATTACTTCGTCGGGGTCTTCGTTTTATCATATTCGCATCCAAATGCGAATATGATAAAAGTATATCTATATACCACTTTATGCCTTAAGGTCTTTGGCATGAAAAATCCCCACGGGTTTTCCTTGCAGCGTCTCAATTTCATACAAACTGTTACCAACTACTCTGGCGATTCGACACTTCAGAAATTTTCGACATAATTTTGCAGAGATCTGCTTCGTAAAATCAGATAATTGAAAGTTTCTCCGAAATACTTCCTGTCCTACTTTAAACTTCGTTAACTGCACCCGTTGATTGTATCTTTTCGCATTTGTCTCGTAGTTTTTGTGTAGGCTTTCTCTCATTTTGCTTCTTACCACTTCCAGAAACTCGTGCCTATTCTCAAATCTCATCTCTGGTTCGTCTACTAAGTCTAATTTTCTAGCTAGCTTATACGTAGAAGCGTGTGTTATCATGTTTGTGCCGAAAAGTGAAAAATACGGTGTCATTCCAATGGCGGAGTGAACCGCAGAACGAAGCGCGCATTCTATCTCACATAAGTGCAAATCCCATTCATCATGGTTCTCTCCTAAATACGATCGAATTGCTGCTAATATGGATTGGTTGACCCGTTCTGAGGCGTTGGCTTGCGGGGCGTAGACTCCTGTTTTCCGGTGATCTATCTCAAATGTTTTCATTAACTCCTCAAACTCTACTGATGAACTGTGGTCCGTTGTCGGAAACTAATGTTTCTGGACACCCAAACTTGAAAAAAACTTCTTTTATCAAAAAATCAACAACGTTTCGGGTGTTCGCCTTTGACATAGCTTTTAACAGTACGAACTTTGTTACATAATCCAACACGACCAGAATATAACAATTTCCTCTTTTTGAGCGGACATATGGGCCTAGGAAATCAATATAGATACGCTGAAATGGTCTTGTGGCGTCTGCTTCTTTGCCCATTGGCGGCTTTAGGACCAAATTCGACGGCTTACACTCTTTACAGGTGTCACATTTGTTTATAAATTCTCTAACTTCGATGTTAAGATGTGGCCAATACAAATATTCTCGTATTTTTCTGATTGTTTTTGCAATCCCACAATGTGCAGAGTTTGGTGGACGGTGTGCGTTTTCAATTACGCTTTGGGTCAAGGTAGATGAAATCCACAATTTCCAAGCGTGGTCTTCAAGTGATACGTCGCCATTATAAAAGTTTGTCCTTTTGTACACTAAGTCATCAATTACCCTTACGTCTGGCAGGCTTGATCTCTCCTCACGCACTACCTGAATTAATTTTCAAATAATCTTCTGACTTAAATTCTGCCGAAGACAAATTCACTAACGCCATTCCTTCTCCATCAAGAGCGTTTACTGTATACCTGGACAACGCGTCAGGTACTACATTTTGTGTGCCTTTTCTATGTCTTATTTCAAAAGTAAAAGGTTGTAATTGCAAGCTCCAACGAGCTAATCTTCCTCCTAAATCTTTCTGAGTCATCAGCCATTTGAGACTGGAATGATCTGTAATTACCACAAATTCCATTAATTCAATGTATGGACGAAATCTTTTTATCGCTGAAACCACTGCCAAACACTCACGTTCCGTCACGGAATAATTTTTCTGTGCAGCTGTTAGTTTTCTGGAATAATACGCAATTGGATGCTCTCCCCCTTCGGAATCCTCTTGAAACAGTACGGCTCCTATGCCAACATCTGATGCATCACATTGCACGAAAAAGGGTTTTGTAAAATCGGGATGCGTTAGTACGGGACTTGTACACAAGCAAACTATTAACCTGTCAAATGCCAACTTTGCTTCTTCAGTGAACTCGAATTTCTTTCCTCTCTTGAGTGTTTCCGTAATAGGTGCTGTTATCGTCGCAAAGTCGTTTATGAACCTTCGATACCATCCAGTGGTGCCTATGAAGCTTCGCACTTGCTTTGGTGTGGTTGGGTATTTAAAGTTTTTAATTGCGGCTATTTTGTCTGGATCTGGTCTTAGAGTTCCTTCCCCTATGATATACCCTAAGTATCTTAGCTCCTTACAACAAAATTTAGATTTTTCCACATTAATCGTTACTCCTGCTATATCCAAGCACTGTGCAACTTCTTCCAAAAGACTAATATGCTCGGCAAAATTAGAAGATACCACTAACAAATCATCCAGGTAGACGAAAACACGCTCGCGAAGGCGGGCTGGAATGACTTTGTCCATTAAACGGCATAACCGTTGGGCCGCATTGCACAACCCAAACGGCATTACCGTAAAATGATACAAAGGCCTCCCAGGCACCGTGAACGCCGTCTTTTCCCTACTGGAGACTGCTAGGGGTATCTGCCAAAATGCGTCTTTCAAATCTATGCTTGATATATAATGGGTGTCTCCCAGCCGACTGAGAAGACCTTCTATATGCGGGAGCGGGTAGGCGTCCTTCACTGTGACATCATTAAGCCGGCGAGCATCAAGGCATATCCGGACCTTCTCTCCCTTTCTTACGACCGTGACCCTATTGCTCCAGGGACTCTCACTTGGCTCGATGACTCCTAGCGAAATCATCCTGTCCAGTTCCGCGTACATTAACTGTTGAACCGCTGGGGATACAGGGTAATATTTCTCCTTAACTGGTGTTGCTGCTCCTGTTTCTATGACATGGGTTTCCAGTGACGTTTTTCCTAATCCTTTGTTGACGAATGATGGGAATTTTGCAATGGCCTTATCCAAAATGAGTTGTTGGTTATGGTCTAGAAAATGCTTCCTAGGAAATTCAGTTTCGCCTCCTTCTTCTCCATCTGACGTGGTCACAGATAAGTTGCTAATCTCGAAACGAAGTAAATTAAACTTTTTGATGAAATCAATCCCTAGGAATAATGTTTGCTTCAACGTAGGTACTAAGTAAAAATCCATAAGATTACTCAAACTATTGAACTTTATTAATGCCCTGACTCGACCTATGATTTGGTTTGATCTTCCATCTGCTGTAGAAATTGTTGAAACACATCTATGAATTACAAGCTTAGCCTTTTCGACCAATTCTAAACATCCGTCCCCTATACATGAAACGTTTGCTCCGCTATCAATCAGGCCTTGGATCTCTATTCCATTTATTGCTATTGTCGTATAAATACGGCTATCTGGATTTTCGAATAGCCTTGCGGCTGCTATCTCTTTTCGTAGTTGCCGTCTCTCCTTATACCGTTGTCGTGCCTTTAGAATTTTCGGTGAAACTGTTCCAAAGATCCTGTTTCTTGCTTCTTCGTACTCTTGTATTCGTATGTGATAAGGTTTCCGGAATGGTGTTCCATAATCTGTAGACAGTTCTTTGATTGATTTTTCACTTGTTATTATTTTAACCTCTTGATTATTTTGTTTCTCAACAGTGGGTGTCATTATTTGGTGAAATGGTTCGACGTCTGATTTGGTTGATTGTGCTGTGCTTTCAAGCCTAATGGTCTGTTCTATGGTTGCGGCGATGGTTGGTGTTGGGTTGTTGAGTTCTTCGAACGAGCCTCCAACCCATGCTGAGTGCTGTTCGATTTCTTGTTTCCCTGGCAGTTCGGACATTTTGGCGTAACCGTGTTATCGTAACCACATTTGAAACAAAACAATCTTCTTCTTTCTGAGGGACAATCCATGAACACGTGGCCTTCCGTTTTACAATTCCAGCACGCTAGTTTACGATCAGTCATCAGTGCTTCAACTACTTTCTCGTCGCCTTGTTCTTCTAGTTTAAAATTTAATTCACTAATTTGCTTTGCTGAATATCTAGGTGTTCCCGACCGTTGACTGTTAAGCATATTTTCTGCTCTTCTTCCTTCAGTCCTGAAATGACTTAACCCGTATAGTCTTACGGCGAATAGCAGATGTGACATGGCCGGTCTTAAGTTGCTTTTCATTATCTCTACTAGATCTTGCTCTCTTATAGGGTTAGTTCGTTGGTTTCTTAGATGAATAACGGTATTGCAAAAATCGTCGAAAGATTCCTGAGGCTGCTGTCGTCTATCTAAAATTTTGCGCTGGATGTCAAAGTCGCTCTCAAAACGGTGAAAATATATAATTAGAGCCTTTTTCAGAGTAGGCCAGTCACTCAAGTTATTGTTCATACGTCTATACTCCCAGAGCCAATCTAACGCTGGTCCACTGAGGAAATGATGAAATCCGCGTATGACTTCTACCCAGGGACAACAATAATCAGACTGCAAGGTCTCTATTCTGAAAACGAAATCTTCTACACTTGGTGTCTTCTGTGTACCATCAAACTTTAAGCCCCATTTATCTATTCTATGGACGGATTCTCTGTTATGGTGGTTCCATTGCATATTTATTGGATGACTCCAGTGTGGTGGTGCGTTGGGAAACTGTTGTTGGAGCTCCGGTGGAGGTGGGATATTCGACTGTATTCCCGCTATGTTGTCACTCTGATGGGGTTGATTATTAGATGAGGGAAAATACTCTTGGTCTCTTTGGATTGGTCTGCGCCAAGTGCTTTGATAATTATTTCCTTGATACTGTTGAGAATTTCTTTGCGCATTATTAATCGGATGTAGTGGTGGTAATTGTTGTCGTCCCTGCGAAACCTGTGGGTTATTTTGCTCCATGCGGATACTGACGTTTGGTTGATGATGATTATTTGTATTATAATTGCTACCCCTTTCCTGTGATATTGATCTGATCGTCGCCTCCACTATTCCTGGCAATAACTCTTCAATTCGCTCATCCACTGACCGGCGAATTTCAACTTGTCTTAAACCTTCTAAAGCAGCTTTCTGCGCTTCCTGTTGCTCATCTCTAGTCTGTACAGCGGTACTAGGATTCCTGAAATCTTTTCTCACCCCTCTGGCTGTAATACTGCTGAATTCTGGGGATGGTAACGAAGTGTCCGAAGATACATTCGCCGAAATTCCGGATGCTTCCTCTCCTCTCCTTTGTCTTACTACCGTCGCTTCTAGATCTGCCTCTCCTTCCTCATCGGTTGGAGACCTACTTGTTACTTGAACTACAGTTACTGGCGCTGACGCAGACAATGGCCTTGATTGTATTGCTGCGGTCGTAGTAGTCGCGGTAGTGGCAGCGGAAATCCCACTAGTGGTAGCTTTCGGATCCATATTTTCACTTGTGTTAAAACCACTTCGGGTTCTTACCATAACCTATACAAACAAACCGCTAAACGAAAGCGTAGCTTTCGACGTTAACCTTCCCACTAACGATGAAAATTGGCTCCCCAATATTTTAGGGGTATGTACGGGCAGAAATTTTACTTACTTTGAATTTTTTTTCTTACCCTGCTAATACCAGATATTACCACCTAGATTTAAATAAATTGATTAAGAAATGTTCGGGTAAACAAAAATAATCATATAAATATTAACTGAATTAATGACTTTTTGAATTGAAATTTATAAAAACACTTAATGATTTTGCCTCAATAACTACTAACCAATATTTTTTTACTGTTCTAAAACCACAAGATAATTTTCTATTGTTTCAACAACAATGTTTACTTCGGCTCTGACAATCAAAAAAACAATTTATTATAGATGCTTGGAAGGTATTTGGATGGTGAAGTACAAAAAAAACAACTGGGTTTACTTTCTGAGCTGAGTTATAACTATCCTTTGAGTCTGCTAACTATCTTCTGCTAAAAGGCTAGCGTCGCAACGCGGCGTTGTCGTATACAACACTCGGGACTTACGCTGTCTTTTACAATGGCTAGTTTTCCTGAAATCGGCTGCAATCAATAAGCATTATCACCTGCCCATGAGACTAACCGCTTCGGGTCTACTCTGTCCAAGTTCACCTTGGTTGCTAATATACTGATTATAAATCAGCTATGACTCGCCAAAGCTAATTGAACCTCGCCGGATAGCTTTACCATTTCTACACTTTATGTAAACTACAAAGAACAATTAAAAGGTTTTAACTCGAATGGTGATTTCTTCGATTTATAATTTATTCGTTCGTGCCCCACGTTGGGCGCCATTATTATTAAATAACTGTCACGATTCAACGCCTTTTGGTTACTAACCAAAAAGGAGAAGAACCTGCATCCACTGACTGTCACACTGGTATCTAACTGGATCTTTGTGCGGCTAGGGCTCGTCGGGCTTGGGCGGGTGTTCGTTGCAATATTTATCAAAACTTGTATAGAGATATTTCTAATAGTACGTGTTTTAATTTTTGGTAATAATTTTTAATTCATTTCCGCTTTAAATGAAATCTTTAAATGCTACATGGATGTTTTGGCTATACTTAAGTCCATCACTGTATATACCGGGCATTTTTTATTGTTTGTGATATGATTTTCATCAATTCCTAAGTTTATTTTCTTTCATGCAGCTTATACATTTTTTGTTTATTTCTTTTTTACAGTCTGTACTTCTGTGAACTTTGTAGCACACATCTTCGTTTCGGCAATCTCATGACTTAAGGTTCATTTAGACGTGCCATACCATAACACGATAGCCATGAGCAACTATTATTTGTGCGAATGTGAAAAATAAAAACAAAACAAAAAAAACAAGCAGTAAATACGTAAATTAAATAGTCAAGTGTACACCAGAGCCCCGATTTGCGTCGTTAAGGGGGACCGGAGAAGCGTGATGCAAATCTAAACAGGAAATTTCCCTTATTTCTCGCACTAAAAATGCGAAGAATGGTAATCCACAATGCTGCAGTAAAATTTACCGTTTTTGTGACGCAAATAAAAACGACGAAAATCGAAATCAAAAGGATGCAAATCGGGGTAAAAACGATGCAACTTGGAATTGCAACGACACAAATTGAATTTTTCCAGTTTTTAAAAAGCGACACATATCAGGACGACCCGATTCGTGGCTCTAGTGTACATAGTTATGGTAAAAAATCAAAATTAATTTATATCTATAGTTAGGGTTATGGCTGTGGGATTATGACACGTCACCCATAATCAAATACAGTGTTTCCCATAAGGTTGGTTTGAACAACTATTTTGTATCGTTATGGCACGTCTGATTGAACCCAAGGTACATTTATTTTACTAGGTAAAAGCGGTTCTACAACAAATACAACATTTGTAAAAACAACATGGCATTTTGTTGTTGCTTTGTGAGTGGAAATGTCAAAAATAGAAACAGAAGATAAAAGAAAATTATTCTAAAAACAAACGCTCTCTTTGTTCTGCATATGCTTGTTGTTAGTGTTTTTTGAAATTCGTAAACAAAAAATGTAAAATATAAACAACTTTTGACATGTCCAACTACAAACCAGCTGGGCGGACGACACTACCTAGTAAAATAAATGTACCTTGATTGAACCTTTATGATTATAGCCTTGACAATTTTTGAAGTATATTATACTTGTGCCATCAAACACTGCATCTATCCAATCCGACATTAAGTACAGTTCCGTCATAATTTAGCATATAATTTATTTTCAATCTTTAATTTTACATTATACACCGTTTTATTATCTTTTTTCTTTCGAAGCTTTTTCTCACCCACAAAATTCATATCTGTTATAATGTGCATATGCACCTGCTTTGGCATTTCTTTTTTGTTCTATTTGTTTCTTTTTGGATTTTATAATAAAAGGGACATTCTTTGATATATGCATTTGGTATCATCACACATCTTTACATTGGTGTTATTTTTTACATATATCTCTGTTTTTGTTTTTGTTTTCGGTTTCAATTGAATTTCCGTATAGTTTTTAACTTTTCTTTAAAGCTTTTTCTTTTTCATTAAATCAATCATAGCTTTTGGTGTTGGCCGAACTAAATTATTGGTGCAGCAGTCAATCCAAACTCCATTATAAGTTTAATGGTAAAGCGATTTTTAAAAACTAAAACTGTAACCAGATGCATTGATAATCTTACTGCAAAATTAATTTGGTTTCATTAAAAATGTTAATTATTATGTTCATAATTTACAAATATAGGAAATACAGTGGCTCACAGCTTATTTTATGCAGTGCATTTTTTGAGTTTTAAACCTTTATAAATGTAACAATAGCGGCAAATTAGGAAAAAAAAATGGTATCCTTAAAAAGGACAATTTCTACAATTTAACAAACAAAATTCATTTATTGCAAAAATATACATTTCAATATATTAAAACTAAAAACACGAAAAATACGTTTTATTTTTTCTCACAGCTTATTTTAATGCAGGTATAAATTGTTTTGACCAACTTGAAATTAAAACTTTCAAATGCAAAATTTAATATTTAGTGTGATAGCCCTTATTATCTATGACAGATTTCATGCGGTTTGGCATAGATGCGACCAGTTTTTGTGTCACACTCGGCGAAATATTCGCCCACTCCGTCAGTAGAGCTTCCTTTAGATCGTTTCTGCTAGAAATTTTGTGTTTTCTTATATTCTTTTCTAAAATTGACCACAAATTTTCTATTACATTAAGGTCTGGCGACTGTGGTGGCGGTGTCATCAAATGTGGGCAATTATATATTAACCAACTTTGCACAATGCCAGATTTGTGCTTCGGATCATTATCTTGATAGAACCGAAAATCTGATCGAATTCCCAGTTTCTCTGCGCTATCCAACAAGTTGTCCTTAAGAATTTGGAGGTACTTAATTTGTCCATTGTGCTTTCAATAAACGCTAGATTTCCAGTCCCAGCAGCCGACATACAGGCCCAAACCATGACGCTACCACCACCATGCTTTACTGTTGCCTTTAAGTTTTCTTTGTTCAGCTATGTATTAGGTTTTCGCCATACATACGACATGCCATCTGAACCGAATATATTGAATTTTGATTCATCAGCGAAGATGACCGAATTCAAAAATGCAGACTCCTTGGGAATATGTTCTTTGGCGAAATTAAGTCTGCATTGTTTATTCTTCGGACTTATGAATGGTTTTTTGCTTTGGGTTTGCCTTTATTTTCCGCAAAATATATCGCTCGTCCTGCTCATTAAAAATTTTATTTGGTGCCTTTCTGCTCAATGATTTTTTGGACCGTAGAAGAATTTATGTTAACCATTTCAGCTTTTTTTCGCTGCGAGTGGTCATTTTTGAAATGGTTTAAAACCAATTCTCTTTGTTCTAAAGTGGTACGCGGACTCATTTGAATTTTTGTAAGTTGACACTCTATGCAACGAAACTAGACTAACAATTCAACAGAAAATATTGCTAGTAGTAGAAATATGAAAAACGAAACCAAAAACAAAGCTGCTTTGAAGTACCGTTACAGTAAAAATTTGCTGCATAAAATAAGCTGTGAGATGAAAAAAGGGTGATTTTTTGTTTTCATACTTTTGAGAGTTACAAATAAATGTTTTTACAAAAATAGTTTTTGTTTCCTAAAAAACAATGTTTTCACTTTTAAACCAAATTCTTTTTCAAGTGACCGTTAGTTGTGCTTCTATAGACCTCAAAAACCAAAATATTTCACTGCATAAAATAAGCTGTGAGCCGCTGTATATAGGCACTCAATGTAGCTGAACAAAATTATTGGCACACTTAGTGAATTTCATAAAATTTAATCGATCTAGCAACTTTTTAGCAAACATTCATCATTTCTAATTTTATACGTTTAAGTGTAAAAGTCATTGTGCCTTAAAATTTTAAAAAATTGTTGCATTTTTTGCTGTTATTTTTTGTGTTTTTTTGTTCAAAATGGTAAAAGACAAACGGAAACCACATAATCTCAGCGTAAAATTATTCTGCATTTGCACAATCAAGGCAAATCTTATGTTGAGATTGGTGAAATTAGAGATAGAAGCCGTTACATTATCAAAATTCGAAAGTGCTAAGCACTTTAAGTGATCGTGAACGCTACCAGATAATTAGAAAATTAAAAATAAACCCTAAAAACTTCAACACAAATAGATACTGAGATTAAAGAGGACTTTGGATAAGATGTTAATGCCATCACCGTCCGAAGAGCCCTACATGAAGGTACCTACAAATGTCGTGAAGCTAAAGAAGCGTTTGACGTATGCTAAGGAATATATACTTAAGCCAAATGATTTTTGGGAACATGTGCTATTCTCCCATTAAAGCAAATTCAATATTTTTCGTTCCGATGGCCACCAAACAGTGTGGGGTACGCCCAATATAGAATTAATTATGAAACATGGTGGTGAGGGAGTGATTGTGTTGGGATGCATGTCCGCTGCAGGAGTGGGTAAGTTGGTATTCATTGATGACATTATGGACAAAGTAAAATATTCGAATATTCTCAAGGAAAATGCGAAAAAAATGCCTAAAAGTTTAATTTACCAGCCTCGTTTACTTTTAAACACGATAATGATTCAAAACATTCGGCTCATATCGTGCGTATGTGGCTTGCATACAATGTTCCGCATGTTTTACCAAACCCACCACAATCCCCATACCTCAACCCGATAGAACACTTTCGGAAGAAGCTGGATAGAAGAGTGAAAAAGCGGGCAATAATAAATAAGAATGAACTGAAGCAGGCACTAGTCGAAGAATGGCATAATATTGGAGCTGAAGTTCGAAAAAATTGGTAAATTCTCTGCCAAAACGACTAGAGGCTTTTATTAAGGAAAATGGGCTGGCTACCTATAAAAAAATTCACCCCTATTTCAAATTATTTTCCACATGAAATTTTTTCACATTTCGATGAAAACCAAATTCACCCTATCATAAATGTTTTATTTTTGGGTGAAATGTGTAATTTTTTCATTGTTTTGTTCACTCTGATTTTGATAGTGGAATTCATATACAGTCGACTTTTAATGATTTGAAACTCGTTAATTTGAATCTCTCAATAATTTGAACTGTTTTCCAGGTCCCTTGAAAAACACTCAATTTATTTAAAAAAATCTATGTAATTTGGTCCCCTCAATAATTTGAAATTATTTTAAATTATTTTATAATTGGAATTGTTTTAATTTTCAAAAATAATGTAATTTTGTTTCTGTTTTTAAAAGAAATTTAAACCGTGTTCTTAAGTTTCTATGCCAACTCTATAAGCTCTAGTTAATTTGGATTTTTTATCTTTCTTTAGATATTTTGAGGTCTCGTTAATATGAAAACTTGATTATTTGAACCTTTTCTCTGGACCCTTGTAAGTAAGTAAGAATTTTTCATGAAACAAAAAGTTTTTGGTTGATAAAAAGTACGAGGGCTGCTATATATATTTCTGGCCTAGCAACACTGAGTGCTGGCAAGTGCAATCTGACATTTCCATTGGAAAGTTTGTCATTTTTAAGCATAATCGTACTCAAAACGTTTTGACGTACGACCATTATTTGTGTTGTTTACAGTGACTTGAAAAAATTAATATAGAAAAAAATGGAATTAACTCGTGAACATTTTCATTTTTCACAACTTTCGACGTGGATTATCACGACAAGAGTGCATTGATGAACTTCAATCTTTGTATGACGATGAAGCACCATCCTATAGCAATGTGAAAAATTGGTATAATGAATTTAATCGTGGCCGAAGCTCGCTCAAAGACAAATTGCGTGAAGGTCGTCCAAAAACGGCTGTTGTGCCAGAGAACATTGATGCCGTGCGTGAACTCATAATGCAAGATCGACATGTGACATACCGAGAGAGAGACATCCTTGGACATTTCTTCCACCAGCATACATTCGAAACTGCATGAACACCTGGCCGTAAAAAAGGTTTGTTCTCGTTGGATCGCGCACAATTTGAAAGTCGCTCAAAAAAAGGCTCGTGTCGATTGGTGCCAAGAAATGTTGCAAAAATACGATTGCGGTGCTTCAAAAGACGTTTATAAGATCGCCACAGGTGACGAATCATGAATCATGAACGAAACAACAATCGACCGTGTGGGATATCAAAGACGAGCAAAATCCAACGAAAGTTGTTCGTGGAAGAAGCACTTCGAAGCAAATGGTCGCCTGTTTCTTCGGCAAAACTGGTCATGTGGCGACTGTTCCACTCGAGCAACGTAGGACGGTCACTTCTGAGTGGTACACTACAATTTGTGTGCTTGAAGTCATCGGAGAAATTCGAAAAACAAACCAAGAGAAGACGAATCATTGTTCACCATGACAATGCGAGCTCTCACACATCGGCTCAAACCAGAGCGTTGTTAATCGGCCAAAACGTCGAATTAATGGATCATCCGCCGTACAGCCCTGTCTTGGCACCTAATGACTTCTTGTTTCCGCACATCAAGAAAAAAATGCGTGGTCAACGATTTTTGTCACCAGAACACGCTGTTGAAGTGTTCAAAAACCATGTTTTAGAGATGTCTCAATCGGAGTGGAAAAAGCGATTCGACAACTGGTTTGAGCGCATGCAAAAGTGTATAAATCATGCTGGAGAATACCTTGAAAAGCAATAAAACCATTTTTGATTATAAATATTCGCATTTTCACTATTAGGCCAGAAATATATAGAGCAGCCCTCCAAGCTTTGGAGGTCCGTAACGTCGAATCTAAGGGTCAGTCCAAAGTTTTTCAGTTAACATTTTTTGCTTAAATTTGCATTTCGTACCCCGTAAACAACATATTTTCATTTTTACACATGCAATACTCGAGTTGTGGAAAAAATTGTTCACGTGAAATTCCCGATACCAATTTTCAGTTCGAGTGGAATAAAAATTTTACGTGAACAAAAATTTTACTTTTTATTCACGATAGGGGTGATTAATTTTATTTTATCGCAAATATTTCATAGTCTTTAATGAAATGTGCCAATAATTTTTTTTAATGAAATTGAGAATTTTTTTTGTTTTTTTATCTTTTAAAAATAGCGTAATAAAAATATTAAAATGAATTAAACTAAATATCGTGACAAATATATTACTCTATCCAGTAAGTATTTTATTTTATTAAATATCGTTTAAATAAAGCCTTTAAACCAATGATAAAATAAAAATTGACTACTGTACCAATAATTTAGTTCGGCACTGTATGTCTGTTTTTGTTTTCGGTTTCATTTGCATTTCCTTATAGTTTTTTAACTTCTTGTAGAATCCTTTCGCTGATTTGCATTTACTGCAGTCAACAATTTTGATGTTTTAAAAGAATAATAACTTGTTTTGTTTATTATTTATTTTTCGGTTAATTCTTTGTTTTCTTTTTAATTTTCAAATAGTTTACATTTATTTTAATACTTTATTTCAATTATTTTATAAAAGTTCTTTAGGCTTTTTAAAACTTGTTTGTTATTTATTCACTTATATCTTATTACTCGTTCGCCTACCCTTGCAAATAATTTTCCTTTCTTAAGCATTTTTAAAAAATAAAAGGAACTTAGACAAAATTTATTTTAATTCATTTGTCAGGATTACAGTTACTCTAAATATAGAGAGGATTATTTGAAATTTCTTTAAAATCAAAGTAATCAGTAAATAATTTGCTTATTTCAAAGATTACTTTCAGGCATGTTCTGACACTCGCACGTTTTGCTTGCGATTTGCTTTTTTTCAAACTTATGTTCGAAAAACAAAAACATATGATTTGACGGTGCAAAACATAAAAATCAGAAGAAATTAAAAAAAAAAATGGTAGCAGCCTTCTTGCTTAGTTTAATTCCTTCAAATAAACACTAAAGTAATAAAAGAAGAAATTAAAAAGCGGATGCTTAGAGATAATTTCAATCTATTGGATATTCCAATCCATTAAATATTTATTAAGTTAAAAATTTTATAAATCAATTAAAATTTTACTTTTTCGGCTTTGGTTCATTTTTAATTTAACTTTAATTAAGAAAAATTATTTTTCAAATGTACGCGGACGTTTTCCAAAGAAAACAAGAAAAATTAGACGCTGGCAGAATGTAATGCTGCATTTTCAGGACCGCCAAATCCATCTTCAGCATTCTTTGCATCCAACACCTTGATTTGCTTATACTGTAAATATCATCCATTTAACCAACTAATCAATATTAATTTGGTTGGACGAAATTCACACACAACTCAAAGCATTTTTTTGTTGTCTTCTCTACAACACGTCTTGTACATTTGTTGCAATTTTGTACTACACCGTCGGTATAGTCACGAAATGCAAATTTTATTTTTAATCATTCATACTTGTTTTTCTCACAACATTATAGATGCTGTTCCAGTATCATATCAACTGTTGATGAGTTAGGTATGAATGTTAATGCGCTGTGCCTTGCGTGTTTTTAAAATTATTTTTAATTTTAGTCCCAGCCAGGGGTTGAACCGGTGATTATCATAAATCAATTAAAATTTTACTTTTTCGGCTTTGGTTCATTTTTAATTTAACTTTTATTAAGAAAAATTATTTTTCAAATGTACGCGGACGTTTTAATGGATTTATGATAATCACCGGTTCAACCCCTGGCTGGGACTAAAATTAAAAATAATTTTAAAAACACGCAAGGCACAGCGCATTAACATTCATACCTAACTCATCAACAGTTGATATGATACTGGAACAGCATCTATAATGTTGTGAGAAAAACAAGTATGAATGATTAAAAATAAAATTTGCATTTCGTGACTATACCGACGGTGTACTACAAAATTGCAACAAATGTACAAGACGTGTTGTAGAGAAGACAACAAAAAAATGCTTTGAGTTGTGTGTGAATTTCGTCCAACCAAATTAATATTGATTAGTTGGTTAAATGGATGATATTTACAGTATACACAAATCAAGGTGTTGGATGCAAAGAATGCTGAAGATGGATTTGGCGGTCCTGAAAATGCAGCATTACATTCTGCCAGCGTCTAATTTTTCTTGTTTTCTTTGGAAAACGTCCGCGTACATTTGAAAAATAATTTTTCTTAATAAAAGTTAAATTAAAAATGAACCAAAGCCGAAAAAGTAAAATTTTAATTGATTTATGATAATCACCGGTTCAACCCCTGGCTGGGACTAAAATTAAAAATAATTTTAAAAATTTTATACAAAGCAAGAAATAATTTGGCGACAAATGAAATTTCTATTAGTGATGTTGCATTTAGCAACTTTGAAGAAAGAGATTACTTAGATCATGAGTAATCAGTACTTAAAAATTATTTTTGTTTATTTTGTTAGTTATAACATACACGTTCAAAACGCAGATCGTCCTAAAATTAATTGAGATATATTTATTAACGTACCTTAACACTTAAATCGCCCATTTAATAAGCACCCAATATTTGTTTAAGATTTTAAAATGTAAATAACCGCAATTTTATTTGACAACCGACTAAACATTTAACCGCACTAATACTAATATATTTTCGAACATCAATAAGAACAGCTGTTTTCATGAACTCGCAAGTACTCAAGAAAAAACCAACACAAACAATTGATTAAACAAAGGACATATTTTAAATTTATTATTTAACACTTTGTGTAAAAATAAAAACAAATTTTAATAAAAATAAAAGAAAACATATTAATTTTTATTTATGTATAATTTTGTTGTTGTTGTAAAGCTTATTTTAAGTGAAATTTTTAACTTCACTTCAGTCTGTGCTTGCGATTTCAAGTCGCCAAATTTCTTGCGATTGTGAACTACAGAACACCTTTCATGCGATTTCAATTCGCATCGCAAGTTTTAGGCGATTTACGATTGTCAGAACATGCCTGTTTGATTAAAGAACTTTATTAGAATAAGTTTTTGAACAGTTTTTTTTTTTCTTTTTTGGTAATTCTCAGCCGTCAGCCATCAGACCTTCGTCTTTCTTCTGTATTATCAAATCTATCAGAATATAAAACTCATCATAATGATTCTTAAGTCGCTCACTTTCTTATAATAAAATATTGTATTTGTTACAGAACTCCAATAATGCATATGCCGAAAATAACAGGACGTGAAATTGATCTTTATCGTTTATATTGTGAGGTTACAGAAAGAGGTGGCTTTCAAAAAGTCAATATGCGTGATGAGTGGGAAGAAATTTTACCCGAACTGGGCTTAAAAGAAAAAGTAGTTAATGGTTCCGCTGCCTTGAAATACATTTACCGACGTATATTGGAAAAATATGAGCGTTTAAATTATTTTGGTGAAGATCCCGATAAAGTAGATGCTTCAGAGTCGGCCGATATTAATGAATTTAATCGAGGAAGAGGTTCAAGGTATCCTTCTTCCTATGCCAGTTCTAATCCAGCCATTATACATAATGTTGCCATGTCCTATAACTACCGGCAGCATAATGTTAATATGGACAGAAGAAGACAATTTAAGTTGTCAACAGATCTTTATAAACACTCACCCTATGAGAAGTTGATGCTGTCATTGCTCTCTCCATTACCAAACGAACAAGACTTTGCTATAAACGCTTGCACACTAATGGCTAATGAGAGTAAACATACCTTAAAATTGAACGAATATCCAAAATTATTGGATGCACTGTTAGCCCACGCTGGCGTTTTTTCCGATTATACCATGCGAAAATTATTCCAACACATTTATAGTGGTGTAAGGCACCATTCTTTGTATGGCTTTTGGTATGATTTGTTAAATAACAAACCGCAAATATTGGATTTGTACACAGATGAACAAGCATTACGTGACGCTGCTTTGATAGATGACTATGATGATGGCAAACCTGACATGGAAGGAATATGGAAAGATTGTAATGAGTTGGATTTTTTAAACTTGCGCACTGGTTTGGGTACCCAAGACTATGTTGGACAGCGTCTGTTACAAGTTGTATCAATTCTTCGTAATCTGAGTTTTCAAGATGAGAACTTGGCTGTTTTAGTCAAAAGTAAAACATTCCTGCGGTTTTTGATAATGTGTTCAAACATACGCTGGAGCAATGTTCATATACAAGCTCTGGAAATAGCTGGCAATATAGCAGGAGAATTAGAAATCTTAGATCCTACAGTCGATGATTTGTCACGCTGCCTAATGGCAACCATATGCGATGGCATCGAAGGCCCAGATCGGGGTGTTATAATCAATTGCTTGGAGATTTTATACAAACTCTGCCAAAAAGATACAAATGAGGAATATGTGCTAAAATGTTTAAATGAAACCTTTTATAATACTATAGCTTTGTTTTTGTCTCTTAACGATATAATGCTGCTGCTGTTCACTCTTGAAGCTATTTACGCTTTGACCTGTTTGGGTCCAAAAAGTTGTCATTCTATTATGCAAGTAAAGGGCATTATAGATCAGTTGATATCGCTGATTACAGTGGAGGCTCAGTCTTATGGACCTGATGGTTTTATATTAATGCGAGTGGTAGAAACTGTGCCGGGCAATATGCTGCCCATGGTGGCTCAAAATATTGCCAATTTGCAAAATGTTGCAAATATTCAAAAGCAAACATCAGCAGTACCGGTAACCAGCCAAAATCAAATAAAACCGCAAGTTTTAATACCAAATCCGATGCCAGCTCCTGAAGTAGCCGATACTTCTGCTACTGAACAGGGACAACAACAACAGCAGCAACATCTTCAGCACCAGCAACATCATCAGCAGCAGCCTCAGCAACAATTACAAATGCCTCAAAATTTTACGCATGATGATGAACAATATGCCTTAGCTTGGCTGGGAGCCACCTTTGAACGCACCGCTAGTGTAGAAAGTCACATTGAAACACAGGAATTGTATCGCATGTATTTATCGCACTGTCAGAAGTCCGGCAAGCACTCGGTGGTGAATCATTTGCATTTTCCAAAAATAGTACGCTTAATTTTTACAGCTGCAGTTGGACCAGCGGCAGTAAGAAAATCAGATGGTACAGATTTACCAGGCTTGTACTATGTGTCTATAAGATTAAGAGCTCAACCTTTACCATTACAAAAGTCAAATCCTTCATTAAGTGGTGGCCAAATTTCACCCTCAGCTAAGCCAACTGAAAGTACAGGTTCCGCAAGAAAAATTAAAAAAAAGTTAAAGCAGTCTATGGAAGCCGCATTGAGTGCACCATCTGCCTCTGTTTCTCTTGCTGCTACTTCTTTACCTTCTCAAACAATAACAACAAATATTGCGGCTAACAGTACGTCTGCGATGGACACTTCGCTAACTACCGCTCCAAGTGTAACTGAAACAGTGCAATCAGAAATAAATCATGTTGATCCAAAGAGCCCACAATCATCTGTCCAGAAATCTGAAAAGACCGTTGCTGATTCCCAGGAGCTTGAAACGAATATAGAGGAGAAAAATGAAACGGAGGAAAAAGATAATATCTTTCAACAAGAACACCAAACACAAACGCAATCAATAGTTTCAGAATCTGAAAACATGCAAGTTGTCGATGCAAGTGCAGCGGTCCATTCAGTTATGTCAGGCCAACCTCAAAATCCTTCAACTTCTTTAATAAAAAGTCTACTAGCAAACAAAGTAAATCAAAGGCAGCAAAAACTTAATTCTAACTTAACAGCAACAACAACAACAAATGAACCTGCAACTACAACCGCACAACCTATTAAAGTGGCCAGTACGGCCATCACTGCTTTAGTTAACAATCCCCTTATGCAAAACACACCAGTAAAGGTAGGACAGACTACTATAAAACCTTTAAATCCACATCCTTCGATTATAGATAAAAAATCTCAAGTATCGGAGTCTACGCCTCCGCCTTTAGCTCCTCTAAGTGGCTCAAATGTTGCTAAGGATGCCTCCAACAGACCCATTATTTTAGCCAACCAATTGTTGGTAGATATTTTAGACAAAAAAATGGTTGATCCACCCATACCTGGAAACAATAACCAAAAACGTAAAATAGAAGACCAAGTGAGCAACAACAAACGTTTAGCCTTAGAAACTGCAGTGGCCACAACATCGCAAAAGGAAGAGGTGCAAGTAACACCATCGAAAAACGCAGCAAACTTATATGCTGAAATGGCTGCATCAATTTTAGAAGATGAAGATCTTGAAGAATTTTCAACCCAGCCACAACAGCAAGCAACTCCTCTGGAACAACAACAAATCCAGCAAACATCTCTTATTATACCAGCTAACGTACAGACATCAGCACCAACGCTTCAAGGCGTGCAACGTCAATTGGTTTTTCAATCAAATCAGCAGCAACTTAAAATAACACAGCCCGTTGTAGCATCTCATCAGCAGATGCCTAATGCTGTAGCAACTATTAAAACGGACCAAGGCCTACAAACTGTACCGGTAATTTTGCAACAAAAGCCCATGGAAGTCTCACAACAGACCCAAACACAAATTATACAACAAATGATGCAACCAGCGCAGCAGCAACAGCAAACGTACGTTTTGGCAACAAATCAACAAGGGCAAACTTATTTAGTGGCTCAACCAACACAGCCACAACCTCCTCCGCCACCGCCACAAGCAACACAAACAGTTTTAGTAACCCAAACTCCTCAGCAACAATCAACTGGACAGAAAACTATAATTATATTGCAACAACAAGCATTGCCGGGACAACAGCAACAAATAATTACGACAGGTCCGGCCGTCCAAGGACAAAAAATGATAATGACCACTTCTCAGGGTCAACAAGTGCTTGTTACACAACGACCTCAAACACCTCAACAGATATTTATAAATCCTCAAACTGGCACAGCCACACATATACAACACGTTCCCGTTCAAACTCAAACTCGACAAATCATACAATCCTCAAATCCACATCCACAACAGCAGCAACAGTCACAAACACAACAAATTCAAGCAGGACAAATATCTCCTTCCCTGCTAAGTCAATTAAATCAAATACCTGCTACCATTAAGCTGCACCAGCCGCTAGCTCAACAGACAACACAAACTCAACAAAGTCAACCAGCCACTATAACACGAATGGCTAAAAACGTTGCATTAGTGCAGTCCTCCAACACAGCGCCAACACCCGTGGCGATACCTCAACTTCAGCAACATCAATCTATTATACAACAACACATAATATCTGGACCATCTGAGAAACGTCACATTTTGATAAGTGGTGGTGGCAGCGGTACAAATAATGTGGGTGCACGTGCTATAGAAATAAAAGAAACAGTTATAACCCAGGCCCAGCAACCGCTCCAACAATGTCAATTGAACTCGCAGACAATCATAACAACACAACAACAAACAGCCCAGGGGACGGCAGGATCGTCAACTACAACACCTCCACTTCTACAGCAACAGGTACAACAACAAATAAGAGCTGTCATTGAACAGCAGCAACATCCATCAATTATACAACAAAAAATTACTTCGGTGCCTGTTATGCAGCAGCAACAACAGCAACAACCACAACAACAGCAACAACCACAACAACAGATGTCTTTGGCGCAACAGCAACAGACGGCTAAAATACAAAGTCAAGTTATGGTACAAGCAAATATTGCAACATCAAAACACAAGACACCATTACAACAGCAAAAGCAAACACCAACACTTAAAGCGACAAAGGTTTGTGTTATTTTCTTTTCTATTCGGTGTCCGACTAGCAAAACGACAAATTATTCAAATGCTATTTTTATGTCTGTTTGAAATATTTTTTCAAATCGTTGTATGCTAGCGTTTCTGGTCACAATTTATTTGGTTTTTTTTTCTTTTTTTTATAAGGAGCACAGGAAAAGCAGAAGCGGCATTGTTCTTATATATGTGCAAGTAATATCGTTTTTATATTCTGTTTTCTTAGAATGAGAGAAATCATTAATTAACTGTTTGAAACATTTATTTTCATTATTAACTAATCCACAACGAATTTTTAAAACACACTACTGTGATCAAAAAACCTTTTGATGTTTTTCCTTCTGTTCTCCTATTTTACTGTCCGATTAACTTATGAAAATGTAGCGATCTAAACATCAATTACGTTTGATTTTCACTGATCTCTTTAAAATAACTCATATATAATTAAGATCTTATCTTAACTTAAAATTACTAGGATTTCATTGGAAATTTCATTCAGAGTTGATCTGATACATTTATTAGAAACATTTGATCACATGATTTATTAAAAAAATGTTTATAGAAAGTCAATTTTATTTTGTTCTCAATTGATATGACACAGAGCTGTAAACGAATGATTCTTTTTTGAATCATTCCTGCGAATCATTCCCGCATTGAATTGTGATTTTTTGAATGCATTCATTGCACACAAAAAAGAATTGAATTAAAATTTGAATGCATTCACAATGAATTAAAATTCTTGATCGCCATTCACTTACCCACACGAAATGAATGAATAAGAATTTGAGTTTCATCATGAAATTATTTTTTAAGAATGCATTCACTTATCAGCTAAAAAATGAATTAGAATCTGAATGGAGTTATTATGAATATAAACGTCGTGAATGCATTCACTCGCCATCGTATTAAATGAATTATAATTTGAATGCAATTATTGGGAGGAAAAAAATATTGAAGGAATTCATTTTTTTACAATAATTCTTTTAAGTTGAAAATTATACAGTGTGTGTTTTACTACGTCGGCCATGTCATAAGCTGCAGAAAAGTTAACGGGTGTTATATCGGGCATGATAAACGCTGTAGAAAAGTTAAAGGGTGTTACATAATTGACGTGACTTTGACGATTATAGTGTTATCTTTTGAACTATAAAATATAAAAACTTGAAATTTACGCAGTGTGTGTTTTTACATCGGCCATGATAAACGCTATAGAAAAGTTAAAGGGTGTTACATAATTGACGTGACTTTGACGATTATAGTGTTATCTTTTGAACTATGAAAGATAAACCCTTGAAATTTACGCAGTGTGTGTTTTTACATCGGCCATGATAAACGCTATAGAAAAGTTATAGGGTGTTACAAAATTGACGTGATTTTTACGAATAGAGTGTTTTCTTTTAAACTATAAAAGATAAAAACTTGAAATTTACGCAGTGTGTGTTTTTACATCTACCATGATAAACGCTATAGAAAAGTTAAAGGGTGTTGCAAAATTGACGTGATTTTTACGATTATAGTGTTATCTTTTGAAATATAAAAGATAAAAATTTGAAATTTACGCAGTTTGTGTAACTACTTCTGCCATGATAAACGCTATAGAAAAGTTAAAGGGTGTTACAAAATTGACGTGATTTTTACGATTATAGTGTTATCTTTTGAACTATAAAAGATAAAAACTTGAAATTTACGCAGTGTGTGTAACTACATCGGCCGTGATAAACGCCGTAGAAAAGTTAAAGGGTGTTGCAAAATTGATAAAACGCAGTGTGTTACTACGACGACTATGATAAACGTTGTAGAAAAGTTCGTGTTATTAATTATTTACCAAAAAAAAAAAAAAAAAAAAAACAAAAATATTTCACACCTTCGCAAACCGTTTACATTTTTTTTAAGAAAAAAACTTTGAAACAGCTTCTGTTTGTTGGCCACGTGCTACATTGTGAAAATGGCAGGTAACAAAAATTTAAATAATCTTGTTCAATTGGATTGTTTTAACTACCATATGATAAAAATTCAAATGAAATTTTAGAACTAAATTCTTTACACTGGCAAACAAATTAGAATTATTATACCGACCTTAAATACTAGACAGATTTTATTGTACATTTTCTATTTCACTCACATTTACATTTGTCATGGAAACTGTAACAAAGTTAATTTCTTAAAAATTGTAAACGGCTTGCGAAGTTATGAAATATTTTTGGTTTTTTTTGGTAAATAATTAATAACACGCACTTTTCTACAACGTTTATCATAGTCGTCGTAGTAACACACTGCGTTTTATCAATTTTGCAACACCCTTTAACTTTTCTACGGCGTTTATCACGGCCGATGTAGTTACACACACTGCGTAAATTTCAAGTTTTTATCTGTTATAGTTCAAAAGATAACACTCTATTCGTAAAAATCACGTCAATTTTGTAACACCCTTTAACTTTTCTATAGCGTTCATCATGGCCGATGTAAAAACACACACTGCGTAAATTTCAAGTTTTTATCTTTTATAGTTCAAAATCGTAAAAATTACGTCAATTATGTAACACCCTTTAACTTTTCTATAGCGTTTATCATGGCCGATGTAAAAACACACACTGCGTAAATTTCAAGTTTTTATCTTTTATAGTTCAAAAGATAACACTCTAATCGTAAAAATCAAGTCAATTTTGTAACACCCTTTAACTTTTCTATAGCGTTTGTCATGGCCGATGTAGTTACACACACTGCGTAAATTTCAAATTTTTATCTTTTATAGTTCAAAAGATAGCACTCTAATCGTAAAAATCACGTCAATTTTGCAACACCCTTTAACTTTTCTATAGCGTTTATCATGGCCGATGTAGTTACACACACTGCGTAAATTTCAAGTTTTTATCTTTTATAGTTCAAAAGATAGCACTCTAATCGTAAAAATCACGTCAATTTTGCAACACCCTATAACTTTTCTATAGCGTTTATCATGTTAGATGTAAAAACACACACTGCGTAAATTTCAAGTTTTTATCTTTTATAGTTCAAAAGATAACACTCTATTCGTAAAAATCACGTCAATTTTTCAACACCCTTTAACTTTTCTATAGCGTTTATCATGGTAGATGTAAAAACACACACTGCGTAAATTTCAAGTTTTTATCTTTTATAGTTCAAAAGATAACACTCTATTCGTATAAATCACGTCAATTTTGTAACACCCTTTAACTTTTCTATAGCGTTTGTCATGGCCGATGTAGTAACATACACTGCGTAAATTTCAAGTTTTTATCTTTTATAGTTCAAAAGATAACACTATAATCGTAAAAATCACGTCAATTTTGTAACACCCTTTAACTTTTCTATAGCGTTTATCATGGCCGATGTAAAAACACACACTGCGTAAATTTCAAGTTTTTATCTTTTATAGTTCAAAAGATAACACTATAATCGTCAAAGTCACGTCAATTATGTAACACCCTTTAACTTTTCTACAGCGTTTATCATGCCCGATATAACACCCGTTAACTTTTCTGCAGCTTATGTCATGGCCGACGTAGTAAAACACACACTGTATAATTTTCAACTTAAAAGAATTATTGTAAAAAAAATGAATTCCATCAATATATTTTTCCTCCCAATAATTGCATTCAAATTATAATTCATTTAATTCGATGGCGAGTAAATGCATTCACGACGTTTAAATTCATAATACATCCATTCAGATTCTAATTCATTTTTTGGCTGATGAAAGGAATGCATTCACACAAATTGTGTTCATAATAAATTCATTCAAATTCATTAACTTTGTGTGGCCAAATGAATGGCATTCAAGAATTCAAATTCATTGTGAATGCATTCAAATTTTAGTTCAATTCATTTTTTGCAACAGATGAATGCATTCAAACATTTTAATTCACGGTGAGTTAAAAACCAAAAATGAATCATTCGTTTACAGCTCTGATATGACATCTGGCTGTACCCATTCTTTGAAAAATATGTCAAAAATGTAGGTTAGGTTGCACAGGCTGCTTTTCTCGTATGTACGAGACCGACCTAACCAATGGCCCTGAAATGGTGCATACCAAAAAGCAGAGTTAGGGCCATTGACAAACCCTACCGAAGTCTGAATAAATCATTTTCGTAATTGAAAACATCTACAAAATTTTGTACCCTCGCACTGCAAAAAAAGCCACTCCTCATCCTGCTAAATTCTATAGAAGTCACCGTACGAAAGAGTTAATCAATAAGCATGGGCACCACTGGTACAGTGCCCCGTCAGCACAGCGAAAAGCTTGCCTATCTGTCCGTAAGGAGTTCGCAGGATATTTGTAGTTCTTTTGCATCATACAGCGGCCATGAGAGCCTCGATACCATGCAATTTACATCGTTCGAACATCTGGTCTGCGGGGTTAACAAGAAAGTAAACTTTCGATATTTTTTCTTTAATTTGCAATAGTTTTAAAAGTAATACTTTAGCATAGTTTAGATAAAAGATATCTATAAATTCATAACTGTTACATTTAATATAAAGAAATTCCAATTGTAAGTGTCCTTCCTGCTGGCGTGACCACCAAAAGTTGTTTAACATGTTGCGCCGTCTTGTTGAAACCACAGCACATCATGTTGTTTGTTGATGAACAAAAAATTCAGTAGTCGTGACTCTACAGGTCACCATTGACTGTAACGTCTTGAACAGCATCATTTTTAAAAAAGTACAAACCCATGATTCCACCAGCCCATTAAGCAAACCAAACAGTCCATTGGATGAAACGGTGTCCCACCATACACTTGATTATTGTCATCACTTAAATATTGCAGTTTTGTTTCTTGACAAAAAACAAGCATAACGCTTAACTAAGTTCGCTCTTAAAAATCAGAACCAACTACAATTTTGTTTTAGCCTCATTCACTGAACCTACCTAGGCCTTGCAAGGTGATCAAGAGTCATAAATTGTTGCACCAACTGGATTTTGTAACCACGTAAACCAAGACCTTATTGCAAATTCTTTCATAAATTATGTATGATTTTTATTTTCTGGTAAAATTTCTCTTCCCCGGAATGTTGATGTTTTACAAATTTAACAATTTTTATAAAATAAAACAAAAAAAATATAATTTTTAAATTTATATTATGTTTTTGAAACTCCTTTTGAAAATCACAGCACCAATTGTACTATTCTTCTTGTAAGCAATATTTTAAATATATAAATAATATAAATCGATGTCCTGTTGGTGTTTGCATTTCTTAAATTTGGTTGCTTTATTTTTTTTTACTTTTACAATTACAAAATATAAATCTTGTTGTTTTTGTGTTATTTTCAGCAACCGGATTCCACCTCTCTAATGACACCCAAAAACATAAGTCAGCCTCAAAATGCGGTACAAAATGTTGTGCCACCTATTTCTGTGTCAACTCAATCTACTTCTGGCGTAGGTAATGTTAAAAAACCTCCTACAATTGTTAAACCCTCCTTGCCCGCAGTTAAATTACCGCCGACAGTTAGTTCATCTGGACCACCACCATTGACAGCAGTCAATACAAATCTCAGTACAACTGCAACAGTAGGAAATCTTTCGGCAAACCAACAATCTTTAACGACTTCTGAGGCGAATAAAAAAGAAGAAATTACTAAAGCAAAGCCAACACAACCAACAGTAACTACACAAGGTCCCCAACTGCCAACATCGACGTCTAAGACTCTTCCAACACAAAGCTCAATGACATCAGCTGCAACTACTTCTTCGGCCAGCAGTGTTACTACCACACCAACACAACCATTACAAAAACATTTGCAATCCCAACAAACAACTACACCTTCCGCCCTCCTATCCTTACAACAAACACATCAGCAAAACCAACAACTCTCACCTATTGATGCCCAGTGGTTGTACATATGTGATTGGCGCAACTGTCCACGTAAAAAATTTAAGTCAATGGGTGACTTACAGCATCACGTTTGTACCTCACATGCTCCAGATCATTTGGACCCAGCCGCGGATATATTTTGTCAATGGGGTATTGGTCCTGGTCTATGCGATGGCCTACCTAGAAAACGTTTCTCACTTATGACTCATTTAATCGATCATCATTTAACACTTGATAGTTTAAGAACTGCTGTTCAACGTAGAATTGCTACCGGGATGTATAATATAGCACCTGCTATACCACCCGTTACAATAGTGCGAAACACAGAACTTGCTCAAAGAGCCAACAACGCCTCACCATCCCCTTCGACGTCATCGTCTTCAAGTTCTCAGAACGCTACTTGCCTATCAGCTTTACAAGCTATAAAACGTCATACCGACTTAACAAACTCAAAAGAACTTATGGATGAATATGAAGGGCCAGTAACAAAAAGTATTCGCTTAACCGCCTCATTGATTTTGCGTAATTTAGTGACGTATACTTCTACAGCTAAACGTAGCGTACGTCGTTATGAACCTCACCTCGCAAATATCGCTCTAAGTAATGTCGAATCGAGTGGCACTATATCAAACATACTCTACGAAATTAATGGCTGAGTAATATTCGAAATAAAATATATATATATTTAGCATACATCCACTTTCCTTATTACCCAACAATGTTTGCTGAAGTTAAGTTAAAAGTAAATTTTTTATTTGAATTCCAATTAATATCACTTTATTATTGTTTCATAAGTGTTTTTATTTTTTAATTTAAAATTACATTTTTATTTCAAATGTCTTTGTTTAGCATCTATACACACCCATCCGAACATATATTTAATCACCATTTTGATTTTACAATAAAACTTGATTTATAAAATCAATTCAAATGTATTTGGCTTCAATTGAATTTGTGGGCTCAATTTTTATATGCGATTTTCATAAGTGTAAAACGATTCTATTTCAAAATCGAACGAGTTGTCAAATTGGTGTTCCGTAAATCTATCGATTCAGTACATTAAAATGTAAGTTAAATAAAGATAAAAATTATTAACATCAGAAATATTAGAAAGGCATGGGTATAAAATCTTCTATTGATGGTACGAAGTAAAACTTATTTAATTATTTAACGATTAAAAAAGAAACAAGTAAGAGTGCTTTATTTGCCTACGCAAATTCTTATATACCCTTCACTACCAAAAGTGGAAAAAAGGTATATCCAAGTTTGTCATTTCTAAAATATCCATTTTCGACCCCATAAAATATATATGTTATGAGTCTATTAAGCGATGTCCGTCCATGTTAGTGTTTAAATGCGACAATCGATCGGCCATGTCCTTTGAAGCAGTGGGCTGAACACCACTTCTGGCTCTAATTTTTCCACGCAAGCAGCCGTGTTGTCACAGCCTAATTGGGTACATTAATTGCTCCCTTTGTGTTAAACAATAAAATAACTCCAATCAAAAGAATAAATAAACGTGTGGAGCGATAGAGAATTAAAAAATGAGAAAAAACATCAAGTGAAAACATTGGTGTTCGCCCATATTTTCCGAGTTATGGGCCTCTGAATTTTTTATAAAAAGTTCGATTGTGAACCATATTGTTTTTAGATATCAATATGGGTATCATTTAAAAGCTTTTGAAGAGATGTTTCAGGAAATACTCAAGTTTAAAAAACAAAAAATCTCTTAAGAGCCGATGAGATTTTTATGTAAAATTATATATCGTACTTATTTTTTTTTCTTGTTTTTTAAATCTGTCTCCTCAATATTTGTTTTTTTGATAGGAGCTACTTCACTAAACTAGATATATATACATACATGCATACATACATTACATATAGCACTCTTACTTGTTTTTATCTATGCTAAATTGCTTGTTATCGAGTTGTAATATTCATAACATACTGCACGTAGATCTCTCCAGGGTGGTGGTAAAGACATGTTGTCTTTTATCAACAATTCTAAACAATACCAAATACATTGAATATCAGGAACCCTTTGATGTCTATCCTCATTATACCCGAGATCTAGAAAATGGGTTAGTTAGTCTACCTGTTGAAACCGAGAAAAGTGCAAATCTTTTATTATCTATCGCCAAAACTATCGAAGCATTAGTTCACCATTTACTAACAACATCTTCTGTAAAGAGTTTTAACCTCCATAACCGCTCAGGTAAGATTTGTTGCGGTGTTTTTGTTTTAAAGAAAGATTAAACTTTAACTTTTAAAATTGTTAAGGTACGTTTATTGAATAGACTCAATTACAACTCAATGACAACTCAACTTTTAACACAAACTTATCAACTATTTATACTAAATTAATAATAAATAAAATGCTGACTTAAATGTCGGACATTATTAAGTACAATAAACTTATGACTTATTTAGTTTGACTAGAAGCAATCATGCTGACTCAAATGTGACAATTTCTTCACTCGGCAGCATTAATGCTTTTAGCAAATTCAATTTATAAATAAATTATTTTAATTTAACTACAAAATATAATCTACAAGGGTTAGTCACAACAGATTACGCCATATTTAGCTCCGATCATGCGAGAGGGTGGTACTTGTAGCTCTCGAACTATCAAAAGATTTTGATCAGGAAGTGTAACAAGTTGTCGGATTTGGGAGAGTGAACGAGAGGCATTTCCTTTTTAACAATTACTTTGCTCATAACGTAGTCAGGTACAAATAATTATAATAATAGGCGTAGAAGTTTTGTCAGACTTACCTGTTAGTAATATAGATTACGAGAGATTATGCTAAGCCATAAATGCAAAGTTCAATACAAACTATTATTAAATAAAAAAAACTTGTAACACAATATGTAATAATAAATCCCTGTAAGTTTGTTTATGCGTCAATCACGACTAAAAGGTTGTACCGAATTCGATAAAGAAGTAGTAAGAATAGTAAAAAACTGTCTGCATATATTTTTTTATTATACCCTTCACCACAGGTGGAAAAAGGGTTTATATAAGTTTGCCATTCCCTTTGTAATTTTGACAATATTCAACTGCAACCACATAGAGTATATATCGTTACCTTATTATAGAAAGGCTGTAACTCGTTTTTTTTTAATTCAAGTTTTAGGCATATTTCGATAAATGATTCTCTAATGCCCCTCTAAAGGATTAGAGAATTTAATAAAACAATGCGTTAATAAGAAATGTCCGACTACAAAACTTTACTTTTTATCAAGTTTTTTCCTTTTCCTGTAAAGAAGAATATAGCGAATTCGATTGAGCGATGTACGCCTGTTCGTCCGTGTTAGTTTTGAAATTAACTTTGCCAAGGCACTAGATGAGCTAGAGAAAATTGAAATACGCCAATCTCTCAGAAAAAATTTTGAAAATTTAAATCCTAAAAATCAGCAAGATCAGTCTATGTCCTTTGAGGCAGCGGACAAAACACCACGCCTGCCCCTAATTTTTCCATATTATTTGGCGCAAATCGAGTTTATTTATATTGACCGAGTTACGGGCCTCTGAACTTCTCATATAAACGTGCGATTGTGCACTATATTTTTAAGATATCAGTATGGGTATCATTTAAAAGCTTGTTAAGAAATCTCTCAGCAAATATTAATTTTTTTTTTAAGTTCTTAACCCATTAAGATCTGATGACATTTTTTGACGTAAAATTATTTATAGTACTTAATTTGTTATTTTTTAATTCCCTGTCATCCCTATATTTGTTTTTTTTTTTGATTGGAGTAACTTCTATAAACTAGATTTGAGCCTATTTTTTAACTTTCGTTTGTATTTCTGCAGGTGGTTGTTTTTCATTTAGAAAAATTTGTTAGCTTTTACCTGATACAGCAACAATACGTCATCAAGATTGACGTCGGTTCCTAGCTGCGAAGCCCTAACCCGACGGTGGTCTTACCACTGAGTTAAATACAAAGCGTCGATCAGCGCACCCTGCTAGGCGTAGCCAACAGAGTTGCAATTCCAAGAACATGGCTTGCAGGACCATGTCCTTCCCCTTGCTTGTGGGTTGGAGACTTTCCCCCCTCTGTTGAATATGCAACGGCACATTCGTTTAGCGCCGCACCTTCCCTGCGGACACTAAACTTTAACCGACAGCCACCACGTGTAGCCCGAAGGGACCTCACCAATAACCGTCTACAGAGATAGGCGGCTCTCTGTATGGGCCACCGGTTCCCGTGGCGCCAGTATTTTAAGGACACTGGTAAGACCTTCGACAATGACCCGCGTCTTGTCTATCCAAATCCGAGTGTACTATGTCTGTGCCTAGGTTAGAATCAGCCAGACTTCTTGCAGTACCCCCGGGGGGACTTGATACAGCAACAGAAAAACTTTATGGTAGAAAAGAATTTTTTGTGCCGATTTGTATTTAAACTGTTAATCACCCCTATCGTGTTTGGCGTAGGCGTATTTCGACTACGACAAATTTGTAATAGATTAATCATAACTGTTGCGAGCAATCTTTTATCTATTACAAAACCTTTTAAAAACGACTAACTTTCGCCACAAAAACGCCAACCACGATATGGGTGAATATATTGTTGTTGCTTTCTCCTCATCTTCAAAAAAAAATCAACTCTGATCATATAGAATTATTTCAAAAGATTATAAAATCGTACAGATCTATCAAAAAGTCTGTCACACACATACACTTTTAGTCCACACTATCATACTTTTTGAGTACACATGCAATTTTTGACAGATCGTACGACTGAGTATGATAGTCAATCATGTCCATAACTATACCCTGTGGCCATAACAGCTCATGTCTGATTTGACAAATAATTAGTTTAACCCTCTGCTGAACGAATATGGTTGTGTATACGCTTGAACAACGCTGGGAAGTATTGCGACATTACTTTGAAAATAATGGTAATGTTACAGAATGCGTACAGATTTTGGAAGAAGAGAAGCACCGTCAGCTCCGTATGTCCTTATCTTGTGAAAAAAGTGAAAAAAAACGCATCTTCATCGATAAACCAAAGCGCGAAAGGCCAATGTTGATTCAAACGCTTTATTAAGAATGAAAAGAAATAGTATACAAAAGTAACGCTTAGCTGCATTTATACATATGTAAATACAAAAACTGTGTGAAAATAGCACAAAAGAAAAATAAACAAGTAATATGCAGAGTTGCATTAAAGGGAAAAATCTCCAACAGCCAAAAACAATGCACTGCTGTTGCAGAAAGTGTGCGTGAAGCGCCATCGACATCAATTCACCGTCGTTCTCAACAATTGAACGTTTCGGAGACATCATGAGACAAATTTTTCATAAAGACTTTGAAATGACGCCATACAAAGACCATCCAATGCGTTTTTTATAGCATTAAAAAAAAGTTATTTGGCGGACTCTTTACATATACGGTGAAGAGTATATAAGATTCGGCATAACCGAATATAGCACACTTAAGGCCTCATTAGTCTTTACTTTCTGTTGCTGTTCTGTGCCGTGCCGTTCTGCTTTTCAAATTATTGTAATTAGCTTTTCTGTAACAACAAACCAGCTGTTTATAATAAACAAAGAAAACACAATACACAACAAAAACAACTACAATTACAATGACAAAAATGGTTTGTTTACAATTTTGCACTCACACTACCAAACAACTTCCAAGTAACTTAACGTTGAATTCTATTTTCTACTGATGCGAACGGAAAAGAACAGAACGTCAAAGTAATAACAAACCACAAATACATATTTTCTATTTAAGAGAAATTGATCAGCTGATTCGTCACGGAACGGAAAGTAAAAACTAATTCTGCCTTTACTTGTTATTATTTAAGCCGTGTTAGACAGATACTTTAAATTTTAGTACAAATATACAGAACCTCTGCTGTGAAAGTCTAACTTAAAAATTTTGTCACTAAATAGTGCTTTAATTTCCGAAATTATTTATTTAACAAAAAAATAGTATTTCTACATTTATCATATGCAATTAGAAGTTAAGAAAACTTAAGTCGACAAGTCTAAACTTCGTGATAATAAGAAAAAGTCATGTGTTAAAAATATGTGTTTGTATATATTTATTACATTTCACTACAAAAAACTTTTAATGCTTAAAAACTGATCATACAAATCATACAAACATTAGAGGATTTATATAATGTACGGAGTAAGGCTAAGGAAGAAGTTAATGGCAATTGGGGAAAAAATAGAACTTTGATATTTTTTTTGTTCTAACAATGCTTTACACTTTGAGCTTTTTAAATACAAGCTCAAGCTGTCAAAAACATCAAAAATCTTTCAAAATATATTTTTCTATTACCAGAACTCCTTTTAAATATATATATATATAAATATATATAAATAGATACGAAAAAAACTGATTTATTGGTTTGCGATTCTTAGATCGATCATAAAGTTGTTTATTTCCATTTGCTTTTTAGATACTCGTTTATGGTTTCAAATCAAGTTAATATAATTTAATTTTATTTTTAATAATTAAAATATTTAATTAAAGTCAATAAAAAATAATTATTATACATAGTTAGACTATTTAAACACACATTTTTTTGTCTTAATTGATAGTTATTCTTTTAAAAAATTAGGGTTGGATATTTTACCTAATAAATTAACAAAAATTTAATTTAAGGGGCGACTCAGTCATTTTTACTCAATAGGCACACCTTAACCAAGACGGAAAGCGGAATATTTTCTTTCGCATAGCTTTTACGCTGAAATACCATACCTAAACAAAAGCGCCAATGCTACGTCAAAATTATGAAAACGGGGTTATTAAAAACCAAGTAAAAGTGCCGAATGTCAAATAACCTTCACCATATATGTAAATCTAGTATAAAGAAGTAACTACAATCAAAAAAGCAAATATTGCGGTGACAGAGAATTAAAAAATAAGAAAAAAAAATAAGTACGATATATAATTTTACATATAAATGCCATCAGCTCTTAATGGGTTAAGAATTTTTAAATATTTTAGTATTATTTATTAAAATTATATCCATATTGATATTTTAAAAAATTTGAAAATTTCAGAGCCCCCCTAACTCGGAAAATAATTTTTTCCCTTAAAGTTTTTTTCTTATTTTTTAATTCTCCAGTGCTCCATATATATATATATATATATATATATATATATATATATATATATATATATATATATATATATATATATATACAGTACTGTTCCTACTACTAAGCACACTGTATTTAAGGAAACTGTTATTTTACTCTCAAATATAAAGACCTTACGAGAGGCTGTGCCTACGCTAAGCAACTTATTAATACTTTGTATATGACCCTTTGTTTTTTATAGCTGCAACACATCTTTTGGGCATTGATGCAATTAAATTTTGTAAATCGACTCGATCCGAGGCGTCGTTTCACAATGGCGAACAAATTTTCGATAGGATTCAAGTCGGGTGATTGTGCCGGCCAATCAAGCACTTGAATCATTTTCGTCTGAAACCATTCCTTGACCAACTTCGATGTGTTTCGGGTCGTTATCATGTTGAAACACCCATCGAAGTGGCATATTCCATTCTGCATATGGGAGCATTTTCGTTTCTAAGTTGTCGTTGTACACGAAACGATCCATTTTATCGCTTATTTTGTGCACAGGACCAAGGCGTTCGCCAGAGAAACATGCCCACACCATAATGTTTCCCCCACCATGTTTCATTGTTTGCTTACAATAGCGTGGATCGAGCCGATTTCCTTTCATATGCCGCACTGTGCACATGTCGTCAGAATTGAAGAGGTTTACTTTGACCTCATCGCTAAAGAGCACACTGTTCCACTTTGTGATAGGCCAATTAATGTGGTGCTTTGCAAATTCAACACTAAAAATTACAAAAGTCCTATTGAATTTGTTGTTAAAGTAAATTAAAATTCACTTACCGTTTTTTCATGTGTTTTTTTGTCAGCATTGGTTTTTTGACAGCCCTATAACTTTTTAAACACAGCTTGATGATATGTTTTCTAACTGTGCTGGAATCCACATTCAAATTAAATGATTTTACTATCTCTCTTGAAGTTATAAAAGGTTTTTTTTTTTTATTAATATTTTAATTTGTCTGCCGTCACGGTCGGAAATTTTGCCTGAAGGTACGCCTAGATTGGGTTTTACGACATTGCCTATCGTTTTATAATTTTGAATCCACCGTGAAACCATTGATTTGTTAATTTTTAAATGATTAGCTATATCAACTTGATTTTGCCCTGCATTCCACAATGATATAACGGAAGATTTGAAGCTATTATCGTATTGAACCCGCTTCATGTTGAAAATTTATAGTTTGAAGGCAAATAAAGTCTAAGTAGGACTAAACTGCATTGATTTAAGTAATTTGCAATTAATAAACTCAAATCCATCGCAAAAGAACCGTTATATTTAAGGAAAAGAAAATAAGAAAATTTGTTGCTTAGCGTAGGCACAGCCTCTCATAGAGTAAGTTTTGTTTTTGTTTGTTATTGAAATATCAAAAAAGGTTTTTGTTGTTATTTTTTTTTATAAACTTTTTTGTTATCATATAAGTCATAAATAAATATTATAATGAGTTCGTAAGGTCTTCTTATTTGAGAGTAAAATAACAGTTTCCTTAAATACAGTGTGAGTTGCTTAGCGTATATATATATATATATATTGTTGTTGATAGTTTCTTTATTTTCAAAACAATGAAAAAATATGACAAATTATTTAATAAAGTAAATGTTATAATCAGTGTGTTATGTGTTTAAAATTTCGTTTTGGAACAAAGTGTTTTTATTACAAAGTAGCTTTACTTCTAACATTAACATTCTCCCTCCCGTGAATCAACTGATTCACCCTTTTCAATCTTCAAGACTGCAATTTTTGAGGTGGGTCGTCGTATGATACCCTTAGTAGTCTTGATTTCGGCAAAACGAACTATACCATCCTTGGCAGGAAAAACTTTTACAATACGCCCTTTTAACCACTGGTTTCTAGGCAAACTTTGATCAAAAATGATCACTATGTCGTCTATCTTTAAGGGTATATACTTCTCCTTCCATTTACTGATGTGAATGAGTTCGGGGAGATATTCTCGTATCCATCTATTCCAAAGCCGATCCTTAAGGTTTTGTGATATCTTCCATTGCTTACGAAGACATATGTTTTCTTCGGATGTACTTGGAGTTTGTGTAGAATTAACACAACCTAATAAAAAGTGGTTAGGCGTAAGTGGTTCATCCTCGGCTGAGCTTATAGGAATTTCGGTGAGAGGTCTTGAATTTATTACATTTTCTGCCTCAATAAGTAAACTTCTTAAAGTTTCTAATTTTGGTGAAACATCTTTTAAAGTCTTATTTAAGAGTCGTTTAATTATGCGAATCAAACGTTCCCAAACACCTCCCGAGCTTGGATTACCCGGACAATTAAATAACCATTCAATATTTTTGCTTGTTGCTTCTTCTCGTATCTTGTCCAGGTCAAACAACCTATCTTCTTTCTTGAGCAACTTCTGGGCACCAATGAAATTAGTGCCATTATCACTTCTTATTCTGATTGGAGTACCTCGACGATTTACAAAATTGCGAAAACTTAAAATGAATGCATCTGTGGACAGTTCATCGGCCAGTTCAATATGGGCTGCACGTACAGTCAAACATGTAAAAATAACTGCCCATCTTTTTTCTTTCCTACGGCCAATTGAAACAGTAAAGGGCCCAAAAAGATCTACACCTGTGTAAGTAAATGGGCGCACAAATGGTGTGACGCGGTCAGGAGGCAGTTGACCCATTAAAGGTGCTTTAGGCTGAATGGTATCGTACTTACATATAACACATTTACGTCTTACTTTCATAAACAGAGATTTTATGTGCGGAATCCAATACTTTTGTCGTAACTCATTGATTGTTAAATTCATATTCTGATGATGGTTTTTATTGTGGTAATGTATCATAATTAATTCTGAGACAATATGATTTTGAGGCATTATTATTGGTCTACGAGCTTCAAAAGGAAGATAAATAGCTTCATCCAAACGACCTCTAATACGAAGTAAGTTATCATCACCCAAATAAGGGACAAGAGAGTATAATGAACTACTTTTTGGGATCCTTTTTTCATTACTAAGACAGGATATTTCTTCAAAATAACATTCAAATTGCACCAACTTGCAAAGTAGATTCTCAGCTGCACAAATTTCTTTTGGTTGTAAGAGTCCACTATTTCTCTTGGGCTTACTAAAACGAACAATCCATGCTAAAGTTCTAACAAGCTTTCTAAACGAGGAAAATCGGTTGTAATCTATTAAATAAAGCGACCTCTTTATTACAATGTTTGGTTTTATATCCTCTTCGGTATATGGTTCTGACAGCTCAATTCTTTGTCTTGGCCAAAAACTAGGATCAACCTTAAGAAATTCTGGGCCGGCTATCCAAACACTATTACCATCAAATTTTGGAGGGAAGAAGCATCTTGTACCTGCATCTGCTGGGTTAAGTTGAGTTGGTACATATCTCCACTGTTCTTTTGTGGATATATTTAAAATCTCTGCAACACGATGGGAAACAAATGCTTTAAATCGTCTTTTAGTTGACTTGACCCACTGAATTACAGTTAGTGAGTCGGACCAAAAATGAACCGATGCAATGTTAACATCATGACTTTGTTGAACTATTTTACTAAGCCGTATTCCCAATACCGCAGCTTGAAGTTCTAGGCGTGGTACACTCATTAACTTCAGTGGCGCGCATCTTACTTTTCCAATTACAAATGAAACATCTACTTCTTTTTCGTATTGAATACGAAAATACGCGACAGCTGCAAAAGCGTCTTGACTTGCATCAACAAAGACGTGTAGCTGGATATTTGAATAAAACAAGTTTGTAGACAGGCAACGGGGTATTTTAAACAGACTAACGTTTTTAAATTCATTCCACCATAATCTCCACCTCTTGTGCAATTCAAGTGGAATAAAGTCATCCCAACCAATTTGTTGCTTCCATGATTTTTGTAACAATAGTTTTGGGTACAATAAAAAGTCTGCTATTAAGCCATACGGATCAAATACTGCCATAGCGATTCTTAACAATTCACGTTTTGTTGGAACTCGAGTACCAGCTAGTACTTTCTTATCAAGTCTATAAAATTTTGTTTGAAACTGAAAACAATCTGCCGTTTTGTCCCAGAACATTCCAAGAATTTTTTGAGTTGTGGAATGTTTCTCCATATTAATAAGTTCAGAATTCTGAACTGTTGAAAAGTTCAGACTTACTTCCAGCCTTTTACTATTTGAAATAAATCCTCTTAACTCAAATCCCCCTTCCGAATATATTTTAACAACTTGTTGACAAATAATGATAGCTTCAGTTTCGTCTTTAAAGCTGCATACAAAGTCATCAACATAATGCTTTTCAACAATGGCTTTTGAAGCTTCTGGATATATGTGCGAAAATTCTTTTGCGTTGTAATTTTTAACAAATTCTGCACAACGTGGGGAACAAATAGCGCCAAATATCATAGAAGTCATTGCACACTGTTCTATGGGTGTATTCTTATCACCACGTCTCCATAAAAATCTTTGCGCATGCTGATCCTCACTACGTATTTGTATCTGCGAAAACATTTCTCGGATATCTGCAGCAACACCTATAAGCCCTTGTCTAAATTTCAATAAAATTCCCAGCAACGGCTGTGCTTGCTCAGGTCCTTTAATTAACAATGAATTAAGTGAAATTCCATCTGTTTTTGCCGCAGCATCAAAAACTACTCTTAATTTTTCTGGCTTGTGCGGCTTAATAACTCCAAAATGAGGAAGGTACCATGTTGGAAATTCTGTTTGCTTCGCTTCGTCTTCACCCAGTTTTCGAGCGTAACCTTTCTGAATGTATTTTCCTATTTCCAAGCTGTACCTTTCAGCATATACAGAGTTTTTTGCCATCTTTGTCTCAATTAGTTGCAAGCGCCTTTCCGCCATATCAAATGTTGAAGGAATTGCAGGAGGATGAGGTTTCCACAATAAACCTATTTCGAATCGTTTTCCAACTCGTTTTATAGTGGTCTTCATAATTTCTTTGGCAACTTGATCATCATCGGATAAAAGGGGCTTATAATTTGGATTCATGCCAAAATTTTCAGTAGCTAAGAATTCACTAACAATATTGTTGAGTTCATCATCTTTAACAAGTAAAACTGTAGGGTGAGCGGTATTCTTTTCCACTAAGCCATAAGCTAACCAGCCCAGTTTACACTGCATAGCTATTAAATTATAGTTGCTAGATTCTTTGACTGCTATTGGGGCTCCAAGGAAGGCATTGTCTAGTCCAAGTAGAAGTGTTGGTTTGGCATTATCGTATTCTTCTATCGGCAATTCTGCAAAATTCGGAGAATAATCCTTAAAAAAGGATTGACACGGCAAATCTAGAACTTTAATTGTGTACACATTTCTAAGGGGGTATCTTTTTTTCGAAATACCCGTTCCCTCTACTTCCAAATTTACTAGAGAAGATTCTTCTGTGACAGTTTTTTCTCCATACCATTGAAGTGTAAGATTAGAAGACCTTCCTTTTAAACCCAACATGCTGGCAGTTTTCCTATCAAGCAGCGATATGGACGATCCCTCGTCAAGCATTGCATACGTCTTAAAAGATCCAGAAGGACCAAACAATGTTACTGGCAGTATTTTAAACATTTTACTTGCCTGAAAGTCGTTTCTACAGTTCAACATCTGATTTGCCTGATCATTAGCTCCTGGTTTAGCAATTTCTACATCCATATGGAGAGCTTTATGATGAAACCTTTTACAATTATTAATGTTGCACAGCTTCTTGGAACGACAATTATTAATTCCATGACCCTTTCGAGGGCAACAAAAACATAATTTCAATTCTTTAATTTTTTCCCATCGCTTAGCTATAGGCAATTCCTCAAGAGTGGTGCAAGATAATAAGGAGTGATATTTACCACATATTTCACATCTTATACCCGACATTTTCTTAGTGTCCAAAACTACCATTTGTTTTACAGGTTGAGTTTGTGTGGACGATATATTCGGCATTAAACTTACAAATTTAGCTAAATCCCCAAGCCATTTCGAGAAGTCTACAACTGTGGGAAATGGTTTAATACCAGATGCTACTTTAATCCATTCAAATTGGTGGTCATCTGGAAGTTTGGCAACCATCTCTTCTAGCAACGTTGTACCCAAAAGATGGTGGCTACATCCAGCAGACGTTAAGAAAGCTACTACATTTTTAACTTTCGTAGAGAAAACTATTACTTGGTCCATCTTTTTCCGATGGATATTGGGGAATTGTTGAATCTTTTGAAGTTGGCGACGAACCAAAATATCTGGACGACCAAACCGAAATTCAAGTTCCTCGATAACTTGAGGCACATCATCAGGATAAATTAACATGGATGTTACTGCCTCTCTAGCTGGACCAGAAACACATTTTTGGAGCCGCATCAGATTTTGACGATTACTATACTTAAATGTATCAGAGGTATCCTTATAATTGGCTATAAATAATGGCCACTCATCTGCGTTGCCGGAAAATGGTTGTAAATCATACAGCTTATTAGAAAATTCCCACGATTGCATTAACTGCTGATTCTGTACGTTGTTTTCTTCCAAATGTTGAGGCACGTCACACGGCAACGCTGATTCTGCAGATACATAAACAGAATTTTCAAAATTTTCTTGGTTGTGAGCAGCAGGACCACACAAATTTCTATTTGAAGCTGTTGCTTCATTAATCTGCTCATTGTTTCTATTACTTGACGATGGAAAATCTTGTATTTGTTGCTTCAACAAATCTATATCATGACGACTTTCCACAACTATCTTCGATAAGTTCTTCAAACTGGCTATTACTTCTGCTAACTGATTGCTTACTGTTGGCAACTCCATCATTGTTGCATTTAATTCATCTTCCTCCGTAGGCAAAGGAGAACCAGGCTCAGATCGGACAGATCTGGATGAACGCAAACTGTATTTACCAGGCATTGTAAAATTATATTGCACAAACACTAATAGTTCACGAAATTTTAAAACTGTTGTTGATAGTTTCTTTATTTTTAAAACAATGAAAAAATATGACAAATTATTTAATAAAGTAAATGTTATAATCAGTGTGTTATGTGTTTAAAATTTCGTTTTGGAACAAAGTGTTTTTATTACAAAGTAGCTTTACTTCTAACATTAACATATATATATATATATATATATATATATATATATATATATATATATTTTTTTTAAGTTTCTTCATTGTTCCAAATGACAGACAAACGGACATCGGTCAATCGACTTCGATATGCATAAGAAGTCAGAAATATATAAACTTTATGGGGTCGAAAATTAATATTGCCAAAAATTACAAGCGAAATTACAAAATTAGTTATATCCTTTTTCCATTTTTTGTAGTGAAAGGTATGAAAATAATGAATTTTATATTACTTTAAAAATTTTTAAGAAGAATGGAAATATGTTTTTACCGAAATAACTTTAGTTTTCTTTTTAGAATATTCAATAAAGATGTTAAAAAAAACTGTGCTATAGCAAGTATTTGTATACAAATCACAAAACACATTTGTACAGCTATTAGGAAATCCGACCGCTTAGTACCGTTATAATGGTTTCGAATTGAATAATTTATTACATCTTATATTAAAAGGTTGCAAAAATATTTTTTTATTTTATTTTTAATTAATAATTTTATATATGATGCTATTGACAAATAATTGGAAACGATTTTTTTACTTTAGCAACACTAACTTTAGAAACATTATTAATTTTTAAGGATAATTGCGTTTCCTTCCAAATAATTTTATTTTGTTAATTACTATTTGTTCATAATTTAAAGCTTTTACATTTTAAAAACAGTTGAGTTGAAACAAAGTGCGACACATAATTAGAAACGGTCTACAATTACTTATGTTTTTTTTTTACAAAATAGGCTACTTAAGACTAACAGTGCTCACGATTTCGCCAGCGTGTCATTTCTAGTTTAAAGAAATTTAAATTTAGAAAAATGTGTTTTTAAATATTTATTTTAAAGTTCTATAAAAATTATCCATCTACAAGAACAAAAAATCTGCGGGGTGCTTTCGCATTTGTATCTCAATGACTTATTTTTCGCAAAAAATATTCCATATTTGTACTAAGGTTCCTAGGGTTCTTCTCACAAAATAGGTCTGTTCATTAACTTTTACTAGCAAAAACTAGCAACGAGAGAGTAAAACAGAAATTTTCAAAATTATTCTCTCAAATATAAACTAAATGCATGCTTCACTAGCAAAAATAAGCAAAGAAATTTGTTTGGCTTTGGGAATGATATATAAGACTTAAAAACTAAACGGTATGACCATTAAATAGTCCCTTTTTTAAAGAAAATGTACTAGAGTGGCAAAATGTATAAAACAGAGATCACTAAAAGCCCTCAAATTGGTAACCACACGAAAAAATTGAAAATAATACTGCAAGTAACTTAATTGCGAAAATATGTACATAAAATATTGTACTTTTTTTTAATTATTAGGCAATTTTTAAAAGCGCTTATGATGTTTAAGCGCATCATGAATATAACTTTTTTTCTGCAGCAACGTTCTTATTGTGATTCAGACAGAGTACCGAAATGCTCTCTCACTTCTCACACATGAGACAGCAGTGAGACATTTCAGAAAATATTTTGGTTTTTTCATTCATGAGAGGGATGATTTATTTTTTTTTTTCTATTCAAAAGTGAAAAAATGAGAAAATATTTTTTTTTCACGCAAGTGCTCATTTATGAGAATTTAAAATTTTGATAATTTTTCATAAGTGAAAATACCGTACAAAAAATTTTTCATTGAGCGTTCACTTCTCAATCATGTATATTTTAAATTGATTTTTTTTCACACAACTGCAGGCGTGGAAAATGTAATATGGTGAACAAATTTTACTTTTTAGTTATCATTGTTTACTATTTCGGATCCATTTAGAACTTTAAAAAGTTTTCTATATAAGTTATTTTAAAAGAAAAAACAATTCCTTAATTGGTTTATTAACATTTATTTATTTGTTTAATATAAAAGGAAAAAAGCACATATACATTAATATGTTTGTATAAAAAATATGTATAAAAATGTATCGTAAACTTGTTATAAATGTCTTTTTGTTATAAATTTATATTTTTAATTTTATTAAAAATTTGTTTTACATAATACGGATTTTCTTTGTTTTTCATCCTTACTTGTATCGATGCTAATACACACATTCATATGTAATTGTAGGTAGACAATTTTTTGTTGGTCGTTAATGACCGTCAAAAAGAAATAATTTTTTTTCTCATTTATGAGAAATTTCATAAATCTCTTTTTGAATTCTCATAAATGAAAACTTTTTAACGCTGAAAAAAATACCCATTCGTTTTTGAAAAGTAGCATTAATGAGAATGATATTATTCATCCCTTATCATGTATGAATAATAGGGATATTTTTTCTTATTCACTTTTTCATATATGAATACTTAAAAATGAAAGAGACAGGCACATTCATGTGTAATCACAGGCAGAAAATTTTTTGATACTCGTTTATCAACGTGAAAAATAAAAAACAAATCGTAGAATTCTCACTTATAAAAAATATCAAAAATGTTTAAAACTGAATGGTGATAAATGAAAAATTCTGAACTCTGGATTCAGATGTAAAAATATTTATATTAAAAATAATAATATTAAGTTCATTGGTATAACTTATTGATAATTTTACAAAAAAATTAATACTCTTCTTTAAAATGCACCGGAAAAAAGTAAATTGCATTGAATGTTTCATCACTGGCTTGTTTATTTTTAATTCTATAAACAATACAAACACCTGCAAAGCTCGAAGATTCTAAACCAAATTTCTGTATTTTAACACTTCTTTGCTGTGTACTACCACAGCAAAATTAAAGAAACATAACAAAATAATATTATTTTTATATTCTTTAAATTACCAAAAACTTGCATTTTCTTAAATCTTACACAAATTTCCTTTATCAAACAATTTTAAAGAAAATTATTTTCTAAACAAAAGTAAGAAACAGCTGTTAGGCTAATTCTTGCAAATAAAAATTTTACTAGCCAAAACTTGCAACAAATTTTTTCTCTATCTGACATTTTTACGCTCTTTCTTTACTCTCTGCTTGCCCGTTCCCGTTTTAGTAACAATTAGTAACAATTTTAAGTTACTGAATAGACCTAATGTTGTTTAATTCCATCTTGTAGTTTTTACGTAATGCGAAAGGCATGAATTCCAAAAATAAGTGATTTGTATTCTATCGCACATCTTTAATATGCGTTGCCTGTAGCAAAACGTAATACAAAGTTAAATCTAAAAATTAAAGGGTGTCCTCATAAATGACGTAAAGTAAATTTTAATGCGCCTATCTTTTGAACCTTTTGGAATTTTTTGAGACAAAGCCTTGAAAATTGGACAGGATGTCGATTACTATGACCGTTATAATAACAAGTATAAACAGTCAAAATTATAAAATAAAGGGTGTCCCAATAGGTAATGTAATTTGAAGTATGTGTCCAAACTTATAAACTGTTGTAGTCAGATAGTTGAAATTTACAAAGAACCTTTATTGTTAAGTCCGTTATAATAACAAATATAAAATTTGTATTTGGAAATTAAAGGGTGTCCCAATAGTTGATATATGTGGTCAAACATTTATAGACAGACAGCTGAAATTTACAAAGTATAAAATTGTAATTTAAAAATTAAAGGGTGTTTCCATTTCTGAAATAAAGTGACCTATATGGCCATATCGTTTGAACTGTTATATACAAATATTTGAAAATGTCCTCTACTTTGTTTGTGAAGGATAAATATTTAAAATAAAAACTTATAGGGTGTTACAATAGTTGCTGTTATTAAACGTTTATGACCAAACTGTTGAACTGTTGATAAAAATTTGACCTAAATGGCTCTATTTTCGAAACCGTTTTAGACAAACTCTTGTAATAAAACAGAATGTCCATTACTACATCAATTATAAAGCTCTAAACACATAGACGACAGCAGGCAGCAGACAGCAAACTGTCAAAAATAAAATACATGTGTTTAAATGAAAACGATTGTTTTGACGACTTCACAGCAGCACGACTTCACGACAGCATTTGCTGCTGCTGCCAACTTAGGCTATTTTCTATTTTGACGGGCAGCAATAAATAAATATAGTGTTGCCATTATACATGTAAATTGGAAAATTAAGAATAAAAACTTTTTTTTTTAATATTAAACATAAAAGAACATTACAAAAATACAAGAAGGAAATAAATTTATGTGTTTTTATAGTTTTTCGTTATATTATTACATTCTTTATCAAAAATTTTAATTTTATTCATTATAAAATATATATGCGGCATCCCTGAAATTTTAATTGCTAAAATACACAGCTGTTCATTTTTAATTTCATAGTATTGTTTTATTCGTTTGAGTTAATTTTTGTCATATTTTATTTCATTTTTCGTTTTAGGATAATGGTAAAGTACCTATTTGTTTGATTTTCTGTTGTTATTTTTAATACGTTTGTAAAATTTTGCAGAGGAATAGTATGGATACATTAGCTGATTATTATGTTGTTGCTGTCTTCAAAATAATTATGAAGCTGACTTCAAAGCAGCATTTGAAGCCGTGAAATCTGCTGTCGTCTATGTGTTTAGAGCTTAATAACAAATATAAATATTAAAAATTAGAAGTTAAGGGTTGTCCTAATGGTTGCAATTTGTGGTATGCATATGGCCAATCTTTTGAACAGTTGTAGACTAACGCTTAGAATTTAAACGAATTTTGTTTTATTGCGTCCTAACGCAATATTTCTCGAATATAATATAATCAATGTATAATTACCGTTATAAAGAAACATGATTTTAAGTTTGTCTGTTATGAAGTCGGGTGTTTTTTTTTGGTAAGAATTATTTATTTGTATACAGTAGGTTTTATAAAATGAGTTAACATTACTGTTTAAGACACAAAGTTGTTGACGCTTTTATTTAGATATGACATTTTAGCGCAAAAGCTATGGTCCATCTTGCTTTGCGTTTTACTCGTTAATTTAGGTTTGGCTGTAATTTTTTGTTAACTGGCTGCTTTCAGTATAAACTTTCTGCGGGAATTTTTTTTTTTGTTTGACGAAGTCAGCTAACGCTTTGTAGTCTCTGTTAAATTACACATTAAAAAAAATCTAAAAATATGATAAAAAAAAATAAATCAAAAACATCATTCATGTAAATTAATTGTGTATGCACGTTAACTTACAATTCTAATGTCGTTTGATGTAAAATGTAAAAAATGTATATAAAGAATAACTGTCATTTATTACTATTTAATTAGGTTTGTGTTTTATTTTTAATATTTTATCAATACAAATATATAAGAATATATATTTATAGTAAATAATTATATAAGAATAATTAATTTTTTTTTCTTTTTTAATTTATTTACTTAGTTAATGTATATTTTTGTATGTATATCTTTGTTGTTGTTTTTTTTTAATTTCATTAATTTTTTATTTTAATTCTATTTGTTTTACAATAAGCCTGAGGCACATATTTAACATTTTAACATTCTTTCATTTTACATTTAAAGTACTTTGTTTTTAAATACATTTTAAAGTTTTTTACACAGAGTTTTTTATTTAATAAACAAAAATTTGTTTTTATTCGTTATTTTCTTTTTGTAAAAACTATTTGTTTAATTTACAATGATTTTGGGCTTGTTCGGAAATGCATCACTGCGCGGCATCTGATGCGCAGTTCTTTCGAAAATGCATCAGTTGGCATCACTGCAAATGTCATGTGTTTCAAAATGCATCACAGATATTTATGATACGCAAACAAACGTTAAACACGCATCACAAAAAACGCTGATGCAATAGATGAGAAGTACCTTTTTTGATATTTATTAATTTTATTTTGTTAAAATACATTTGTTTATGCATTTCAAGAAATGAATTAGACGTAAAATTATCCAAGTTTTTAATAAGAGGCCATTAGTGAGCAAATAATTTATTATTAATTTATCAATTATTAATGTTTAAACGTTCGAAAGTAAAAACAAATTATTTCTTTTTGTCTGCGCATCGGATAAGCAACAGCTGTTTTGCATTAGCAACGCAAACAAATCACACATGCGCATCAGATGCAGTGCAGTGATTAATTTCCGAATAAGCCCTTTGTAATTGGTTGGTTGCTTTCATTAAATTAATTTACTTTCAGTTGTAAAATGTTTAATATTCTATATAATTTTAAGTTATAAGAAAAATACGCCATTAAAAAATTATAACTTATTCTAGAACAAATAAATGTAGTTGGAACTCATTTGATTTTAAGGTTATAAACAATAAAGTTTCTTGAAATTCTTACGATTTTCGATACTAACTTTTCGGAACGATTTTAAAGCCAGCACAAAAATTGTTAACCAAATAATAAATAAGTGGATATTTCTTGAATTTAATACTTTTGAAACTGGTTCTTTGCAAATGTTGTGCTACAATAAATCTTTTACATTTTGCTGTCTGTGGATTAAACATGATTTACAAATAATGCATGATTTCACCTTCACATCGAATAATGGAAATGTGTTGCATTAAAATTAGTTTTTATATTAAAATGCAAAATATCATTGATTTGTTGTTATTTAAACAGTAATGCATTTACGAGCAGGTTCTAATTTTTTATGCGTAGCCTAAGTTAAGTACCTCGACGCAAAACACTTTTGCAAATTTTTGAAGAAAATCGTGAATATTCATATGCATTATTTGGACATTCTCAAATTAGATATGGAAAAGTAAAGTCCTTTAAGCCAAACAACTATGTAAGTTTGTAATAAAATTGGGAAAATAAAACTTATTAGAAGAATTTTCAAAACGTATTTAATCCTGCAATTGTTTATGGAATTTAAAGTTGATTGTATTCGAACAACAATTAAATTGAAGAGAAATGAATATTTATGACTGTGCAGCAGCATTGCTTACTGGGCAAGAGTGCGCATGAAAAGCGGTTTAAATCAGGCCGGTTTATATCGTGCAACTTTTTTCTCACGGAAGGGGTGCAGACTTGGAAACACTTGCCATTGGTTTAGTTTTAAAATTTATTTTAAATAAAAGCAAATTATTAGCTACTGAGACATGCAGGAGATGATGAATTTATTTAACTTATGCGTTAAATGGAAATTGCAGCACCATTAAAGCGCTTCGGGGTATTTTACTCAAATAAAAAGTATAATATTTTAAGTGTTCCAACTAAATGCCAAAGTTCTTATTTCAACCGTCTTCTCAAATTGTCTAAAACGATTATTTAATACGAGTTCTAGAAAAAGTTTTAAGTTTTCTTCGGAGAATATTTGGTTATTTATTAATATTTTTTTTTTAATGAAAATTTTAATAATAAAAATAATGTTTAAAGTTTTAAATGTTTATTTTTTTCATATTTACGTTTACATGTTTTAAATTTTTTACGGGTGTGACATCAAGAGAAAAACAAAGCTTAAAAGATTTTCATAAGATGTTTTTTCTTGTTTTCGTTAATTTTATAACAAAATAATTGATTAAAAATAAACAGCACTTTTCTCTTATTTTTTTTTTTAACTAAAAATTAAATTTTCAGTTACAAAATTTATTCTACTCTTAAATATTTAATGATAATTTTTATGTTATACAAAACAGCTAATTACAACAACAAAAAATTAAATTGATATACTTAAGTATATCGTTTCACTATTCTATAATGACGTGGATTTAAGCCAAAGGCGTTAAGGTAAAAGTAAATGTTTACAAAAAATAGCAGTGTATTATTTTATATAAAAGTAGAAACAAAAGTTGAAATTAATATCATGTTGAATGACAACACTGTCAGCAATGCAACCCTGCTGACAACCATCAACTGTTGAACATAATATTTTTTAAATTAACAAAATTTATCGTAAGGCGCTAGAAATAAAAACACTTATAACCAAGAATACTTCTTCTTTTTTGGATTTCATAGCGAACGGTTGAGCTTTTTTATAAGTGACTTGGAGTTTTTAATTATAAAAGAAGAAGAAAAACAATTTTGTGGAGAATTAAAATTTGTCTTTTTGGTTTTATTTCTGTGATCTGTGTGAGTTTATATATCAGGTGTTTTGTCAAGTAAATTGGAAAATTTTGGTGGGATGAAAAGGAAATGTGGCGTCAACATGGCGTTACTACCAATCACAGTGAAGGAAAACGAATTTGAAGGTTTCATGGAGATGCATGCTCATGCGCAGGAAGCCTCAAATGAGTCGTCGTCTGCTTTCTCGGGGAAAAGACAAAAAATTGTGGAACAAAAGGACGAACTAAAATTAAGAAGTGAAATTTTAAAGAACAAAAAGAAAAGTAAGAAGAAAATGAAATCAGTGACAAATCTGGATGCTACAAAAAATAATCTTAGCGGGAGTTCCTCGCAATGGTTGGATGAATTTGACACGGACGAAGACATGGGGCATGAGAAGGCTGAAAATCTCTCAGGAGGCAGTTTTGGTTACGATGTTGAAAGCTCAGGCAAAGCATTTACGCAAGAGGTATTGTTCGAGAAAAACCCTCAAAATGTAAGTAAGAATTTTACTATTTTTAATACAAAAAACGAGAAGACGTTCGGTTTTAACCTCAATAATGATAAAGTTGTTTCAACTAACAATATGGCGTTTTGCAATTCTGGGCAAGTTAATAATTTTGAAAATGGCGGGAAAGTTAACAAGGCCTACTATAATCAAGAACATGTTGGAGATGTAATAGTGTTGTTTGATACCTCAAAATCAGACATTGTTACTAACCAAAAAATTAAAAATGGACTATTTCTATGGGAAAAAATTCGAAACTTAAATATTAAAGGCATTAAATTGATTAAGGCAATTGGTGTTACATTGTATAAAATATTTTTTAATTCGGTGGCAGATGCAAATGCATGCCTTGATAACAAGGAGTTAGAAGACAAGGGTATACGAGCTTTTGTGCCCAATTCCTTTTTGGAGACCTTTGGGGTGATTAGGAATATTCCCTTGTATATTACTGAGCAATATATGAAGGAAAATATAGTGTCCTCACATAATATAGCATCAGTTAAACGCCTTCTGAAGAAAGTTTCAGATGGTGAAACTAGCAAGTTGCAACCTACGTTTTCAGTAAAAATTGGCTTCTCGGGAAATGATTTGCCTGAGGATATTATCCTAGATTACACAAAATTAAAAGTTGAGCATTTTTATCCAGCCATTAGGCTTTGCAGGAAGTGTGGTCGGTTTGGACACACGGAAAGGGGCTGTCGCTCTACCCAACGATGCTTTAGATGTGGAAAAAAGGGAACATGTACGCCTTCGTGCAACATTATTAAGTGCATTCTATGCAATGGCAATGATCATAATGCCAATCAAAAAGACAAATGTTCTGCCTGGCAAGAAGAAATTAAAATCAAAAAAATCATGACTATTAAGAAAATGGCGCGTAGGGAAGTTCTGGATACATACAGTATTCGTAATCAGAACAAATTTAGCTTGCTTGAAGATTATGAAGGTAATTTTCCTCTAATTTCCTCCAACCGTAATAATTCAATGCCAAGAAACAGAGATTTAGAGGCCAACCAACTGATTACCCCGAAACCATACAATAAAGTAGTTCAAAAACCATTTCCATCTGTGAAGTCTCAGCCAGTTAGGCTATACAATCCTTAGGATTATTCCTGGGAAGGCCAAATGACGGGTAAAGTCCTAGACAGACCTAACATCAATAAAGTCACCCTATTAGAAAGAACCATGTCAGAATTAATGAAATTTATGAAGGATACCTTTAGCAAACAGAACAATGTTTAAGGGATAAATGCAGTGTCCCACTTTGATACCAGGATTCAAAGAATTTTCAGAGATATAGATCATGAAATTATTACATCATCTATAAATAATAGTCATGAAAATTCTGCAATATAATTGTCAGTCGTTAAAATGGAATTGCAAGAACATTGAATTTTTTCTCAACAACAAAGAATACGATATTGCTGTCCTTAGTGAAATTTTCTCACATAACGACCAGCAACAACCACACAAAATTTTTAATTTTAATATTGTCAAAAAAACAAGAGATGATGACTATGGCGGTGTAGCCATAGCTCTCAAAAAATCTATTCGTTTCAAAAAAATCGATTATCAAACCTCAGCTGAAATTTTAATAATAAAAACCTTAAATTTGTCGACTAATTTCGTCATCTGCTCTATTTATTGTAAACCGGATTCGCCTATAGGAGACTTTGAGCATGAGTTTAGGAAACTTTTCGATTTTTTGGACTCTTACCAAAATGTGTTACTATGTGGGGACTTTAATGCCAGACTAACTGATTGGGGAGATTATGAAGATATGCCTAAAGGCAAGAAACTAAATGAACTGATTAATACATATGATTTTGTTTGTTTAAACAATGGCCAACCAACATATAAGGCAAACGCCACAGCTCGAGGTACGGTTCCAGATCTAACCTTTTTAAACTCCAGTCTACAATACGAATGGTCCGCCTCGGATTTCTTCCTTGGAGGCAGTCATCACTATCATATCACTATTAATTTCGGAACAGTTCTTGCCAGAGATACTAGATTTCTAGCTAAGAATAAGCTAATTCGTTCCCTTAATCAGGTACACTTGGATAGTAATTTAGACAATATAGAAAATTCCCTAGCAGATGAAATTAAAGCAGCCACGTACTCTATTAAAAAGAAAAGAACTCCGAAAGCTTGGTGGAATCAAGAACTACAAAAGCTTTTTAGATGTCTTGTTGCTGCGCAACGTAAATGCAACAGATACCCATCTCCTGAAAACTTTGATGCAGTTTTGGCTGCCAAAAAAGTGTGGAAAGAGGCTATTAAAAAGGCAAGGAAAGAAAGTTTTGAACAGCAATTATTAAATCTAAATAATCAACCAAACAGTAAAGCTGCCTGGAGGTTCTTGAAAAATATCAGGGGTAACTCTAAATTTTTGGATCCCTCTGTATGGGATGAGGACAATAACCAGCGATACCTTCTATTCCTGAAATCTCAGGTCCCGAGTAATAATTCTATAATAGATACTGAAGTCACTCCTTCCATTAATGATCCTCCTGGAATTTTGGCGTTCAGCTTTGAGGAATTTGAATATGTCCTAGAAAGAAAAAAAAACCCTCTGCATGTGGTGATGATAAAATTACTTACGAAATGGTCAAATCTCTTTCTGGAGTTGCTCAGAGATCCTTACTCACAGCACTCAGCGATGCCTTTATTGAATGCTCTATCAGAGATTCATGGAGAATCATCAAAATTATACCTATTCCTAAAAAAGATAAGGACTTGCCTGATTATAAAAACTTTCGGCCTATTTCTCTCATCGCAGTATTCCCGAAACTGATCAATCTCATGGTTAAAGAACGTTTAAACCTTTTTATTAATGAAAACAATATACTACTGAATAGATCCTTTGCCTATAGAAAATCCAAGTCGGCCTCTACATGCCTCAATGAACTTTTACTTCGCATTGATGTTTTAAAAAAAAATGGATTCAAGGTTATTCTAGTATCTCTTGACATCAACAATGCATACAATTGTGTTAATAACTACATTTTGAAGAAAATTCTCCTTAATCTAAACTTTGCGTCTGCATATGTTAACTGGATCGATAGTTTTTTTTCCAACAGGACCCTCAAAATTGGTTCGGATGTCATTACTATTAGCAATGGACTTCCTCAGGGGAGTTGCCTATCTCCAATGCTTTTTAACATATACACAAGATCGCTTCATGATATTCAAGATGAATCGACCCTTGTATTTCAGTTTGCTGATGACTTTCTACTCATCACTTATGACAAAATTTTTGATGATGCTGTAACCAAAATGAATAACAAAGTTAATGAGTTTAAGGCTAAATGTTCTGAATTGAATCTCTCCTTCAATCTTGAAAAAACTAGATCTCTATATCTAGCAAAGGGCTGTAGGAAAAATATTCAACTAAATATTAACAACACTAATATAGAACAGGTCAAATCATTGAAGATTCTGGGTAGAACTATAAGTTCTTCTCTATCTGTTGGTGAACACTTTAATAGAGTAATGAAAGATACAAAGAACAATATTAAGTTATTCAAATGTATAACAACACTAAGGGATGGTGTACAACCTGCTGTTGCTGTTAATCTCTTCAGGAGCTTTGTCAGATCCAAACTTGAATACTCTAGATCTACCTATGCTCATGCACCCAAGTCAATTAATCACAAGATAAAATCCTTTCAAAACGCTACTCTTCGGAGATGTCTTGGTCTAACTCGTTCAACTCCAGTACATATTATCTACGCCCTTGCTGGTGAACTTCCTCCTGAATTTAGATGTCAGCTACTGGCTGCAAAGGAAATCATCAATACCAAGTTTAACAACTATGAAGAATACAGCTTTATTAGTAATAATCCCTCAAGTAAATCGAGTTATGGTTATATTTTTAACAAGTTTAGGGAGATATTTGATCGGGTTAATGTCAACTGCCAATTCGAAAAATCTCAGAATCTGAACATACGCTCAAATATATTGACTAGTAAAAAAGACACAATCGCTAAGGAGCAGATTCAAGTTATATACAATAAGGAGTTTCATACTTACAAGGAAGCGGGTTTTGCAATTTTTTCCACTGATGCATCGATCTCAGGAAATGCTACCGGTTTTGGTGTCTTTGATATTTTAAATAATCAAGAACTTCAGTACAAATTTGATTTTAAAACTTCAAGTATGTTTAGTGAACTTTGGGCTATCAGATGTGCTATTCAAACAGCAATTCATCAAAAAGCCACTAAAATTGCAATTTTTACCGATAGCCTCACTGCTTGTTATATTCTAAATAAAAAATCTTCAAAAAATTACTGTGCAGCCAGCATACATAATCAATTAAATATAGCCTCAAATGTTCAATGTCACTTGATCTGGACTCCTAGTCACGTAGGAATCTCCTTTAACGAGAAAGCTGACTCTTTGGCTAAAAAAGCTACTTCAAATGGTGTACCACTCACCACTGAACTTACCTATGAAGAGGCACTACGTAACATAAAAAATGCACTTTTTGATGAATGGAACAGTGAATTCCAAAAAATGTCCGAAGAAAAGGGAAAATTCTTTGCAGAAATCTCTCCTAATGTTCGTAGAAAACCATGGTACCGTAATCAAGGCTCTCTGAAGGCTCAAGAAGTCAAAACCATTAACAGACTAATGTCTGGTCATACCTTTGGAGCTATCTATCTCTCTAAAATCCAAGTTATTCAATCGAATTTATCTCAACTATGCCTTACCCCTGAAACCGCAGATCACACAATTTTTAAATGCAGAAAATACGACAACTTAAGAACCAATCATAAACTTTTCCAATCCCACAGCAATTTAAAACAAATTTTCAAAGAAGGTAACATCTCCATTTATAAGTCATTACTGAACTTTATAAAAGACGCCAAAATCGACCTGTAATGCCACACCGTTTGCTATTAAAAAGATAAAGTATTAAAGAGAAATATTAACACTCGAACTGTCAATAATTGAGTTTAACCTGGCAATTTGTGAATAATTTTATTCCGCCATAAAATTCAAAGTTAAAAAAAAAAAAAAAAAATAACCAAGAATATATGTATTTATGAATGTGTATGAAATACACATACATACATAAATACATATATTATCCCATTATAAAGTTTATCAAAATAACGAAAAAGCACATAAGCCAAGAATGTGTTCTGGATTCCGCACTTTTATGAATTGAAATACCGCATTTTCATATTTGATGTTTTTATTTCGAGTAATAGAAAAGAGAGTAAAAATATTTGTATTTTAGAAAATTAATAAGAACGTAGGATAGTTAACCAAATCAAACTGAGTGAACCCAAACCCCGTGGTAGTTCTAAAAATACTGCAATATGTATTAGCAGTAAGCATAAAACAATAAAAAGTAAATGATTAGCCCACCAAGCGGGTCGTTATCTACGGACCCACATCTTAACCAGGCTGACTTCCAAAATGTATTAATACAAAGTTTGTAACAGTTTTGGTGTGGTATTTAGATCTTGTTCATATACAAAGTTGCGAATCATAGCATTAATTTAGAAACTGATGCGCTAGTTGCTCTGTTGCAAAGTTTATAATGTCTGCGACATTTTGGAATAGTATGCATTATAAACATTTAGTACCACGGCATTATGAAAGACAATACATTGTTCAAATAGAAAACAACTGACGTTCTGGAAGTCAGCCCCACATAAGATATCTTAATTTCACAGAGGTGTTTTTGAGTGGAGCAGCGAACATTTCGCCCCCTCCTAGGATAAGGGGGCTTTTGGGTAGGACCCCAAAGTTGTGTACCTCAATTATATAATTTTTTAATAGTTTATTTTTAACTCAGATGTTAAGATTTTTTAAATTTATTAAAAAAGAAAATTTGCTTAAATATTGGCAGACTTTAATTAAGTATTTTTAGCGTAGAGTACTTATTAATGAACGGATTAACAAAATTTATAAATTATAGTAAAATTCCTCGGAGTGCACAGCTCCGAATATAAAAACGAAATCGTATTGTTTTAAGAATTTTTTAAACAAATTTTAATTTAATCAACAATTTCAATTGAATGTAGACACTATTTAGCTTAATAAATGTGTTCTTCTTCTTATTTTTTATTATTCTTGTTCTATTAGTCCGTTTTCTTGAGGTATGTTTTTTGGATTTAAGGTTTACGATGATTTTTATATTTTCGTTTTGTTTTTGATAGTTAATTTTGTCCTTATTTTTTACATGCTGTTTTATTCCAACACTCTTTATGCAAATAAAATATAAACCAATAAAATTTTTAAACGAAGAAAACAGGCATTTTGTTAGAGGGAATACTTTGGTTTTTAAATTTAATAAAATATAAAGATTTTTATAAAAATGTTTTGTGTTAATGGTATTTGATTTATATTATCATATTAATTACTAAAATTTCCATTGCATATACCAATAAAAATGAAAGAAAAGCTGGGAAAAAGCACTAAAGCAAATAAATTTTTATAGGTATTTTGCTCATATTGAATTGTCATAAGTATTGTCTGTACGTCATGACCAAGGCGAATTTAAAAAGGTGGCAGCGCCGCTACAAAAATACAACAATAAAAAGAACAAGAGTGCTGTATTCGAAACGAATGACGAATCTTAGATACCCTTCACCATCTATGTAAACCTAGTTTAGTGAAGTAATTCCAATCAAAAAGGCAAATACTGGGGTGAGAGAGAATTAAAAAAAAATAGTTTAATAATAGTTCACTTTATTGTTTTTTCTTATTTTTAAATTCTCTATCGCCCCATACATTTGTTTTTTTTTTAAATTCATTATTCCAAAAGATATAAAAATTTAGAGGTATGCCTGGTGTTTTGCCCACTGCGTCGAAAGACATGGACCGATCTTGCTGATTTCCAATAGCACCTCTTTCGACACTATGTCTGATCGATTGGCGTATTTAAATTTATTCTAGCTGATTTAGTGCCTCGGCAAACTTGATTTCAACACTAGCACGGACGCACAGACGGACACCACTATGCATAAGAAGTCAGAATATACAGTGATGGACTTAAGTACAGGCATAACAGCCATGTACCATTTAAAGACTGCATTTAAAGCAGAAGGAATATTTTTTATATTAATATTGCTAGTAATCTATTACAATCTGCTGTGTATTTTAAGACTCTAGCAGGTTTATTCGTTAATTAGTCCGTTGGCAGATAAAAAGTGCAAAAAGTTCTAAAATACAATGGATAAAAGTATAGGCACACTTCTTTAGGCATCTATCCCTTTATTTAAATATTAATAATCTGACAACAATTTTACATTTGACACATGCTATAATATTCCGTTATTAATTTAATTTCATTTAAGTAACTGTAAAGTGCCAAAAGTTTAGGAAATACTTATTTCGCCTGTAATCTTTTTAAACAATCTGAAACTACTGAACCTCAGCGAAAAATAATTTTACATTTGCATAACCAAGGTAATCGTTTGCTGAGATCGCAGAATTGATGAACCGCAGCCATTTTACCATAAGGACCGTTGTAAACAGGTTCAAAGGCGAAACAAACTTTGAAAATTCAAGTCGCTTTGGTCGTCCTTGCAAATTAACTGAGAGAGAACGTGCTCAAATCGCACGAAAAGTATGAGGTGATTAAAAATATACATCTTTACAGGTTATGCAGAGATAAAACAAGATTTTGGCAGAGATGTAAACCCAAAAACCGTTTGGAGAACGTTACATGAAGCTGGTATAACTCACGTGTGACTAGACGCTTGTGGGAGGAATTGGAGCGAAGAATCCGAAAACGCGCAATTTTGAATAGAACTGAGATGAAAGCAGGCGAAAATTTACTAAAAAATTAGTCCACTCCATTCAAAACAGACTTAAGGCCGTTTTTAAGCAAAAGGGACTGCCAAATAAATATTAGATAAATGTTATAAATATTTTTGATTATTGATGTTCGAAACAGACACTTGTTTCACTTTAAACTTGTTTATCTACATAAATTTATTGAAAAATATGTATTCAATTATATTAACTTTGATAATAATGTAAAATAATTTATTCACATAATAAGCTATTTGATTACGTTCCGTACACCGCCTAATGATGCTGACAAACCAGGAGCTTCCGGTGTACAAATCGTTAAAAACATTGTGGAAGAGGTTCCTCATAAATCAAACAGTTGTGGACATTGCTGCATGAAAGATAGCAAGGAAATGGTTCAATGCGACAAATGCGATACATGGTATCACTTCACCTGTGCAGGTGTAACCGATTCGGTGGAGAACCATGATTGGATATGTTCCAAGTGTAAAGAAAAATCAAATTATGAAGCATCATGTAAAAGTTTCAAAAAGGCGATGTCAATGTGTTCAGCTACGTCATCAAGAAAGCGTATAATTAACTTTGAACTTCAACGGCTAAGTGAAGAAAAGGCCTTAGAATCTCGATTTTTACGAAGAAAAATTGAAATTTTGGCAATGACAGAAGAATGTGAAGGAAGTATTCGCAGTGAAGTTATTTCCCGCATAAAAAATTGGGTTTCTAACTTGAAGTCTTTTGATCGAACTAAAGTCGGAGATTCTAGACAAAGTTCGCCTACTCGTTGCGAAAACGAATATCAACAACATCATGATACAGATGCAAAGGAAAGTTTAAAGAATGAGCCGATTTTGTCTAAAAGTCAACTTTCAACACGAAAGGCAATATCTAATGATTTGCCAATTTTTACTGGGAAACCTGAAGAATGGCCGTTATTTATCAGCTCCTTCATAGAGAGTACAAAACTATGCGGATATTCTGATTCCGAAAATCTCTTACGGTTGCAAAAGTCTTAAAGGAAAAGCCTTTGATCTTGTTAGTTCGCATCTCTTGTTACCAAAGAATGTGCCAGAGGTGATTCGAACGCTCAGAATGATGTTTGGTCGCCCAGAAATAATAATTAATTCCCTCTTGGGAAAAATTCGATTGGATGTTTCTCCCAAGGCAGATAAACTTGACACTCTTATAAGTTACGCTATCTCAGTTAGAAATATTTGCTCGACCTTAGAAGCTCCTGGACTAGAAGCTCACAAAAATAATCCGCTGCTTTTTCAAGAACTGGTGGATAAGTTACTAGCTCAAACAAAACTGAATTGGGCCATATACGTATCAGTTAGAGATGCTGACGTATCGGTGTTTTCAAGATGGCTGTTTGATATTGCAGAGGCTGTGGCTAAAGTTAGCCTACCAAATACATCTTATAAAAAAGGAGGTAATGTACATGAGCATAATGTAGAGCCTTCGCTCCCAACAGCGATTCCAAAAATCTGTATTATTTGCAATAAAAACCACTTGGTTGAGACATGTGAAAAGTTTTCCGAGATGAAGCTCTCTGAACGCTGGACAATGTAAAGTTGCTTAGACTTTGTCGTTTGTGCCTTCAGAAGCATGACTATTATCGCTGTTCCGATAAAAGGTGCCCTGTTGATGGTTGTGATGCTAAGCACCACAAATTGCTTCATAAATTCAAGTCCAACTCCATGGTTACAACACATTCTACCCCTGACGCTGAGAAAACATTCTTTAAAATTTTACCCGTGACATTGTATAACAAAGGTATTTTAGTAGAGACCTTTGCATTTTTCAAATGTTACTCTAATACAAAAGGATATTTGTGATCAACTTGAACTAGAGGGTAACATGAATAACCTTTGTCTCAAATGGACTTCAGAATCTGGTCGCTTAGAAGAAGAATCGATGGAAGTAAGTCTATACATCTCAGGTCGTAACAGGAATTCAAAAAGGTATGAACTTTTGAATGTACGTAGTATTAAAAACCTTTCTTTGCCAGAACAAAGTGTTACAAGAAGAGATTTCGAAGCCTTTCGTCATCTTAGAAATGTCCCTTTGTCAACCTATAACAAAGTCTCTCCGAAAATTCTTATTGGTTTAAACAATGGATACGTATGCAATTCTTTAAAGATAGTTGAAGGGGCTATTAATGAACCTAGCGCGTCCAAAACCAGACTTGGATGGGTTATTCATGGTGGTAATAATCCAAATATTGGGAAAACACTCGCTTTTCACAATCACCCCTATTCTGCGTTTCGATTAAGTCTCCGCATTTAGTTCCGTTACGATCGTAAATTGGTATTCTGAAGAAAAACGGAATCGAAAGAAAAAGAAGAAGACAACAATGTTTACAAAATTAATAGCATCATTGTGGAATGTGGAAATGAAATAGCAAAATATGCAAGTTTGTTATCATTTTCATAAACAATTGTCAAATTTAATACAAAAAGTTGTATGTTTACATAATTAAAAATAATTTCTTGATATACATATGTAGTTTAATAAAAAAATTGTTAAATAAAATAAAAAAAATTTAAAAACAAAATAAAAATTAATTGTTCACGGCAACTAATTTTTGCACTGGCGTTTTTTGTTGAAGGACCTAGTGCATTGAGGATTCCTGCAACTTCCTCTCAGAACGCTGCTACTTCTTCCTTTGATCGCTGGTGGTATCCGCATGTAATGTCTGTTTTAGATGCCATTACATCTGCCAGTTTTTCATACTGCTCTGGTGTTGTTGTTTTTGACCCGTAATACATAAACAAAACACATCAGATTCGGGTACACAAACTAACAATTTAAAACAATAAAAATTTATTTAATTTGTTAAAAATAATTTTAAGTGTTTTTTTTTAAACTTTTCTGAACATTTTATCTCATTTTCTACCTACATTTTTCAATTTTTAACTAAAAAACACAAAAAAGAAAACCCCTCCGTTAACAAAAAAGCAACTGAGAAAAACGGAGCTCCGATCGTAATGCAGAATACCTACAATCGAAAGAAACTGAGCGGAATCGAAACGCAGAATACCAAAGTTGTCAAACGGAGAAAATTTCAATTCGAATCGAAACGCAGAATAGGGGTGAATATCAAACCATGTAACTGTGAGTACGAAATGGAAAAGTTACAGAAGATAGTATCAGAATATATGTCCTTGGAAAATGTTGGACAAAAATTCGAGTTGAGCTCACCCGAAGAAAGGCGTGGAAAATTATTACTTGAAACAACAACTAAACGTATTGTTCTGCGTTTTGAAACTGGATTGCTTTGGAAAGAGGAAAATATAAGAGTGCCAATGGCATTAAAACGACTCCAGTTCATCGAGAAAAAAACGAATCCAGAAAATATTTTAATTATTACGCAGCAAATAGAAACATTAGTGAAAAAGAATTACGCCCGAAAACTGTCTCAACAAGATGTGAGAGAATTCAATGGGATTACCTGGTATCTACCCATTTTTACAGTTTCTAACCCAAATAAGCCCGGTAAGATTCGTTTGGTGTGGGATGCTGCAGCAAAGGTGAAAGGAGTTTCTCTAAATTCTCTGCTATTAAAAGGCCCTGACTTAATGGCACCATTACCCTCAGTTTTATACAGTTTTCGCTTAAGGAAAATTGCTATATATGGGGACATCAAAGAAATGTTCCATCAAGTGCTCATTCGTAGAGAAGATCAAAATGCCCAGCGGTTCATCTGGCGAAACGGGGATAACAGTAAAGCTCCTGACGTCTATGTTATGCAAGTAATGACTTTTGGTGCTGCGTGTTCTCCAAGCTCGGCGCAATATGTTAAAAATAAAAACGCGTTGGAGTTTAAAGAGCAATTTCCAAAGGCGGTAGATTCTATTGTTAACCACCACTATGTTGACGATCTATTAGACTGTGCAGATACCGAAAGCGAGGCAGTTGAATTAGCCAGACAAGTGGACCATATTCATAGCAAAGGTGGTTTTTTTTATCCGAAATTGGAAATCAAATTCAAAGTTTGTAATGGAAAGTCTTGGTAAATTAGAAGAGTCAAACAAAGTTCCTATTGGTGGCGATGTTATCCACATGACTACAGAGAAGGTATTAGGAATGTGGTGGTCAACCACAGATGATAATTTTACCTACTCTTTGAAATTGAATCGAGTCAATAATGATGTTTTATCCGGTTTAAAACGACCCACAAAAACTGAAATACTGCGAACATTTATGTCAATTTTTGATCCCTTTGGTCTTCTTTCTGTATATATAGTTTAAATATTGTTACAGGAGGTATGGAGAACAACTAAAGGTTGGACTGATGAAGTAAATGACAATGTCTTCTATAAATGGGTTATCTGGATTAAACTTTTACCTAATATTGAAAGAGTCAAAATTTCTCGATGGTACGCAATTCAACCTAAGTCTTCAGTTCAACTACATATATTTGTTGATGCTAGCGAACTGGCTTATGCAGCTGTAGCATATTTTCGAGTGCTTTATAATGATGAAGTTAATATATCTTTAGTAAGCGCCAAGGTGAAAGTCGCTCCGAAGCAACCACTATCAATTCCACGCATGGAGTTGATGGCAGCAGTTTTAGGTGTTCGTTTAGGGAATGAGGTATGCAGTAATCTCAAAATACAACTTCAAAAACGTTTCTTTTGGTCCGATTCTAATACCGTCCTTTGCTGGTTGAATGCAGATCCTCGGAATTACAAACAATTTGTTATGTATCGCATTGCAGAAGTCCTTGATAGTAGCTCACCATCAGAGTGGAGATATATATCTACTAAAGACAACGTAGCAGATGATGCGACAAAGTGGAAGGCATTCTTTAAATTTGACATGAATAATCGTTGGTTTAATGGTCCGGCCTTTCTAAAGAAGAATGAGGCAGGTTGGCCTAAAGAAAAATCACAAACTGCAAAAGTATCAGAAGAGCTCAGAACACATGTTTTAATGGCATGCCATGAGATAGTTGATTTTAACCTAATAGATTTTTACAGATTTTCATCATGGAGGAGGCTACTTCAAACTGTTGTCAAATTTTTACATTTATACACCAGTTGAAGATATAAATTCATAAAAGAAGAAATGAACCATATATATAAACCCTGAAGTTCCAAAGTTATTTACAATGGCAGAATATACGATTTATAGCATAATACAGTACGAATGTTTTAGGGAAGAGTTTGCTATTTTATTAAATAAGACTGGAGAGATTTCAAAATCAAATGTCTTATACAAATGTTCGCCCTATATCGACGATAATTTGCTGATTCGTATGAATGGAAGAATTAGTTCGGCTTCTGGTATACCTGATCACTTCAAATATCCTATCGTGTTGCCAAGAAATCACTACTGCACAAGGTTGTTAATACAACACTTTCATGAGAAATTTTACCACATTAACCATGATACGTGTCTGAACGAACTACGTCAATATTTCTACATTCCTAGATTGAGAGTAGAGTTAAAGAAGGTGCGTAGGAATTGTCAACTCTGCAAAAATTTAACTTCGATGCCCATCATTCCTGAAATGGCTATGCTATGTACTCTTTACATGCCTAACTATAAGAGCAATACACATTGAAGTTGCCCGGGATATGACAAGTGATAGTTGTATAATGGCAATTCAAAATTTTATTTCTAGACGAGGTACACCACTTGAGATATACTTCGACAATGGGACAAATTTTAGAGGTGCTGAAACAGAGCTAAAAAATGCTCTTAAGGCTATAGATTTCCATAAAATTTCTTTGAAGTTTTCATCATTATCTATAACATGGCATTTTAAACCATCAGCAGCTCCACATATGGGTGGCAGTTGGGAACGCTTAGTGCAGTCAGTTAAAAAAGTATTGCGTCAAATTACTCCAAACTTTTCATTTGCCGATGTTACGCTTTATAATGGACTACTAGAATGTGAACGGGTTATTAATTCCAGACCCCTAACTTATGTAGATCTGGAATTCCCATCAGACGAAGCACTTACCTCAAATCATTTTCTGTTGGGATCTTCAAATGGTAATAAGCCTTTGGGTGACTTTTCTAAAGACGATTGTTTGCTTAGGAAGAACTGGAGAAAAATGCAGCATTTCTCTGATATTTTTTGGAAACGATGGATACAAGAATACCTTCCGACGATAACAAAACGAATAAAATGTAGCCCTCTTGCAGTTGGTGATATAGTTATTGTAGTAGATCCAAACTTACCAAGAAATAATTGGCCTAAGGGTGTTATAATGTCAGTTTGCAGATCAAATGATGGAAACGTCAGAAGTGCCACAGTGAACACAAAAGATGGTACCCTTAACAGACCAGTAGCGAAGCTAGCCAAACTTGATGTTATACAATCAAGAGATTCCCAAAATTGAGATGGTTAAAACGAGGTTTTAGCGAGGGGGAGAATGTTCGAAACAGACACTTGTTTCACTTTAAACTTGTTTATCTACATAACTTTATTGAAAAATATGTATTCAATTATATTAACTTTGATAATAATGTAAAATAATTTATTCACATAATTCAGTTGGAAATTTATCTTTGTGAAAACTATTAATTTTGAAGTTAATTATTTCAAAAATAAAATAAATTTGAAATTGAATATTTACTCTCAAAGAATACGTTTTTATTTCCAACAATTGAATAAATAGAAATATAATGAATATTTTAACACCACGTTTACATTTGACAATGCTGTCATGACAATAAAATAATACGTAGGTATTAGTTCTTGAAAATGCTGACAATTGCTTCTGTGTTGTAGGCGACCAGACAATAATTATGACAATTCATTTTCAGCAAAAAACCTCACGCTCTCGGAAACAAAAAAAAAAAAAAGTAGCATTTCTTCCTGCTTTCTTTTCATTTCTACTGTTACATGCAGAGAAAATTGTAGTAAATAAAATAATATTATTCAAATATCATTTACTTAAAAAAATTGTCGGCATACGTCAAATCACAGTCTTATTTACTGTCTTTAAAATATTTAAGACAGTAATTCAGACAATTTAAAAAGTGTTCAAGTGCTAGAAAAAATTGTGTATGTATTGTTATTGTCATGACAGCATTGTCTAATGTAAACAGGGGGTAATGTGTTTTTTATATAACTTTTTTTACAAGGAAAATTTAGTTCATTTTCATGGTTATTATTTTAATGTACAAGTTTAATACCTCTAATTAATTCATAAAATAAATATTTAAATTTTCATTACATGATTAAAACAGAAGCTTCTTTTAAAATTACTCTTGTGCCTACACTTTAGTCCATAACTGTACATACTTTATGGGGTCGAAAATAGTTGCACCCTTTTTCCACATTTTGTGGTGAAGGGTATGCAAACAGGCACTTTAGTTGCACTTTTTTCTTACCCTTTTTAACAACGTTTTTAGCAAGCTTTGTTTTTAAATTGATTTAAAAATTTTTGTTACAATTATATTTCAAAGAATAATAAAAAATAGTCAGCTGCCACAACGATGCCACCTGGTAAAATTTATTTAATCTTTCCTGACACTGATGATTACAAATAATAAATGTGACATCTTACCTTTTATATTGAATATGATCTTATATTCCTTAATAAGTATTTAAAAATTCCAAATATTTTTCCCATAATTTAGTGGTTACGTCTTTTTAGTACCTTAAAGGTATGGTCAGACTCGTACTTGACAGATCTTAATACATACACAATATCTTAGTACCTTTTTTAGGTGGCTTTAATCAAAGACCCATTCCAAATATTTTCCTAAACATCAAAATACATCAGGGCAATTTTTTCTGACGATAAAAAAGCGTTTAAAGAAACAAAATTATATTTATGATGCAGTTTTGAACATAAAATACCCAGACTAAGGTAAAATTGTTGATTCTGATCAAAAAATGTAAGAGGTACCCGGTCAAATTTTTTATTGGTTCAAGAAGTAAATAGAAAGAAAAAAAAAACCATGTTTTAAAGTCGAATGGAAAAATTAATAAAAATTCTAACTCCACGGAAGAATGAAGTTTCATGTTTAAATTTTTGAGATAACAAAGAACAATCCCGTAAAAAAGTATAAAATCATTTAAATAGTCACATACGAAGGAGATTCAATAAATAGCATGAATGATGAGATGACTAAAACTGGAGCTAAAGTGGAGACCCCCCATCGTTAGTTTAACACAAGCGAGAGTTTTAAGAAAGAAAGAGTACTCATTTAACAATTGAAATAAGTAATTAATTAAAGGGTCTAGGAATAAGATTTTGTTCCATTATATCGAAATATCCCAACCAAATCTTTATTCAGAGGCAACGTCAACAACAAGCTTTTCTCTAAAAATACATAGGGCAAATTAAACTTGATGGAAATTAACGCTGTATTGGGGCATATTAATTACCAGGTGGCACCGTTAGGAAAAGAAATACAACAATATGACATCAGACATTTTTGTTTGTGTAAAATGGATAACTCTGTCAAAATATCAGGAAAAATAAAACGCTGTTGAATATGCCCTGCGCTGTATCAAAAAATACATGAGACACCTGTAATATTAGGTGCGTGCAACTTTGGCATCCCGCGAAATCCTAATGCTGCCGAAAACTGTTCCCGTACTACAAGTTTGGGTAGAAGAGAGAACTTTTGACCGAATTAAATTCTTCATCTTTCTGCACGAAACAGCACAGACTTTTTTTTGGGTAAATTGTGTAAACTGAAAACCAATCAGCTGGTTGAAAAGTAAACAGTAGCGAATAAAAAAAAATTATGTTTCATGCACGCAAATGTTTTTCAAAAGTGTTATTAACAAATTTTATAAAAAAAAAAATATTAAAATAAATTTAAGAACATACAAAATATTAATATTTTTATGTTTTTGTTTGACATCTTGTTTGATTTTTTGTGTTTCCGTACTTTTGGGCATTTTCGTCCACAATTAAGAATAATTTATGTTTACTCTCATTTTACAGAACTTTACCGAAAAAGTGCAAGAACGAAGCTATTCACCCCGATTTTGCGTTTCGATTCGACCATCGTTCCGTCTGGCAACTTTAGTATTCTGCGTTTCGATTTCGCTCAGTTTCTTTCGATGTATTCTGCATTACGATCGTATGTATTCTGCATTACGATCGGAGCTCTGTTTTTCAGTTGTTTTTTCTTAACGGAGGGTTTTCTTTATGTGTGTTTTTTAGTTTAAAATTTAAAAAATGTAATAGAAAATAAGATAAAATGTGCAGAAACGGTTTAAAAACACACTTAAAATTATTTTTAACTGATTTATTTAATTAAATTTATTTTCTTTTAATTTTTAATTTTTGTACCTGTATCTGATGTGTTTTTGTATGTATTACGGGTCAAAAGCAACACGACAGCAGTATGAAAAACTGGCAGATGTAATGGCATCTAAAACAGACATTACATGCGGATACCACCAGCGATCAAAGGAAGAAATAGCAGCGTTCTGAGAGGAAGTTGCAGGAATCCTCAATGCTCTAGGTCCTCCAACAAAAAATGTCAGCTGAAAAATTAGTCGCCCTGAACAACTAATTTTTATTTTCTTTTATATTTTTTATTTAACAATTTTTTTATTAAACTTCATCTAGAAATAATTTTTAATTACGTAAACATACAACCAAGGCGCATCAAAAAAATAAGAAAGTCACTTCAAATATATTGGAATACATACACACATATTGCCAGACGTTTTTGACAGCTCGAATAAGTTTTTACAGAAACAAAATACACGTAAAACGTAATGCATTCACCTGGTATTATTGCGCCATGCAAACAACATTTTGTATTGAATTTGACATTTGTTTATGAAAATAATAACAAACTTGCTTATTTTGCTATTACGTTTCCACATTCCACAGTGATGCTATTAATTTTGTAAACATTGTTGTCTTCTTCTTTTTCTTTCGATTCCGTTATTCTTCAGAATGCCAATTCAATTCGAAACGCAGAATAGGGGTGATTAAGAAATCTACTTGACACTTATAAATATTAGCTCAGTTCCCAAACTTTTCAGGTAAAGTTCGGTAAAATTAGAACAAACATAAATTATTCTCAATTGAAGACAGAAATGTCTAAAAGTAAGGGAACACAAAAACCATTTAAAAATAACTTTTAGAATTACACATGTAGGCTGCTAACAAAAGGTCTGTTCGTAAATGTATAAATGTGCTGTTTCAGTACTTTCAAATTCTCTAAAAGGCATCACTAAATAAAGTAGATTTTTCAGTTTTTTCGGTATAAGTACCAGATCCAAATTTTTACGAATTATTATTTACCAAATACGAAATAAAAATTTTTTTAGAATTATTTACAAATCCTTAAGAGCGAAAACAATCATATTTCGACGCAAAATTAAGGGAAACTCTGGGGATTATAATTATGATTAGTATTGGGTACATAACAAATAGATTAAAAGGTTTATGTCTAGTATAAAGACATACTTGCTTATGTATCCGTTAGAAGTAGTGTGAAGGTTTTTAATTCAATTATTTCAAACACTGCTTAATGTTTTGTAAACATTTATTATTTATGTTACCAATTTATTAAATTGAAAGAAAACAAAAATAAAGCAAATAATATGATAAAAAAAAACTAAAAAGAAACAAAAAAGTTTGAAATGCAAACAAACAAAACTACCAATTGTGTGTATAAAGGCAACTGTAATAAAATAATAATAAAACATAAATTTTTACTTCAAATACAAATTATAATAAAAATAATAAAAAGGAAATTATACATACATACATACATACGTACAAGTATATATTTAAAACATCTAGGACGTTCTCATTTTTCAAATATCATCTACTAGTTTTTCTTATTTATTTATGCTTTTACAAAGCAAATTGGTAAATAATAACTGGATGTTTTTTTGTCAAATATTTTTAAAGCAAATAAAAGGAGACAAACATAAAATAGAAAGTTACAATTTTTTTTGTTTATATACTTAAAGATAAAAAAGGAAAACAAAACTTGAAAACTTAAAAATATAAAATATAAAATTAAACAATAATGTAACAATTTCAATGATGCATTAGATTAGTTTTTCTATTTTTCTATTTATTATCAATTATACTGAAGAGCAAGTTAAACAATAATGCCGCCTTTGAAGTTCTATGCTTTTACTTATTTATTTATAATTTACCAACTTCGGCTAACAAAAGTCCAACTGCACAATTAGTAATCTCTTCATTATTATCTTCGGTTTCAGCTGATATGGAGTCTTGCGACTTTTGTTTTTGTTTTAACCGTTTTCTATTAACTTGCTCTTCAGGCAAATTCTACAAACTATCTAATAGTTCAGAACCCACGCCAATAACAACAGACTCACCTACAGCTTCGCCCAAACCAGGCACCGATGTTTCAGGTTGTACAACAAAATCGGATGTTAAAACGTCACTATCCACTTGACTTATAGCCGTTGAGCCATTTATCAAAGTATCTTCTTCATTTAGTAGGGATTCAGAATTAAGAGAAGCATCTACGCCCACCACATCAGATACCATGAGATTATCACTGCCCACAGCACCAAATGATGATGTTATGCTATCATCTATGGTATTGCCATTGATAAGAAAATCGCGAGTAAATTCTGAAGGACTATAGCGAAAATTACTTGGTGTGGTTGTTATGGGTGTAGAAGGCATCGATTTGGAGATATCGCAAGCTGAACGGGATAAAGAAGACGAGATATTGCTATAAACGTATTTGCCGGTCGAAGAAAAGTTGCTAGAAAACGAATTCAAATTGTCTAGAACGTTACCACCTGCAGCGCCACCATTGAGGGTTTGACAGTTACTTATAAAACGTCTTCTATAGAAGTTATTACCATTGCCGAATAGACTTTGCGGATTTTGATGCGGCAATGGAGTTGAAGGTACGGAACGTGATATTGACGATGAAATTCCAGCGCCACCTCCTCCAATGCCAACTCCTCCAATGTTGTAGCTACCGGATGATAGCGAAAAATGGCCAGCACTACTGTAGCCTGATGAAGAACCTGCCGAGGAACAGGTCGTCTTCGTTTTACCCGTTTGATGGATACTTGAAAACTTTGTTACAAAATCTGGTGATGATAGAATTTCACTTACATCCACCTCATCCAATAAGGCTGTTGAATCAGAACCTACAACATTTGCCACTTCTTCTAGTTTGATTGTGGCACTCTGTTGGCTACAACTGTTTTCCGACAGCATTGTAACAGAGTCAATAAATTCAGATGGCACTGGCGTTTCCGCCAATGAATTACATGCCGAAATGGCCGTAAGATTGTTAACGCCACAATGAAAGCTACGGTTAAATGTTGGCGAATGAGAACGTTGCAATTGTGACAGTGGAACGGATTGCGACCGTTGTGTAAAATCATTTAATTGTGCAGCCGTATTGTCAGTATCATTACTAAGTATTTCTTCAGCAATATTATTTGTAACCATATGGAAACTATTTCTAATGTTAAATGTGGTATTGGTGGCTGTTGAAGCTGCTGCTGCAGCCGCTTCTCCAAATAAGTCCAAATCTAAAGAGTTCTGATCGCCCATTAACGAGTTGGGAACATTTGCTGTTGGATTATTTAAGGGCACAGCAGAATGAGACCACTGATCTATTAGTATGCTATGTGACATGGGGCCAAACAATTGTTGCTCCTGCTGCTGCTTCAACACTGAAGGACTTGGAGGCGCTGAAGCAGAAGTCATCATCGAATTATAACAACGAAGACGTCGCGTAGCCCCAATCATGGGATCAGAAGAAGTGTCACAATCTAACGACTGCTGTTTGCTCAATAAACGCGATAAGCCAGGGCTGGCAAAAAATCCAGTACCTGAGGCAATACTATTGTTGTTAGTCAACAATAATTTATTGTTGGATGATGATGATGATGATGTCGGTGTCGAATTGATATTTGGTGATATTGGTAGAAAACTGTAGTTTTTTCTTGCCGCCGTTATATCCGATGAAGTGGATTTTGTGTTAAAACTGATTTTACGTTTAATAGAAACCTTTGAATATAATTGAGGTTGAGATTTTTGTTGCTGAAGTTGTTCTTGCGGCTGTTGCATTTGTGGTTGATGCTTTGGTGTTGATTGTGCTAGAGACGCTGAGGCAGTACCAACAGTATTTGAAAATGACGATGATTCTGTCGCCGTTAAACATGATGATGTTGTTGAATTGGATGGTAACTTATTTAAAGAATTTATTGTTGAATTGGAATAATCCAATGTAATAGATTGAGGTGTTTTACCTTTTTGTAATTGACTGTTTGTTATTACATCATTTAAAGACGGGGTATTATTGATAGATTTATATGTACCCATCATCATGCCGGTTGATATATTTGATGTTGTCATTGTCGAACTCGACGTCAGTTTTAACGATCCTGCAGTCGATGTTGTTATTTTTGTTAAATTTGATGTTGTCAGTTTTTGTATTGATGTGGTGACTGACGTTGATTGATTTACTGTTGAATTACTGTTCCGCTTAGCATCAGAGGAAGAATTTTTTGTTAATTTTTCCTCAGCGTCTCCCATCTGAAAATATTGAAGCAACTCAGTTTCTTGATCCTCAGAATTTTCCTCTTCTACAGGTAAAAAGTAATCATCTAACTCATGCTTATCCATATTACAAATGCTTATAACCCGCTCTCGAGGCAAACCCAAATTCTCTGGCAAATCTGCTTCATCTTTGGCTGCATTTAAATTTGGAGGGTCGCAACCAGCTGCCGCTGCTGCAGCCATTATTTTCTTAGCCTTTAGCTGTTGCAAATTACGCGAAAGTACCTTTGGTTGTCCTAAAGAGTTAACATCATCATTGGATTGATTATTGGGGCTGGTAGATGGAGCCATTTGTGTAGGCGGCCCCATGTTGTAAACCACAACAGATTCTGTATTGTTTGACGAAGCTGAAGTAGCACTTGCAGGAACAGGAGGAGGCGTCGAAGCTGTTGTAGTTATAACAGGAAAACTAGTTGTTGTTGCGTTTCGATTCGATGTTGGAGAATTTACCCAAAATCCTTTCGTTTGTTGTGCTTTTCTTACTTTCTTACAAAAAATATTGGAAGTGTTATACTCTTCGGCTTTAATTTCTTGCTTAATTACAGTTAATGGTGGTGTTGAGGATATCTCTTGATTTTCTGTAGATAATTCCATTATTTTAGGGGTCAAATTCTTAACAGCAGTTGCTGCTACTGTCGTTGGTGTGGTTGCACTTGATGGTCGTACGTGTTCGAAAGCACTTGAAGTTAATGGCGCTGAGGTTGCTGGAGCTGTTGCTAAAACGTTGGATATTCCCCCTCTTGTTTCGGCAGCCAAATTCATTGGCAATACTTGGTGTTGTTGTACTCTCGAAGTATTTACTCCAGCTAACACAATTGTTGGCGTTTGGTACTGTGTAACGCTAGCCGAATCAGTAGACTGGGAATGAGTGGATAAACTACCTACGGATGTTGGATATCCTGGTGAGTCTATGACTTCTTGTTTGATTTTCACTTTTTGGATTTCCTCCATAGCTGGTGATAGTATGGCATGATGGCTCCCACTTTTCGAGCTATTAGCTGGCGATAATTGCTGCTGCATTTGTTGCTGATCACCGGTATTAATATTTTGATGGAAACTAGACTCCGATGAAGAAGATCCTTTTCGTTTCTTTTTGCGTCGCTTTTTTAAGGGTCCAATATCCTGGTTAATAAATTAAAATATCAAATTGTTAACGAATCAAAAAGGTACAAAAAGTTAGTCATTTTTTATCGTAAGTATTTCTACTAGATTTTGTTACTTACCGCCATGACTCTTTTTTCTTTGGGTTCTCTTTGCGTATGTTTTTTGTGGTTCCCTCCACTGCTTGCGCCTTTACCGCCACCAGTATACGGTATGTGCGTACCGACAGCTAAAGGCGTAGATCTATTTGATTTTATGTGTGTTGCCAAATCTGAAATATTGTCTATCTTAACGTGTAAAATAGTTTCTGCCCATTGTTTTACAATACACCACGATTCTTCTTGTTCGTCTGTGCTGTCGATAATATTCGTAGATAAATCTATGCTGCCGTCATTTTCGCCAGCTCCTTTTAACGATTTCACTGTTGCTAATGTGGGTAAATGGGGAGCTGGTAGTTTAGTTGTTTTTCGCATAGCAGCATAGCAATAACGTGAATGACCTCTTGTTCCTAAGCGTCGAGGTCGTATGCCGGGAAATACTTGCTTCATAACTTTTCCAAAATCAGCGGTAGACAATGGTTTAATGTCCAAACGATCACAATAAACTCTACAAGAAAAAATCAGTTTAGTTTTCTGTTTTTTTTTCGCAATATTATTACTTTTGTCGAGAAGTATTTAAAAAATACAGTATTGTTTTTACACACAAAACAAATTCTAATTTTTTCATACTTCGTATGAAAAAAAAAAGCTTTTTATTTTATGAAATATATTTTTTATTATAATTATTTACACTATTTGTAAAAGTATAAAACAAAAAAAAAATGAATTTTTTACAAAAACATTACAAAAATTTAAAACAAAAACAAACACTACTCTATTTTTTTGATGTCCAGAAACTTTTTACACAATTGTTGACATTTTTGTTAAAACTAAATAATAAAAAAATACATTAGAAAATTTTAGTATTTTGTATGGCCAACGTTTGAATCTATCACGCATTACTATCTTTTTTTCATATAACTGATTAACTTCTTTAAGTCGTAGTTGGATGGAATATTTTGCCACTCTTCTAAAAATTTTTTTTTAAAGCAGTCAAATTAGATGGCTGGCGTTTGGCAACCTTTTTTTTTTTTAAATAAACCCACAAATTTTCGATTGGTTTTAAATCCGGACTTTGAGCGGTTGTATCAATGTCTTTGCCGCAATTGTAAAGCAACCACATCCGTACTATATATGACTTATGTTTGGGACCGTTATCTTGATAAAATTTAAATACAGACTTATTCTTTCTTATAAATCAAAATTTATTAGCACTATTAACTAAACACGTCTGCAAAATGCTTAAATATTATTATTATTATTCTATTAAAACCAAATCACCCGCTCCTTTGCTCGATACCCAAATCATCACAGACATTTTTACAAATTTGACTGTAGCAATGATGTTGCGGTTTTCTGGCGATGATAGGGGTTTTCGCCATACTCTATTAAGCCCATCGTTGTAATACAACATCATTTTCGTCTCGTCGCAATATATGACATCGTCTCAATAGTCTGTCGGATGCGAGATATTCGTAATAACGAAGAAAAGGCTGCTGTAGTCGAAGTGGTAGACATGTTGGCTACAAACCTGGTTGACCAGGGTTCAACCCCTGCGGCAACCAAAAATAAAAAATTTTTTTTTCTGTTTAATGGTATAAATACATATTCAGAATTAACATTAAACATGCAGCCTCCTTCGTCGGTACCTCTTAATAGCATATTCGCCGGCGAAGTAAAATAACTAATAAAATGGCTATATCTATCTTTCTCTTTTCACCACCTGTCTTATCTCTTATCTATCCCTTTCCTAAAGAATGTAGCACGGTTACGAAAATAACTAAAGAGGCACTATTGTATTATTATTGTATTGTATATTTTTTAAAGAGAGTAATGGTTTATTACATGCAACTCTTGGGGAGTATTTGTTCTTAATTATAGCCTGTCGAACTGTTTCATGGCAAACAACTATTCCGCACTCTTCTTCAAGCTCCTTTGCAAGTGCTCTTGTAGAAATTTGAGGGTTCTGTACAAGTTTTCTAATAATTAAGCGCTCTGCTCGTTTAATTATTTTAGGCTTAGGGCCACCTCCATACTTCCACTGTAAATGGCCTTTCGTGCTACCGAAAGCCTCTCTGACAGTTCCTGAGCACTTTCACTTAATTGGTGGTTGTAGTGAATCAGTTTAATCACGGCGTACGATAATCTTTTGCCTGTTATTATTTACTCACAATAATTTTAAAAATACCACGAGCACTGAAAATTTTTATCGTCAACTGACATCAAATATATATAGAAATGTAACAACGTACGTGATAGATAACGGTTAATTAAAGTTGATCGTAAAGTAAGTGCAAAAAAGAAAGAAAATGTGTTTTGTGTAAAGAGTTTCTTGACATCAGAAAAATGAACTAGTGTTTGTTTTTGTTTTAAACTTTTGTTATGTTTTAATAAAAATTGTGTTTTAAATATTTATAATAAATAAAAAAAAACTTTACATCTCTTAAAACTAAAAGCGTTTTTTTCCATACGAAATATGAAAAAACTAAAATTTTTTACGTTATTGACATGTATTTGAACAAATAGCGGACTTTTTAAAATAAAAATCTAGAAATATAATTTAGCTAACATTCAACGAATAGTATTCAAAGTGTTCGGTTGTTAAATAGTAAAAGTTTTCATATACATACATACGGTTGAATTCTTGTCATTTTGGAAAATTTTTAACAAGAAATATATTTTCTAAGGATATTAAAAACTTGTGAAAAAAACAAGCAAAACTTTAAAAATATTAAAACATGGCCTCTGGGCTGTCTGATACAGTCTAACGCGTTTGCCACATTAGGCGACTTAATAGACCAACTAAACAACACTTTTCCTAAACTTCCACTGCCGAAAACCAATATACTAGTGATCGTGTGTCTAGAAAAAAAAATAAAGCCCTTTCGATATTGAAAAAGCCTTGCCTGGTAATCTTCTGCTGCTTGTTCGCAATTGTTTACCTTATTGTTTCTGTGCACAAATATACTATTCCAAAGATAGACGCTAATAAATAATAAAGATGGTAATAAAAGAAACAATAATAGAGAATATAGCGGGTACATGGTTGTCAAAACTTACTTCCTTAAAGGCAAAAATATATTACGGGAAGTCCTCTACAAATATTTCAATTGACAAAAAAAAAAAAAAAGCTACATATATGATTAAAGTTAAGAGACATGCATTCACATTCGTTGAGCATTGATAACGCTATTGAAAACGTAGTAGAACTTTGTCCTAAGTAAAATTGAATACGGTCTTTTCCCTACTGGAAACACAACCAAATCAACAGTAAATCTTCTTAAAGAAATTTATCCTCGAACAGTGCGTTCATATATTTATGTGTTTAGAACCACGTCGCTTTAAAAAAAAAATTTTTTTTGCCTATTAAGGATTGTTATCCATAGAGGACCGTGAAGCCAAGGCAAAGTTAATTGCAAGGAAAATTTTTCAGAATAATTATATAATTGATCAAGACGTTCTTAAAAAATCGATTGAAAAAAGAAAATGCAGGATAGCTTCAGCTATTATTCAAAGACTTATTAAGGATTTGGGTATTTATTTCGATTCAAGTTTGTCATTCAAAGACCACGTAGATTATATTATATCTAAATCTAACTCACAGCTTGGATTTTTGAAAAGAAATTCCAAAGAGTTTTCAAATTTAAATGTGCTAAAGGTTCTTTTCGAATCTTTGGTCAGGTCGCACGTTGAATATTTAAGTGTTTTTGGAATCCGTTTTACGATATCGATATAAATCGTGTTGAAAAAGTCCAAAAACGCTTTACAAGATTTGCCCTTAAGTTGCGATATTCTATGGAGAGTATGCCAGCTTACGAACAGAGGTGCAATATTCTAAATATTCAAAAGCTTGAAGTTCGCAGAAAAATCCAAAGTATTGCCTTTATAAAAAGCTTAATTGATTTTAAAATTGATTGCGCACCTTTATTGGCAATACTCCCGTTTCATGCTCCTTGCCGGTCTTTGAGAGGCAAATATTTATTTGAAACTACCTATCATAGAACAAATTATGGACAAAACGAACCGATGGCTAGGTGCATTACTTTTTGTAATTCGGTGTGTAATCGAATAGATTTTAGTGTTGGATATGCTGTCTTTCGAAGAATTTTGTCGCACGTGGTTCAAGAGGAATTTACATGATTTTATAATTTATATTCTTTATTATACATTTTTTTTTACTGTAAATTTAGTTTGCTCTTATTTAAATTATTATTTTTAATGTAATCTGTAAGGGTTAAACCCAATAGATGAAAATAAATTTAAAAAAAAAAAAAATATTCTATCTAGCAAAAATTCCTAATTTGGTTTTGATGGCGAAATGTAACCTTCATGGTTTTTTAATAACTCATGGAATATTTCACTATTAAAATGTGCTAATCCGAACACCCCAAATGACATCTTTAAATGACAATACTTTGAAAAGGAATATACCTTTCTTGAAAAAGGCTTCACAAAAAGGTCAAAATAACGGGCTTTGCTTCACATATGGGTCTAATACTACAAATAGAATTACTTCTTACGCTGTTGTCGACATTAGGTGTTAAATCTTTAGTCTAAACCTTCTACCTAATAATTCATATACATTTTCATCTGAAGCTGATTATTGATTTTATGGAAATAGCTCCTCACAAACATCGCAAAACTGTTGTTTATACTGATAGTTTGTCAGTTATAAGATCAGCACGCAATCTAAATTCTAATAAATGGACTAAAGCTAATCGTATTCGTGATATTTAGATTCAAAACCCTAGAGCACTAACAATTTTATGGGTCCCAGTACATGTTAATATAAAAGATGACGCAGCCAAATTTGTTTGTAAAAATCCTATAGTAATGATAAACTAACCGGAAAAGCCTGACCTTTGAAATTTTATAAAAGATTACATTTTTAGAAAACAAACCTTAGCATGGTGCAATTACTGCCATCCTCATTATAAGAAATTAAACAAGAAAGTTCATTCACCCGAAATACCCAACTTCTTACATCCAAGAGTGTAAATTAGCTTCTCGAAGCGGTCAACAGGCCGATTTTGTTTTATAAAACTCTTGTCTGTTGGAGGACAATGCGGCAAATATCTCTATCTTAGAGAAGGTGCTGCGCGGTATGGCGGCCTTAATGACTGGTGCAATTAGATCAACGACTGCAAAGGCGCATTTTGCAATGCCCAACTGATTATCTGTGGATCTTATGGCCAAAAGGATGGCGCTGAGAATGGCAGGTAGATTGGACGTCATAGGTGCATGAAACCAAAGACGATGGGACCATACCATGCTAGCATACTATGGATCACGAATGTTATTCCTGATATTGTTGATTATTGCACTCCAAAACCCTCGTTTACAAGGGGATTTCTCTCTGCCACTTTCTGCCGTCTCAAGCACTTTGCCATACACGGAAGGCTCGAGAGGAGGTGGGGTCTATATTGAGGACTTTGGGATAAGGATGATTTTCAGACTCCCAAATGACTGTAGTATTTTACAGACGGAAATAACAGGGATATCTTTTTCTGTCCCTTAAGGGTGTGTTTACCACATATAAACTTGTCTCTAAATGGTGGGCATCCCTCAAAAAACGAGATGGCGCAGGTTTCAACAGTCAACCTTAAATGGGTGAGGGGACGTGGGAGCGACTTCGGCAACCATGTTGCTGATGTTGCTTAAAGAGGATGCCACGGACATCTTCTGCTGCATACGCCTCTCTGCTTGCGGACAGCGTATTGACACTGCTATATACGATCTGGTTCAGGTCAAATGGTCTAATGAGTCGACATGTTCGATCGCTAGAAGAATCTGGCCCTCTTTGGATCGAGGCGGAGCAACTGCACTACTACAGATACCGAGGAATCGATTTACTTCTGCAGTTGTCAAAACGAGGAGGAGGAGATAGTAGAACACCTCCTCTGTCTGTACCCCGCGCTGGACTGTATACGACTGAGGTACCATGATCAACAGTATTACGGAAGCCTATTTGGTTTATCATCACTGGGACCGAGTAGGATCAGTTTCATTTTGAGGTGCAGTGGGTGGTGCATTGACCCACAATCTGACGTTGTTACCTTAATAATTGTTTTATTTTGTTTTTATAGACAAAAATACGTTTAGGGAAAAACAATTTACTAATAACAGAATTATCTAAAGGCAATTTAATAAACAAATCGCTGAGTGGTAGGAAATATGACAGGGAAACAACTGAATACAAAAACAAATTTTTAGCGTACCATTTATTCCAAAATTTACTGGAGCAAAAACGTTAAGTAACATGATGAGAGGAAAAACCACAACAATAGCGTAAAAATTAAACACAACACTGAAGCATATTTTTACAAACAATAAAACAAAACAGGACAACTAAAAACTGATATTGTTGTATATGAAATAAAATGCGATGGAAATGAGAGGGAAAGGAGCAATTTAGTTTACATTGGTACAACAAAGAGAATGTTAGAAACACCCATTAAAGAGCACAAGCCAGACATAACCAAAGGAAAAGAACCGACAGTGTTATTACAACATGCAAAAGAGTTCAATCGTACAGTAAATTTTGACAACATCAAGATGTTGGATAGAGAACCTAAAGAGAACAAACGATACACTCTTGAAAGCCACGGATTAAAAAAAAAAAAAAAAAAAAAAAAAAAAAAAATAAATGCCATCATAAATACAAAATAGGTCAAAGATTAAACAAAACTGCAATACTTTGCAGACCTAATTTTTTATTTATATTTTTAATTAATTTTCAGTTTACAATGGAGCCTGTTAATAGGCCAAATTTTATTGCTTAGCATAACAATGGCGTATACATATATAGTGTATTAAAGATACATGTATATATGTACAGCTGCGGTCAATAAAATAGTACCACGCACAAATTTATAATGACTCCATTTACATCTGTTTAACTACTTGGCAGATTTAACTCAAAAACAAAATAATAAGAAAGCTATTTAGTTTTTTTTCAACAGTTTATAATACACTAATTAATATAAACAAAAAACATAAAAACTTCACAGTTAAAATCTTTCCTAAAGTAAATCAAAAATTTCAGTCAGATATCTTGAAGATAAATTAACTGTATGGTTTCAATACTTTGTCGCGAAACATTTGTTTGCGATAACCGCGACACAATGCCTTTCCATAGAATCCACTAAATGCTGGCATCTTTCAACTTTGATGAAAATCCAAATTGTCCCTACTGCCTCCTGGAGTCCTTTAACGCTTATTGGTTTTATTGTAGATATACCATTCTTCAAGTCCGTCTACAGATTTTCGATAGGATTTAAATTTAGGGACTGTGCAGGCCACTCCACTACACTGACTGAGTTATCGTTGAACCATTTTGCTTGCCATTTTGCTGCTGTGTTTGGGATCATAACCTTGCTGGAAGACCCAAACCAGCGGCATTTCGTAGGAAGCATAAGGCAGCAAAATTTCATCAAGGATTTTTACGTAAACCGATGAATCCATAACGGTTTTGATCCACTATATAGGACTCACACCTTGATACGACAAGCAACCCCATATAATAATACTATGACCTCCATGTTTGACAGTTTTTAATGTGAACTGTGGTTTTTATTCGCTGTTAGGTGACCTACGGACCAAACATCAGTCCATAGCTCTTTTCTCTACTCTTCCTTTGGGAACATGTTAGAGGAAAGAAGCAGCACTTTTCGAGGGCTACAGGGCTTGAGGCTGTTGTCTCGAAGTCTGCGGCGAATAGTTTCCACCCACGATCCGTAGCTGTCATAACGGGATTGGCTTCAGTCGTCCGTACTAACCGTTTTACTATTAAGGGTGACAAAACTCGCTTCCTACCACGGAATTTTACTTTTTGCTTATATCTGAGAGCATTTATTATCTTTAATCGAACAGCCTAGCAACTCCCTTATTTAAGAATACGATTTACACTCGGACTCAATTTTTTTTTGTTAGCCTGAGTTTTTCCGGCGAACAATGAAAGTATATTTTAAAATTTTATTACCGTCCGTTTTGACTTATTTTTCACAAAATTTTGCAAAACAATTTTAAAAAATCCTAAATCTTCTATAACTGATTAACAGTTACGAAATTTTACAACAAATGCACACAGTCTGAGATAGCTTAAAAAAAACTGACTATTTTTTACACTAAAAAACACAATATAACATTGGTTTCAATTACACCAAATCGACTTTTTTTCTTGGTTTTAAATCCAATTTCAAGCTACTGTTGTTTACATATTTTTGTAGTATTTAGAAAACGTTGCAAAACAGTAATGACATTTTAGTTTTTTTCGGGTTTATATAGCGTTTTTATCACTGTTTTACATTTCATTTTATAGGGTTTTATTAAAAATGATAAGTTAACATTACTGTTCACAACAAAACGTTGCGCTTTAATTTAGGTATGTCATTTCAGCGTAAAAGCCATGCGTTATTTTGCGTCGCGTCTTACGCGCTAATTTAGGTATGGCTGTAAGGCTCTGAATATACTAGAACTTGCTCCATCTGTTGGTAGAATATTTCTTTACTACGCATTTATCATTTGAGACACATGATGATTGTTATTTGATTCCAGAACCTTTCATTATTATTTTGAATTTATTTATACATGCTGTCTATTTTTCATTAATCGTTATGTAGGTGTGTGTGTAGTTGTGTGTTGCGTTTATTTTTATTGCTTTATGTTAGTTGTTTTTGTTTTGTGATTAAGAAGTTTTTGCAGAAACTTCTGGCGTTGTAAACAGGCACAATAGGTCATTTCGTTTTACTTTGTTGGTGACAATTATTTTTATTTCTTTTTATGACATAAATAAAACATCTTCGCAACAATATGTTATAAAATGAAACAATAAATAACACAAAAATATACTACCATGTATTACATATGTTTATAACATTTGTAAAAACATATACATTATTAATAAATAAACTATTAAAAGGCAATCAAACCGCACAAGAAATCAGAAAACAAAATCTCTGTAAGGAATTGAATATTTAAAAATGGAAAGTAATTGATATTTCAGCAACGCATTAAGAAAAGTAGATCATGGTAAAAAGGGTAACTGGTAACAATATCAAAACGAAGTATTGCTTGATAGCTCTTTAAATAGTTTTTTCTTATAAGTATAAAGGTTAAATTAGACGTGCCACACCATAAAGCCATAGCCGTAACCATGGCCATAACCATAATCATATTTGCTGCCAGCGAATAGTGGTGCCATAGCCATTAGCAACTCGTATTTGTTTTGCCGTTTGTTAAAGAAGCAGCATAATGAAAATATCCATTAAAACTCGCCAACACAATGCAGCGAACATGAAAAAAAAAGGACAAAATAAAAAAAAAAGCAAACAGTTAATACCTAAATTCAATTGTCTACCATAAATGGTTATGGTAAAAATCAAAATTTAATTTATATCTATGGTTACGGTTATGACTATGGCATTATGGCATGTCACCAATAATCAAATATAGTGTTTCCCATAAGGTTGGTTTAAACAGCTGTTTCATATGGTTATGGTTATGGCACGTCTAATTGAACCTTAAGGAGTAACATTAAAAGATTTTAAAGAAATTGGCAAATTATTGTATGCACGTGATACTCTAACACAAAAAGATCATAAAAACTATTTAACATAAGGTGAAACATGTATTGATAAACTGAGCGAGTAAATATACCTAATAAACTATTGAATGCTAATTTTATTCTTCTCATAACATATCCCATTTTTTATATTTTTTTACATTTTTAACACAGAAATTCGACACTAATAGGTAATTTAATTATAATCCTTCTTTTAAAGATTTTTTAATCAAAATAAGATTTGAAGATCTTTTTCCCAAAATTAAGATATTTTTTGAATTAGTTGCTTGATACCTAATATTGCAATATGTAAAAAAAAAATTATGAAAATTTTCAATACAGTGCTACTGAATTAAATAAATTCATTGATAATTATACTGACCCTCCACCAGCAAATCTAATAACACTTTTTCCAAAACTCCGCCAAATGATTTTAATAAATATTTAAAAAAAAAAAAATAATAATAATAATAAAATATATTACAGTGGAAGAGTTAAGGAACACAATCTCCAAAAATTTTTATAGCGGACAGTAAGTAAATGCTTATAACTTTGTCGAAGTTTGCATTAAATTTGATACGTGTCCTTATTAATTTGCAAACGTTGAACGGATATTTGAAAAAGTAAACTTAAATATAATGAAATACAGTAATAAACTAGCGAACGTAACATAAAAGGGTATTTAATATAATCAAAATTATTTATTATTTAACAAATGTTCGTGCTATAATTTAAAAATTAATACTAATATTTTGAAAAATTAGAAACCTTCGCAGTATTATAATTAGAACTGCTGGAAATATTTTCAATAACTAATAGAATTTTAATCACTTTAATAAAATAAGCATTCTTCTTACTTGTTGGCTTAAAACCATGTATAGTTACAACTATGTTTAACTACATTATAAAACAAGTTAGAGTGGAGGAATTGACAGTGACGGAGAAGCCTGGTAGGCAAGCAATGAGGAACATATTAAAAACAATACAGCATCCTATAAAATAATAACAGAAAATAACGAGTAAGAGTGCTATATTCCGATATGCCGACTTTTATATACCCTTCATCATATATATGAATTAGTTAAGCATTTTTAAAAATTGTGAATTTTTTCATTTTTTTAATTTTTCAATTCTTTTTTTATTGGTCGGTTTTGATCGCTGCTTTGAAGGACATAGGCCAATCTTGCTGATTTTCAATAGCAAAATTTTCGAAACGATGTCTCATGGGTTGACGTATTTAAATTTATTCTCTTTTCTAGCTCGTCTAGTGCTTTGGCAAAGTTGATTTCAACACGAACACGGATGGAAATTGTAGAAATACAAACAGAATGATAAAATTAGATACATCCTTTTTCTACCTGTGATGCATAAAAATTTTTTATTTTAACGTTTACTTGTTCATTTTTATTTACATTTGTTTGTATATTTTTGTTTTGTGTATTTGTGGTAACCTGAATAAAAATAACAACACATAATAATGAAAAAATATATATATATATATTGAAGATTTTTTCGACGAATAAAGATTTTTCTGTGATAATTTCTGGCACCACTGATTCTTAGAGATATTAGTTTTTCATTAGGTGTATCACTCTACTTGCACATTTCTTCCCGACTGGCGATACTAATTATATCAGAATTCGATAGAAAATATTTTTACTAACTAAACTATGTTTAGTTTGTTTAGTCGGTCATATTGAAGATTTTTAAAAACAAAACCTTCGCTGATATTTATGTAAATACATGTATTATAAACCTATTTCAATCTTCCATGCAAACTAGTTTTAAATCGTTGTATTTGCAAACGTTTGCATTCATCTCGATGATTTTCGACCTAGAAACATTTTCTGTTCTTCTTAGTCGATTAAAACCACTATCGTTATGTTGCGGGATAGAATATGGAGTATGGATGGGGTCTGTCTTAATCATATTCCAATCAGTTTTTTTTTTTAATTTTTAGATTATACAGTAATGCAAGTTTAGACATTTAATTAGTGTGAAATTAATATTTTGCTGTTATTACGTTACGTTTATTACGAAAATTTATCATTTTAAATATTAGATTAATTTTAGTGCATTTGATATTTTTTTAACACACGGAATAAATATTAAAAGTAATAACTTACAGGTAATCATTATAAACATCTTGTTTCGGTATGGACACCTGAGGATCCTGTTCTAAATGAGTGCGAACCCAATTTATCGTGTGATTAATCTCTGAACGGGTTCCCAAAGGATTTTGTGGTTGTCGCAGAGGATCTAATTGCCACAACAAGAAACAACGTTTGATTATCATTATGTATAAACATGTGTTACAGCAAGAAACAAACACAAATTTTCCGAATAATATTTACCTGTTTCTGGCTGCTCACCAGGCAAACGTAAGTAAAGCAATAGTTTTTCTACTGGCCTCAAAGTCGAAATACGATCCAATATTTGAACTATTTGTTGTTTGGCATTAGCGCTAATTGTATAATTGAATACAAAAGTAACAAAAAATAAAATAAAATAAGCATCAATACAAAGTGAATTGTTTATAAGCAAAAAAGAAAAAAAAATTAAAAGATTATAACAAATGTGTATAAAAATTTTCATGCATGAATACACACCTTATACCGGATTCTACAACTTGCTCTATACGTCTAAGTTTCTCTTCATCTGGTGCATGCACCCCTAGACCCATAAGACGACCATGGATAGGTGTGGTAGCCAATTTTGTAGCCGAACTACCAGTGCTAATGGCGCCAATAACTTGGTTAGCTATTTGTGTGTTTATATTACCGGACGAAGTAGTTTCAGTTGATGATGACGATAATGGTGGTGGATGACGAATTGCAGTCGTTGGCAAAGCTGAATTTTCTAATGGCGGCACAATTGTTGATGATGATTTTGCTGACGCCAATAACGAGGTTGTATTTGACGAAAGATTTGTTGGTCCACTTGAATCTATCATCTGTTGTGTTGTACTAAAAGAAGCTGCCATTAATTTGCTAAGCTCGTACTGTTGGTGAACATTCAAATGTTGAAACTGTTCCATTCCAAAGGAAGCGTGACGAGATGTAGGCATTTGATGAGGTCCTGAAAACTGTTGATTTGAAGTTACATGAGCAGGATTAAGTGATTGTGAATGGCTTGCACTAGAATGTGAAGTTCCTGCAACTGTCAGAGATGCTACTGCATAAGGATTTGGTGTCAGTACAGATGTGGCAGCTGCTGCAACAGTTGGAAAGGGTGGTGGTATAAAACCACTAGGTACAGGTACATTGGTAGTGGAAGATAGTGAAGGTGTTGGGGGCACTATATGGGAAGACGAAGAGGATACAGAACGATGATCTATTGGCGGTGCTTGAAAACGAGCAGCTGCATAGTTTGTACAATCAGATGTGGACTGGTGAGTACCTAAGTGTCCAGTGCCACCATATAAAGCTGATGATGTTCCAGAAATTGGAGATGTCAGACTTAACGCAGGAGCATTGTAAATTGGTGTATGTTGTATGTTTTGGAGGTGTTGTTGTTTTTGTACCGCTGCCGTTAACGACGCTGCTGTTACTACACTTTTCGACCACTGCGTTCCTTGTCCATTTTTGCTTTCGGACATATCGCAATTATTTGTTGACAATACAAAGTAAAGAGCGCGCTCGCGTGCAGCCTTAACTGTTCACGCAGCAAATGCTCCGTGATGACAACTATCAATAAATTCAAATTCTCCTTACAACTTCCAACAAATAAAACAGCACTACGATCTTTCTTAAAACTACAATATTTGGAGAGGTAGTACGGACTAAGCCCTCTCCAAATTCGTTTATGTGTATTTATGTATTACTTAACACTAGAACTACTCGATGTCAATAAAATATTATTTATATTTTAAATCTTTTTTTCTTTGACCGAGCTAACACGGTTTAATTTTCCATTAATTTAAGATACAGCAAAAGCGATAACAAACGCGGCTGCTATGTCTGCTGCTCGATAATAAAACATTTTATATTCTTTTTCACTTATCTTTTCTATTCTTTTTTTGCGTTGTTGCTTTTATTTTCATCGTTTTTCTTGACTTTGTTCCATTCCTATTTTGTCTAATGGGATTTCACGGTTATATTTGTTTTTATTATGTTTAAAATTTTTGCTACATACTTATTAGCAAATAATTATTATACAAATTAAACTAATAGTTTTAACATTTATGAAAAATAAGTTATTATCTGCGTTCTAACGCGTGTCCTTTTCTGTGTTATTCGTGGTCTTGGTTAAAAAAATATGTTTTTTAATTTCTTTTTTTATTTGACAAATATGAAAACAACAGGGCTGCATTATACCGTATTAAGATCTTTATTCAAATTTATATTCAAGAATGGAAAAAATTCAAATGTGATAAATGAACTCATATTACACATTATAGATACCGTTGAAATTTATTGTTAAGGCCTACAAAATATTTTCTTGTTCTAAACATGTTAATGACTATATTTGATTTTAACGTTAATATATCTTTAGGTAAGGTGGGCAGTTGGTCAGATCGTACTTGGATACGACTAATTCGATTCTCTAGATAATAGAGTAGAGGATCAAGGTACCAAAGTTTAGAATATGAGATACAATATGCCTTAATCATTACGACCAAAAAGTCATATAGAGGGTAGCGGATGATGCAAGAACTATAACAGTTTATCTTATACGCGCCATAAAGGATACTGAATCTTTTATGACAATGATACTGTAGCACCTGCTTATATTTATGTAAGGAATGCCTATTTCTTTATCAAAGGCTCTTAATTTGCAATGCTAACTAGTCGTGCCCCCTAAGTCATGCATTCGCATCCATATCATTCTCATTAGTTTCGCCCTCTGTATTTGATAACTTCGAGTAGGGATCAATCCTGCCTGTACATGATACATACATTAAGCCATCTAATCAAAGACAAACAGTACAAGGCCCAACTATGGTAAACAATTATTTTTTTGTAGTTGCAACTATTATTTTTTCTTTCATTTTTTAAATAAACATAAGATATATAAAACGTTGCTATTTATAACAACCAAAGGCGAATTATTAGGTGGCACCGTAGGCGAATTCTTTATTTTTGCCTACGGTGCCAGCTTTATAGCCCATTCAGGCTGACACGAAATTAAGTCATTTCGTGATTTCGGCCGAAATCATCTTGAAATTACGTAATTTCGCATACATTTTACCATTGCCCAAATTATCTCATTTTACTTAATTTCAACGAAATTAACTTGAAATTACGATAGACAACGCTGTTTTTGTGTAAAATACTACTTTGTGTGCAACCATGAACTTATTTACAGGAATACACGTATGTACATACATTGATATATACAAACATGTATGCATAATAACCATAATGATGGATTGTAAAAACTGCAAGAACTTAAACATTTTTAATTTATTTTTTGATATTTTATTGTTAAAAGCTTCCAGTTTAATTAATATCAAGTGTTTTCTTCTTCTTTTTTCCATTTTGTACAAAACTTGAATGCAAAAGAATAATATAGTTCTAACATAAAAACGAACAGCTGTTTCTGAAATTAACTCAAGTGTCAAATAACCCACTATAAACACTCTAGATTTCGTTCGTAATTTCAGTTTGAAATTACATCATTTCGTGGCAGCCTGAACGGGCTATTAATCGCCCTAAAATGTCCTTTTATTAGCAACCTTGACCTACGACATTTTTCAGTCATGAAAAACTAGATAAAAATCGGCAACACTATATGGATGAAAATGGAAAAAGAAATTCAAAATATAAATAAAAACTTTTTTAATTAATTACGACATCAGACAAAAGTAAGCAATAAGTGTCTCCTTTTTAAACAATAAAAATAATTTAGAAAACACAATTTGAATAAAAGTGATAAAGAATAAGACTAAATAAGGTCGTTTATATATATTAAATGGAGGAAGATAAAATAGATTCTACTCCCCAACAAGGGGTAAGACCTTTTTTCATTAAATATTGAAATGAATACGTGTGATTTTAATATAAATATATATTTTTTTAGCAAAAATCGCCTTTGGAATCGCTCAGTAAAGAGGAAATAATACAAAAATATAAAGGACTGTTAGCAATAGCAAAGAAAGCTAAACAAGCTAAAGATGGTGAGTTCAGATAAGAAATATGAAAACGGTCTAAAAACTACTGCAATAAGAAAAAAATTAATTAAAATTTATCATTGAAGTATATGTGTATTTCTCTGATCATATTTTAACTAAAGTTAACTCTTTGTCGTGTTACTCGTGCAAGTACCATGTCGCCCTTTTTCACTAACATTTTAATTTTAATGACTCGGCAATTATTTATTTCTTGCTTCAGTTTTGTAATACAAAGCAAAGTAATGCAAATTACATTAGTTACAAACTCACATGTGAAGAATTTTCAATTAGTTGGCTTCTTTGGTGTTTTTAGCATATAAATAAAACGATAGATTCTTAAATGGCTGGAAAATTAATTATATACAGTCTCTTGAAATAATCGTAAACTGAACCTTAGCAAAAGGTTCGGAACGGGATTCAAGTTACAAACTCAAATTAAATTTTTCTAAAACGCAAACAACAACAACAGGTCATTTCAACACAATCTCCTATAAACTTATCAAATTTGTTTCACTTCTCCAGATCAACTAGGAATCCGAATCTAATTTTTCCTAGAATAAGCAACTCAACAATGGAGAGGTCCTTTTGGGTGAGGGCTTGTAGACTATGGAATGCTTTGCCATTACATTTAAAAAGATTTCATTTATCAAAGGCATCTTTTAAAATAAAATTAATTGATCTATTTGAAAATTATTAAAGTGGAAGAGAACGGAAATTAAATCGATAAACAATCAACTAAAATGTTATCTTATATGTATATATTTACATACATACAATTACTTTATTTAATTCCAAAATTGTTACACACATATACATTACTTTTTAATTACATATAAAATGTTATCTCAAATGTTAATTGAATACTAATGTACATATCTAATTTTATTCTTTTCATTTTCTTGAGCTACATTATTCATATATGGCCTTTAAGGGCTCGAATAATTGGTTAAATAAATAAAAAAAAAAATAATTAAAAAAAAAAAAACAATGACTTCTGGAACAAAATAAATGATTGATTTGTTAAAATAAATTCTTTGCTGATATCGTTGTTTAGTCTCAATTGCTTCTTACCTGTTGCCGACAAACGTTACTAGATAAATGTTGTCTAGACTCTTGGAGTTATTCTACAATCTGTAATGGAAAACGTTAAAATCTAATTTTTAATGGCAAAATTTATTTTTTGTCTAAAAAATCTTAGATCATGGATTAATTTAAAAAATGTTTTTTTCTAGTTGTAAGAAAATTTAAATTAGTTTTTTTTTAGTTATAGCCTTAAAGTGTATCTACCTGCTAATCTAAGAAGTTTATATTCATTGCGATAAATACATTTATAACATAACTGTTTATTACAATGCAAAATAACGGACACAATTTTTTGATTAGAGTTAACACATCTAAATGTTACTAAAACAAAGTCGAAATTTTTCATTTATTTCTAAAAAAATTACAAATAAAAGTTTTACATCTTCTTTAATTAGTTTTTTAATTTTTGTATCATCTGATTTTTTTTTTATTGAAAAAAGAAAACGACTTCCTTTTTATCCCTAATAAGTAAAAAATGTAACTTTTGGTAAGGTTGGCAATGCAATTGAAGTTTTTCTGAGTAGAGCTGCGAACGGTAAAAGGCCGCTTCAAAGTTGGGTACTTCGGGCATAGGTATAATTTTTTGTAAATATCATTAAAAGGTTGTTTTTAACTTTTTTAATTTAATTAGACCTTCAAAATATGTACACGAATTGTGCTTAAACAAGTAGGTTATCTCTTGTAGTTAAGGAAAAAAACGCTTTAATTTTTTTTTTAATTTTGGACGATTTTAGCTTAGTATTTTTGGCGTTCTTTACTTAATAACAAACAGATAAAAAAATAAATAATAAAATTAAGAATAAGTGTTATCAATATCGCTTTTCACTAAAAAGTTAGAAGCCTCTGGGTTGGGAATAGAATACAGTATTTTTTAAGTATTTTCCCCAAAAGGTGGTGTTCTTTTTTTGCTGCGTTTTAAACTTACCTTCTTTGGAGTGCAATTGTCTAAAAATCTTAACATCCGAGTTAAATATAAACTTTTTATGACGATTCCAAAAATTTAATTTTTGAAGTACCTATTTTTGGGGGCCTACCCAGAAGCCTCCTTTTTCTCATTGAGCTATCTTCAGTGGATAGCATTTGCAGTGTTCTAAATATAAAACCATTTTTATTTATTTATTTATTAACTTCAATACAAGGGAAGCCCATATGGCCAATTATATATGTATTGTTAGATAAATGTTTACATGGTTTACATATTCTAATATTAACTTATAATTATAATAATAATAAAGAATATAAACTAGAAATTTATTATATTTGCAAATATAAATGTAGATGGCCCCCCAGCCGAACAGATGTTACCAACATAAATATTAAAAAGGTTTAATGATACACTTTAAAATCCTTTAGCCAGGAAATTGGTTAATTGTTAATTGTTCTGCATAGTTATGAAAAAATTTTAATATGATATTTCTATAAGTGTGACAGGAATAGGAAAAACTTTTTAATAGAGATGGTAGCTGATTCCAGATTCGACAAACACGTATTAAAAAGGAACGTTCAAATATAGAGAGGTGAAAATGTGGGATTTCAATTTGAATATTACGTGATGAGTTCAAAAAAGTAAAGCTTTGAGCAAGTAGAATAGGTTTTCCAAACTTGATTATCCTATAGAATTGGAGTAAGAGCCTCATTTTCACATAGTTATCAAAATTAACACCTAAAAACTTAGGAACAAGCTCCGTAACTGTGTCATGATCTCGAATCCGGATATTGAAAACATATCTAGTAATTTTTCTAGCAATTGCCTCAACTCGATGTATGTTTGTCAATGTGGTTCCAGAATAAACTTCAAGACAGTAGGTAAGATGCTACATCAACAACGAATGTGCTAAACATCGTCTTACATGCAAGGGTGTATATCTCCGTAAGGCAAATAGCCGACGCAAGAAAAAACAAATTCTCTTTGTAACGAGGTGGATGTGGCTTTCAAATTTAAGGTTAGCATCAATTATAACACCAAGACACTTTATTTCATTAACATATTGGATTAAAGAATCATTAATATAAAGTTCAGGATAAGAGCCAGTAGATCTGGGCGTTCCAAAATATATTGCTTTGGTTTTCCCAGGATTTATATCCAAGCAATTACGGTTCATGTAATCCGTTATATTTTTAATATGACTGTTTATCCGCGTCTGAATTTGGTGAAGAGGAGACTTGTGTATCTTAAACAGTAGAATAATGTCATCAGCAAATACGTGCACATTACAATGTTCATTGGTAATAATAGAAATAGAGTCATTAATAAATAGTTGAAATAGCAAAGGGCCCAACACAGAACCTTGGGGTACTCCAGAAGTCACATTGCCTATAGTTGACTTTACATTCGACCACGAAACAAACTGAGACCTATCAAACAGGTATGACTTCATTAATTGACAAGCTGTTGATGAGAAATTATAAATTTGATAAAGCTTTTTCAAAAGATAACTATGATCCACTCGATCAAACGTCTTAGTAAGATCTAAGGATACCATAACACAATTCAAATGTACATCCATATTTCGCCTAATAGAGTCAGTAAGAGAGACAAGTAGTGACGTAGTATTGTGGTTTCGCTTGAATGCGTATTGATTAGGATTAAACAAAGTGCTCGTATGAGATAAAATTTGATCATTCATTATATTTTCAAAAACCTTCGAGAGTGCTGGTAATATGGTAATAGGTCTTAGATTATCTATACTATAAATACCAGACTTTGCAATGGGAATAATTCGCCCCAACTTCCAGGATGTTGGAAACTTCGAGGTGGTTAAAATTGTATTAAAAAGATGAAGTAATAGTGCAGATATGAGCGGATAAATAGTTATGATGAATTTTATAGGTATCATATCGTGGCCAGCTGCATTGGATTTGATTGAACTAATTGCTATAATAAGATCGTACTCTGTAATAGTGTGGAAGGAAAAGGAGTTTTGTCTAAATTCTGAATTGATAATAAAATCATCAGGGTGGTTGGGATTCATATTGGGCAAAAACTTCCTAGCTATATCCTCTACAGCTGATTCATCATAGTCAGGCCTTTCATGCCCAATGCAGCCTAATCTCCTTAGTCTTCCCCATATATTCCCAGTATTGGTACCCTCAAACATTCTAATTCAAACCATCCGTCTTTTCTTTCTAATCACAGACTTAGTCTTATTTCTAAGCCTACAATAGTTCCTCCAGTTTTCCCTAGATGGATCAATAATATAAGTTCTATACGCCAGGTCTATCGCCCTTCTAGTCTGCAATATATCTCTAGATTTGAACCATTTATCATCATATGAGCCGTACTTAATAGTTTTTGTAGGGATATCTACATCATTCGTTACGAACATCAGTGAAACATCTACCGTTTCCATAAATCGTACGCAACTTTCATAGTTGAGTTGGCGGTAATTCTTAATTTTAACCCAGTTATCCCGCGGTCTAGAAGAAAATCTTACAGACACGAATATGAAGCTATGGTAAGAGTTGAAGAAAGGGTACTGCATTTGGATGAAAGTCAATGGAAATTGATCTACTTACTAGAAAAAGGTCTATCAGGGATGTGGGTTTGTTGCGTACACACAGATGTGTAGGCAAGTTGTTATGAATACATGTTATACCACATCTTGAAACTGAATGCCGTAAAGTGTTGAAGTCACCAACGACTATAATATTAACATAACGGTCGAACATGTCACTATGTAGGCTTTCAAACTCACACAAGTCACCATTGGGTAGATAAACTACCCCTAACAAAATCGGCGAATCAGCAAATAATTCAATGAACAAAGATTCACAATTCCCATAACACTCCCCTTTAAAAACAACTTTATAGCATAATTTTTCCGAAATATATAAGCACACACCGCCTCCCCTGTGACCATCAGGACGATCATTCCTAACTAGTTCATATCCAGGAAGAGCTATTGATTGTGAAAGAATATAAGGTTTAAACCACGTCTCCGATATGCCTAAAACATCAATAGGAGAATTATTTCCAAATAAGTTTTTAAATTCATCAAATTTAGTGGTATTGCTCGTTGGGTTTAAACTTTGGGCGTTAATATGACCTACGTTAAGGTTGTTGTTATATGCAGAAAGAGAAGATTTTAATATTGAGATATCACTGGCTACAGGACCAAGATTGGTATCAAAAAACATCAAAACATTGGTAACATTTGTATTGAAGGGGGAACCATTTACTTACAAGAAAAAATAAGGTTTTAAAAAAATGTATAAAATAATTTTTCATGATTTTATGACATCTGTTAGATTAAACTGATAATATTTAAATCATAAGGCGCAAAATATAGTGTATAATAAAATGGTATACACAAGCATAAACAAACACAACCATACATAAACAGGCATACTAATAGAATCCCAATGTATTTTCAGTTGGTTTTAACTCAGAATTCAAGTTTGTTTGTTTTCATTCTTAATTTATTTCAAATAATGTTTGATTTTATGAATATAACCAAAAAAGAAAAAAAAACTTTACATCAGATAATAGTAATACAATATAAGCTATAATTAGAGTAATATAGGAGTTATGGTGGAAAAGATTTCAATAGCAAATAGTTAAGATATTTACATAAATATGAGATAACTTGACTAAACAGGTGAAGCACTCGACTGGAATAACTCTGAACTTTTTTCAAAATCTAAGATTTGTTTGTTACCATTCATCATCGTAATTTTACATTTTGGTACGTTTCGGTTTATTATGCTAAAAAACTCGATTTTTTTTAGCTTTTTTAAGTTTCCAACACATTCTAAATAGTTTGTAAGTAAGAAAAGTGTAATTGTCGTTTAGATAGACCCGCGTGGTAACATTGCTGCCTTCAATATCATTTCTTTATAAAGTTTTTGTTTTTAAATATGCTGCCATAACCTTATCACGAATGTCTATTTTCTTAAACTTTACAAGAATAGCATTCTGATTTCTTATATAAAGGATGTCAACAATATCATTATCAGAAACTATTACACCAAGCACATTTGCAATTTTAATAACTATCTCATAAAGATTTGCAATATTTGGGGAAAGTCCGCTCAGAACAATATCAAACCTGTTTATTTGGTGTTGAACCATATGATTAGCTAACTCAAGTTCTACAAATTTATTCTTTGTTGTTAGTTCGTTGGTATTCAATCTCCTGTTAAAACTTGAAACTTCCTTCTCCAGTTTAGAAATATTAGAAGCAATCTCATTGCGGATTTTATCAGCAATGGTTTTGATTTTGACATTGATTTCATTCTGCTTATTATTCATATCATCAGCATGTTTTTTTAGCGAGACCTTAAAAGCAGCGAACTCATTCCTGATTTCCTCCTTAAATGAAGCATCCACCTGCACAAACAGCGGGGGATTAAGAATGCATATTTTACAGTTATAAGATAGGTTTCTGTTCTTATCCAATATAGCAAACAACTCCTTAGAAATATTTTCACAGTCCAGGTGGAACCACTTTTTGCAGGAGACACATAAAATGCTTTTTTTCCTAGAGAGGTCTGCACCGCAATCGCCACAAAGCTCAGGCATTTTTAAATTAAAGCCAGAAATAAAAAAAGACGCTGACAGTTGATTTAAATATGGCGTGAGAACAATAAACTGCAGATGCTTTTTTTAATTTTTGGTAACCACCTTTTATTTCTTTTGGTGGTGTTGTTTGTTGTACAGCAATTACTTTCCTGGCCAAGTACAATGTGGAGGTATTTACAGAGCAGTTCGCAATTCAAGAAATTAAAATTTCCACAGGCTTTTTATGAAACAAGTTTATACACATGTACATATAACAACCCAGCATACAACTTAAAATAAAAGATGGCGCCAATAATAAAAGAGCCGGCCGCAAAGTTAATACAACCTGTGTATAATTATATTTATGCAAGTTCACTCCAATTTATTTTTTTTTTCAGTTCAATCAAAAGCTTGCATTTATATAGAATTATTACTAATATTTGCACTTAAAGCACTTTAATTTAATAAGTTAATCTAGCAGACTAATAAAAAACGTGTTACCATGTCATGGTTACCAGACTACCTTTTTTTACCACTATAAACTTTAAGACAATATAGAAAAGAAGGCATAATAAAGAAATAAACAATCATTGATTTTTGCATAACATAATTAACACTATATAATCATCGTAAAGTATAATTGACTTTTGAAATTACATGATTAGCACACCCTTCGAAATTCAACCTATTACAAGCGATAGTCCCAAACAATTTATTCTTTTTTTCAAGAGCATTATCCAATAAGAAATGTTAGAAGCGCTGTAGTTAACAACGTGCTGAAACACATCGGTAAACTGCCTTAAACATTAAAAAAAATCAATTATCAGCATAAGCAAATAAAAACAAATTAGAAAACCTATTCAACTAAGAATATCAAAAATAATAGACCAAGAACAGAACACAACCTTGCGGCACTCCGCTTCGCATTAACAGCATCTTAGAATAGTTATTAGCTACAGATACATACTGACTTCTGTTACTAAAAAAAGAAGTCATAAGTTTACAGGTGAATGTTGAAAAACTAAAGTTGTAATTAAGCTTCAACATTGACAAGTGGTTTAGTTAGATCAAGAGGCAAAAGTACACATATCCTCACTTGACATAATAAATAATTCGATTTATCAGTGAAGAAGTGAGAGCCTTTTGACCTTTTGTTTATAATAATAGACGTAAAACGAATTGCGAGGAACAGAATATTATCTTTACTAATGCATTGGATTATTCTATGGTTTTTAAGTGCACGAGGGATATTTAAGATGCCGTATGAAGACTTACCAACGCTTTTAAGGATGCAACTGATAGATCTTGTAGACTCTCAGTGCAACGCGCAGCTCGAAGGCCATCAAGGTAGTCCACGGAAATAACCAAGTCTTGTTAGACTTGCCACAGGCTCTTTAATGAAGCAAGGGGGAGAGGAAACTGGGCGCTTTCCCTTGAATAAATTTAAAGATCAAGCCCATAATGCAGTGGAATAGAGAGCTTTTCTAAAACGATCAGGTTGCGCAAAACACTAGCAAAACAGCCGACAATACCAAGCTACATTCCGAAGGCCGATGGCACTTGGAGTCCCCGGAAGTCCTGTTTTGTACAGGGCCTGCCTCTCTATGTTTACAATTATTTCACTTTTAAAGTTTTTCGTTAACGTTGTATCTATATTATTTGCTTTTTAGCAATTAATTCATTACGGTTTTCTATAAATTTTAATTTATAATAATTGTTTTTAGTAAAATTAAGCTTTCTATTCAATTTATTTCTATATATTTTGTATTCTTTTTCATATATTTTATTGTTTTTATTATTTAGCCATTTATTATAAAGTTTATCCCGTAAGTCGCAACATTTCATTAAATTATCATTCAGCCACGGGTTCACTTTTCTTGCTTAATTTTTTTTTTTATGTGATGCTTGAGATTTGTGATAAATGCTGCTAAATGTCTCACATATTTTGTTGAAAAGCTCTTCAGTATCTAAATTTTGGTTAGTCATGACATTCTAGTTTGTTTCTTTAATATATTTGTTGAATTTATAATTATTTATCATGGTCCGCCGTTGGTCAAAGTTGTCACCGACCTGACTTGTTTCTTCTTGCTCTTCTTTTTCATCATATACACAACAATAGAGTAGTGATCAGATATATTTGTTTCTCTTTTTCTTGTTTATGTCTTCTCTAGTGCTCTCTTTGATAATGCATTTAACCCATTGGACGAGAGCATTTCTGTATATCTAGTTGTTGTGATATTATGAGTTCAATGCTTCATCGAGTTCTATTAAAAACTTATTAATATTTTTATTTGGCGGACGATATATTACGAGAAGAGAATATACTTTATACTTTCAAAAGAAATTAGAATTTAGAAAGATTCGTGTGTGTACAATATTTTCTCTTATGTATACTGCTATTCCCCTCCTCTTCCATCTCTATTCATAAACTATGAGTTAAAACCTTTGATAGTGTAAATATAATTTTCTTCATCTGTAATTTTTGTTTCAACGAGGAATATGAAGTTAACGTTGTTTATTATGTTGTGTATGGTAGCTAAGAACGTTGTAAAGCTGTTGTGATTGACATGGGATAACTTAGAAAGGATTTGTTTATTTTAGTAAAATTTTCTAGTGTTTCTACTTGTGTTTTATTCATAATTAAATTAAAAATATAAAAGACATAATTAGAAATACAGTGTTTAATTGACACCAGCAATAAGCTCAATATTAGCGGCATGGTTTATTAAGATCGGTTTTGATGTGGCTTTTGTTTTTGTTTGCCAAAGAAGATGACGTTTGTGCATTGATAACTGATCGGTTATATATATGAAATTGTTGTTGCTACTTTCTTCGTTATTTATTATACGAGATTCGATTCTATGACGTTTTATTTTGTTCATTACTTCTTTTTTCTTATTACGAGAAGCGAACTCTATTATGACTTTCTTGGACTTTTTCAGACGATTAGTCCCAATTCGCACGATGCAAGTATTTAAGCTGAGCTGATTAGGTTGTAGGCAACGGGGTGAGTAAAATTTAATGAGTACAGACTTGATTGTACTTGCAATTCGCTTTGCTTCCATATTCGTAAAACAAAAAACACAGATGTGTGTGTGTGTGTGTACATTCATGCAAAAACCTGAATAATTTAAGCAATAAGACTTGTACTGTGCGAACGCTAATGAAAGTTCAAAGAAGAAAATGAAAATAAGCAGTCTTATTTTCTTGCATCGTGCGAATTGGGACTAAGTGTTGCTTATGTCGCTATCGCTAATTTTTACGTTTAAGGTGTGTTTACATTATGTGTACAAGTCATATAGACTGTCAAAATTGTTATCCATATGTAATTTCGTGTGTATGTCAAAATTAGTGTTTAATATACGGTTTATAATTTTCATGTTCAAACTTGCAGCAAACATTCAGTCACTATTTTATTTTTTCTTTAATGAAAAAAATAAAAATTGTAAACAATGACAGAAAAAATAAAAATAGTTTCTGAATGTTTGCTGCGTTTTTTGTATATAAAACCTGTTGAGTTTTTATTTTATTTTTTTTTTTTTTTTTTGCTTTGTGGATTCAATATAGTTCTCATTTAATCAACTTGGCAATAGATGTAAGACTTTCTAGTTTTAAATACAAAATTTGGGTAAAACCCACTGATGAGCTATTAGAGCAGTATTGAAATGGCCATATTGAAATGCTTTCCCCGCAGTAATACATTTGATTTTGTAGTTTTAAATAATAAATATTTCATGAGAATATCATGAAATATTTATATTTCAAGAAATCAAGCACGTTTAAAGTAAATTATTATAAAAAAGATTCCGAATAATAAATTTTCATTAAGAATAATTACACACAAATGTATGAAGTTATTATTATCTTTAATAAACATAAATATTTTTACATCTAAATCACAATAGAAATGTTTTTTTAGAACTTGAGCAGAAAAAAAGTTATATTCATTAAGCGCTTAAACATCATAAACGCTTTTGAAAATTACCTAATAATTAAAAAAAAGTACAAAATTTTATGTAAATATTTTTGCTATTTAGTTACTTGGAGTATTAGTTTTAATTTGTTGTAATTATCAGTTTGCTGGCTGGACCTTGTTTTATACATTTTGCCGCTCTAGTACATTTTCTTTAAAAAAGGGACTATTAAGTGATCATAACGTACAGTTTTTAAATCTTACATAACATTCCCGAAGCCACAATAAGTTTCTTTGCTAGTTTTTGTTAGTAAAGCGTTCATTTACTTCTTTACATTTGGGAGAATAATTTTCAAATTTTCTGTTTTACCTTTTTCGTTGCTAGTTTTTGCTAGTAAAGTTACTGAACAGACCTTATAAAAACAAAAAATAATTTTTTTTTACTCTTGCTTTTATCGTCTTAGTATTTTGAGTGGCATTTTTATTTTTATGCAAAATCTGACATTCCATTTGAATTGTATACATAATGTAAACACACCTTAACTGTGGAGGCTATTGTTTTTACAATTTCAATATTTTTGCTTAAAAGCTGTTGCTCTAAATTATTTAAACGGTCATCCATTATTTCATTTGCTTGTCTTTCTCTTTATTGCTTTCACAGAGTTCTTTAACTTGAAGAGTAAGGTTTGTTAGGGTGCTAGTTATTGTGTTTAATGCTGTTTGGAGGTTTGTATTCATTTGTGTATTGTTTTGATTTATGCTAGCCGACAATTCTTAAATTGTTCGTTCTCTTCACAATCGTCTTCTCGTTGTTGCTTTTGTTGCTGATTCTGTATGGAACTATCATCTATTATAACATGATAAGCATTATTGCTGCAAGTTCAGGCCTTTCGTGGTCTGCATTTCTGACATCTCCAGTTAACTCTTCGCTCAACGTTCATGTTCTCGTATTTTTTTTTTTCAGATAAAGAGCAACACGAAGAAAAATGGTATTGTAATTTGCAAGAGAAACACTTCACAAATTTTGTTTGTAATTCTTTGTTACACTGCTCACAGAGATTCATTTTTGTTATTTTATGTATTTTGTTTACAAAAGGAAGTTTCACTTTGAAATAATTTATTTTTCTTTTGAATTTTATATTTTTAGTTACGGAATTCGTGAATTTTATTTCATTTTGTGATATTACACTTTCTACAAAATGGAATGTATATTTTTTTAATTTTACTCGGTGGCTTGTTAACATTTTTTTCCAAAGTTTTACAAGAGCAAAATAAAATAACAACCGTTCACAATGAAATCTTTTCTCAATAAATTTCTTTTAACACATTGGCGGATTATAAAATGTTTTTAATTTTTTTTTACTGAGCTCATATTATTGCAGTTTAATATCTCTTCTCTACATGCCCTGGTATCCAAAGAATGATGATTTCATTTAACAGAGTGGATTTTCCAAGAATGTATCAGATTTTTAATAGCCTTTATGCGAGACTTATTCTCCACGTAAAATATATACGCAGCAATATTCCGCCTATTGTAGAAGAGTAGGTTAGCAGGCAGCCGAAAGAAAGGAAATGGTGTCGGCTATAGTGGTTCGAGATTCGTGCCTTGGCGTTAGCAGGATAGTAGAGTACCAGTAGGCCATTATATATATAAAAATTGAACATTTTTATTTGAAGCTTGTCTTTTTACAGTTCTATCCTCAGTTTTCTCATAATTCATTATGTTTAGTGGAAGAAAAAGTAGCCCTAGTAACTAATCCAAGTAAACAAAATTCAATAGTTTTTCTACTATTAACAAAATACCGCACCAAAATCCAATTGAGAAATGTAGTGTGTAAAGATGAGACTGTATTTCATATACCGGGTATGCGGAAGCCATTCTAATGTTACATATTGCTAAATGTATTGACAAAATTTGATCACTTACACTGACCAACGAATCTGAAAGTTGTCATTTAAAGCTCCCTCCTTTAAATAAATCTCATAAATTACATCATTCAATATTGCTACTAAACACTTTATTTCGATTATTTTATTTTAAGACATTCTCGAAGAAAATCGTAGTTTAAAGGAGCAGCTGCAACAACATGAAACACAAAAAGAAGCTGACAAAAAAGCTTTAATGACTATGAAAGAAATGTTGGAAGCTTATACGGAAAATAAACTTCAGTTAACAACACAAGTTGCTGAAATGCAGAAGCAGCGCAAATCAGATTTAGAAACTTTAGAAAGACTTTCAATAGAAAACGAAAGCTTGAAACGGCAACAGGAGCGACAAGCCGAGGATAACGAGTCTTTATTGAGAGATATAGAGAATATGGAACAGCAACTAAAACAAATGAGTGCCTTGAGTAAAGATCAAAAGCATAAAATAGCTTCGTTGGAAAAAGAAATTGGTGAGTTGAGTAAAGCCAAAATGGAAAACCACGAAATCAAACTGAAAAATAATGAACTATCGCGTGAATTGCAAGAGCTGAAAGAAAAATATAAATTTGTTAAAACTACCAATACAGAACAAAGACACAAATTTAATACCCTTAAGGAAAGATTTTTCGAGGTGCACAAAAAACTGAAAAAACTTAAGGAATGCAAAAAAATACTGTTGGAAACTCAACACGAATATGCAGATGCTGTTTCGCAATGGCAAAATGAAATTATTAAAGCATCAAATATCCTGTGTAAAGAGCTCAATGATTTAAGAGAAGAAAATATAAAATTATTGCAAAAGTTAAGCAAAAATCAATCGGATGAAACTATAGACAACAGAAATAGTACCGTTTTTGTTTACAAACTTAATGAATTATTGCAACTGTCAGAAAAAGCTAAAATTGATTATCACAATTTGCTACAGGAAAATACAAAATTAAAGCAGAATCAAAGTATTAAAACTAATAAATCTTCATTGCTATCATTGGAAATTTCTTCGAAAGTACTTGATGAGTTGTGGCAGCTAAGTGAAACTGCTTTCCAGGAGTATAACACTATTCACAAAGAGAATATTATGCTTAAAAATCAATCTGAGTCTAAGGATCAAATTGATTCTTCAACTCAAGCTTGTAAACTGGAAAGACTAGAAGCATCGGTCAGTACCACTTGTGAAGATCATAAAAAAGAATGTAAAACATTTGAAGCGAACATTAAACATTTAAAAAATGAAAAGCTTCGAAATAAATGTAACCAAATTGAAAAGAAAAACAATATCTTATCGACGCAAATCTCCGAATTAGAAAATATGAAACTAGAAAATTCGCCACAAAATTATTGCCAACAACTTTTAGAAAACTCTTCGTCCTTAAAACAAGAAATTAGTACAGAAGAAACACTTTACGAAAATGTATCTCCGGAAGAAAATCTTTATTTAAAAGACAAAGTAAAAGAATTAGAAAACATTGCTGATGCAACAGAAACGATAACAAACTTAAAAGAACAACTTTTAACAACCCAACAATTGTTGGACGAATACCGGCACAAGTACAAAAACAAAGAAATAGAACATCGTGAGTTGCTAGATGAAATGCGAGAATTAAATGAAGCCCTGAAAGCAAGAGGAGATCTGATATCTCGTCAACAAGAGGAATATCAAATTCTGAAAACTGAACTAAAGACAAATTCGGAAAGACTGTCTAAAATTCAGCAAGATCTTGACAATAAGGATGTCCAAATAAATGAAAAACAAAATGAACTGGAAGCCATAACAATAGAAATAGCAATGACCAAACAAAAATTTGAATCTTTGGAAAATATGAACTCACTAAACGAAGAAAAAATTCGAGTTCTAAACAACGAGTTGGATAATATAAAAACCAATCTTTCTGTCAGCATTCCCGATTTTGATAATCAAAGTGACATTCTTTCAACATCAACAATTTCAAAAGCAGATGAACTCCAAAGGCTTAAGGATGTAGAGGATTCTTTTGAGGATAAATATAACAAGCTCCGAGGCTTGGCAGCTAAATTAAAGAAAAAGCTACAAGAAGAAACTATTCAAAAACAAAGACTTGAAAAAGAAATACAAGACTTGAAAAAGCAAGAAAAAGGATTGAACACTCAGATAGTGGAATTGAAAAATAAAATTTCCGATCTAGACTTATTGCAAAAGCAATTAAATGAAAAACAAAAACATATAGACGCCCTCAAAACAGAAAATCAGAAGCTGAAATCATCACGCAAACAAGCTAATGTTTTAAATTTAGAAATAGAAGCAGCTGAGAAATCGTTAACTGAAGTATCCAATAAACTTGCTAATCGCACCAGTGAATTAGAAGCAGCTCAGGAATCTTTAAAGAGCAAGGATTCCACAATAACACGACTGCGAAAGGAAATTGATCTGTTAGAATCCTCGAAGTCATCCGAAATTAAACACTCTCAAGAATTAAAACACCAAATCGATCATCTGCACAAGACACTCAAAGACGAAATGCACAACAAACAACAGGCTTATGACAAATCAAAGATATTAGAACAAGACGTTGAGAACTTGAAACTAGAGCTAGATAATGTTAAAGTCGAATTTGCACAGTCAACCAGCAATCAAGAGTCTATTCTTAAATCTCTGAACCAGGAACGAGAACAATTATTCTTACAACTCAGTGCAGCTCAAGCAGGTCTTCTGGACTGCGAACAAAAACTTAAGCAGGCTGAAAGAGCCTATGAGGATTTGCGCGTTGAATACCTGGACTACAAGGTCAAAGCTCAGGCTGTACTAAGACAAAATCATAACCGTGATTCTTCCAAGGAAAGAGAACTCGAAGAGGAACTGCTTGCTATGAAAGCGACAGAAACGCGTTTAAATACCACAATTCAAACGTTAACTTTGAAAATAGAATCTTTGGAAAAACAAAAAGATATTTTGAACGATGATAATATGAGTTTACAAAAGCGTTGCAACGAGCTAATGAGCCTTATCGAAGATATACGAACACAAAATGATGTTCTTAATCAAGACGTCCAACAACACAATCAACAACTACACGAAACTTTAAAACAACATCGTCAACAAATTGAATCAATTGAAAGTTGTCACAAGGAGCACATACAATCACTGATTGCGTCACATCAAAAGCAAATGGAAGAATTACGTAAAGAAATCTCGCAACAATTTCGTTTACCAACGACAGTTGGAGCAAAAATTTTGCCCCATCAAGCCAACTTCGATTATTGTGTCGATCAAGGCAAGCTCGATTTTCTTCTCACAGAACGTGAAGATGCTGAAGGTTCTGAAGAAGCAGCTGAAACTTTGGCCAATCTGGCTGCGTCACGTAAAATTTCAAATGATTCATCAACTACTAAACGGTCTTTGCATGATTTCATGCCTCTCGACGAGTTGTTAAACACTCCCTTGAACGCCATTAATAGTGAAACCCTGATAACAAATTCCCAGCAACAACAATATACAACAGATGATTCATTATGCACTGGAAACTCATCAGATTTACTTCAGTTAGAATTGAATTCAACGAAGGAACGTTTGCAAAAACATGAGACGAGAGTGCGTCATTTAACAGCTGTGTTAGCTGAAAATGAACAGAATCTAGCCAAACTTACACAAATGAACGATATGCTCAAGGAAGAACTGAGGAGGCAAGAACGTTCGGTGGAAAGAGAGCAACATATGCATAATTCAGAATATGTTAAGAATGTAATAATGAAGGTAAGTTTAAAACAATTATTTTCATGTTTTAGATAAATTTTTTCGATTCTAGACAAATTAAAATAAATTGAAATTGCGAATATAAATAAATATGACATATAAGAGGCACTTAGAATTACTTCCTGTAAGATGAGGGCTACACTACCTCCACAACGAAACTACCCTACGAATTTTTCTATCTTATGAAATTTCTAATACAGATCAGACTTTTTTTCTTTGTTAATGCGCTTCAAGAATATTTTCCTCTAGGATAGTGCTAATTCGACTAACTCTTAAAAATTTTTCTAGCCAATACTTTAAAAGAAATTCATTGTATTCGCTTGGTGTTGTTACTTGTTGGGTTCTTTTAATTACAAAATTAAACACCCAATAAATTATTTTTTTTGATGTCATTTTATTTATTCAGCCCTGCATTGTTAAACAACACAATCTTTACATCTATGCAACAGGGATAGCAAACAAAGTTTTACAGTTATACCAAATAGCCTCCAAAATTGTAATTTTTGGACTCGTACTAAGCGCTTTTTTATGAATGAAAGTTTTTATTTCTATTGAATAAAAAATAACAGACAAATTTGCCACAATTTCTTTATTTTTAAGTTTCAAGCAAAAAAGAAACATTTTAAGCTTCTAAATGTCAATTATAATTTAGAGTCAGTCAGTCAAAGCTCCTTTTCAAAAGTTGCGGCGGGTTATGTTGAGATCCCAAAGTGGGTATTGTAGCAGAAATTGCTCCACTTGTTTTGATGCTTATGATCCAGAAGAATTTATTCATTTATTTCTTTCATTTCGCGATTATCAAATCATTTATTAACTAGATTTCAATAACTTCCTTCGTACTGAGCTTGTTTTTAGAAGCGATTACGAATATGAAATCTTTTGGAAATGAGTATTGTAGAAAAACGAAATAACAAACACATACACATAAATAATATTAGATACCCTTCTACCTTTGGTAAACAATATAAAAACTACTTTTACACACATTTAATTCATTTATGTCTTTAAGCTGTTCTAACATTTGGAAGAAATCCAGGGTAGTTTTGATATAGAAGCAAATGTAAAGAAGCTGGAAAGTCATTAACAAATTATTCAGCAAGAAATGTTTTTTTTTAATTAAATCTAAGTTTTGTCTTTCGTTTGTACATTCTTGTTTAAAAAAAGTTTTGCATTTAAATATGTGCCAAAGATCATTAAAGCGTTCTATCCACGATCAAAAATACTGGCTGTCAACTTCGTATACGTGTGCTGCGCGCTTTGATGTACACATGTTGAATGACCAGTCAAAAATTAATTTTTAGTTTGATTTTGTGCTGTCAACATCGCGCTTTCTTCATTGCGAAAATAGCACTAGCAAAAAACAATAAAATAAAAAGTAGTGAAAATAGTTTATGAGTAAAAGAGTGGTTAGGTTAGGTTAGGTTGCACAGGCCATCGGCGCAAAAGAGAGACCGACTCACTTGGGTCCCAAAGGTTCCATTGTGTTGCCTGGAAACAAGGTGTGTTGGGGTCAGATAGCGGTCCCTACGGCACCATTAAAAAAGATCCACATCCAAACCACCCCGAGGACCGGATAAACGAGTTTATCCTAGCAACATCGCAGACAGACAAGTCTGCAAGATTCAGCAGTCTCGGACTGCCAAAAATAGCCGCTCTATTCCTAGAAAAAGCCGGACAGTGGCAGAGCAAATGCTCCACCGTTTCCTCCTCTTCCTCATCTTGACAACTCCTACAGTAGTCATGATGAGGAAGATTCAGTCTCCTAGCGTGAGCACCAATGACGCAGTGCCCTGTCAGCACAGCCACCAGTGTGCCCAGCTGCCCCCGAGGAAACCTCAGTAGACTTGCGGATCTCCCACTATCGTACTGAGGCCACAGTGTCCTCGAGACCCTGCAGGTAACCTCTTCAGACCACCTAGACTGCGCAGCTCTAAAGAGTTCCTGCCGGAGTAAAGCCTTACAGCAGTTCAATGGGACCCCCACCAGTGGATCTATTACTCGGTCTTCTAACCGGGATCCAAGTCTGGCGAGTTCGTCCGCAACCATATTTCCGGGTATGCCCGAATGTGCTGGCACCCAAAACAGTTCCAGGTTGGAATGTCTCGCCATCTCGTTGAGAGATGTCCGGCATTCACGAACCAATCTGGATGTCGTATAGACACCTGATAGGGAGTTAATCGCGGCCTTGCTGTCAGTACAAATCCGGATATTCTCTCTGAATATCCTGTGGTACCTCATCCAGCAAGTCGCCCTTCTAATGGCTGAGATCTCAGCCTGTACCACGCTACATTGATCATTGATCATTGAGCCTGAACCTCATCCTGATCCGAAATCTAGGAATGAAGACGCCCCGACCCCCGTGTCCAACTTTGACCCGTCAGTATAGACATCAAGCACATCCCCACGAGACATACTCGACGTGCCTGACGATACCACAAAATCAATGTCAGACATGGGGGTGGGAGTGCAGTTATCGATGTTGTCGGGAATAACCGAGGAATGGCCCAAGATGGTCACATGTCCAAAGTCTCCCGACCTCCACGCCGCCGCTGCATCCAGTCTGACCGCCGAGTTCATGGCCATGAGATCGACCGGTAGCCAGTGTAGCATTGTAAAAAGGGCCCTCAACGGGGTGGTGCGTATTGCACCAGTGACCATCAAGGCCGAGGTGCGCAGTATCTTGTTCAATATACTGCAGTTCGTCAGTTTGCCCAGTGCGAGCCACCATACGAGGACCCTATACATCAGTATGGGTTTTATCACCGTGTCAAAGAGCCAGTACGACGTCCTGGGATTAATACCCCAGTGTTTGCCTATGGCCCTTCTACACACATACAAGGCCACTGAGGCCCTATGCGCCCGAAAACGGACATTAGGGGTCCATGACAGTTTCGAGTCCAGGATAATACCTAGATACTTCGCTATGTCAGACAATCCAAGCTCCACTCCATTAAGGAGTGGTAGCGGAAAAGCCGGAATCTTGTTTCTTTTCGTGAAGAGCACAAGTTCCGTTTTCCGAGCGTTCGCGCTAAGCCCACTCTCAGTACACCACCTACAGACGCAGCCCAGCGCCGATTGTAGATGTTGCGATAGCGTGTCGGGATATTTTCCCGACACTGCAACCGCTACGTCATCCGCATATGCCACAGTCCTGAGCCCCTTGCAGTCCATTTCTGTCAGTAATGCATTCATGGCGAGGTTCCAGAGAAGGGGAGATAATACCCCCCCTTGTGGTGTACCACGCTTAGCTACCCTGTATATGGTAGCTAGCCCCATGCTGGAAGTAATGTGGTAAAAAACTGTTGTTCCTTTTAAACTCTTTTTTTTATTTATTATTTATTTATTTTTTATAAAAAATTTTTAAGTTTCCCTCCGGAGTTTGTTTTTTATTTGTATCATTCTATTAAATTACTTTCGTTCCAAACTGCATGTATTGACTGGTAAACTTCGATAAATTCCAAAATATTATGTTTTCTTCCGGCATTTTAGACAACCGCACAACTTGAAATCTCTTTTGAAATGAAAAATTGTACGTGCTTGAAAAATAAACACCATACACACATCAATGTGTGACATTCAGCATGCCAAAAATCATAAACTTTTTGATTTTTCATCCATCATCGTCTGTGTAACATATACTAATACACTTTCACAAATACTACCATAATGATGGACGAATATTTTGATCTAGGATAGGCCGCTTAATGATTGTCAAAGTTAAATTCAAATAGCATATGGATTGACTGTTCTTTTGGTTTTCAAACTGGTTGAAGTTTATTTTCTTTATAAGAGTATTTGTCATAAATGTAACAAGATCTCAACGTTGGCATCACTTGATGACCTGAGCAAGGCAATTTGAATTAATTAATTAAATGACTAGCAAGCGTTTTTCTATTTTAATCCAATTTAAATAAGGAAACTAGCATGAGTGTCAGATAACATAAATCACAAGTCTATTCTAGTTACATTTGATGGCGGTTATCTGCTTTTGTGGACGCTGCGAAATGTCAGGTCAAGGCGCATGATACCAGGTGAATGCATAAGCTTTAACGTGTATTTTGTTTTTGTAAAAACTTTTGAGCTGTCAAAAACGTCTGGCAATATGTGTGTATGTATTTCAATATATGTATTTTTAGTGTCTTTCTTATTTCTCCCAAATGCATGCACACATATTGCCAGACGATTTTGACAGCTTAAAACTTTTTACAAAAACAAAATACACGAAAAAGCTAAAACACATGTTGACCGCATGATCTAAAACAGTCACCTGTTCAATGCTCCTTGTATCGGGTTTTTCATGTATCTAATGTTGCTGCTAAACTATTTGGCACTTGAAGATCTTTATAGATACTGTTGTCATACCTTTCGGTGAAGACCGTCGTCACTGGCTGTTTATTTAGTACGATTGGCGAGCGCTTTCGATGTAAAGACATCATTTTCAAGCCGCGTTTTGATTAGTACTGGTTAGATAGTATAAGGTGTTTGTTGCATAGATAGTGGTGGGTTCAGGTAGTTTTGTCCGTTAGGATGGTGTCTATTTAAAAATGGTATTATGCAGGTAGATTGCCTGATATCTGTAATCTTTATTGAAGGTATATAATTTTAATATTTCTGTCTTTTATTGTTAGGTAGGTAAGTGTGACCATCTGTGGGTGTTTTGCGTTTGTAAGTTTGTTTTAATAGTTTAAGTGGTGTAAAAATTGTGTCCGAGGTTGTATTTACCTGTTCGTTAATAATATCTCCGTTAAACGTTCGTGTTTTGTATATTTCCATGTTTTCAAGAATGTCCAGTCTTCGTCCTTTTTTACTAGGATGTATTAACGTCATACATTCATCTATTTCTCTTGGCTCGTGTTCATGTGTGTTAAGGTGTATTGCGAAGTTAGAGTCTTCTCTTTTCCGTTTGTATGATCGTATGTGTTCTGTGAACCTTGTTTTTAATGTTCGTCCAGTTTGTCCTATGTATGTATGGTTGCAGGTGCAAGTAAGTCTGTATACTCCGCTGGTGTTAAATTTATCGGTTATTTCTGTTGTTGTCTTGAGATTGTTTCGTAGAGTGTTGCTCGTCTTTAGTGCTGTCTGTAAACCTTCTTTTTGAAAAAGGTTAGTTAATCTATATATTTCTGGTCCTGTGTAAGTAAAAATGTGTCGTCGTGTGGTATCGATTGTGTCCTTGTTTTCTTTCTTCTTCTTTTTAGTGTTGTATTGTCTAAGTAGTTTGTCGATAGTAGTGCAGTTGTAACCGTTATTTTTAGCTATAGTGTAAATTGTGTCCAGTTCTTTGTTATATTTGTCTGGAGAAAGTGGGACTGTCTTAAGTCTGTTAATCATATGTCTAAATGCTGCGAGTTTATGTTGGGTGGGATGGTTTGAGGAACTGTGGATAGTTATGTCTGTTGTGGTTGGTTTTCTGTATATGTCAAAGTTTAATGAGTCAATTCCTCGTGTTATTGTTATGTCAAGATAATGTAAAGTTCCGTCTTTCTCTTTTTCCATTGTGTATGTGATTTTATTATGTATTGTGTTTAAATCCGTTAGAATTTCCTCTGCGTTGTCCCTTTCTAGGATGCATATTATGTCGTCTACGTATCTGTAATAATGAGTTATTTTATGTTTTTCCATTAGGGTTTTGACGTGTAGTTGTTCTAAATGTTGCATAAATATCTCTGCAAAAATTGCGGATGTCGGGTTTCCCATGCCGAGCCCATCAGGTAATTTATAAAAGTTATTGTTAAATCTAAAGTAGTTTTGTTTTAGTATCGTTCTTGCAATATCCATTATTTCGTTAATATATTGATTGTCGTATAAGTTGAAAAGCATGTTACGTAGAATTGTTAACGTTTCTTGTGTGGGTATTGATGTATATAAATCCTTAATGTCGTAGGAAACAAGTCTCGTATTTTCGGTAATTTTGATGTCCTTAAGTTTATTGATAAGGTCTTGTGTATTGTGCAACATGTATATGTTCTGCAAATTTATTTTCCCTTTCAATAATATGGTGAGGTGCTTAGCCAAGTTATATGCAGGTGCAGGTTTGTAATTTACTATAGGTCTGATCGGTATATTTTCCTTGTGAATTTTGGGTTGTGCTCTAAGTGTAGGGGGTCCTGGATTCATGTTCATGTATATGTATAGTTTACCGTCAGTAAACGTTTTACAGCGTTTTAGTAGGCTGCGTATTTCCTTTTGGAATGAATCGGTTGGGTCATTTTTAAATTTCGTACATTTTGTCTGTTGAATGAATTGTTGTGTTTTGTCTATGTAATCTTTTTTGTACATTATTACAGTCGTGTTACCTTTGTCCGCTTTAGTAAGTAATAGATCATTATTTCGTAGTTTTGTCTTTATCTGTTTAGTAATTTTCTGTTCGCTAGGATTTGTTTTGGATATAGTGTGTTCTTTTATTGTTTTTTCGAGTACATCGGCTATCTTGTGTCTTAAGTGTTCTTGTCGATCAGTTGGTAAGTGTGTTATAGTAGCTTCGGCGTCTACAATTTGGGTTTCAATTGTTCTTGGTATTTTGTCAAAAGGTAAATTATGTTTTAGTCCCTTCTCCATTAGCTTTGTTTCATTGTCGCTGAATCGTACGGTTGTAAGGTTTTTCACACGTGGGTAAAATTCTGTGTTTGTGCGTTTGTCGGTCTGTTTTGTAAGTTTTGTAAACTTTCTTTCCATTCGCTTGTATTTGTCAGTCATTTGATTTTGTATCCTTTCATCTAAGTAGTGTAAAAATGAGGGAAATAAATGGTAAAGGTTTTGTTTTGTTAATAGGTCTGTTACTTCGAGATGAATGTAGTAAATTTCTTTGTTAAGTTTGTCTTTTTTAATGTAAAGAGAGCGTATTTCAGTCTTTATCCATGTCAATTGGGCTACACGCTTTGCGTGTTGGGAAGCGTATGTTTGGGTTGTAATGTTAATTGTTATGTACCGTGGTGTAATGCTGTTGTTAAGGCATTGTTTGTTGTACCGTATGTTTGCTATTGTCTTGTGCAGTTGCAGTGTCTTGTTAGTAAGTCTCGTTAATAGATTTATAGATTTTTTAATGATACGGAATATCAATAACTGTGTTTAACAGGCCATTTCGCCGATCCTATATCGAGCTCAAAAAAAAAAATTAACAAAACTCAAATAGAGTAATTCTTCTTTTATACAAAATAACTGTGTTTATTAATGAGCCATTTAAATCATCAAAATTTTCAATACATTTCAGCTTCTAAAATTCAAATTTTCAAACTACAAAACGTCTGCAATATTTATGATTTTACAAAATAAACGATGGCAATCAGTTTAGATTGGCTCAAGATTAAAATTGATATAAAAATAAGATTTAAAAGACAACGAATTAAATTTGAGATCAAGTTAAATTCAAATTTAAATTATAAAACATTTTGTTTAAAAAACAAAGTGTTCTGAAATTTTGCGGAGATAGACGATTTCTCAAATCCGTTCGAAGCAGACCTGCAGTGGAAAATAGTCTCCTAGACGCGACAGAACTTATTTGAATTTTATGTTCTGCTTTTAACATGTTATTTCTCATAGTTTTCATGCAAAAAAAAAAAAAAAAACAGTTGAAAAATGAATATTTTGTTCAAAAAACTCTAAAGAATAATATAAGAAGTATCGGCGTATCGATATCGATATGTCGGAAAATTAAAAGTATCGCCGATATCGGTTGCGTCCCTAATTTGTACCCAAGAAAGTATAAAAATGAGCAACGATTGAGATAATAGTAAAAGAAATGTTTTTTTTTCCTGTAAAGTGAAAAAACGGAATATTTAGGTTTGTCATTCCGTTTGTAATTTCTACAATATCTATTTCCGACCCCATAAAGTATATATACCGAAACCTTATGCATAGCAAAGTCGATTGAGCGATGTCCGTCTGTCAGTCCGTATTAGTGTTGAAATCAACCAAAGCACCAGATGATCAGACATAGTTTCGAAAATATTGCTATTGAAAATCAACAAGCAAAACATCACGCCTGCCTCTTATTAAAAAATATCTCTTTCTCAACTTTTTCCTGCAGTTGGTTGTCTTTACTACTTAAAATTGTAGGTTTTGTTTAGGGTGTTGCCAGCTGGTATAAATCTTTACTAATTAGTAAAGACAACCATCTGTAGGAATACTATTTATCATGAATATACGAGCTGGCAACTACCCTAAGCAAAACTGAAAATTCTTGTGCCAATGTTATAAATATAAGGTGAAGGGTATATAAGATTCGACGTAGCCTTGTATATATGGTTGAGTACGAATGAATGATCTCTGGTAGATTTTGCTTATAATTTTTAAATAACTCGCTACGCTTTTAAAAAATGTTTTTAACTCACATACGCTCCAATTCAATATTTCGTAAAATTTTCAAATTGAAAGTAACGTCTGACGACAAACATTGTTGTATGAACAAATGTTCCGACAACGAAAATGTCGTTCAACATTAGCCATTTCAATATTTGTGTATGTGTGTGTCATTAAACAAATCAATGGCTCCTCAAGACGGCGTGTTATTAAACACTTTTGTGTTTGGATTAATGGCCATTCAATAAATAGTTTGAGAAAAATTTTTGTGAACAGCATAGAGACTTTTTTGTTATTGTGCGTCTTTATATTGGACTTTTTCAGTTACTAGATCTACCTTACAGTACAAGTTTTTGTTCAATTCTCTTTCAAGAAATTTACACATACTGCTTGTCAAAATTCACAAAAATTTAAAGCTGTGACGTAGGCTGCACGCAATTTGAAAGCAAGATGTCAAGAAAACACTGACAGCAGAATTTTTAATGCAAATTTGGAGGGAAAAACTACAATCAGCTGTTTTCTTGAATGCAATTTGAAAGACTCAATTGAACGAAAACTTTAAAGCAAGTTCTCAGCAAGTTTTTAAAGTGTGAGTGTATTGGTTAAAAAATGAGAGAAATTTTAAAACTTGAATGAAAACTTGATCGTCTGACAACCTAGTTAGTAAAAATAAATTATTATATAGTGGTGAATTGAATAGCTCTTTACAAAAGCCTAAATTAGTTTTACTTTTTCCCTTCTTTTTGATTTTAAACAAATACAGCAACATCTATTTGGCTAATAATATTTTGTATGCACTCGACCTAAATAAGTTGATTAGCTTTAAAACTAGATTCTTGATTTTATCAAATGATTTCTAAATAAATAGATTTGTCATTCTTTTTTTTTTACAATTTCTTGACCTAAGCAAAAATTGTATCAACTAACAATTTATAATAATAGTTTTAGTTGAAAACTCTTATTTCTTTAAATACATAATTTTTGTTTAATTAAATTAAAATTAAAATTAAATTTTCCCCCATTTTTTAGTTTTTAACACTAAATAATGCCGATGAAAAAACCCGTTTGGTACCTGTGCTAAATACGATTCTAAAATTAAATCGCTCCGAAGCAGAGATGCTTAATTGTGTGGCTAAAGGACAAAAAGGTAAATTAAAAACGTATTAATATATATATTTTTTGAAACCTAATTTGATTATTTTCTAAAAATAGTTGCTGAAACTAATCAACGTACTGGAGGTTGGGGAAATTTCTTATCATGGAGTAATAAAAGTAACAATAACAACTAGTATTATACGAGTTTATTATTGTATTTGTATTCTTTCGAAATAATTTTTACTTAAAGAACTGTAGATTTATTTACTACTACTTAAGTTTTTATTAAATTCTTTCTTTTTTAATTATTTATTTATTACTACGAAAAAAAAATATTAATAAAAAATTAGTTTACTTACCATATGTATTTATTTTTTATTTTTTGCATGGATTAAGTTTAAATCGTGGCAATAAAACAAAACAAGTAAATTCACAATTGTTTATTCGCTTTATTTATTTATTTTTACGTTAATTCAATTAATTTAATAAATAACTATTTAATTTTAATAATAATATTAAATTATGTATGTAAATATTGTATTATTTTGTAAACTTTATTCAAGTTAATTAAAATAATTTATAAAACTTTATATCATACGAGAATAAAATATAAAATATGAAAATTCATTGAAGTACACATTTATAAATCTATTCAAAAATATAAATGTACATAGTGGCTGTGTTTTAATTATAAAAATAAAATAAAACTGAGTGCAGCAAAATATAGAAATTACAATTCAATTAAGTCGTATAAAAATATAAAATTTAAATATACAAAATCACAAATATTATCTAGTAAAGTGTCCAGATTAGTCAAATTAGCAAGCAGATTTAGCCAGGATGCCTGAAAGACACAAACTAATCTGTTACAACTTGCAATAGAAGACTTGAAAATATATCTATAAACACAGCATAATTTCTTATATTTTTAAATACAATATGTTTAGTTTTAATCATAAATAGGTACTAATAATTTATTTCCGTGCTCTAGAGCAAAATGATTGTGAAACTAAATTTAAAATCCCCGTCATTATTCAATAGTCTACTTCATAAAGCGATTGGAATTTCAATGACGAAAATATTTTGCTATAAACAGTATAAAATTTATTATTTTTCTGAAGTCGAAAACAGAATATCAAGTCCAACATAATCAACAGGGCAATTATGCATGGCTGAGCATGTTGGCTGTTGTGCAATCTTTTGTTTAATTCTCAGTTTGATTATAAATTTTATGCTGTAGTGAATAAATACCCTTTTGCTCTAAAGTACTGATACGAAAAAATACAATAAACTATTTAATAATTTAAATGAGAAATTATATATTTTTTTGCTTTAAATAGTTAACTTTTTTTATAATAAAAAATGTAAACAAATATCAAAATAAATTAAAAACAGGTAAAATATGTGATATTGCTTTGGAAAAGGTTACGATGCCATATTATTCAAAATATTTGCTAAGAAATCATGTCAAAATGAAACAAGCAAGCAAGCAAGCAAACGTAAATAAAATTCTTAATATTTTTTTGTTTATTTCCACTGTTTATATTAAAATATCTTTATCCTAAAATTTAATTTTTATCGTTATTTAGAAATGTTGTGTAATGTGATCATTTTTATAGAAAAAAGTAAGGTGCCATAGCAAAACTACCAAGGCATATTTAACCAGGTGGCAGCGCTACGTTAGCCGGCAATCTTTTGCTTTACTTGTTTACGTTTATTTATAACAAATTGTTTTTGTTTATAATGGATATATGTTTCGTCTCTGTTACATGGAATTTCATACACCACGTCAAATTCTCTTCATTTTGTAATTTTGTTTTTGTTCATTTTGTAATTATATTTTTTAAATATGTAATGTCGGAGAATTTCAACCTTTCAGAAAAATGTATATACGAAAGATCTGGTAACGCTATGCGATAGTAGTGAAATTATTTTTTTCGGCTGATAAAAGTTTGGAAAATAACGACCTGTTTATAAGACACGACTCGTCTATAAAAAGCTCTTAATTTTTGACACTTTTTTTTGGTTTAGAGGTCGCGACTATTGACGATTTTTGTTAAACGACGTAACAGTTGTTATTTTATTTTGGTTTATAGGAGACGAATTTTCTTACCAAAAGCGTCAAAGCTACGCGAATAAAAAAATATAGTCGTCAAAACACAACTAAATTTTTAATTAAATTTTTAACAAAAAGTGGTAAAGGTTTTTTATTATAAACACAGCGTTTTTTAGGGAAATATAAAAGAAGAAAAATAATAGAAATTTTAACCAAAAAAGGGTAAGTAAACTTTTGGTTACATTCTTGTACAAGGGCATTTTCATCTTTATAATTATATCACTTTAATTGCTTAAAATTTTAGCGTTAAAATGACAACAGGCCTGCAGTTTCAACAACTGGTTAATTGTATGGAAGAGTTCCCACACTTTGCCACAGGTGCTCCAAAATTTGGCAGCAGTAAAACTATAATATACTTGGGATACGGTGGCACCCAAAGTCAACACCTACAGCCCTCCATTAAGAACTGGTAGTGAGTGGAAGAAGGTACGCATATCAAAATGTTTTATTTAACTGCTTAAAGGCAAGTTTTTATACTCGTAACTATGAATTCGATTTATTTTACGTCTGGATAGATCTCAAAGGCAGGCTAAAAGAAAATTGCAGAAAATAGAAAACATTTAAAAGAAACTGGTGGTGGGCCTTGTCGCGTTAGTAACTTAACGGCACTGGAAGCAGACATCAACCGAATATGTCATATTTCAGTTGCAGCGGCCCCAAGCGGAATAGTTTTTGGATTTTTGAAGTAACTCCGCCCAGAGGAGGCAAAAACGTGGCAGTTGTTACACTCACATCATCCTCAGTCGGCAAATACAATGTGGGAGAGGAAACTTTTCCGCGACAATAGGTGACCTTTGAAGAAAACTCTTACAGTCAGCCAACAACATCAGAAAGCGCTAAGCTGTATCGAATGTCTACCTCCACCCCAAGAGCAACAACTTTGCCGCAGAGAAAACGAACAAGAGAGAGTCAGCAATGCGAGCTTCATTCGAAAACCTAAGAGGCCATCAAGTCACTATCGGAAAGTTCAAAAGAGGTAACAGCAGCTGTGAAAGAGTGCACAGAAGACATTAGAGTGCAATCAGGTTCATTGCATGCCCTAAGCAAGTAAACGGAGCTGATGTCAAAATCCATTGTTGTCATATTGTTTAAGTTTTATTTTATTTTTAAAGCCTAATTAATTTGAAGTATTTTTTCTTAAGTAGTTACGAAAGCTATCAATTACTTGCTGCTGTTTTGACTGTCATTTTGTTTGTTTCTCACAGAGACCGAAAATAATGATTATTTTTGAATTAAAAAAAAATGTGTTCTTACAATATTAGGTATATGATGTTATACATTAAATTTATAATTTTTGGTCGTGCTCCCGAAATATGCAATAAACTTTTATTTTCAAAATTTATTTAAAAAAAAATCAAAAAATAACTATTATTTTTGAGTTTTATTTTTTTTTTTTTTTTGGTTTAAAAATAATGATTATTATTTAGTTTTAGTTTTTGCCTAACATGTAACGATAAGCAATGTTTTTCACAAAGTATATCTATAACAAGTATATGCAGGAGCTCAGGTGATAGTTTTATTTGTGTGCGTGTTTATCATGATTTGTGTGAAAATTTGTTTAAATTTTTTAAAACGTCTTTTCGAAAAACAATTAAAAAATTAAATTAAAATAAAAGTAAGTTTGTGCTTATTGTGAACAAATTGAAATTGCAAATAAAATTCAGTTGATATTTAAATTCACTTCATTTCTTCTGTTAAATGTGCAGCACATACTTTACAACTTGCAGTAAAAGACTTTTTTTGGCAGATGGAATTAGACAACATCATCGAAAAAGTTTGTAAAATTGTAAAAACGTTGAGGACTCCTTCCTTCTGGTAAACCTCAAATACATAGTGAGTAATAATTTATAAAACTATCATTTTTGTTTTTTTTTATAAAGCTACAAACTTGTTAATCAAAAACTTCCACAACTACAATTGGATGTCGCCACAAGATGGAATTCGACCTATAATATGCTTGTGAAATTTAAATTATTTAAAAACTTTTGTACAGACAATATCAGTAGATTAATCTTTACAGCAGAAGGTTGACGAACTTGTTCATATACTGACACCAGTATCTATAACGAGGCAGAAACTCCAAACAGAACAACTATACTTAGAAGATTTTTATAAATTGTGGCTTAAATTAAAGCTCACTGTGAAAGCTGTGAACACTCCAAAGGGAAAATTTTTTGTCACATGTTTGGAAAAAAGAGGAGAAATCATCTAAGATAATATAACTGTTATTGCTGCAGTATATTTAGATTCAAGAATACGGTAAGTTATTCTTCAAACCCAATTAAATAATTTATGCGAGCACTCACTTAAAGCAACACTTTCAATTAATATTACGCTTAAGTAAGCCGATAAGTACTTAAATAATAATAATAATAATTATAATAGTAATAATATATACTTCTGTATGTATATGTTCGCAAAAAATATTATTACGACATATTTTTCATTCTTTTCCGTTATAGAACATTGTCACAACAGTAGAAAACGATGACGAGCCGCCAACATCTTTGAAAAGAATACTTCATGAGCCGTCAATAACTTTGCACTTAAATAATGATTATCGAAGCAAAAGTACCTCTCTACTTGATAGTTTTTTAAACTCCATAGAAGTAAATACAGAAGAGGATGAGTCAGATGGTGATAGCAATGATATAATGAGAAGAGTTATCAGCGAATAAGATAACTATTCACCGAAACCACTAAATTTAAGCGCGGATGTTGTGACATATTGGGAGAGTAAAAAATTTGTATACCCTTCTTTTATATAAGCTTCCAAAAGTAGTACACAGCGTGCCAGCTCCTCAAGTAAGCGTTGAGAGAGCGAGTTCAGCGTTAAAATTGGTTTTAAGAGATAATTTGTCTTCCGAGTCTTTAGCCAAAAACTTATTTGTTAAACTTAATTACATTAAAGAATTTAAATGAGAATTCCTAAATTTTGTTTATAATTTCACCTGGATCTGTCTTATTCGCAACTGCATTGCTCAGTTATCTTCTAATCACTTATGATTAAATATAGGGAACAATGTATTTATTGGGAAGCCCTAGAAAAATATAAAATAATGACTATTTTTTTCAATATCATAAAAAAATTGAAATCAAAAATAATTATTTTTTAACCCAAAAATTAAAACTCTTAAATGAAAACTATTTTACAACCAAAAATTAAAACTCAAATATAATTATTATTCGATAAGTGAAAACTTAAAAAATTGGAAAACAACAATTAAATCCTAAAATTTATTGTATTGCTCACAATTATTACGGTCACTGGTTTCTTATATTGCATACATTCATAATTATGGCGCCTAAAATCTATGTGAGAAATAACCGTTTTGGGAAACAGGGATGACTTCATTGATGGATTTGTACATATTGGATATATACATCCTGCACCCAAATTAGTGAAGAGGAAACTAATGCACTAGAGGATCACAAGTCTTTTTCTTTCGCCTGTACCAAGGCATATTAATATACTAGGTAGTGTTAGTAGGTCAGGTGATATTTAGTGGAACAAAAAAGGGTGGAAAATTTATTATTAAGCATTTTTATATCCCTTTACCTCGTCTTATCCGCGTAATCACATCCATAACGGCTTCCATACGTATTTTTCTTCATCGCATGTAAGTTTTGTGAAATGATTAAAAATAATAATAATTTTTTTTCTAGAGCGCACATTGGGACAAGTAAGCGAATTACGATGACAAAAGAGGAATTTTGTTAAATGTAACCAATATTGCACTTAATATGTTTTATATGGTAGTACGCAATTAACCTCTAAGTATTTATTTTTTTAAAGCATAACATTAGTCTGTACGTGCGTGCAACTCAAGACTCATGATTATGAGTCTACTACAACAAAAGGTTATTACTAGTTTAAATCCCAAACATTATTTTAGGATAAGAAATATTTGTTTAGTCCTTATGATAAATAGTTTGTAAACATATTTTAAGATAAATATTCTGGTAATGACAAAAAAAAAATAATAAATCAAAATTTTTCTTATAAACATTAACAGTTTTGAGATAACATTTTTGAAAGAAAATTACATGCTTTCATGTAATTAAAATAACGACAGTCATTAAGTGTACTATAAACACTCAAAAAATAAAAATACTAAACTTATGCTTAAAGCATAAAAATGAAGCATGGTTTTTTTATTACAAAAAACAACATATTCGGTGCAATAAACAAAATAAAAAATTCCATTTTTGTCACCATAATTCAGTTTTTTGTCCCTATGTGCAGGGTAAGTTGATTTTGACATTTTAAAATATATTTTACAAAAACAAAAGACATGCTGTTTTTTATTGTTGTAGTTGTTTTAGAACTGCTTTTACCTGTTACATTAATATGCTCTGGTCTGTACTGTATGGTTAGAAAATAAAGGCTGTAATAAGACTCTTGCGCATGGAGTCCATGATTCGAGGCGAAAGTTTGATGCTTTTTTAAATAAGACGGAAGATGACTTTAACTTCACCCGAAATGCTTTTTCTGATGCTGTTATGGACATAAAAAAGTAAATGGCTGCGAGTGTAAATAAAATAAAAGCGTATTTATCGAGTTGCAATAAAATGATTAATTGTGTTGAAACGTCAACTTTTAGTAAAATTTTTTCACTTGAAGTTAAGAACCATGTTTTTTCACAGAAGGTTAAAATGTATGGATGTTGTAATACATACGTGGATTGCCAGAGGGCCTATATGATTTGGTTGCTAAACATGATAATAATCATGCATGTTATATAAAAAAAAAACTTTGGTGGTCAGGTTTAATAGTGTCTGCCTTCGAAATAACTTGATAAAACTTTATTTAAGAACCGTTCATTACGAAATTGTGATATTATTAATGATAGAAGTACTGGTGCCCATACCATTAGACTTAAGAGCAGAATTTTTTTGTATGATCATTTCTCTCCGGTTGCAAGTAAGCTTAAGATATCTATAACTGTAAATATCTATATATGACAAACTGATTAGCTTTCAATGAGACAGAACCGTCTACCAATTCTTATCCTCTCCGTGTCACGGTCACGAAGGAAGAATTGAGCGAAAGGCCCTTCAATGGCGATCCTGCACAGTGTATAAAGTATTTTAAAAGATTATAAGATGGGCATTTATTCACGCTATACGCCGAAAACATAGGGGAAATGCGGACGCAGCAAATTGGTCCTAAATAAAAAATTGCTTTTTACTGCATTATGCAGGTAAACAATGGGCTATCAGCATGAAAGAATTCTACACTAAGATTAAACACCAGTTATAATTAATCATAAATAAACTGAAGACAAAAAACTATATCAAAGAAACAACTAATGTCCGTATAGAAATTTAGAAATAGAACTTAAGAAGTACACATATGGACAGAAAAATAGGTGTAAACGCTATATGTAATTTCAACTTAACAAAAGTTGTTATTAATAACTCCCATTTAAAAAGTTTTAAAACAAAAGGGATGGCATTACAGTTTAACAAGAAAAAAAGGGGAAATCCCACTAGTAGAAACCTTTATTATAAAGAATGCCATGACTTTGTTGTTTTAAATGCTTTTCAAATCGGACAGAAAAATAGGTGTGAATTATTTAAAGTTATAAAAATTAGATTTTTGGTGCAAAAAGAAATAAAATAAAGTAGTACTATTTGAAATGGGCATTTAATTTTATTAAAAGCAACTTAATATGGGTCGTGCGCATCATTGCAGTGAAGAAGAAAGACGTCTTGTTCGTCAGCTTCGAGAGCAAGGACGAACCTACAAATTTGTTGCCACATCGTTGGGACGATCGCAAAATTTCGTAACCAAAGCAGAGTATTGAAAGATGTGGGGTGTGTAAAAAAACATCTCCAGCTACCGATAATCGTATAATTACCTTAGCTAAAAGAGACCCTTTTATATCTTCAAAGTCAATCTCAAATGAAATTGGAAATGTGGTTTCAGCCAGAACGGTCCGAAGAAGATTGCTGGATGCGAAGCTACCTGGCAGAATCGCTCGCAAAGTTCCTCTGCTAAAACAGGCTAATTTAAAGAAGAGGAAACATTTTGCTTTGGGTCATAGAACATGGTGCGGGCCAGAAGGAGAAAAAAAGTGGCGAAATATTCTTTGGAGCGACGAAACTAAAATTAATTTGTTTGGTAACGTCGCGGCAAGAAATGTACGTCGACCAAAAGGAAAAGAATTCCATATTCGATTTACCGAAAAAAACAGTCAAACACGGTGGAGGGAACGTGATGGTATGGGGCTGTTTTACTTGGTATGGTGTAGGCCCAATTCATCTTATAGAAAATACAATGGATAGATTTGTGTATAAGGATTTGTTGGAGACAGTCATGCTACCATATGCTGAGGAAAATATGCCCCTAGTATAGAAATTTCAACAAGACAATGACCCGAAACACTCATCAAAGTTAGTGAGAGCATGGTTTCAGCAACATAATTTAAACGTTATTGAATGGCCTAGTCAGTCTCCTGACTTAAATGCAATAGAGAACCTTTGGGGTGAGCTAAAGCGACAGGTTTCCAAGCTTCCCTGCACTAATAAGACACAATTATGGGAAAACATCTAACAAGCTTGGTACAATATCCCTGTAGAGACTTGTCGAAAGTTAATTTCATCCATGCCGCGAAGAATAGAAGCCGTCCTTAAAAATAATGGTGGTTATACAGGATATTAATTATTTGTTTGAATATTTATTTGAAAAAAACTATCCTATAGTTCAAATTTTTATAATAATTTTAAGTTTTTTCGTACCCACCTATTTTATTGTCCACATTCAAATTTATGAATTTCTGATATTTACGTAATTTTAAGTTTCTTTACTCTTATTTTTACTCTGAATTAATTTTTTAATGCACAAGATATGTAAACTTAATAAATAAATTATTAAATATTGAAAAAATTAAAGAAATATGCGAAAACATTGAAATAATTACTTTACACCTATTTTTTTGGCCATATGTGTATTTGTGAGAGGTGTGAATGGCGAGCTTTTTAAAATGATGATAATGCTCGTAAAACACTCCCAGAAGCTTTTTCACAATGAATTGAATGGCGAAGCACAAACCACAGGAGCCAAGTCTGCTTAAATCCGGGTAGTTTTCCAACATAACCTATTGACAATGAGTCCAGGAATCAGTATTCCGTTTTAAATTCGAAAAGTGAACGGTCTAAATAAATTTTCTTCAGACATAGAGAACACATTAGGTGATCTTATAACTGAGTTTAGAAATATATTTGGTCTGGTATATAGTGAACAAGCAATAAAAACCACTGTTGGGGCTAAAATACGGTGCACCACCGATGAGCCAACATACTCAAAAAGTTAGCCCTATCCGGCTTGTATGCGCACTGAAGTAGACATACAAATACTGGAACTTTTTAAAATTAATGTAATTCGCCCTTAAAGAAGTCCCTATAATTCTCCCAAAAACTCGGAAACCCAATGGAGAAAAACAGTATAGGATGGTAGTTGATTAAAAGAGCCTCAATGCAGTCACCTTACCTGACATATATCCTATTCCTGGGGGGCTATTATGTATTTCTATTCGAATCGAATATCGTATTATGTAGTACGTTCGAAAGGCCTGCAGAGTTGCAATTTTAAGGAAAATTTCAAGTAATGGAAGTTTTTCTATGCTAAAACTTGGCAGCACTTTGTATTGTTTTATACAAACGTAAAATTTGTAATAAAAAACTTCAAATTGCAAATTAAAAATTTACAAATAGCTAAAATAGATACGTGTTTTATTGTGGGAAAGTGATAAAGATGATTTTATTACAGATAGAAATCAAAGAAAGAGATAAACTCAACATTATGAATCTAAGTGAATATTCGTAAGTAATATATTTTCATAAATGATTCGTACATATGTATGATTAAATTAACGGTTAAATAATTTTTAGATTTATAAAAAATTTTCGCCTCAATAAAGATGCATTTATGTACGTATTAAACTCAATTAAGAATGACTAAAAAGATCCGCAAAAATCTACCGCAGTCCCTCCTACGTTGAAACTGGCATTCATATTAATATATTTATGTCAAGGTGGCTTTCAACAATAGATTGGCCCAGACCGCCTGTTGGGAATGTCACAGTCATATATTTCTATTTGTTTATCGGAGGTATTTGTATCAATAGAAAAAAATCTTTGTTCGAAGCACATGATTTTCGGAATGAGCGAAGAGAAGAGAATGGAGCCGAAACGATTTTTTACAGCAAATGTGCAATACCTGGAGTTAGGTGTTCTTTTGCCAAATATATACATTCATTTTCAAATGTGTATTCTTAATTTCTTTTATGTATGTAAAAAATATCTATAAAATTTCCGTAATCAAAATGGCATTCGAAAAATCTATATAAGTTAATAACACATTTGACAGTCGCTTTCGTACTACATAGTTGCAATTTCGAAGGGATTTTTTTTTTTTCGTTTCCGAATGGGATTAAAAAATTCCCTCAATTTACAAATGTTCGGAAATAAATTTCCAAAAATCGCACTACGTAATCCCATTTTTACGAATTCGTTGATTCGAATAGAAATGCTTAGTTACCCCTTCTGATTTATTCAACCTTGGCAAACCTTGGCACCGCAAGTTACTTTACGACCCCTGAACTCACTTTGGCATGATATCAGTTTCCAATGAACCCTAAGAATGTTCCCAAGATAGCCTTTTCCACGATGAATGCAAAATACGAGTTTTTAATGTACCCGCCATATTCCAGCGTATGGTCGATGACGTACTGCGGGGTTGTATAGGAAAGATTTGTTATGTATAAATAGACGATATAATAGTCTATGGATCTACCGCTAAAGAGCATTTACTAAATCTTAGGAAGATGTTAAAGTGTTTACGAGAAACTTACTTCAAGGTAAATTTAGAAAAAAAAACAGCGCTTGTGAGGATCGAAGATGAATTTCTTGGCTATGTGATCACATAAAAAGGTATCTTACCGGATAGGAAAAAAGTAAAGGGAATCCTTGACATTGAACCACCCAAAACTCCTAAGAGCTTAAAAGTGTCCTAGGATTAACAGTTATATGTATAACTTGATTACACAAATCTATTATATGCACACTTGCATGAAAACCCTATTTTGATATTTTTATTTATCATTATATTATAAGAAACCAGGGACCGTAACGGTTATAAGATATATCAAAAAAGTTCTTTTACAACAGTTATTTAGTGACTTAAAGAAAAAAAACCCATTTAAAACAGTTATTTTTCAACGTAAAAATAAAAGTCGGATAAAACTTTTAAAAAAGAGTTTTTCCGTCATAAAGTAAAACTCTTTTTAGGAGTTTTATTTTTCCGTCATAAAGTAAAACTCTTTTTAGGGGTTTTATTTTTTCTGTCTAAAATAAATTTTAAATTAAAATTTTTATATTAAAAAAGCAAATTTTTATTACGCACTTTTACTTATTCTGCAATCGTCTGAGCTTAAAAATAATAATTGCAATTTGCAAATAATAAGTTTTATGTACAAAGTTGCTTTGTATAGTAAGTCACGTGAGTTCCACGCGTATATTTAGAATGGGTCGCAATTCCGATATTAGAAGCCGTAAATTTTTTGAAAAAGTTGATAACTCACATGTATGCCGGCTGTGTAAAAGAGTTTTTAAAGGTGATCATATTACAAATTTAAAGCGTCATTTAATTAACATGCATAAACAACAATACTACCTTGAACTGAATAATGATGATAAATGTGAAGTGCCATTAAAAAAAGTTAGATTTTCGGTAACAATGGCTCTTGAAGAAATGAAAAAAGCGTGTGTTGAGTTAGTCACAGCCGAAAAATTACCGTTTGCCTTTTTTGATTCAGATGCTTTCAAGGTCATTACGAATCAACTCTTTGATGGACTTGGTATCCCAGCAGTTACGTCCAGAAATATAACTGAGTTAGTTAATGAAACATACGAAAACGAAAGAAGCTGGTTGAAAAAGAAGTTGCAAAATAAGTTGCTGTCTTTGAAAATCGACATGGCCACAAGACTTCAACGCAGTAAAACGAAAATTATTATAAAAACGCTAGGCTGTATTGAGCTGACAGAGCGTCATACAGGTAAATACATTATTTACCCATTGCAGGTGAAAGCACCCCTTTAGCACCTCTTAGCACTCAATATTGTATGTCCTATTTTCGAAATCTGTTATGATGTCCACGAATGGGATAATTTGGTTCTTTTGTATATAAAAACATCTGATATGAATTTTGGTGCCGATTGAACAAAAAAAGTCGAGACGGAAATAAATTGAACATTGGACTACTACATACAGGGTGAAAAAGTGACCTTTTTTAGCCCATTCGTGAACTTTACAATTCACTTTAATTTTTTTAAACACCTCTATTCCTTTTAATGTCATTTTATAGCTGAGTATCTTAAAGCTAAAGTTGAAAATGTTTTGGAGAGTTTTGGCATCGAAAAGAACCAAATTTACACTATTACAACGGATAATGGACGGAATTTGATTAAAATGGAGAGATTATTCAACGAGGAGGATGAAAGCGACTCTGATAATACTGTCTCTAGAGACCTTCTTCAAGAAATCTCTGTGTTCTCAGTACAATCATTGCTAGTGATGGCACGATTAATCATATGATTAGTATTAATCGGTTAATTTCTTTCAATTAACGATTTAATTGTATCGAAAATTTGGTTTCAATTAATCGAAAGATTAACCGATTAATCTGAAAATAACCGAAATTTTTATAGGTTTTTTTTTTAAAAGTATGAATCTGTCTAAAGCAATATATATAACAAATCAAAAAAGATTTTTTTTATCGGTATGCAGCCATCGCTTTGATAAGTATGGTAGTCAGTGTTGCCGCAGAAGAATTATCGAAAGTAGCAAAACGGTAACACTGATGGTAGTGTTTACTTGCAAATAGTATCGGCTCATCCCTACGTACAACACGTGCACATTTTGTTCGTGATCAATTAGTGCATTTTGGCAACCAAAAATTTCTTTAATTTAATAATTAGTTGAATCATGGCTCCAACAAAGAGTGAGGTATGGAAACATTTCTCAAAGGAGAGCAATTCAACAGTCAAATGTGGCTTGTGTGGCAAACTGTTGAAGTGCTCAAACAATACGTCAAATATGTTTCAGCATTTACATCTGAAACATCCAAAGGACGCCGAAAATCTCAAGGTATGATTGAAAGTTTCCAGCAGTTCATTAGTTTAATTTGTGTTAAATGTTTATTAGGCACAGTTCAAAAACGGTGATGAAGGTGAAAATAGAAACACCGAAAAAGCAACTACCAGTCAGCAAACAAGATCAGGCATCGCAGAATCACCCAGTACCAGCAATAATATTACATCAAGTTTGAGGCAGCCAGTTCTAAAGACCTGTTTATCAAATGTGCAAAGTTATGCATCAGGTGGTAGCAAACATCAAAAATTGACACAATCAATAATGGAAATGATTGTCACTGATAATTTGCCTTTTTCACATGTCGAAGGTAAGTTTAAGGCCGGGCACACACCGGAGCCAACAAAACGTTTTTTATGTCGTAACGAATATAAATACATACATTGCTTCTTATGGAGCACACACACCAAGCCCGACAAACAAAAAAACATAATGTATGTTGGCAGTGAATATAGTCGAAAGTCAAGCTTTGCTTATGGAGCGCACAGACCGAATCAAACAAACAAAACAGCATACAGCAAAGCCCAACAAACGTTTTCATTTTGTCGAATACTGTTGGCTGCAACAATGTTTGGCTGCGACAAAAATATTATTTTTTCATTTTTTCTTCAATATCAAAAATATGTTTTCTTGATGGACCAACAAAAAACGTTTCGTTGGCTCCGGTGCGTGCCCGGCTCAAAGTGACCTGGTAACGATTGATTGATTATTATTCTTCATCAAAATTTATTGCAGGTAAAGGGTTCAGAAAATTTATGAAAATAAATTGTCCACTCTATGCAGTACCATGTAGAAATACTGTCAAAGCATATATGGAAAAAACTTATGAAACTGAAGCTAAAAATTTCAAAACGAAGCTGTCAGAAATTCCGAATATGTGTTTGACTACGGATATATGGACCGACACTGAAATGAACAGCATGCTCGGTGTGACAGTACATGGTTTGTTTGGAAGCAATCAATTTTCTGGAACAATTGGTGTCTTTAAATTAACCGAAGCCCATACAGCTGTACACATTTCGGAAATATTGGAAGAGTCTTTACTCGAATTTTCAATTAATAAAGAAAACGTAATGGCAATAGTAACAGACAATGGCGCTAATATCGTTAAAGCTATTCATGATACATTTGGGAAAAGGCGTCATATTCCGTGTTTTGCACACACGTTGAATTTAGTTTGTGAAAATGCTTTAAATACGCCTGAAGTTGCTGATGTGATTTCTAAATGCAAAGCAATAGTAACTTGGTTTAAACGAAGTGTTAAAGCCAATGATGATCTGCGAAGATTGCAATCTCGTGTTGGCATTCCTCAAGGTAAAATGTTAAAACCTATTATGGACGTAAAAACTAGGTGGAACTCCACATATTACATGCTAGACCGATTTCTTAAATTAATATCTTACATAAGCCAAATTTTGTTGAATTATTACGACGCACCACCCATGATCACAACAAAAAACAAAGAGGAAATTGAAGAATTAGTACAATTGTTAAGACCCTTGGAGGCCATGACATCACAAATCAGTGGAGAAAAATATGCCACATTAAGTCATATAATCCCACTTACTCATTGTGGGCGGCTACAAATACATAAAATGCATTGTGTATGCCCCGCAGCTAATAAAGTGAAGGAAACCATTTTAGCTCAATTTAACCGTCGTTTTGGGGAAATCGAGCATTCATTTCTAGTAGCAGCTTCAACTTTATTAGACCCCAGATTTAAAAAAATCCACTTCCAAGATCCACTAGCTGTATCAAAAGTTATGAGACACCTGCGAAAGGAAATGGATGAAATTCCTACAGAAGACAGCATAGGGAGTAGCAGTGAAGCTTCCTCTACTGGTGAACTCGAATTTGATTTGTGGGCGCCTCACAAAAATTTAGCTCATAAACGGAGAAGAAAGGACTATGAATCCACTCAAGATGAACTTAGCTTTTATCTCAATGCTCCGGTCTTGGAGTTGAAAAGAAACGTTCCGGACGCTTGGGAAGAAATGAAGTCAGTGTATCCTAAGCTATATATTATTGCTCAAAAATATTGCTTTTTGGTAGGAACATCTGTTCCAGCCGAACGTTTATTTTCAAAAGCTGGTGCAACCGCAACGGAAAAAAGAAATAGATTGACTACTAAGCGTTTATCAAAATTACTTTTTTTAAATTCAGTATTTAATAATACTCAGTAACCATTTCTTATATTTTTTTTGTTATATTACATAAAATATACATCATACATTATATCATATTACATAAAACCGAATTAATTTTTGTGTTACTTTTTATATAATTTTATTAATAAAAAACAATTTCTTAAAATATATAGAAAAAAACTCTTAATAAATTTCATTGCATTACTTAGACTTAAAAAAAATTAAACAAATTCTATTAACCGAAAAATTCGATTAATCGGTTAATTACTAGCAATTAATTGCAATTATTATTTTACCCTTTCAATTAATCATTTGATTAATTAATCGGTTAATAAAAAAAAATTGCCATCACTAATCATTGCTCATTCACTGAAACTGGTTGTTAACGATTATTTACATAAGAATAATAAAGATTTACTAAAGCGCGTCCGAGATTTAGCGAAGACCTTACGGACTCCTACTTACAGGTTTGTTGTAAACAAGATGCAAATTATTGAAATTTTTAGACAATAAGTTAAAAATTATTTTAGGAGCAAGACTAGTAATCTTAATTTACCGCAAGTTTGCATTGATGTCCAGACTCGATGGAATTCTACGTATTTTATGACAAAAAACTTAATGGCCTACAAATCCTTTTGCTTGAAAAATATCGATGCTTCTCTTAATCTTCGTCAATCAGAATGGGAAAATATGGAAGCCTTATTAGCTCTCTTGGAGCCTGTATACGTCGCAACACAAATGCTTCAAGAAGAGCAATTATTTTTCAGCGATTTTTTTAAAATATGGCTCCAGATGAAGCTTGAAGTTCAGGCAAAGACCAACAGCTCTGAATTTTTGGAAAAATTAGAACAGCGCGAGAAAATTTTGCTAAAAAATGAAACATTACTTGCAGCTTTATATTTGGATCCGCGTCTTCAGTGCATCATAGCGAAGGAGCCCTTACAATTAATGTGTGCTCGAACCCATCTTAAAGAAGTGATCGTTCGGATTTTGCAGTTGGAGAAGAAAGTGAGTTTTAAAAAATATTTTATGAATCATTTTCCAAAAATGCGTTTTAATTGTTTTTCTCTTTGCAGATAAATACTAACCAACGCGATGATCAACCGTCCACAAGCAAGAAAGCTTTACGATCTTCACCGGCTGTTTTCCCATCTTCGCCGGATGTTTACGATACATATCAATCTCATTCATCGCTTTTGGGGCAGTATTTAAACTCTTAAAATATAGATAGGGAAGAAGAAAGGGAAGAAAATGATAATGTAGATGAACAACGAAAAGCTTTTTATGAAATCGATAATTTTTCTCCAAGGCCCATATCTATTGATAAACCTCTTTTTGAGTTCTGGAAATCAAAAAAATACATTATCCCTACCTATATAAATTGTCAAAAACTGTGCAGTGTGTTCCTGCAACTCAGGTAAGCGTGGAAAGAGCATTCTCTGCTCTAAAATTGGTATTGAGCGACCTGCGTTCAAATCTTTCTGCAGAAAATTTGGAAAAATTATGTTTGTTAAATTAAACAAATAAATAATAACAAATAATAAGTTATTGCTAATAACATTATATCAGACTCAATAAAAAAGACTGTAAAAAAGAAGAACATTAACAAAATGAGTTTTATTGTAGGCGGAAAAAATAAAACTTCTCAAAAGACTTTTATTTTATGACGGAAAAAATAAAACTCCAAAAAAGAGTTTTATTTTATGACCGAAAAATAAAACTCTTTTTTTAAGAGTTTCATTACAACTTTTATTTTTTCGTTGAAAAATAACTCTTAACTTCGGAGTTGAATTCGTTTTTTTAAGATCACCATAGATTCTGAAAAAGCACTTTAATACGAATCTATTGGTAAATGATAGTATGTGTCTCAGTTGACTCTGACATGAAGATTTTTTGAGTTTAAATTTTCTGAATAACCGTTATTTACGGTCCTTGTAAGAAACTGATTTTTGTTTTCAAATAATTGTTTTATATTCTATTTTACGTTTGGAATTGAAATAAAAACATTTAAATTTAAAATTAAATAACAAAACAAAAAATAAAAATAAATTTGATTTTTTTGGTTTTATTTGTAAAGACAGTTTCTCCTATAAGATGGCAACAAATATTATTAAAAACGCTAAAAAAGATTTAGAAAAATCAGTAGTTCCAAAACAAGAAAAAATATTTAAATCTTTGACACATGTTCCAGGCTTTTCAGATAGGATCATACAGTCGAACATTTATGACAAAAAAAAATGTTAATATTGCACTTAAGACTGATTATACTTTGAGTATGTTGTTTTCTAACACTAAAACAAAAATTGACAAATTAGATAAAGCCAATGTAATATACAAAATTCCTTGTAACGGTGACGGGTCTAACATATGTGAAAAAATATATGTTGGAACGACAAAGTCTAAACTAAAAACAAGGTTGGCAGCACACAAATCTGATTATAATACAAGGAAAGGATTAAGCGAACAAAAAACAGCGTTAGCAACCCACTGTGCAACGAGCAAACACTCCCCCGACTTAGAGAAAGCAGAAATAATACAACAAGAAAATAATTATAAGAAGAGATATATAATGGAAATGCTACACATTATAAATACTCCTGAGAACAAAAGAATGAATTTTAAGAGGGACACTGAAAATTTCGCGCATTCTTATAGACATATATTAACAAAATATACACAATAAAAACTTTTAGTAAACATATCAAACTCTTCTTAAAGTGATTGACGTCTTTACTCAAAATCCTGAAGAAGGACACTGAAGGTGTCCGAAATATTGATTAAATAAATAAAAGCAATAGTTTTAATTGTTATTTAATAAAACATAAAAAGAGTTTTATTTAAATAAAAAAACATTGACATTGAGCCTGAAGATAAAAATAAATTGTTACATAATAAAAGGTCGAATAAAATATACAAATATAATATTAATTAATGATAACAAATAACTGAGATCGGATAAAGAAAAAAAAAAATGAAATAAAGAATAATAACAGTAAATGAAAGCAGAAAAATTAAAGATATATAATTAGTTTAGTAATGATTATTTGACCCTTTTTTTTATTAAATTATTTTCTATTTTTTTTTTCTCAATTGTTAATTAATTTTGTTATTTTGCTTTCAATATTAATTTTGTTTCCTGAAGAAGGTACGCAAAAAGTACCGAAATATTGAAATATAATATTAATAAAAAAAATATAAGGACCCAAAGCTTAATAAAATAGAAAATAATTTAAAGATATATATTTAATATATCTATGCAGTTTAATGTAAAATTTTTAACTTATAAAACTGTAGACCGTAAAATCCAAAATATTGATGTTTTTACGAAAGTGTTATAAAACTTAATTTTCAAATATCCTGCATATAAAAAAAAATTGGTGTAAGGCTAATGCAAAAATGTGGTAAAGTCTTCTGAAAATTTATGAAAAACATGTATACGTATTTAAGAAATAAGTCTGCAATTTTATTTCATTAATTTTATTTCTTAAATAAAAACATTGTGTCAGTGAATAACGTAAATAAACATAAGATAATTATTAAAATATCTTCATATTGAAATGTTTATACTATAATCTCGAAAATGTAATCCTGTGTAAGTTTCTCTTGAGAATTGTTCTCCTGTTAACATCCAACATAAGAGACAGTTAAAATTATAGGTACCCACACTGTCAAAGGCATAAGGGTGGGATAAGTGTACCTCAGTCTGACAATACACCTAGTCATACACAGTTCGCATAAATGGAGAAAATTAAAGAGAATGATTTGTGATATTTTAACTAAACTCTTGGTTTCTGATGTGGTATGGGGAGTTTAGTTATATGCTTACACGTAAAAGAATCACGGGTCAAGAGAACTTACCAACCTGATTGAGCTAGCTAGGTGTACATCAAACCGTGCCAAATTGATCTTTGTGTGTATCTATACATTGGAGAACTTTTCGCCAATGTTAAACTACGTGTAACGTATGGCATGAAATTTTTTGTCCTTTGTGACTCGGATGGCTTTTCGTACAGATTTGAAGTATACAAAGGATTTGGCGATAATGAAGTAATATCTAACACCCCTGACTTAGGAGCAACAGCCAATGTGGTCATAAGTTTGTCAAAAACAATTTCAAAAATCATATCTTGTGTTTCGATAATTTTTATACCTCACTGCCACTTCTTGTTTATTTACGGAGCAGAGGAATTTATGCGATACTCATAAAAAATTACCATATTTTCGTATTGAGCTATTGGTAGACCTCAGAGCAGAAGCCCACAAATACAAAAACCGAAGAAATCATATGGTCCACCAGATGACATTCGTTTTGATGAAGTTGGACATATGCCTGACATTTTGGATCGCAGTGGTAAAAAAGTATGCAAACTACAGGGATGTAAGTTCGAAACACAAATGTATTGTACTAAGTGTTAATTAAATCTATACTTTTCAAACAATAAAAAATGTTTCCAAATTTATCACACAAAACAATAAAAAAACTAAATAAAATTTCAAGTAAAATCATCCCTTAATTAAAATCTTTATTACGTTACCAGGCAGGTCCGCCTTTTAACGGTCAACATATTTTCTCACCAATAAGGTGAGTTTTCAATTTTTTTTAAAATTTTAACATTAACGTGTGCTTTATTTATACACAAACTATCAATAAATAATTTTTTATAATCGAGAAAAAGTGGCTGGTTAGAGGGTTAAAACAAAAAAATTATAGAATTTAAATTTTTTCTTTCAAGAGTAACGGTTACTAAGCAATTTTAATTTTAATTAAATATTAGTAAATATTGTTAAAAACTATTTTAATTTAATTAATCGTATTAAATGTTATGTATGTTTTTCTCGGACCGCCAATCTTATAATGGGGGAGTTATATGTATAACTTGTTTGCACAAATATGTTATATGTGCACTTGCATGAAACCCTCTTTATTTTTTATACTTGTTCATAAAATGTTGTTTGTAATATATTTTTATTTATCATTATATCATAAGAAATTGATTTATATTTTCAAATAATTGTTTAATATTAGGCTTACGTTTGGAATTCAAATGAAAACATTTGAATTTAAGATTAAATTGAAAACATAAAAAGTAAAAATGAATTTTATTTTTTTGTTTTAACTATTAACTTTGAAAGTAGGTGAACCCTTAACCAGCTTTACTCGTGTCGAAATGACACAAGTCAAAGCCAATCAATTAAAAATGGTTTAAGCCTCATTCGGAGAGGAAGAGCTACAAGCATTTAATGTGCTTAACACGTCGTCGGAGGTAATAGCTTTTCCAGATTTTGACAAACCTTTCAATCTGAAAGCAGACGATTCTAACATCGCACTAGGTGGTGTACTATCTCAGGAGGAAATAGGGAAAAAGAAACCTATAACTTTAATTTCTCGTTCCTTAAACAACACAGAAGAAGCATAAGCGACGAACGAAAGACGTTGCTTGCAATAGTTTGGGCATTAAATAGAACAAAAATCTATGCAGTAGTTTCAGAAATACACTTGACCGCAAAAGTTTGCGTACATAACAAAAAGTATTATTTAACCCTTAAGTACATTCGCTTTTTTAACTTACTACATTGGTGGGGTAATTTTCTACCCCATATGAAAATTCTTTCTATTTTACAGGGCCTCGCATAAAATAATGTATTAATGTGAAATATTATATTTGTTTGTTTTTTAAAAAATAACATCGTTTTCACGCTAACATGAACTGACAATACACGGATTTTTAATAAAAGTCTTCAGTACAAAGTAAGTTGTAAATTGTGAAGTAATTATGGGTAAAAAATTACCCCACGAATGTAGTTAAGGGTTGTCTATTTAATAATAAAAAAATTATGTTAGAAATTTCTATTTTGCATTTTAATTGCTTAAAAAAAATTGGAATTACAAATACTAAAACATGGCAACTTCGACAGTATGCAAAAATATACGTACACAAAATTTAACTGTTTTTTAAAACGGTTCTTTGTAGTTTTATTATGACAAATTTAGTTTACTTAGTATTTAAAGTTTAAAAGTGATAGCAGGCAGAGGTATTTTGAAATATTTTTTTTTATAAATTACAAACCATGGATCGAGGAAAAGAAATTATTGTACACCTATGGAAAGAAAGAAAACCCTAAAGAGAAATTGGTCAAATAGTTGAAAGAACTCACTCATCTATCCAAAGAGTTATTAACAATTTTAAGGTCGTACGCCGAAACTAACTACACGCGAGAAGAGAGTAGTAGTTCAAGCTGTAGAGGAAAATCCGCGGATAACAGCATCCAAGATTGCCAAAAATTTAAACATTCAATTTGGGAAGACGGTTTCCCTGGATACTGTGCGTAGAGTTTTAAAAACGCTAATTATCGAAGTCGTGTAATATGGAAGAAGCCACTTGTTTCAATAGTTAATAGACAAATCAATCACCCTTGCAAAGGATAAGCCGCCAAAGTCCTGGAAAAAAGTCTTGTTTTCTGATGAGAGTAAGTTCTGCAATTTGTGGATTAAAGGACGTCAACTAAATTGGAGAAAACCATCCACAGCTCTAAGTCCTAAAAACTTAAAACCCACAATAAAACATGGTGGAGGTGGTGTGATGGTTTGGGGATGCATAGGAAGCAAAGGTGTGGGTAACTTGACAATTATTCAATCAACCATGGACCATAGGGTCTATTTACACATTTTAAAAACAAATTTACAAGAAAGTGTACACAAATTGGGTATTGAGGAAGATTATCTCTTCCAACAAGAAAATAACCCAAAGCATACTGCATACAACACTAAGCTTTGGTTATTATATAATGTAAAAAAACGCCACCGCAGTATCCAGATCTGAATTCCATAGAACATCTATGGAATTTTTTAGAACGACGAATTCGAAGACATGTCATAACTTCGAAGCAAATGCTCAAAACAGTGTTAGAAGAAAAATAGAACAACATCAGTGTTGAACATACTAGAAAAACTGGTCTCATCAATGCCAAAACGCTTAAACGAAGTTTTAAAGAAAGGGGTATCCAACTTCTTTAAAAGAAAACTTAGGCCTTTTTTTATTTATAATGTAATAATTTTCTTAAATATACAAGGATTAACTAAAAAGCAAAATTTCCTGAATATTTTTAATTTTTATACCATTTATGAATGTTTAGTTTCAACTTTTAATCATGTACGCAAATTTTTGCGGATAAGTGTATTTGTATTTATGTTGAAAAGTCACCATGTAACTGATGTCGTTAAAAACGGAATCAAAGTGGATTTTACTTGTAAACTAAAAACGATGCTTAAACACTGCTTACACATTCGTAAAGAAGATTGTCAGATGTACACAATGCAATATGTTATATATGCATGAGTATATACACATACAACGTTATATTTTGTCACAATATATAATATATCAATGAATGCTTAAAGTGCATTGCCCCACACGACGAGCAATATGTTTAATCAAAATACTCTATTAAATGAGTTCCAATATTCTCGTCTTTCAAATTGTTTGCATTCCTTTCTTATGAATTGCTAGTAAGCTAGCAATGAGTAGCGGAGGATTAATTTCAGAATGACCTACATGTGTGGTGTAGTGTGACTGATCGGTTAGTGTGACTATCACATAAGTACTGTAATAAACAGTCGTTATTGCCGATACACTTGCACTAACAACAATAAGCTCACGTTACACTGCCCACATGCAACTGAACAAACCAACAGCCAAGTGGTCTGCGAAATAATGCAACGATCAGCACTTTTCTAATGCACACAAAATATTTGTTCTATTTAAAGTAAGTTAGTGTAAAAATAAAATAATAAGAAATAAATAAATTCCACTCAATCCTGAATTTTGTAAATTACTCAACATTCATGATTGCCTGGTATTTTCTAATGTTAATATATAAATAATTAGGTTAAGTATAGAAATAAGAGGTTGAGTGTAACTTGTAAAAACACTCAACCAAATAGTATATAAGAAGAACAATTTGTTAGAATAAGCAATTATTATATTTTTTGAATAAACAGAACTTAGTAGCTCTAATCGCTGAGCACTAAGCAATTAACACAAATTCAAAAACCACAGATGTTCATTAGTTCTTACAGTGGCATTCTGTTAATGCGAGACGTTTATGTACATGACTCATGCATGCATCACGTCTCCCAATCAAATATAAGCTTAAGTTAGAATAATGTTAAAATTAGAATTAAAACAGTAGTGAACAAATAAATAATGTTTTTTTAAACCATGAGTTACAACGTTTTTTTTCATTCAAATCAAAACATTACAGATAGATGGACACAATATATATGCGGTGGTTCCAGAATTAACTGAGTTTATGTTGAAAACTCACCATAAAACTGATGTCGTTAAACAAGAATAAAAGTGGATTTTACTTGAAAATTAAAAACGATGTTTAAACATGGCGGTCACATTCGTAAAGAAGAACGTTAGATGTACACAATGCGATAGCTAGAGACAAAATCTATGCAGTGGTTCCAGAGACAACTGAGTTTATGTTGAAAACTCAGTATAAAACCGATTTTGTTAAAAAAGGAATTAAAATGGATTTTACTTGGAAACTAAGAACGATGCTTAAACATGGCGTTCACATTCGTAAAGAAGAACATCAGATGTACACAATGCGATAGCTGGAGACAATATCTATGCAGTGGTTCCAGAGACAACTGAGTTTATGTTGAAAACTCACGATGAAACTGATTTCGTTAAAAAAGGAATAAAAGTGGATTTTACTTGGAAACTAAAAACGATGTTTAAACAGTGCGTTCACATTCGTAAAGAAGAACGTTAGATATACACAATGCGATAGCTGGAGACAAAATCTATGCAGTGGTTCCAGAGATAACTGAGTTTATGTTGAAAACTCACCATGAAACTGATTTCGTTAAAAAAGGAATAAAAGTGGATTTTACTTGGAAACTAAAAACGATGTTTAAGCAGTGCGTTCACATTCGTAAAGAACGTCAGATGTACACAATGCGATAGCTGGAGACAAAATCTATGCAGTGGTTCCAGAGATAACTGAGTTTATGTTAAAAACTCACTATAAAACTGATGTCGTTAAACAAGGAATTAAAATAGATTTTACTTGGAAACTAAGAACGATGCTTAAACATTGCGTACACACTCGTAAAGAAGAACGTCAGATGTACACAATGCGATAGCTGGGGAAAAATCTATGCGTAGTTCCAGAGATAACTGAGTTTATGTTAAAAAGTCACCATGAAACTGATTTCGTTAACACATTGAGTGCCAAGGGGTTTTGACGAAAACCTTCCCCGGGTGCCAAGCACATTTTTTGCTATAAACTGGTGTAAAAGTAGAAAATATTCAGTTCTGCGCCAATCCCGGATAATTTTGTGGTTTATTTTGGATTTTATAACGGTTTTTTTATGTCGCACGTTTCTGTACGACGTGGCACTGCACGACGGAATTGCAATCGTAAAAATCACTGTCGTACGAAAATGTGCGACGCGTTTTTTTTTTTTGCTATTTCTTAATTTTTTTTCTTTTTACGCATTATTCTTTACATTTATTTAAATTTTTTATTATATCTGTTTTTATTTTTATTTTGTGCTATTTTTTATTTTTATTTGTCTTCTTTTTTTGTTTTCTTTATATTAATTTTTCTTTATTTTCTTTGTATTTTATTTTTATTTTTCTTTATTTTGTTTTTTTTTTTGTAGATTTGAATTAGAAAAATGGCGAAGCGAAAACTTAGAGATCGTGAAATACGTGAAGCGTTGGAAGAAAGTGATGATGGTGATTTTTCATGCGATAAGTTGGTTGATGAGAACTGGCTACCAGATTACTCGGACACTGACTCTGATAATAACAATGAAACAAATAACATTGATAACAACGATACTGAAGACGACTGGGACATGGATGAGGACGAGCCAACAGCATTGTCAAACGTAGTCGGTTCTTCCGAAACAAACATTTGGACTGAATTTAGTTCTCGTCAGAAAACTTTTACATTCACTGGGCGATCAGGCTTGCAACAGTCTATTCCAACAGATATTTCCTGTTTGGATGCATTTCTCCTATTTGTTGACAACGACGTTATTGAATTAATTGTATCAGAAACAAATAAGTATGCGGAGGAATATGTAAATAAAGGTGCTGTTACCAGATTTTCTCGAAAAAAAAATTGGATACCAACAACAGATTTTGAAATGAATAAGTTCCTTGGCCTTCTTTTGTGGATGGGTTTGGTGAAGGTCGGGTGTTTAAAAGACTATTGGTCCAAAGATTCGCTCTACAACTTTTCAATTCCGGGGAAACTAATGTCACGCAGTCGCTTTCAACTATTGCTTAGTTTCATGCACTTCTCAGACAATAACTCAATTGTACCAGGTGATAGGCTTGCTAAAATAAAACCACTATTGGACATGTTACAAACGAGATACCAAAGCATTTACGTACCAGGTGAAAACATAGTAATTGATGAGACCCTTATTCCATGGCGTGGCAGACTATTATTCCGACAATATATAGCAAATAAAGCTCATCCTTATGGTATAAAGCTTTTTAAGCTCTGCTCTACCGAAGGATTCACCTGGTCATTGCAAATATACTCCGGAAAGTCATCAAGTGGACTGAAAGAAGTCGGTTTGGCAAAAAGAGTTTGCGAGGATCTGATCATTGATTTGAAAGGTCAAGGTCGAACTTTATATGTAGACAACTTTTACACAAGCTATGAATTGGCTCGTTCAATGCTAGATCAAAAAACACATGTTGTCGGTACACTCCGTGCCAACAAGAAACATTTGCCAAAAGAAGTTATGGTTGCTCCTATAAAGAAAGGCGAATTAGTGGCTAGAGAAGATCCCAATGGTATAGTTGTTCTGAAGTGGAAAGATAAACGCGACGTCAGAATGCTATCTACGAAACATGCCCCGATAATGGTATCCACAACAGATGGAGCACGTAATCCTGAAGAGCCTTCAACTAGTCGAGGAGCGAGACGTAACAGACGAGCAACAGAAAAGCCATTGGCTGTGCTAGAATATAATATGGGGAAAGCAGGCATTGATCTTTCCGACCAAATGGCTTCTTACTCAAATACCCTTCGCAAAGGGTTAAAATGGTATCGAAAGCTGGCAATTGAACTTTTACTCGGACTTTCCGTGGTAAATGCCTTTACTGTGTATAAAGCAGCTACGAATAAAAACATTAATATACGAACATTCCGTGAACGCATTGCTAAGGACCTACTAAATCTCACATCCCCTCAGCCTGTATCGCAATCAAAACATATTATCACAAAAAGAGTAGATGAAAATAATAAAACCATCCGACGTGCTTGCGCTTTATGCTACGCTGAAGCAAAAAGAAAATTTAGTCGAAAGGAAGCAAGAAAGAATATCAAAAGGACAACTACGTACTGTCCGCAATGCCCCAACACTCCCCAATTGTGCATTGATTGCTTTCCGAAATATGCACATCTAAAGAATTAATGTAAATTGAAATTATCATATCCTAATTTTAATATTTTTGTATCTTTTTTATACTTTTTTTCCGAAATATCGAATGAATTCCAATAAATTTTCAAAATTAAAAAGAACCTCCGAGTTTTTATGATAAAACCGCATGAAACTTGAACCAAAATTTAGGGCAAACATTAGGGTACTAGAAACACATTAAAAAAACCCTGTAGAGTCACACAGAAACGCACGACAATATCTAAGGCCAGACAATGCCTGTCGTACGAAAACGTGCGACGCGGCACCCCAGGAAGTATAAGGTGTCGCACGAAAACGTGTAGCCATGGCACTCAATGTGTTGAAAAAGGAATAAAAGTGGATTTTACTTGGAAACTAAAAACGATGTTAAAACATGGCGTTCACATTCGTAAAGAAGAACGTTAGATGTACACAATGCGATAGCTAGAGACAAAATCTATGCAGTAGTTCCAGAGATAACTGAGTTTATGTTGAAAACTCACTATAAAACTGATTTCGTTAAAAAAGGAATTAAAATGGATTTTACTTGGAAACTAAGAACGATGCTTAAACATTGCGTACACACTCGTAAAGAAGAGCGTTAGATGTACACAATGCGATAGCTAGAGACAAAATCTTTGCAGTGGTTCCAGAGATAACTGAGTTTATGTTAAAAACTCACTATAAAACTGATTTCGTTAAAAAAGGAATAAAAGTGGATTTTACTTGGAAACTAAGAACGATATTTAAACATGGCGTTCACATTCGTAAAGAAGAACATCAGATGTACACAATGCGATAGCTGGAGACAAAATCTCTGTAGTGGTTCCAGAGATAACTGAGTTTATGTTGAAAACTTAGCATGAAACTGATTTCGTAAAAAAAGGAATTACAATGGTTTTTACTTAGAAACTAAGAACGATGCTTAAACATTGCGTACACACTCGTAAAGAAGGACTTCAGATGTACACAATGCGATAGCTGGAGACAAAATCTATGCAGTAGTTCCAGAGATAACTGAGTTTATGTTATAAAGTCACCATGAAACTAATTTCGTTAAAAAAGGAATAAAAGTGGATTTTACTTGGAAACTAAAAATGATGTTTAAACATGGCGTTCACATTCGTAAAGAAGAACGTTACATGTACACAATACGATAGCTAGAGACAAAATCTATGCAGTGGTTCCAGAGACAACTGAGTTTATGTTGAAAACTCACTATAAAACTGATTTCGTTAAAAAAGGAATAAAAATTAATTTTTCCTTGAAAACTAAAAACGATGTTTAAACATGGCGTTCACATTCGTAAAGAAGAACGTCAGATGTACACAATGCGATAGCTAGAGACAAAATCTTTGCAGTGGTTCCAGAGATAACTGAGTTTATGTTAAAAACTCACTATAAAACTGATTTCGTTAAAAAAGGAATTAAAAAGATTTTACTTGCAAACTAAGAACGATGCTTAAACATGGCGTTCACATTCGTAAAGAAGAACATCAGATGTACACAATGCGATAGCTGGAGACAAAATCTATGCAGTGGTTCCAGAGACAACTGAGCTTATGTTGAAAACTCACCATGAAACTGATTTCGTTAAAAAAGGAATAAAAATTAATTTTTCCTTGAAAACTAAAAACGATGTTTAAACATGGCGTTCACATTCGTAACGAAGAACGTCAGATGTACACAATGCGATAGCTAGAGACAAAATCTTTGCAGTGGTTCCAGAGATAACTGAGTTTATGTTAAAAACTCACTATAAAACTGATTTCGTTAAAAAAGGAATTAAAAAGATTTTACTTGCAAACTAAGAACGATGCTTAAACATGGCGTTCACATTCGTTAAGAAGAACATCAGATGTACACAATGCGATAGCTGGAGACAAAATCTATGCAGTGGTTCCAGAGACAACTGAGTTTATGTTGAAAACTCACCATGAAACTGATTTCGTTAAAAAAGGAATAAAAATTAATTTTTCCTTGAAAACTAAAAACGATGTTTAAACATGGCGTTCACATTCGTAAAGAAGAACGTCAGATGTACACAATGCGATAGCTAGAGACAAAATCTTTGCAGTGGTTCCAGAGATAACTGAGTTTATGTTAAAAACTCACTATAAAGCTGATTTCGTTAAAAAAGGAATTAAAAAGATTTTACTTGCAAACTAAGAACGATGCTTAAACATGGCGTTCACATTCGTAAAGAAGAACATCAGATGTACACAATGCGATAGCTGGAGACAAAATCTATGCAGTGGTTCCAGAGACAACTGAGTTTATGTTGAAAACTCACCATGAAACTGATTTCGTTAAAAAAGGAATAAAAGTGGATTTTACTTGGAAACTAAGAACGATATTTAAACATGGCGTTCACATTCGTAAAGAAGAACATCAGATGTACACAATGCGATAGCTGGAGACAAAATCTATGTAGTGGTTCCAGAGATAACTGAGTTTATGTTGAAAACTTAGCATGAAACTGATTTCGTAAAAAAAGGAATTACAATGGTTTTTACTTAGAAACTAAGAACGATGCTTAAACATTGCGTACATACTCGTAAAGAAGAACGTCAGATGTACACAATGCGATAGCTGGAGACAAACTCTATGCAGTAGTTCCAGAGAGAACTGAGTTTATATTAAAAACTCACCATGAAACTGATTTCGTTAAAAAAGGAATAAAAATAAATTTTTCCTTGAAAACTAAAAACGATGTTTAAACATGGCGTTCACATTCGTAAAGAAGAACGTCAGATGTACACAATGCGATAGCAGCAGACAAAATCTATGGGGTGGTTTCAGAGATAACTGAGTTTATGTTGAAAACTCACTATAAAACTGATTTAGTTAAAAAAGGAATTAAAATGGATTTTACTTGGAAACTAAGAACGATGTTTAAACATGGCGTTCACATTCGTAAAGAAGAACGTCAGATGACACAATGCGATAGCTGGAGACAAAATCTATGCAGTGGTTCCAGAGTCAACTGAGTTTATGTTGAAAACTCACTATAAAACTGATTTCGTTAAAAAAGGAACTAAAATGGATTTTACTTGTAAACTAAAAACGATGCTTAAGCATTGCGTACACATTCGTAAAAAAGATTGGAGGCGGCAGCTGGCTAATCTAACGCCAACAAACCCATATGAAAACAAAGTCAGTGTAGAGATATTAGTAATGCGATCAAGCGATATAATGTCAGATGTACACAATGCGATATGTTATGTATGCATGAGTATATACACATACCACGTTATATTTTGTCATAATATATTATATATCAATGAATGCTTAAAGTGCATTGCCCCACACGACGAGCAATATGTTTAATCAAAATACTCTATTAAATGAGTTCCAATATTCTCGTCTTTCAAATTGTTTGCATTCCTTTCCTATGAATTGCTAGTAAGCTAGCAATGAGTAGCGGAGGATTAATTTCAGAATGACCTACATGTGTGGCATTCTGTTAATGCTAGACGTTTATGTACATGACTCATGCATGCATCACGTCTCCCAATCAAATATAAGCTTAAGTTAGAATAATGTTGAGATTAGTATTAGGACAGAAGTGCACAAATAAAGAATGTATTTTTAAACCATGAGTTAAAACGTTTTTTTCATTCAAATAAAAACATTACAGATAGCTGGACACAATATAAATGCGGTGGTTCCAGAATTAACTGAGTTTATGTTGAAAACTCACCATGAAACTGATTTCGTTAAAAAAGGAATAAAAGCGGATTTTAATTGGAAACTAAAAACGATGTTTAAACAGTGCGTTCACATTCGTAAAGAAGAACGTCAAAAGTACGCAATGCGATAGCTGCAGACAAAATCTATGGGGTGGTTTCAGAGATAACTGAGTTTATGTTGAAAACTCACTATAAAACTGATTTCGTTAAAAAAGGAATTAAAAAGATTTTACTTGCAAACTAAGAACGATGCTTAAACATGGCGTTCACATTCGTAAAGAAGAACATCAGATGTACACAATGCGATAGCTGGAGACAAAATCTATGCAGTGGTTCCAGAGACAACTGAGTTTATGTTGAAAACTCACCATGAAACTGATTTCGTTAAAAAAGGAATAAAAGTGGATTTTACTTGGAAACTAAGAACGATATTTAAACATGGCGTTCACATTCGTAAAGAACATTAGATGTACACAATGCGATAGCTGGAGACAAAATCTATGCAGTAGTTCCAGAGATAACTGAGTTTATGTTAAAAAGTCACCATGAAACTGATTTCGTTAACCCTCTCATGCCCAATGTTGCCTATTGAACTTGTATGCTTCTAAGTCCCGTTAATTTTATTTTTTCAATTTCTGCTCTTTCTCATTATGTAGCTTTATATGTTACGCAAGCTCTCAGCTATTTGTTTTATTGCAAGTTGTGCAGGTGTTCATTCAACAAGTGTTGTTCGTAGTGTGAAATACTCGAAATTTTTTTGTGAAAAAAGTGTGTTTAAAAAAAGTGTATAAAAACATTAAAATAATTACTTTTTTGTAAAACTAAGTGCACAATATAATTTAATAACGGTAAGAGTACTATTTAATAAAAAGAAGAATGAAAAAAAGTTTTTAGTCTTCTTATAATAATTTTGTAAACCTGATGTTGCCTATAGGCAACATTGGTCAAGTATGGTAATTTAGAAACGATATTTATTTCTTCATAAATATTCAAATTTAGATGCGTCCAAGAGGCTTAAAACAGGCAGAAATTCAGAAAATTCTTGATTTCGACTGGGATGATTCTGCGGATGAGGAAAACGAAGAAGAACACGAAGAAACAGCAAATGAAAATTTTATCGAAGAAACTTTGCAAAATATAATTGATGGGCGAGAAATTATGGAAGGTGGTTTGATTGAAAATCTAATTGGAAAAGACAATGACGGAAACGAAAATGAAGTATTTGTACAGGAGGTTATGGAAAAAGTTGATTTAGAGAGCCTGAGATGGAGAAGCGCAGAATTAGCGGAAAATGACACGACATGGAAAAGCAAAGTTGTCCACAATGAGGTGAAGCAACCAGTTGAATATTTCAACCACTTCTTTTCAGATGAAGTTTGGCAGAAGATTTGTGATGAAACAAACTTGTATGCAGTACAAACTAATGGAACAGAGCTGAAATGTACTGTACCCGAAATTAAAAGATTTGTTGGAATATTACTATATCTTGCTGTAATAAATATTCCGGCATATAGAATGGCATGGGATCAAAATTTTAAACTAATAGCTGTTGCAAATTCTTTGGCAAGAAATAGATTTGAAAAAATTAAACAATTTTTTCATCTAAATAATAACGCTGTACAGCCCCAAAAGGGGCAACCTGGGTATGATAAATTATACAAAGTTCGCCCATTGCTAGATTTTATAAAAAATAAGTTCAATGAAATTTCTCAAGAAGAATTCCAAAGCGTCGATGAGCAGATGATGGCATATAAAGGTAAGTTGTAAATCCATATTCAGACGTGCCTAGATTTATGTACATCAAATACATGAATTTTTATATGTAAGTATATGTAATACGAAAATTTATTTTTTTATTAGGCCTACAAAGTTTGAAGCAATATATGCCAAATAAGCCTCACAAGTGGGGCTTCAAAATGTTTACCAGAGCTGGTGTATCTGGCATTGTTTATGATTTTAGCCTCTATATTGGCGAAGGAACGTGTGAGTCTTTTGGTTTAGGAATATCATCAGACATTGTTTTGCATTTAGCGAAAAATATTCCTATAAACCAAAACTTCAAATTATTTTTTGACAATTGGTTTACGTCAATAAGTTTGATGATTGCTCTAAGACAAAGAGGTATACTATCCATTGGAACCATCCGAAGCAATAGGTTGAAAAATTGTTCTCTAGCCAGCGAAAAGGAACTTCAGAAAAGGGGACGCGGGTCAAGCGATTTTAAATTTGAGGCAATACACAACTTGACTGCTTGTCGTTGGTATGACAATAAGTCAGTACAATTGGTATCCAACTATAGTAGTAAGAACTCCATGGGTGAGTGCAAGAGGTGGTGCCGAAAAGAGAAAAAATTTATAAATATACCTCGTCCAAGTATAGTTGAATGCTATAATAAAAATATGGGAGGAGTTGATCTTGCTGATATGCTGCTAGAGCTATACAAAATCAACCACCGCTCCAACAAATGGTATATGCGCATAGTATACTGGTGTATCAACTCCTCTGTAATTAATAGCTGGTTATTGTATCGCAGAGACGTCAAACACACATACGGCGAAGTGAAGCATATGTCATTAATAAAATTTCAATTGGATATTGCTAACGAGCTAATGAACGCAACAAAAACAGCAACTTTATCTAGAAAAAGAGGGCGCCCAACATCACTCGTTTCATTGACGGAGGAATCCCCTTCATCACCAAATTCTTCGCCATCGGCTCCATCATCACCAACTGCTTCAGCAGCCTCTGAATCAATTTCCCATAAGCGGTCATATGTTCCAGAACCTGCAAAGTCCATACGATTTGACAATATGGGTCACTGGGTGGAATGGGGATCCAAGGGGCGATGTAGGCTATGCCACACTGGCTATCCGCGGTCTAAATGCAGTAAATGCAATGTTTATTTGTGCTGCAACCCACAAAAAAATTGTTTTGTATCTTTTCATACATAAATTGTAATAAAAAATGTATAAACAACTAATTTCTGTGTTTCTTTCAATTTACCACAACTGCCCAATGTTGCCTATAGGCAACATTGTATAACTACAGGACCAAGATAGCAAGGACCTTGAAATTTTTGTCAGTTCATAATTGAGTCAAGCCTAACACATATTCGATAAAAAAAAAATTTTCGTGCAGCACATTTTAATTCGGGCATGAGAGGGTTAAAAAAGGAATTAAAATGGATTTTACTTGGAAATGGCGTTCACATTCGTAAAGAAGAACGTCAGATGTACACTGTTATGAAGGTATAATGTCCAATAAACTTTTAATATAACATTCCATTTCCAAATTATATCGATATCAAATTACCGTGTGACTCTAAATTATTTCAATATCGTGTGACTCTAAATTATTTTAATATCGTGTGACTTTAAATTATTGCAATACCGTGTGACTTTAAATATATTTTGGCATTCTTTAATTATTGCATTTGCATCTCGTATTACCATTACTTTCATGACACCACATTAATATGTAAGAAATTATTATTAATAAATATTATAAAAAGAAGTTGAATAAAAGATATGGGTGGAGTTGTAAAAACGTTGTCGCGACACAAACACCAAAGATTATTGTGTTTTATTTTCCTCTATGTATATTTCGAACATATTACAACACAATGCGATAGCTGGAGACAAAATCTATGTAGTGGTTCAAGAGACAACTGAGTTTATGTTGAAAACTCACCATGAAACTGATTACGTTAAAAAAGGAATAAAAGTGGATTTTACTTGGAAACTAAAAACGATGTTTAAACAGTGCGTTCACATTCGTAAAGAAGAACGTTAGATATACACAATGCGACAGCTGGAGACAAAATCTATGTAGTGGTTCAAGAGACAACTGAGTTTATGTTGAAAACTCACCATGAAACTGATTTCGTTAAAAAAGGAATAAAAGTGGATTTTACTTGGAAACTAAAAACGATGTTTAAACAGTGCGTTCACATTCGTAAAGAAGAACGTTAGATATACACAATGCGATAGCTGGAGACAAAATCTATGCAGTGGTTCCAGAGATAACTGAGTTTATGTTGAAAACTCACTATAAAACTGATGTCGTTAAACAAGGAATTAAAATAGATTTTACTTGGAAACTAAGAACGATGCTTAAACATTGCGTACACACTCGTAAAGAAGAACGTCAGATGTACACAATGCGATAGCTGGGGAAAAATCTATGCAGTGATTCCAGAACTGAGTTTATGTAAAAAAGTCACCATGAAACTGATTTCGTTAAAAAAGGAATAAAAATGGATTTTACTTGAAAACTAAAAACGATGTTTAAACATGGCGTTCACATTCGTAAAGAAGAACGTCAGATGTACACAATGCGATAGCTGCAGACAAAATCTATGGGGTGGTTTCAGAAATAACTGAGTTTATGTTGAAAACTCACTATAAAACTGATTTCGTTAAAAAAGGAATTAAAATGGATTTTACTTGGAAACTAAGAACGATGTTTAAACATGGCGTTCACATTCGTAAAGAAGAACGTCAGATGTACACAATGCGATAGCTGGAGACAAACTCTATGCAGTGGTTCCAGAGATAACTGAGTTTATGTTAAAAAGTCACCATGAAACTGATTTCGTTAAAAAAGGAATAAAAATGGATTTTAATTGGAAACTAAAAACGATGTTTAAACAGTGCGTTCACATTCGTAAAGAAGAACGTCAAAAGTACGCAATGCGATAGCTGCAGACAAAATCTATGGGGTGGTTTCAGAGATAACTGAGTTTATGTTGAAAACTCACTATAAAACTGATTTCGTTAAAAAAGGAATTAAAATGGATTTTACTTGAAAACTAAAAACGATGTTTAAACATGGCGTTCACATTCGTAAAGAAGAACGTCAGATGTACACAATGCGATAGCTGCAGACAAAATCTATGGGGTGGTTTCAGAAATAACTGAGTTTATGTTGAAAACTCACTATAAAACTGATTTCGTTAAAAAAGGAATTAAAATGGATTTTACTTGGAAACTAAGAACGATGTTTAAACATGGCGTTCACATTCGTAAAGAAGAACGTCAGATGTACACAATGCGATAGCTGGAGACAAACTCTATGCAGTGGTTCCAGAGATAACTGAGTTTATGTTAAAAAGTCACCATGAAACTGATTTCGTTAAAAAAGGAATAAAAATGGATTTTAATTGGAAACTAAAAACGATGTTTAAACAGTGCGTTCACATTCGTAAAGAAGAACGTCAAAAGTACGCAATGCGATAGCTGCAGACAAAATCTATGGGGTGGTTTCAGAGATAACTGAGTTTATGTTGAAAACTCACTATAAAACTGATTTCGTTAAAAAAGGAATTAAAATGGATTTTACTTGAAAACTAAAAACGATGTTTAAACATGGCGTTCACATTCGTAAAGAAGAACGTCAGATGTACACAATGCGATAGCTGCAGACAAAATCTATGGGGTGGTTTCAGAAATAACTGAGTTTATGTTGAAAACTCACTATAAAACTGATTTCGTTAAAAAAGGAATTAAAATGGATTTTACTTGGAAACTAAGAACGATGTTTAAACATGGCGTTCACATTCGTAAAGAAGAACGTCAGATGTACACAATGCGATAGCTGGAGACAAACTCTATGCAGTGGTTCCAGAGATAACTGAGTTTATGTTAAAAAGTCACCATGAAACTGATTTCGTTAAAAAAGGAATAAAAATGGATTTTAATTGGAAACTAAAAACGATGTTTAAACAGTGCGGTCACATTCGTAAAGAAGAACGTCAAAAGTACGCAATGCGATAGCTGCAGACAAAATCTATGGGGTGGTTTCAGAGATAACTGAGTTTATGTTGAAAACTCACTATAAAACTGATTTCGTTAAAAAAGGAATTAAAATGGATTTTACTTGAAAACTAAAAACGATGTTTAAACATGGCGTTCACATTCGTAAAGAAGAACGTCAGATGTACACAATGCGATAGCTGCAGACAAAATCTATGGGGTGGTTTCAGAAATAACTGAGTTTATGTTGAAAACTCACTATAAAACTGATTTCGTTAAAAAAGGAATTAAAATGGATTTTACTTGGAAACTAAGAACGATGTTTAAACATGGCGTTCACATTCGTAAAGAAGAACGTCAGATGTACACAATGCGATAGCTGGAGACAAACTCTATGCAGTGGTTCCAGAGATAACTGAGTTTATGTTAAAAAGTCACCATGAAACTGATTTCGTTAAAAAAGGAATAAAAATGGATTTTAATTGGAAACTAAAAACGATGTTTAAACAGTGCGTTCACATTCGTAAAGAAGAACGTCAAAAGTACGCAATGCGATAGCTGCAGACAAAATCTATGGGGTGGTTTCAGAGATAACTGAGTTTATGTTGAAAACTCACTATAAAACTGATTTCGTTAAAAAAGGAATTAAAATGGATTTTACTTGGAAACTAAGAACGATGTTTAAACATGGCGTTCACATTCGTAAAGAAGAACGTCAGATGTAAACAATGCGATAGCTGGAGACAAACTCTATGCAGTGGTTCCAGAGATAACTGAGTTTATGTTAAAAAGTCACCATGAAACTGATTTCGTTAAAAAAGGAATAAAAATGGATTTTACTTGGAAACTAAAAACGATGTTTAAACATGGCCATCACACTCGCAAAGAAGAACGTTAGATGTACACAATGCGATAGCTGGAGACAAAATCTATGCAGTGGTTCCAGAGATAACTGAGTTTATGTTAAAAAGTCACCATGAAACTGATTTCGTTAAAAAAGGAATAAAAATGGATTTTACTTGGAAACTAAAAACGATGTTTAAACATGGCCTTCACACTCGCAAAGAAGAACGTTAGATGTACACAATGCGATAGCTGGAGACAAAATCTATGCAGTGGTTCCAGAGATAACTGAGTTTATGTTGAAAACTCACCATGAAACTGATTTCGTTAAAAAAGGAATAAAAATGGATTTTACTTGGAAACTAAAAACGATGTTTAAACATGGCCTTCACACTCGCAAAGAAGAACGTCAGATGTAAACAATGCGATAGCTGGAGACAAACTCTATGCAGTGGTTCCAGAGATAACTGAGTTTATGTTAAAAAGTCACCATGAAACTGATTTCGTTAAAAAAGGAATAAAAATGGATTTTACTTGGAAACTAAAAACGATGTTTAAACATGGCCTTCACACTCGCAAAGAAGAACGTTAGATGTACACAATGCGATAGCTGGAGACAAAATCTATGCAGTGGTTCCAGAGATAACTGAGTTTATGTTGAAAACTCACCATGAAACTGATTTCGTTAAAAAAGGAATAAAAGTGGATTTTACTTGGAAACTAAAAACGATGTTTAAACATGGCGTTCACATTCGTAAAGAAGAACGTTAGATGTACACAATGCGATAGCTGGAGACAAAATCTATGCAGTGGTTCCAGAGATAACTGAGTTTATGTTAAAAACTCACTATAAAACTGATGTCGTTAAACAAGGAATTAAAATAGATTTTACTTGGAAACTAAGAACGATGTTTAAACATGGCTCTCACATTCGTAAAGAAGAACGTCAGATGTACACAATGCGATAGCTGGGGAAAAATCTATGCAGTGATTCCAGAACTGAGTTTATGTAAAAAAGTCACCATGAAACTGATTTCGTTAAAAAAGGAATAATAATGGATTTTACTTGAAAACTAAAGACGATGTTTAAACATGGCGTTCACATTCGTAAAGAAGAACGTCAGATGTACACAATGCGATAGCTGCAGACAAAATCTATGGGGTGGTTTCAGAAATAACTGAGTTTATGTTGAAAACTCACTATAAAACTGATTTCGTTAAAAAAGGAATTAAAATGGATTTTACTTGGAAACTAAGAACGATGTTTAAACATGGCTCTCACATTCGTAAAGAAGAACGTCAGATGTACACAATGCGATAGCTGGAGACAAACTCTATGCAGTGGTTCCAGAGATAACTGAGTTTATGTTAAAAAGTCACCATGAAACTGATTTCGTTAAAAAAGGAATAAAAATGGATTTTAATTGGAAACTAAAAACGATGTTTAAACAGTGCGTTCACATTCGTAAAGAAGAACGTCAAAAGTACGCAATGCGATAGCTGCAGACAAAATCTATGGGGTGGTTTCAGAGATAACTGAGTTTATGTTGAAAACTCACTATAAAACTGATTTCGTTAAAAAAGGAATTAAAATGGATTTTACTTGGAAACTAAGAACGATGTTTAAACATGGCGTTCACATTCGTAAAGAAGAACGTCAGATGTAAACAATGCGATAGCTGGAGACAAACTCTATGCAGTGGTTCCAGAGATAACTGAGTTTATGTTAAAAAGTCACCATGAAACTGATTTCGTTAAAAAAGGAATAAAAATGGATTTTACTTGGAAACTAAAAACGATGTTTAAACATGGCCTTCACACTCGCAAAGAAGAACGTTAGATGTACACAATGCGATAGCTGGAGACAAAATCTATGCAGTGGTTCCAGAGACAACTAAGTTTATGTTGAAAACTCACTATAAAACTGATTTCGTTAAAAAAGGAATTAAAATGGATTTTACTTGGAAACTAAGAACGATGCTTAAACATTGCGTACACACTCGTAAAGAAGAACGTCAGATGTACACAATGCGATAGCTAGACACAAAATCTATGCAGTGGTTCCATAGATAACTGAGTTTATTGATGTGTATTCTTCACAAGTTCTTTATTGAATCGCCCAAAACTAATTACAAATTAATATTAAGAGCTAATTGTAACAATTATTCTTAAAATAAAGAATTTGAGTACCGTTCTAAATATATATTAACAACTGGTTTTGTGTGTTTGTTCGCTTAGTTATAATACATTTTATAATGATCATTAACATAGGTTTATTTAAATATATGTATGTACATATGCATTTATATTTACACTAGTCAACACAACATTTCTTCCCCTTTTTAGATTTTAAGTTTATATAAAAAATACAAAAATCAAAACCGCTTGTGATGTAATTAACAACAAGCCGTTGCGAGGAGAGACGATGGTTGCTTGTTTCGAAATAAATCCACAGCAAATGGCTACAATGGCGATTGATAGGGTTATTACGGTTGATGGAAAAGATGGGTGTTTAGCCTTATGCGATTCCAATATTTATGTTGAGTTTAAGGATGGCGTCATAGTGGGTGGGGATCTCCAGCGCGCGCGGGAGCTCATTCCCACGTCCGGATCGATGCGGAACGGTAAAAAGATTCGAATTGGACATACTGCACTGAGAGAAATCGTTGAGGGTAAAGAGTCACGCATTTCTATGCGTGAGTTATCTGAGACATTAGAAAGACTAGGCGTGGTTGATTTCCATGGTAAAAAGATAGAGAAAGTCGACGATGCCTCGCAGGCGTCGACATCGGGAGCGGTACCAAAAATTCGCGCTCCCAAAAAACAGGAGGCCATTATTCCTATTGAAGATGAGTTTACGGAGCTAGTGGTTCAGGATGTTGGAGTTATTCGCGATGAAAGTGCGGAGCTGGTTCCGGTGGACAGTGGTAAACTGCATTTAGGTTTTTTGAAACTATTACGCAAGCTATTGCCGCGTAGCTCGCATTACGCGGGCGAGAAGATCAATAGCGTTACGAAGCGTGAAAAAGCTCGCAAAGAGTTCATTAGCGAGACACGTTTGGACCCGTTACCGCGAACTCTTTCTGCGGGTTTTATCTTACATGAATTATCTGAAGATGCATTATGTTATGTCTTTGACGATGAGGGGATATTCCAGGAAGAAATTCCCGGTGGTAGCTTCGTGATAATGTACGGCAGTAATGTATATCTTATCCCATCCTCGTCGCCAAATATGATGTGTATTCTTCACAAGTTCTTTATTGAATCGCCCAAAACTAATTACAAATTAATATTAAGAGCTAATTGTAACAATTATTCTTAAAATAAAGAATTTGAGTACCGTTCTAAATATATATTAACAACTGGTTTTGTGTGTTTGTTCGCTTAGTTATAATACATTTTATAATGATCATTAACATAGGTTTATTTAAATATATGTATGTACATATGCATTTATATTTACACTAGTCAACACAACATTTCTTCCCCTTTTTAGATTTTAAGTTTATATAAAAAATACAAAAATCAAAACCGCTTGTGATGTAATTAACAACAAGCCGTTGCGAGGAGAGACGATGGTTGCTTGTTTCGAAATAAATCCACAGCAAATGGCTACAATGGCGATTGATAGGGTTATTACGGTTGATGGAAAAGATGGGTGTTTAGCCTTATGCGATTCCAATATTTATGTTGAGTTTAAGGATGGCGTCATAGTGGGTGGGGATCTCCAGCGCGCGCGGGAGCTCATTCCCACGTCCGGATCGATGCGGAACGGTAAAAAGATTCGAATTGGACATACTGCACTGAGAGAAATCGTTGAGGGTAAAGAGTCACGCATTTCTATGCGTGAGTTATCTGAGACATTAGAAAGACTAGGCGTGGTTGATTTCCATGGTAAAAAGATAGAGAAAGTCGACGATGCCTCGCAGGCGTCGACATCGGGAGCGGTACCAAAAATTCGCGCTCCCAAAAAACAGGAGGCCATTATTCCTATTGAAGATGAGTTTACGGAGCTAGTGGTTCAGGATGTTGGAGTTATTCGCGATGAAAGTGCGGAGCTGGTTCCGGTGGACAGTGGTAAACTGCATTTAGGTTTTTTGAAACTATTACGCAAGCTATTGCCGCGTAGCTCGCATTACGCGGGCGAGAAGATCAATAGCGTTACGAAGCGTGAAAAAGCTCGCAAAGAGTTCATTAGCGAGACACGTTTGGACCCGTTACCGCGAACTCTTTCTGCGGGTTTTATCTTACATGAATTATCTGAAGATGCATTATGTTATGTCTTTGACGATGAGGGGATATTCCAGGAAGAAATTCCCGGTGGTAGCTTCGTGATAATGTACGGCAGTAATGTATATCTTATCCCATCCTCGTCGCCAAATATGATGTGTATTCTTCACAAGTTCTTTATTGAATCGCCCAAAACTAATTACAAATTAATATTAAGAGCTAATTGTAACAATTATTCTTAAAATAAAGAATTTGAGTACCGTTCTAAATATATATTAACAACTGGTTTTGTGTGTTTGTTCGCTTAGTTATAATACATTTTATAATGATCATTAACATAGGTTTATTTAAATATATGTATGTACATATGCATTTATATTTACACTAGTCAACACAACATTTCTTCCCCTTTTTAGATTTTAAGTTTATATAAAAAATACAAAAATCAAAACCGCTTGTGATGTAATTAACAACAAGCCGTTGCGAGGAGAGACGATGGTTGCTTGTTTCGAAATAAATCCACAGCAAATGGCTACAATGGCGATTGATAGGGTTATTACGGTTGATGGAAAAGATGGGTGTTTAGCCTTATGCGATTCCAATATTTATGTTGAGTTTAAGGATGGCGTCATAGTGGGTGGGGATCTCCAGCGCGCGCGGGAGCTCATTCCCACGTCCGGATCGATGCGGAACGGTAAAAAGATTCGAATTGGACATACTGCACTGAGAGAAATCGTTGAGGGTAAAGAGTCACGCATTTCTATGCGTGAGTTATCTGAGACATTAGAAAGACTAGGCGTGGTTGATTTCCATGGTAAAAAGATAGAGAAAGTCGACGATGCCTCGCAGGCGTCGACATCGGGAGCGGTACCAAAAATTCGCGCTCCCAAAAAACAGGAGGCCATTATTCCTATTGAAGATGAGTTTACGGAGCTAGTGGTTCAGGATGTTGGAGTTATTCGCGATGAAAGTGCGGAGCTGGTTCCGGTGGACAGTGGTAAACTGCATTTAGGTTTTTTGAAACTATTACGCAAGCTATTGCCGCGTAGCTCGCATTACGCGGGCGAGAAGATCAATAGCGTTACGAAGCGTGAAAAAGCTCGCAAAGAGTTCATTAGCGAGACACGTTTGGACCCGTTACCGCGAACTCTTTCTGCGGGTTTTATCTTACATGAATTATCTGAAGATGCATTATGTTATGTCTTTGACGATGAGGGGATATTCCAGGAAGAAATTCCCGGTGGTAGCTTCGTGATAATGTACGGCAGTAATGTATATCTTATCCCATCCTCGTCGCCAAATATGATGTGTATTCTTCACAAGTTCTTTATTGAATCGCCCAAAACTAATTACAAATTAATATTAAGAGCTAATTGTAACAATTATTCTTAAAATAAAGAATTTGAGTACCGTTCTAAATATATATTAACAACTGGTTTTGTGTGTTTGTTCGCTTAGTTATAATACATTTTATAATGATCATTAACATAGGTTTATTTAAATATATGTATGTACATATGCATTTATATTTACACTAGTCAACACAACATTTATGTTAAAAACTCACCATGAAACTGATTTCGTTAAAAAAGGAATAAAAATGGATTTTACTTGAAAACTAAAAACGATGTTTAAACATGGCCATCACACTCGCAAAGAAGAACGTTAGATGTACACAATGCGATAGCTGCAGACAAAATCTATGGGGTGGTTTCAGAGATAACTGAGTTTATGTTAAAAAGTCACCATGAAACTGATTTCGTTAAAAAAGGAATAAAAGTGGATTTTACTTGGAAACTAAGAACGATGTTTAAACATGGCGTTCACATTCGTAAAGAAGAACGTTAGATGTACACAATGCGATAGCTAGAGACAAAATCTATGCAGTGGTTCCAGAGACAACTGAGTTTATGTTGAAAACTCACTATAAAACTGATTTCGTTAAAAAAGGAATTAAAATGGATTTTACCTGGAAACTAAGAACGATGCTTAAACATTGAGTACACACTCGTAAAGAAGAACGTCAGATGTACACAATGCGATAGCTGGAGACAAAATCTATGAAGTAGTTCCAGAGATAACTGAGTTTATGTTAAAAACTCATCATGCAACTGATTTCGTTAAAAAAGGAATAAAAATGGATTTTACTTGAAAACTAAAAACGATGTTTAAACATGGCGTTCACATTCGTAAAGAAGAACGTCAGATGTACACAATGCGATAGCTGGAGACAAAATCTATGCAGTGGTTCCAGAGACAACTGAGTTTATGTTGAAAACTCACTATAAAACTGATTTCGTTAAAAAAAGAATTAAAATGAAATTTACTTGGAAACTAAAAACGATGTTTAAGCAGTGCGTTCACATTCGTAAAGAACGTCAGATGTACACAATGCGATAGCTGGAGACAAAATCTATGCAGTGGTTCCAGAGATAACTGAGTTTATGTTAAAAACTCACTATAAAACTGATGTCGTTAAACAAGGAATTAAAATAGATTTTACTTGGAAACTAAGAACGATGCTTAAACATTGCGTGCACACTCGTAAAGAAGAACGTCAGATGTACACAATGCGATAGCTGGGGAAAAATCTATGCAGTGATTCCAGAACTGAGTTTATGTAAAAAAGTCACCATGAAACTGATATCGTTAAAAAAGGAATAAAAGTAGATTTTACTTGGAAACTAAAAACGATGTTTAAACATGGCGTTCACACTCGTAAAGAAGAACGTCAGATGTACACAATGCGATAGCTGGAGACAAAATCTATGCAGTACTTCCAGAGATAACTGAGTTTATGTTAAAAAGTCACCATGAAACTGATTTCGTTAAAAAAGGAATAAAAGTGGATTTTACTTGGAAACTAAAAACGATGTTTAAACATGGCGTTCACATTCGTAAAGAAGAACGTTAGATGTACACAATGCGATAGCTGGAGACAAAATCTATGCAGTGGTTCCAGAGACAACTGAGTTTATGTTGAAAACACACTATAAAACTGATTTCGTTAAAAAAGGAATTAAAATGGATTTTTCTTGGAAACTAAGAACGATGCTTAAACATTGCGTACACACTCGTAAAGAAGAACGTCAGATGTACACAATGCGATAGCTGGAGACAAAATCTATGCAGTGGTTCCAGAGACAACTGAGTTTATGTTGAAAACTCACTATAAAACTGATTTCGTTAAAAAAGGAATTAAAATGGATTTTACTTGGAAACTAGGAACGATGCTTAAACATTGCGTACACACTCGTAAAGAAGAACGTCAGATGTACACAATGCGATAGCTGGAGAAAAAATCTATGCAGTAGTTCCAGAGATAACTGAGTTTATGTTAAAAAGTCACCATGAAACTGATTGCGTTAAAAAAGGAATAAAAATGGATTTTACTTGGAAACTAAAAACGATGTTTAAACATGGCGTTCACATTCGTAAAGAAGAACGTTAGATGTACACAATGCGATAGCTAGAGACAAAATCTATGCAGTGATTCCAGAACTGAGTTTATGTAAAAAAGTCACCATGAAACTGATATCGTTAAAAAAGGAATAAAAGTAGATTTTACTTGGAAACTAAAAACGATGTTTAAACATGGCGTTCACACTCGTAAAGAAGAACGTCAGATGTACACAATGCGATAGCTGGAGACAAAATCTATGCAGTAGTTCCAGAGATAACTGAGTTTATGTTAAAAAGTCACCATGAAACTGATTTCGTTAAAAAAGGAATAAAAGTGGATTTTACTTGGAAACTAAAAACGATGTTTAAACATGGCGTTCACATTCGTAAAGAAGAACGTTAGATGTACACAATGCGATAGCTGGAGACAAAATCTATGCAGTGGTTCCAGAGACAACTGAGTTTATGTTGAAAACACACTATAAAACTGATTTCGTTAAAAAAGGAATTAAAATGGATTTTTCTTGGAAACTAAGAACGATGCTTAAACATTGCGTACACACTCGTAAAGAAGAACGTCAGATGTACACAATGCGATAGCTGGAGACAAAATCTATGCAGTGGTTCCAGAGACAACTGAGTTTATGTTGAAAACTCACTATAAAACTGATTTCGTTAAAAAAGGAATTAAAATGGATTTTACTTGGAAACTAGGAACGATGCTTAAACATTGCGTACACACTCGTAAAGAAGAACGTTAGATGTACACAATGCGATAGCTAGAGACAAAATCTATGCAGTGGTTCCAGAGACAACTGAGTTTATGTTGAAAACTCACTATAAAACTGATTTCGTTAAAAAAGGAATTAAAATGGAATTTACTTGGAAACTAAAAACGATGTTTAAGCAGTGCGTTCACATTCGTAAAGAACGTCAGATGTACACAATGCGATAGCTGGAGACAAAATCTATGCAGTGGTTCCAGAGATAACTGAGTTTATGTTAAAAACTCACTATAAAACTGATGTCGTTAAACAAGGAATTAAAATAGATTTTACTTGGAAACTAAGAACGATGCTTAAACATTGCGTACACACTCGTAAAGAAGAACGTCAGATGTACACAATGCGATAGCTGGGGAAAAATCTATGCAGTGATTCCAGAACTGAGTTTATGTAAAAAAGTCACCATGAAACTGATATCGTTAAAAAAGGAATAAAAGTAGATTTTACTTGGAAACTAAAAACGATGTTTAAACATGGCGTTCACACTCGTAAAGAAGAACGTCAGATGTACACAATGCGATAGCTGGAGACAAAATCTATGCAGTAGTTCCAGAGATAACTGAGTTTATGTTAAAAAGTCACCATGAAACTGATTTCGTTAAAAAAGGAATAAAAGTGGATTTTACTTGGAAACTAAAAACGATGTTTAAACATGACGTTCACATTCGTAAAGAAGAACGTTAGATGTACACAATGCGATAGCTGGAGACAAAATCTATGCAGTGGTTCCAGAGACAACTGAGTTTATGTTGAAAACACACTATAAAACTGATTTCGTTAAAAAAGGAATTAAAATGGATTTTTCTTGGAAACTAAGAACGATGCTTAAACATTGCGTACACACTCGTAAAGAAGAACGTCAGATGTACACAATGCGATAGCTGGAGACAAAATCTATGCAGTGGTTCCAGAGACAACTGAGTTTATGTTGAAAACTCACTATAAAACTGATTTCGTTAAAAAAGGAATTAAAATGGATTTTACTTGGAAACTAGGAACGATGCTTAAACATTGCGTACACACTCGTAAAGAAGAACGTTAGATGTACACAATGCGATAGCTAGAGACAAAATCTATGCAGTGGTTCCAGAGACAACTGAGTTTATGTTGAAAACTCACTATAAAACTGATTTCGTTAAAAAAGGAATTAAAATGGAATTTACTTGGAAACTAAAAACGATGTTTAAGCAGTGCGTTCACATTCGTAAAGAACGTCAGATGTACACAATGCGATAGCTGGAGACAAAATCTATGCAGTGGTTCCAGAGATAACTGAGTTTATGTTAAAAACTCACTATAAAACTGATGTCGTTAAACAAGGAATTAAAATAGATTTTACTTGGAAACTAAGAACGATGCTTAAACATTGCGTACACACTCGTAAAGAAGAACGTCAGATGTACACAATGCGATAGCTGGGGAAAAATCTATGCAGTGATTCCAGAACTGAGTTTATGTAAAAAAGTCACCATGAAACTGATATCGTTAAAAAAGGAATAAAAGTAGATTTTACTTGGAAACTAAAAACGATGTTTAAACATGGCGTTCACACTCGTAAAGAAGAACGTCAGATGTACACATTGCGATAGCTGGAGACAAAATCTATGCAGTAGTTCCAGAGATAACTGAGTTTATGTTAAAAAGTCACCATGAAACTGATTTCGTTAAAAAAGGAATAAAAGTGGATTTTACTTGGAAACTAAAAACGATGTTTAAACATGGCGTTCACACTCGTAAAGAAGAACGTCAAAAGTACGCAATGCGATAGCTGCAGACAAAATCTATGGGGTGGTTTCAGAGATAACTGAGTTTATGTTGAAAACTCACTATAAAACTGATTTCGTTAAAAAAGGAATTAAAATGGATTTTACTTGAAAACTAAAAACGATGTTTAAACATGGCGTTCACATTCGTAAAGAAGAACGTCAGATGTACACAATGCGATAGCTGCAGACAAAATCTATGGGGTGGTTTCAGAAATAACTGAGTTTATGTTGAAAACTCACTATAAAACTGATTTCGTTAAAAAAGGAATTAAAATGGATTTTACTTGGAAACTAAGAACGATGTTTAAACATGGCGTTCACATTCGTAAAGAAGAACGTCAGATGTACACAATGCGATAGCTGGAGACAAACTCTATGCAGTGGTTCCAGAGATAACTGAGTTTATGTTAAAAAGTCACCATGAAACTGATTTCGTTAAAAAAGGAATAAAAATGGATTTTAATTGGAAACTAAAAACGATGTTTAAACAGTGCGTTCACATTCGTAAAGAAGAACGTCAAAAGTACGCAATGCGATAGCTGCAGACAAAATCTATGGGGTGGTTTCAGAGATAACTGAGTTTATGTTGAAAACTCACTATAAAACTGATTTCGTTAAAAAAGGAATTAAAATGGATTTTACTTGGAAACTAAGAACGATGTTTAAACATGGCGTTCACATTCGTAAAGAAGAACGTCAGATGTAAACAATGCGATAGCTGGAGACAAACTCTATGCAGTGGTTCCAGAGATAACTGAGTTTATGTTAAAAAGTCACCATGAAACTGATTTCGTTAAAAAAGGAATAAAAATGGATTTTACTTGGAAACTAAAAACGATGTTTAAACATGGCCATCACACTCGCAAAGAAGAACGTTAGATGTACACAATGCGATAGCTGGAGACAAAATCTATGCAGTGGTTCCAGAGATAACTGAGTTTATGTTAAAAAGTCACCATGAAACTGATTTCGTTAAAAAAGGAATAAAAATGGATTTTACTTGGAAACTAAAAACGATGTTTAAACATGGCCATCACACTCGCAAAGAAGAACGTTAGATGTACACAATGCGATAGCTGGAGACAAAATCTATGCAGTGGTTCCAGAGATAACTGAGTTTATGTTGAAAACTCACCATGAAACTGATTTCGTTAAAAAAGGAATAAAAGTGGATTTTACTTGGAAACTAAAAACGATGTTTAAGCAGTGCGTTCACATTCGTAAAGAACGTCAGATGTACACAATGCGATAGCTGGAGACAAAATCTATGCAGTGGTTCCAGAGATAACTGAGTTTATGTTAAAAACTCACTATAAAACTGATGTCGTTAAACAAGGAATTAAAATAGATTTTACTTGGAAACTAAGAACGATGTTTAAACATGGCTCTCACATTCGTAAAGAAGAACGTCAGATGTACACAATGCGATAGCTGGGGAAAAATCTATGCAGTGATTCCAGAACTGAGTTTATGTAAAAAAGTCACCATGAAACTGATTTCGTTAAAAAAGGAATAATAATGGATTTTACTTGAAAACTAAAAACGATGTTTAAACATGGCGTTCACATTCGTAAAGAAGAACGTCAGATGTACACAATGCGATAGCTGCAGACAAAATCTATGGGGTGGTTTCAGAAATAACTGAGTTTATGTTGAAAACTCACTATAAAACTGATTTCGTTAAAAAAGGAATTAAAATGGATTTTACTTGGAAACTAAGAACGATGTTTAAACATGGCTCTCACATTCGTAAAGAAGAACGTCAGATGTACACAATGCGATAGCTGGAGACAAACTCTATGCAGTGGTTCCAGAGATAACTGAGTTTATGTTAAAAAGTCACCATGAAACTGATTTCGTTAAAAAAGGAATAAAAATGGATTTTAATTGGAAACTAAAAACGATGTTTAAACAGTGCGTTCACATTCGTGAAGAAGAACGTCAAAAGTACGCAATGCGATAGCTGCAGACAAAATCTATGGGGTGGTTTCAGAGATAACTGAGTTTATGTTGAAAACTCACTATAAAACTGATTTCGTTAAAAAAGGAATTAAAATGGATTTTACTTGGAAACTAAGAACGATGTTTAAACATGGCGTTCACATTCGTAAGGAAGAACGTCAGATGTAAACAATGCGATAGCTGGAGACAAACTCTATGCAGTGGTTCCAGAGATAACTGAGTTTATGTTAAAAAGTCACCATGAAACTGATTTCGTTAAAAAAGGAATAAAAATGGATTTTACTTGGAAACTAAAAACGATGTTTAAACATGGCCTTCACACTCGCAAAGAAGAACGTTAGATGTACACAATGCGATAGCTGGAGACAAAATCTATGCAGTGGTTCCAGAGACAACTAAGTTTATGTTGAAAACTCACTATAAAACTGATTTCGTTAAAAAAGGAATTAAAATGGATTTTACTTGGAAACTAAGAACGATGCTTAAACATTGCGTACACACTCGTAAAGAAGAACGTCAGATGTACACAATGCGATAGCTAGACACAAAATCTATGCAGTGGTTCCATAGATAACTGAGTTTATTGATGTGTATTCTTCACAAGTTCTTTATTGAATCGCCCAAAACTAATTACAAATTAATATTAAGAGCTAATTGTAACAATTATTCTTAAAATAAAGAATTTGAGTACCGTTCTAAATATATATTAACAACTGGTTTTGTGTGTTTGTTCGCTTAGTTATAATACATTTTATAATGATCATTAACATAGGTTTATTTAAATATATGTATGTACATATGCATTTATATTTACACTAGTCAACACAACATTTCTTCCCCTTTTTAGATTTTAAGTTTATATAAAAAATACAAAAATCAAAACCGCTTGTGATGTAATTAACAACAAGCCGTTGCGAGGAGAGACGATAGTTGCTTGTTTCGAAATAAATCCACAGCAAATGGCTACAATGGCGATTGATAGGGTTATTACGGTTGATGGAAAAGATGGGTGTTTAGCCTTATGCGATTCCAATATTTATGTTGAGTTTAAGGATGGCGTCATAGTGGGTGGGGATCTCCAGCGCGCGCGGGAGCTCATTCCCACGTCCGGATCGATGCGGAACGGTAAAAAGATTCGAATTGGACATACTGCACTGAGAGAAATCGTTGAGGGTAAAGAGTCACGCATTTCTATGCGTGAGTTATCTGAGACATTAGAAAGACTAGGCGTGGTTGATTTCCATGGTAAAAAGATAGAGAAAGTCGACGATGCCTCGCAGGCGTCGACATCGGGAGCGGTACCAAAAATTCGCGCTCCCAAAAAACAGGAGGCCATTATTCCTATTGAAGATGAGTTTACGGAGCTAGTGGTTCAGGATGTTGGAGTTATTCGCGATGAAAGTGCGGAGCTGGTTCCGGTGGACAGTGGTAAACTGCATTTAGGTTTTTTGAAACTATTACGCAAGCTATTGCCGCGTAGCTCGCATTACGCGGGCGAGAAGATCAATAGCGTTACGAAGCGTGAAAAAGCTCGCAAAGAGTTCATTAGCGAGACACGTTTGGACCCGTTACCGCGAACTCTTTCTGCGGGTTTTATCTTACATGAATTATCTGAAGATGCATTATGTTATGTCTTTGACGATGAGGGGATATTCCAGGAAGAAATTCCCGGTGGTAGCTTCGTGATAATGTACGGCAGTAATGTATATCTTATCCCATCCTCGTCGCCAAATATGATGTGTATTCTTCACAAGTTCTTTATTGAATCGCCCAAAACTAATTACAAATTAATATTAAGAGCTAATTGTAACAATTATTCTTAAAATAAAGAATTTGAGTACCGTTCTAAATATATATTAACAACTGGTTTTGTGTGTTTGTTCGCTTAGTTATAATACATTTTATAATGATCATTAACATAGGTTTATTTAAATATATGTATGTACATATGCATTTATATTTACACTAGTCAACACAACATTTATGTTAAAAACTCACCATGAAACTGATTTCGTTAAAAAAGGAATAAAAATGGATTTTACTTGAAAACTAAAAACGATGTTTAAACATGGCCATCACACTCGCAAAGAAGAACGTTAGATGTACACAATGCGATAGCTGCAGACAAAATCTATGGGGTGGTTTCAGAGATAACTGAGTTTATGTTAAAAAGTCACCATGAAACTGATTTCGTTAAAAAAGGAATAAAAGTGGATTTTACTTGGAAACTAAGAACGATGTTTAAACATGGCGTTCACATTCGTAAAGAAGAACGTTAGATGTACACAATGCGATAGCTAGAGACAAAATCTATGCAGTGGTTCCAGAGACAACTGAGTTTATGTTGAAAACTCACTATAAAACTGATTTCGTTAAAAAAGGAATTAAAATGGATTTTACCTGGAAACTAAGAACGATGCTTAAACATTGAGTACACACTCGTAAAGAAGAACGTCAGATGTACACAATGCGATAGCTGGAGACAAAATCTATGAAGTAGTTCCAGAGATAACTGAGTTTATGTTAAAAACTCATCATGCAACTGATTTCGTTAAAAAAGGAATAAAAATGGATTTTACTTGAAAACTAAAAACGATGTTTAAACATGGCGTTCACATTCGTAAAGAAGAACGTCAGATGTACACAATGCGATAGCTGGAGACAAAATCTATGCAGTGGTTCCAGAGACAACTGAGTTTATGTTGAAAACTCACTATAAAACTGATTTCGTTAAAAAAAGAATTAAAATGAAATTTACTTGGAAACTAAAAACGATGTTTAAGCAGTGCGTTCACATTCGTAAAGAACGTCAGATGTACACAATGCGATAGCTGGAGACAAAATCTATGCAGTGGTTCCAGAGATAACTGAGTTTATGTTAAAAACTCACTATAAAACTGATGTCGTTAAACAAGGAATTAAAATAGATTTTACTTGGAAACTAAGAACGATGCTTAAACATTGCGTGCACACTCGTAAAGAAGAACGTCAGATGTACACAATGCGATAGCTGGGGAAAAATCTATGCAGTGATTCCAGAACTGAGTTTATGTAAAAAAGTCACCATGAAACTGATATCGTTAAAAAAGGAATAAAAGTAGATTTTACTTGGAAACTAAAAACGATGTTTAAACATGGCGTTCACACTCGTAAAGAAGAACGTCAGATGTACACAATGCGATAGCTGGAGACAAAATCTATGCAGTACTTCCAGAGATAACTGAGTTTATGTTAAAAAGTCACCATGAAACTGATTTCGTTAAAAAAGGAATAAAAGTGGATTTTACTTGGAAACTAAAAACGATGTTTAAACATGGCGTTCACATTCGTAAAGAAGAACGTTAGATGTACACAATGCGATAGCTGGAGACAAAATCTATGCAGTGGTTCCAGAGACAACTGAGTTTATGTTGAAAACACACTATAAAACTGATTTCGTTAAAAAAGGAATTAAAATGGATTTTTCTTGGAAACTAAGAACGATGCTTAAACATTGCGTACACACTCGTAAAGAAGAACGTCAGATGTACACAATGCGATAGCTGGAGACAAAATCTATGCAGTGGTTCCAGAGACAACTGAGTTTATGTTGAAAACTCACTATAAAACTGATTTCGTTAAAAAAGGAATTAAAATGGATTTTACTTGGAAACTAGGAACGATGCTTAAACATTGCGTACACACTCGTAAAGAAGAACGTCAGATGTACACAATGCGATAGCTGGAGAAAAAATCTATGCAGTAGTTCCAGAGATAACTGAGTTTATGTTAAAAAGTCACCATGAAACTGATTGCGTTAAAAAAGGAATAAAAATGGATTTTACTTGGAAACTAAAAACGATGTTTAAACATGGCGTTCACATTCGTAAAGAAGAACGTTAGATGTACACAATGCGATAGCTAGAGACAAAATCTATGCAGTGATTCCAGAACTGAGTTTATGTAAAAAAGTCACCATGAAACTGATATCGTTAAAAAAGGAATAAAAGTAGATTTTACTTGGAAACTAAAAACGATGTTTAAACATGGCGTTCACACTCGTAAAGAAGAACGTCAGATGTACACAATGCGATAGCTGGAGACAAAATCTATGCAGTAGTTCCAGAGATAACTGAGTTTATGTTAAAAAGTCACCATGAAACTGATTTCGTTAAAAAAGGAATAAAAGTGGATTTTACTTGGAAACTAAAAACGATGTTTAAACATGGCGTTCACATTCGTAAAGAAGAACGTTAGATGTACACAATGCGATAGCTGGAGACAAAATCTATGCAGTGGTTCCAGAGACAACTGAGTTTATGTTGAAAACACACTATAAAACTGATTTCATTAAACAAGGAATTAAAATGGATTTTTCTTGGAAACTAAGAACGATGCTTAAACATTGCGTACACACTCGTAAAGAAGAACGTCAGATGTACACAATGCGATAGCTGGAGACAAAATCTATGCAGTGGTTCCAGAGACAACTGAGTTTATGTTGAAAACTCACTATAAAACTGATTTCGTTAAAAAAGGAATTAAAATGGATTTTACTTGGAAACTAGGAACGATGCTTAAATATTGCGTACACACTCGTAAAGAAGAACGTCAGATGTACACATTGCGATAGCTGGAGAAAAAATCTATGCAGTAGTTCCAGAGATAACTGAGTTTATGTTAAAAAGTCACCATGAAACTGATTGCGTTAAAAAAGGAATAAAAGTGGATTTTACTTGGAAACTAAAAACGATGTTTAAACATGGCGTTCACATTCGTAAAGAAGAACGTTAGATGTACACAATGCGATAGCTGGAGACAAAATCTATGCAGTGGTTCCAGAGACAACTGAGTTTATGTTGAAAACTCACTATAAAACTGATTTCGTTAAAAAAGGAATTAAAATGGATTTTACTTGTAAACTAAAAACTATGCTTAAGCATTGCGTACACATTCGTAAAGAAGATTGGAGGCGGCAGCTGGCTAATCCAGCGCCAACAAACCCATATGAAAATAAAGTCAGTATAGAGAAATTAGTAATGCGATCAAGCGATATAATGTCAGATGTACACAATGCGATATGTTATGTATGCATGAGTATATACACATACCACGTTATATTTTGTCACAATATATCATATATCAATGAATGCTTAAAGTGCATTGCCCCACACGACGAGCAATATGTTTAATCAAAATACTCTATTAAATGAGTTCCAATATTCTCGTCTTTCAAATTGTTTGCATTCCTTTCCTATGAATTGCTAGTAAGCTAGCAATGAGTAGCGGAGGATTAATTTCAGAATGACCTACATGTGTGGCATTCTGTTAATGCTAGACGTTTATGTACATGACTCATGCATGCATCATGTCTCCCAATCAAATATAAGCTTAAGTTAGAATAATGTTGAGATTAGTATTAGGACAGAAGTGCACAAATAAAGAATGTATTTTTAAACCATGAGTTAAAACGTTTTTTTCATTCAAATAAAAACATTACAGATAGCTGGACACAATATAAATGCGGTGGTTCCAGAATTAACTGAGTTTATGTTGAAAACTCACCATGAAACTGATTTCGTTAAAAAAGGAATTAAAGTGAATTTTTCTTGGAAACTAAAACGATGCTTAAACATGGCGTTCACATTCGTAAAGAAGAACGTCAGATGTACTCAATGCGATAGCTGGAGACAAAATCTATGCAGTGGTTCCAGAGACAAGTGAGCTTACATATACAGACACATTATAAGCAAATATAAAAATCACAATAATTTTCAGTTTAAGTGTTTGTTTAAAAATGTTTGGATTTTTTTAAATTTATTTTGGTGATAATTGTTAAATATGTTTCTAATAAAATTTGAATTTTTGTACCAAGTATTTTCTTTATATTTAATTATAACGACGTTAGTTGAAATATTGGGGCTGTTTGTAAATAAAACATTTTATTAAATAAAAGAAGAATGTTTTTATTAATAACGGCCTAGAGCCAGAATAATAAATATATTTAATAACATAAAATAGGTCAACTATTTAAAAAACTATTTTATTCTTACGGAATTTCTCTCATACAAAATCAATTTTTTTCGAGGAAAGATTCCGCAATTATGACTTCCGTAAGAACGAAATAATTAATATGAATAATTAATATGACATCAATTTAATTTTAAGGAAGCTGACTTGCTTATTTACATTTATTTTTCGTTTATAACGACTGGTTTAACATGCGAGAAAGGGTATCCTGCATCTAGGCTTACCAACCGTACTATAAATTATAGTATTGTACTATATTTCATGTGTATGTACTATACTATACTGTTAAAAAAATATATAGTATGCAAAAATACTATATTTTGGAACCTATAAAAACAAATACATTAAACTTTTAGTGAGGTACACATTAACGAAACTGACTGTCATGCTCAAAAAAAAAAAAAACACAAACCCACACAGAGCAGTATATACGTATACATTTTATACCAGAATAATAATTCTCGTGTGTTTGAAAAAATAATGTTGTCGTGTAAATTGGCCCATTAAATAAATAATTCTGGCAACATCGCTTGTGTATTGCCTTACCATGGCAAAATTACCAGGTACAATTACTTCTACAGCTGATTGTTGTTTTAGACGACCGTATGCCAAAAATTCTGTTTACAACAAAACAAACACTATGCAATTTGTAAACAAATTCTTGACATTCGGTAGTCTAATGTTTGTTGTTGTTTTGGTTGTTGTAAAACTGCTTGTACCTGGTTAATGCTGCCATGGGCATTACCTTTTTTTAATATGTAGTGTGTCAAAGTTAAATACGAAAGAGGGGATTTTTCCATGTAGCTGAAAGGAAAGCAGTTAAGTCGTTTTGTTTTGCTTTTACATTTACAATACTATTTCGTACTTTAAGTTAAAAAGTTAATTAAAATATATATGGAAAGTAATAGTGAGTCAAGTGAAGGTGTGCCACAAACGCCCACAAAGAAAAAAAGATACTAAAGAGGCTTCAAAAATATAAACTTGAATGGGAAAAAATATTTGATTGGATTACCAAAGATCCAGAAAATCCCTATAATGTGAAATGCACAATATGTAATATAAAATTTTCCATAGCCAAAAGTGGCATTGGTCAAGTAAGTTTTATTCTTGTTATCATAAAAATGATGCATAATATAATCTTTCATAACAAATTTTAGATTAAACAACATGAACAGACAAAGCAACATAGGCTTAAACGTGACTCTTGCAAGAAAACTTCTACGTTAGACCTGTTTTTTAGCTCTTCGGGCTCTTCGTCTAATATAGATCTCGTAAACACATTTGATGACAAAATAACAGCTAGTGAACTTGCTCTAACATACCATGCTGTAAAGCATAATCTATCCTATAACAGCATGGATTGCACTGTGAAACTTAACAAAATTATATACGTTGATTCTAAATCTGCTTTGAATATACAATTAGGACGTACTAAAATGCAAGCACTTGTTCACGAGGCATTAGGTCCTTATGCATTAAGAACATTGCTGAGTAAATTAAAATCGCCTGATTTATATTTTTGCTTACAAACAGACGCTAGTAATAGAAAAAATATTAAGTTATTTCCATTAGTTGTACAATATTTTGATATTGAAAGTGGAATACAAAACATGTTATTAGACTTTTATGAAAACTGCGATGAGTCGGCAAATGGGATGTTCAACGCTATAAAAAAATCACTATCCCAATATGATCTTTCTTTTACCAGAGTTTCTGGTTTGAGCGCAGATAACACTAATGCAAATTTTGGAGTTCATCACTCACTCTATAAAAATGTAGAGCATTTAGTTCCTAATGTTATAAAGGGCAACTGCCATGCGCACATAGTGCACAACACTGTCAAATACGCCATGAACTTTTTAGAAGTTGATATCGAAAATATAATTTTAAAAATGTATAGTCATTTCTCAGTGTCTGCAATCCGAAGAGAAGAACTTAAAAAATTTGTTTCTGATGTTGATGGTGGATGGCACGAACTGAAAAGACATGTTGGTACAAGATGGCTTTCATTGCTACCTTGTGTTGATAACATTATTATAAATTGGGAACCTTTACGGCATTATTTTACAAGTTTGGGTAAGGATTGTCCCGCTCATATCCAAATTATATTAAAAATAAATGAAATTAATGGAAGCGACCAAGTTAAAGTTTTTTTGAATTTTGCAAGCCATGTTTTACAATTCTTTCAAAAAACTATCAAACAACTTGAGGGTAATAACACCACCATCTTAGAAGTGTATGATATTATGTCATCTTTAAAATCAGCCCTAGAGCAACGTAAAAAAGAAACAGAAAACTAACACAGTTTGAAATAAATGAGTATAAAAATAAGTGGTAATTTTAATAAAGCTATATATATATATATATATATATACACATATATATATATATATATATATATATATATATATATATATATATATATATATACATACATATATAATATATATATATAATAATTATTAAATATATTATATATAATTATATATATATATATATATATATATATATATATATATATATATATATATATATATATATACATACATATAATATATATATATATAATAATTATTAAATATATTATATATAATTATATATATATATATATATATATATATATATATATATATATATATATATATATACATACATATAATATATATATATATAATAATTATTAAATATATTATATATAATTATATATATATATATATATATATATATATATATATATATATATATATATATATATATATATATATAATTTAAATTTATGCATAAATTTTTAATGAAGATATCAAGTGCCAGCTTATTATCGACTGTGGAAGTAAAGAATAAAATTTTAAGTGGAGAATATACTACATTTCCTAAAACCGGAAAAAGTAAAGTATGCGAAGTATTTGAAGGAATTTTAAATGAGAGAGGAATAGAAATAGAATCCTTGGTAACATGCAAAAAATGCAAAAATATTTTAAAATTAAATAAGAAAAGCACTACAAATCTACTAAAACATAAATGTTACGTCCTTTTTGCTTCTAAGAAAAACTGTTCTCCGCCATTAGAAGTAGACGAAAAAACAAAAAAGAAATGTACATGTGTCGTTACGGAATGGTTAGTCGAAAATTGTCGATCATTTAAAACAATCGAGGATATAGGGTTAAAAAAATTTGCCTCCTTCTTGTTGTCTGTTGGTGCGCAATATGGTGAAAATGTGAAATTAGAATCTTTATTACCACATCCAACAACATTGTCTAGAAATGTTGGTAACTTATACGAAAAGTATTTTAATGAAGTAAAGCTGGAACTTAGTGACATCAAACTTTATGGATACGGTATCACGACTGACATGTGGACAGATAATTATTTAAAAATGTCCTATTTGGCTGTTACTATCCAATATGTAAAGAACGGAGAGCTAAAAAATTGACTGCTTGCTATGAGATCTTTGGAAGGAGAAAAATCAAATGGTAAGAAAAATATATACCACCGTGGTAGAAGCTTTTGATAGTTAATAATAAAAAGGCATATGATATTTTGGACCCAGAAATCAAATGGTATTAAATTTCTTGTCAGATAGGTTAAATTTTTCAAAATGTTAGCTACTTAATTTGTTTTCTTTGACTACGCTATTTTTTGTTAAAAACTTTTTTTAATATGAAACAGTAAAAGACAAACGAAAAATTACAATTGAAAAAATACAAGTAAAAGTTCTATATTCGGCTATGCCGAATCTTATATACCCTTCACTAGGTATGTAAATCTAGTTTTGTGAAGTAACTCCAAAAAAGCAAACATTGAGGTGACAGAGAATTAAAAACTAAGAAAAAAAATTAAGAATTATAATTATATATATATGTATTTTAATATAATGTCATTGGCTCTTAATAGGCTAAGCGTTTTTTTAAAAATTTTTATTTCTTTTAAGATTTCTTCAAAAGCTTTAAAATGATACACATATTAATATTAAAAAAATTTTATGGTTAGCGTCATTTGATTCCTTGTCCTTAAATTATTTGATATTAACTACCAAAATATTTGACCGTTATGAAAATGTGTTCTTTATTTTATAGGTGAAAACATAAAATTAAAAATTATTAAGACTTTGAAAGTTTTTGGTTGTGAACTAAATGATAAAGCAATAATTGTGACTGATAGAGGCTCCAACATGATTGCGGCATTCCGCTCTCATAACCACATATTCTGTATATATCATTTGCTAAATAATACAGTTGAAAAGTCAATAAAAGAAACTCCAGATATAGCAGAGCTTTGTAATAAATGCATTAAACTTATAAAGTATTTTAAAAAATCCAGTATTAATTCCAAACTACAATCGGCGTTAAAAAGTTTTTGCCCGACACGCTGGAATACTTTTTTCTATTTGTTGCGTTCAGTAGAAACAAACTGGGTTGATGTTTAGGTGTGAAGCCAATCTGGCAACCTTACGTGATGTACATACGCCTTGTTGCCTTGTTTGCTTTGTCTTTTGGTTTTGAAGTCAGTTCTTCTTTAACCGTGAACAAGTGCCTAACATTTATATTGCAACGTTAAGAACAAAACAAATTTATGTGCTAAATAAATATATACAATTAAATATTAAATTAAATTAACAAAGAAAAATTAAAATTTGAATAAATTTATATTTACATGCGTAAAAGCAAAGAAACAAAACAAATAGTGCTTTAAACAAAGTGGTGGTCAATAATTCTAGCAGAATTATTAAAAAAAACCTTTAGTGTGTAATTTTTGACAGAGAGCAGAACAGGATAAAAAAAAAAAACCATTTAAATTGAAAGTGATCTAAACCTTCTAATAGCCACGCAGACGTACAAAAAAATCACCATCAACCACCACTAACCCTCAGGATTTACTTTGGAGCGCTAACGTCAAGTCACAACAGGTGCGTCTGTAAATTGGGTAAGTCTCCCCCCTTTTTCTATTATTACGGCATATCTACTCCCCTATCCTCCCTTACGTGAGTTGGTCCCAAGTCGGGCGCCAAAGAAATGCTAAAGAAATAAGCATTACATTCTGGTCCTTCGAGCCGGATCCGGGTCCGCTATAACCCGGCCCTTCACCTTGTTTTCAACCTTTGGAAAACTTATAATATAATAATTTACCCCCTACTAACCCCCGCATCTGTGTACATTTTTGCGGCATACCAAATTTAAGTCGACCAAGTGGTGCAAATTACCGTTTGTCTTTTTTTCCAATAAAAAGCAGAAGACAAAAACTAACGGCACCAAGAAGAAATAATTTCAAACATACATCCATACATAACAACAAACATACATACCTACATACATACTTATGTACACATGTACGTTGACATCAGCAACAGTTGATCTCGTTGCTAAAGAAATAAGCATTACATGCAATAAGCAATAACAAAAAAACACTTGTTCAAGGTTTTTGGTTTTTTTTGGATTGACATAGCACTGAATAGAGGAACAAACATTCTTGCTAATTTTTTGTTTTTTGTCAATTGACATTGAACTTGAAGAAAAGAAGAAAAAAGAAGAACGGAAAATCAACCTGTATGTATGTATTGTTGTATAAGTAACAACAACAACACACCAAATTGCAGCGAGTGGTTAGTGGAGTTAAACGATTTGTAGGTACGTATGTACATACCTACAAACATTTTAATAAAAATTTGTTCACATAACAAACAGATGATGAAGTACATAAGCTACATGTACATTTATCATCTACGAGGGTCAACCTAAAAATTGCTTACCACGAATAATTGAAAATTTTAATAATATTACGGATAAATAAATGACACTTATTTATTATAATTAACCTCCCTTTAATTTTTGTACACACATGCAATACTAACTAACCCCAATTATTATGATTATTTTTTTTGATAAAACGTATTTATTTTATTAAAACCCCTTTTTCTTCAATGCCCACCTATACGAGGTGCCATTGAACATTTTGCGAATTAATAAACCCCTTTTTCATTGGCCGCTCATACGAGGCTCCATTGAAAATTTTATAAAATTATTAAAACCCCAATTCAGTGTTTCGCTTATACGAAGCGGCATTGGAAAATTTGCAAAATTATTAAAAACCATATTCATTGGCTCGCTCATACGAGGCTCCATTGAAAATTTTATAAAATTATTAAAACCCCAATTCAGTGTTTCGCTTATACGAAGCGGCATTGGAAAATTTGCAAAATTATTAAAAACCATATTCATTGGCTCGCTTATACGAAGCACCATTGAAAATTTTTTGGAATTATTAAACCACATATTTATTGGTCATCTATACGAGGTGCCATTGAAAATTTTTCAAAAATTATAATTCATAATTAGTGGCTCGCTTATACGAAGCACCATTAAAAATCTTTTTAAGATTATTATTAAAACCCCTATTCAATGCCCACCTATACGAGGTGCCATTGGCAATTTTTCGAAAATTAAAAACCATATTCATTGGCTCGCTTATACGAAGCTCCATGAACAATTTTCCTCAAAATATTTAAATATATATTTAAATAGTGGCGACTTTTACGAAGTGCCACTCATAATAATCGAATAAGCCTCGCTTCTGTAATTATACTGCCTCTCTACTATTGGACTTATTATACACCTATATATTTAATTTTTGCTGTCTTACGAGGTACCCTTGAGAAGTTTCTTAACTTTACTATAATTTCATCACATTTGTATTCGAACCCCCTCTTCATACTATTACCCCCATAATTCGTCCTCCGCGAAATTTCTGCCACAATGTCTTTGGTCAAAAAGGTTATACGATCTTCCGATCGCGTTGTGGATTTTCAAAAATATTTTAATGAGCTGCCAGAAGCTTCACATACGCTGCACTCTCTGGAGGTACGGAAAAACGAAATTCATCGTCTCTGGGACAATTACGATTCCGCTCATGAAGCCGCAATAGATAACTACGAGGAAATAAAAGCCGAAATAGATATAGCGGTTTTGACCAAACGGTATTACGCAACTTTTGATGTTCATGCGGCAATCACAGCAAAAATTTCTGAACTCTGCGAGTCTTTGAGGGCCAAAGCTGGGAAAAGCTCTGCGACTAGGCCAAAGGAGACCGATGTCTCCGCTCACATATCGGTACCACCATGCGATACCGAAGTTTTTCGTGGCGACTACAAATCATGGCCAACGTTTCGTGATATGTTCACGGCCTTGTATCGCCAAAACAATCGCTTATCGCCGGTTGAGAAAATGTGTCATCTAGTGAAAAAGACCGAAGGAGAAGCTCGAGAACTCCTCACAACATGTCCGATGACTAACGATGGTTTCGAAATGGCGTGGCAAAACCTAGTTAATCGGTATGAGAATAAACGAATTCTCGTGAATGCGCAAATGAAATCCCTTTTTGGTTTAACCCCCATCACCAAAGAAACAGGTCCCAACCTTAGACGTTTGCAACGGACCATTAATGATTGCATTAGTAATCTGCGCCTTTTAAAAGTCGATACTGAAAGCTGGGACATAATTTTCGTCTACATTTGTTCAACTTGTCTCCCGGAAGTTACCCTAAACCTATGGGAACAAGCCCTGCCAAATTCATCCAACCTGCCCACCTGGGAAGCTTTGGATCGTTTTTTGTCCTCTAGATTTCAAACTTTGGAATCCGTTGCGGATATACGATCAACAGTTTTGAATCCTCACAGCCAAAATAAAGCGCATCCATCCAATAGCCATAATAAACCCAATTACGCTCAGAGTAAGAAAGTGCAAAGTTTCAACACTAATGTGTCAACGAACAAGGACGGCACGTGCCTCCTTTGCAACCAAAGTCACCCCTTAAGGTTATGCGCTAAGTTTCTTGCTATGTCCGTTGACGCACGATATAACACGGTAAAACAACAAAAAAGATGCACAAATTGTTTAGGTACCTCACACGGGTATAAAACCTGTAAAAGTCGTTATGTGTGCAATGTGTGTAAAGCTAAGCATCACTCACTACTACATCGAGTCACTCATCAGGAAAAAACTCCTACTTCACCTCAAGCGAGTTCTAACCCACGTACTGCTGAGAATCAAAATGCAAATAACCCCCCTGAAAGGTTAAATACGAACCCCTCTACCTCAGCAGAAGCCCAAAATCGTGAGTTTAGGTCTTTTTCTACACAATTACAAGATCATTCATCCGCAGTTGTTCTTGGTACTGCTCTGATAGATGTCTACAAGGACGACCTGAAGTGTACCGTCCGAGCCCTCATAGATTCGGCCTCAGAGGCATCCTTCATTTCTAAGAAATTACAAACTCAGCTAGGACTTGATACTCGGCCATCACGGGCAAAAATTCATGGGTTAAACGATTCGATAAACGCTACTTCGACGCACACATGTCACATTAGAATTGGTTCACCGCTTGACAGGTCATTCGCTATACATTCGGACGTACTTGTGGTTAAGAAACTCACTGGTCAACTCTCCTACTACCCCCCGACTGCGCTAAATAATGGCAACCTTTCAAAACTGCAACTGGCAGATCCATATCGCCATCAATGCGCGGAGATTGACATGCTTTTAGGTGGAGACGTGTACCCAAAAATAATGCAAGATGGTCTCCAATGGGACAACCAACAATCCCTGGTAGCACAGAAAACGGTCTTCGGATGGATCATCACTGGTAAGGTAGCTAGAAGTCGGTGTAGGGACGCCGTATTGTCCTATTTTAATGCTGTGGACCTGAATAACCAACTTCAGCGGTTTTGGGAGCTCGAAGATGTCTCTAGAAGAGCAAAGTCATCCCCGGAGGACCTATACTGTGAGGAACTGTACGAGTCAACTACATACCGCTCTAATGACGGTCGATATACTGTATCACTCCCCTTTAAACGAGAGTTTCCTGAAAATCTCAAAGTGGGACAATCGCGAAATAGCGCCATAGCTCAATTTCTGCGGAATGAAATAAAATTAATTAAAAACCCCCTTATCAAAACCGAATATGATCGAGTAATAACCGAATACTCTACCCTCAGTCAAATGACAAAAGTTAACCCCATGGCTGGTGAAAGCGGCACGTACTATCTGCCCCACCATGCAGTATTTAAACCAGATAGCCCCACCACAAAATTGCGCGTGGTATTTAACGCTTCTAGCCCATCGTCGAATGGCATCAGTCTTAACGATCTGCTTTACGCAGGCCCCATCCTACAGGCAGACTTAATGATTTTAGTATTGCGTTGGCGGTTTTTCCGATACGTTTTCAACGCGGATATAGAGAAAATGTACCGCCAAATTTCCGTAAATAAATCGCACACCCCCTTTCAGCGAATTGTCTTTCGAAGCTCGCCTAACGAGGCACTTCAAGACTACGAGTTAAATACAGTCACCTTCGGTGTAAACTGTGCCCCTTATTTGGCAATCAGAACTTTGCTCCAACTGGCCAAAGAAAATGAAACCCCCTACCCTAATGTAACGAAGATTTTACGAAATCACATGTACGTCGATGATGTACTTTCAGGAGCCCATACGCTATCAGCGGCAATTAAAATTCGTGATGACCTTAGAAAAGTCCTTGAAACTGCTGGGTTCACGCTTCGTAAATGGACGGCGAACAATGAAGTCCTGCTAAAAGGTCTACCGGTCACACATTTGTTAGATGGGGAATGTCTTAAGCTTTCTGACTCTAGTACTACAAAAACATTAGGGCTCAGGTGGAACGCTGGAAGTGACTACTTCTACTTTAAACTAAAGTCTAACCCCGACCGCAACTTAACCACAAAACGATGCGTTCTGTCAGAAATCGCAAAGTTATTCGACCCAGCGGGCTGGTTATCACCAAAAATAATCGTTGCCAAAATCATCATGCAGCAGACGTGGAAGGATGGAACCGAATGGGATGAAGATCTAAATCCTAGTACCCTACAGCAGTGGCATGATTTTCTCGATGACTATGTAAAAATAGAACAAATAAAAATCCCCCGTTTTATCGACTTCGACCCCTCATACAATGTTGAGCTACACGGTTTCTGCGATGCGTCAGAAAAGGCATACGCGGCAGCCATTTACATCCGTTCTGAAAATCAAGGTTTTGTATCTGCCCACCTTTTGGCAGCTAAAACTAAAGTTGCCCCAGTTAAATTCGTTTCACTCCCCCGTAAGGAGTTGTGCGGGGCAGAGCTACTGGCAACTATGATGGAATCGATTCAAGGTCAACTGGAACTCATCGATTATAAACTTTTTCTATGGACCGACTCAACCATCGTGCTAGCATGGCTGAAAAAACCTGCTCATAAATGGAAAACATTCGTTCAAAATAGAGTCTCGTCTATTATTGAGAAGGTTGGGGAAGATGCATGGGAGCACGTCGATTCGAAAAACAATCCAGCAGACGTAGCATCACGTGGTACTACACTTACGGAACTGTCTACAAATACATTGTGGTGGCACGGTCCTGCTTGGCTAAGACTTCCCCCTGCCAAATGGCCATTGAGGACTTGCGAATTTGATACCACAGAAGAAGAAAGAACAGTCAGGACATTTACCGCACTAGTCGACCACCACGATATGCTCGATAGATTCTCTAATCTTCCGCGAGCACTGAGGGTTATCTGCTACATCTTTCGTTTTTACAATCGCATAAGGTCCAAATTGGAATATAATATTTTAACGCCAGATGCGCTCTCAGCCAAAGAGATACTTTACGCAAAAAATCGTCTGATAATCGTCTGTCAAAAGCTTCACTTTGCTGAAGAGTACGCACATTTAGCTAAAAACCAACCTCTGCCACGAAAAAGCGCTCTTTTAACCCTAAACCCTTTTATAGACTCTAAAGGATTAATGAGAGTCAATGGGCGGTTAGCATCCTCCCCTACATTAAGTTACGACGAACGATACCCCATTATACTCCCCTACCATGCACGTTTTACGCGACTATTTTTAACTTATCTACATAAGTTTTCACTGCATGGCCAAAATGCCCTTTTACACCGGCTTACCCGACTTCACTATTATGTCCCTAAACTCAAAACGCTGATAAAGTTCATATTATCAAAATGTATCAAATGCGTAAGAGAAAAACATCAGCTTAGTCAACAAATCATGGCTGCACTACCCCCCGAGCGCACAAGTTTGACGCGCCCGTTTTATCATACAGGAGTTGACTTCGCCGGACCCTTCGCCATAAAGTCTTATGTAGGTCGCGGGTGCAAGGTCACGAAAGGTTATGTGCTGGTCTTCGTGTGTTTTGCCACCAAAGCAATCCACCTGGAAGCCGCCGGAGATATTTCAACACAAGCTTTCCTAGCCGCTTTCGCCCGGTTTTTCTCCAGACGAGGTACCCCCCATACCATGTATTCGGATAACGGCACCGCCTTTGTGGGCGCAGCTAATACACTTCAGAAGGATACACAACATTTTCTTGCTCTTGTACATAAGGGCCTATTATCTCAAGATAGTTTTAACCCGGTTAAATGGAATTTCATTCCCCCTGGGGCTCCCCACATGGGAGGACTCTGGGAGGCCGGAGTAAAAAGTTGCAAGTCTCACCTCAAGAAACTGTGCCATACTCAGAGCTTCACATATGAAGAGTTCAGCACCATGCTCGCACGCATCGAGGCGTGTTTGAACTCCAGGCCTCTTAGTCCGATAAACGAAGACCCATACAACTTATGCGCCTTAACCCCGGGTCATTTTTTAATCGGAACACCCCTATTATCTCCCCCTGAACCTGATTTAGCGAGCCATTCCATAAGTTATGTAAATAGGTGGCAAAAACTAAAAATTTTGCATCACCAGCTTGCCCGTCGCTGGAAGGAGGAGTACTTAGTCGAGCTCCACAAAAGAAATAAATGGAAATACCCCCAGCGAGATTTGTCTAACGGCGATCTCGTCATTGTGAAAAACGACAATTTACCCCCTAATCAATGGCGTCTAGGACGCATTGAAAAGATTTTTCATGGCTCTGATAATAGAGTAAGAGTTGCTGAAATACGCACTACCAACGGAATTGTGACCCGACCTGTTGTCAAACTAGTTTTACTCCCGCTTTCTCCGTCCGCCTGACAATTAATTTATTTCCCCTATATCTTTCTTATTCCAGAAATTATGCGTCCACGTCAACGCGAAACCGCCTCACCCCTTGAAGAACGCAAGGTGGGCGGCCGCTTACTAACAAAAACCCCCGACTGCAAAATCTGCCGTAAAGATCACCCCCTACGCAAGTGCGTAAAGTTTCTGAGTATGTCCGTATCAGACCGAAAGGATGTGGTCGCTCTTCAAAAATACTGCAGAAACTGTCTGGGGCATTCTCACCTTACTCCAACATGCCGCAGCATGGAGCGATGCAAGAACTGCAATGGCAACCACCACACTCTGCTTCACCCCCCGGTCATTACCAGAACCCCCAATGATGCCAATCTAACTGATGCTCGCACTGTAACCCCCACCGTACTTTTTCAAATACGTCTCACGGAAGGCTGGAGACTCGTCCGCGGTCTGATCAACCCCGCCGCTCCAACTAGCTCCATCGCCACGTTTTTGGTGGATAGGTATCACCTGCCTTTTGAGAGGTTCGAGTCCGAAAAGTGGTGCCAAATTGCGATAAGAGCACGATTTGACGAGACAGGTTCCATCACCATCCGGGCTCGTGTCTCGTCGAGGCTGCCAGAAAAGATCCCTGCTAAGAAGCTGGATCGGAGCGTCTGTGACAAGTACCGAAACTTAAGGCTGGCTGACCCTGAATTTTTTGAAGGAAACAATGTCAACATCATCTTGGGAGCAGACGTATATCCTCGTTTGATACGCAGCGGCTTGCAGTCGTCATCCTCGGATTCAACACCACTCGCCCAAGACACCGCCCTCGGATGGGTCATTATCGGCAAGTTTTGACTGACTGAATGAAGAAGGCATGGTCTAAATGACCCAACACACCAACATTTTTATTATTTTTATTTTTAATGAATTTATACTAACCTCTTCTACACCATATTACTGAATTCTTGAATTATTACTATATTATTATTATATCTAATTATATTGTAACTAGATTGCACTTCTTTATGTTAATTTTTTTTCTTTTGTTACTGATCCACCCAGACACTCCAACCCTTTTTGCCTTTGTTGCAATAAGGCAAGGGGGGCGGGATGTTTAGGTGTGAAGCCAATCTGGCAACCTTACGTGATGTACATACGCCTTGTTGCCTTGTTTGCTTTGTCTTTTGGTTTTGAAGTCAGTTCTTCTTTAACCGTGAACAAGTGCCTAACATTTATATTGCAACGTTAAGAACAAAACAAATTTATGTGCTAAATAAATATATACAATTAAATATTAAATTAAATTAACAAAGAAAAATTAAAATTTGAATAAATTTATATTTACATGCGTAAAAGCAAAGAAACAAAACAAATAGTGCTTTAAACAAAGTGGTGGTCAATAATTCTAGCAGAATTATTAAAAAAAACCTTTAGTGTGTAATTTTTGACAGAGAGCAGAACAGGATAAAAAAAAAAAAAAACCATTTAAATTGAAAGTGATCTAAACCTTCTAATAGCCACGCAGACGTACAAAAAAATCACCATCAACCACCACTAACCCTCAGGATTTACTTTGGAGCGCTAACGTCAAGTCACAACAGGTGCGTCTGTAAATTGGGTAAGTCTCCCCCCTTTTTCTATTATTACGGCATATCTACTCCCCTATCCTCCCTTACGTGAGTTGGTCCCAAGTCGGGCGCCAAAGAAATGCTAAAGAAATAAGCATTACAGTTGATATCTGCTCCATTCTTCAAGAGAAAAATGAAATGGATAAAATCAATAATATTAACCTGCATTCCATAAACGAAATTTTTAAAGTTTTGGGTTGTTTTGAAGAAACATCTAAAAAGTTAGAGGCCGAAAATTACCCGACGTTGCATTGGTTTGTAATATTGCAAAAGGTTTGTAATATTGATCAAGACGACGTTGATGTCATTAAGTCTTTTAAACAAAAATTAACGCACTACTTAAATACATTGGTAACGAAAAACATCAATATTAATCATAAAATTGCACTTTTCCTATATAAAAGTTGAATGTAAAAAGTTATTAAAGAGCTACATCGAAAATATAAATGGAGAAAATCAGAATATACCGTCAACGCCTCAAATATCATCTTTCAACTCGAAACTCCTAACAGATTTTTTGCAAGAAACACCAGAACATAATCCCGACAATGAAATAGAACAAGAAGTTCGCCTGTATGAAAATACGAATGTTACGTTTCAGGACGATTTTGATGTTTTAAAATGGTGGAACTCTTATAAAGCAGATTTTCCTTATCTATTTAAGTTAAGCTGTAAGATACTTTCTACTCCGGCTAGTAGTGCATCTTCAGAGCGAACTTTTTCAGTGGCGAGGAATCTCATTTCAGAAAAAAGATCAGCCATTGGAACTAATTCCGTTACAGTGAACAAAATAATATTTTTGCATTCTAATATGCCAAAAAGTTCTATATACGATGAAGTACAAAAAATTAGTGATATATTTTAAATTCGTCTCCACTTTAAAAATTAATGTTCTTTATTTTTAAATTCTTTACTTTTTCTTTCATAATTTATTTTTGTTTTTCATTATTATATTATAATAAAATAATCTGAATTGGTTTTAATATAAACATAAATCTTAAAATATATGAAAATAAATTTCAATGGTTTGTATTTCTTATTCTTCTATGTTAACGACAAAAACATTAAAATATTATTTTAAGCTTCACTATAAAGAAGGCAAAAAATACTTGCAGTACCATATGAAGTGAACATATTTTTTTAGGTACTTCATTTTTCGGTACTTGCATTCTTATATGCTGGTTTTTTCGGAACATCTTAACTTCGGCTTATTGCATATTCGTTCTTGCCGAACAAACAATCACTACTCTTCACTGCTTGTGCTCTCACTGAGAGAACAAATATAAACGATGTTTGGGAGCGAGTTTCACATATGCACAAAAAAGTTATCCGTTGCAGATGTCTAATTGATATGGATGAACTTTATTCTGAAATTATAATATTTAACCATATCTTTGAGAAAATAAAAGACTGCACTGAGTTTAACAAGAAAGCTATAGACCAAAAATGGCAACATATTTTAAAAAATACCGGAAATAACTTTCCAAATTTGGTTAGCATAATTTCATACTTGCTCTCTATTCCAGCAACATCTGCGTTCACAGAAAGAATATTTTCAGTTATGAATTTAAAATGGCGTGAGGAAAGAAACAGAGCAAGTATAAGTTTAATAAAAAATGAGATTTTGGTTAACATAAATTTGAAAATTGATTGTAATAAGGCATTTGAAACTTTTATTGTAGACCGTAAGTTGATAAATGATGCAAAAAGTGCAAAAAAATATAGCTTTTATAAAAAATAAATAACAAAACTGGTTTTTATTTAATTCTTTTTAAAGTACTATATATTTTACAAATGTACTATATTTGTTTTGTAGTGTTTTTCACAAAATACTATATTTTCTTCCAAATATGTTGGGAACCCTACCTGCATCTCATGTAATGACGTTGCAATGTTGGTGTTCTAAACATCGTCTCGAACTTTATGAAAAAGACCAAATATTTAACTTTAGAAGAAACAATTTTGTTTTTGAAGGTATGAGACCTTTAAGTACGACCTGGTTGAAGATGTATGTAGAAGGGAAACCTACTTACTACGTGCAAGTAGTAAGGACACGAGGCTTGAAAAAGACTTGGAAGCAACTGCTTTTGACTGCAAAATCAAAAGAGATCATCTGCATGCCATTGAACCAAATTGCATGTCGAAGGTTTTCCTTCGCTGTGATGTATGATCTCGGTCTAAAAAACATAAGTGTTTGAAAGAGTTGTGTGTGACACCAGGTAAGTAAAAATGGAGAACAACACCACTACAATAACACACATCACAAAAACAGTCTTCTGGCTTCCATTAAACAGCACAGGGGATTTTCATTTGTGATCTCTTTTAAACGAGTAATTAAGAAAATTGTATTAAAATTTTTAAGATTCATAAAGATTTAATAGTTATTTATTTCGTTTATCTTTCTTCAATTTTTTTTAATTTCTTTAATTAAATTTCGATTTATTTAATTCGCTGATTTAATTTACAATCAGCTCTATTACGGTTCTCAAAAACGTTCTTCGACTATTGTCGTATTGGCTGTCGATTTTTTTTCCTTGTGGAACTACGTAAAATTTTCGACTGCAGGGAATTTGTAACAATATAAAAAGAAGAGATTGACACAAAATGTTAAAAAATATTAAAATATTATTGTGAACTGTCAAAAACAATTATAATAAAAAATTGGCGGTAAGAAAAAAAAAAAGTAAAACGAATTTTTAAGTTGGAAATGTTAAGTTGTGCGTTATTTTCATCCTCTGATGATGGCGACGAGTATTCAGTGGCAGAGATGAATACTCTGCGAAGGGAAATAAGAAATTCTTCAAATATATTTGGTATGCCATATTCAAAGTAAGTAGAAGCATCGAAAAAAAATTAAAAATTTTATAATATTTTTTTTAGATTCGTTAGCTAATTTCGATTAAATAAATCGGCTTTTCAATACGTTTTGGCCATGATTGAGACTAAATTGAATGAATCAAAAAGAACTACCGTAGTGCCAAATATATTGAAACTGGCAGCAACAATGCGCATAATTGCGGAAGGAAGCTACCAGAAAGGAGCTGATAATGACTACAATGTAGGTTTTTTCCAGTCATCGGTCAGCAAAACATTTAAAGAATGTATACATGTTATAAATAGCGAATTATGCAAAAGTTGGATTTCTTTTAGTATGACTGAACAAGAAAAGTTTGAAATTAAAGAATATTTTTACAATAAAACTGGTTTTCATGGTGTCATCGGATGTATCGATGGCACACACATTAAAATTTAAGCACCAAGAACTGTGGAACGTTTTGAGTATTACAACACAAAAGGTTTCTACAGTCTAAATGCAACTGTGGTATGTAAAAAATCTAATTTAAATATGTATGTTAAAGAAGAATTATATTTACAAAATTTGTTACAGGTTTGTAACTACAAGCTGCAAACCAGATATACAGTCAGCCACATTCAAAGTTGAATTATAGCCATGATCATTGTATTTTATTGTTAATAAAAACGAAAAAAAAAATCCTTAATTATTGCTGTTTTCTTCCCTTGCATTTTATATATTATGTTAATTAAGTAAATATAAATTTTTTCCATATATTTCATGCATTTAAATTTTTGGTTGATGGGCGCGGCCACTAAATATTATCCGATCAGCCCCAAATTTTAAATTTAATGGTTTTAGACCAAAAGGAAACAGAATCTGCCCGGCACTTCAAAATTTATTTTTAACGACCGGTCTAGTAAGCAGTATTAAATTGAATAATAAAATTATTTTATGTATTCCAGGCAAACGAACTACGAGAAGAGAGAACGGACGTTAATAGAAAAACTCTGTTAGCGAATTTAACAACAAATATTCCGTGCAGGAACAAATGAATAATAACTGATGAATCCGATTTCTTTGTTTCACTTTACAGGGCTTGTATAAGTTAATATGAAGTTATTAAGAATTAATAAACGAGTGCGGCCGAAGTGCGGCGCCCTGGGGGTATAAAGATGAACTCTGTTTGCATGTTGGCAGCGAACGATGTTACACGTTGTAGCAATTCCTCCCTGGCTTCTTTTAGTTCCCGACTGGCGCCCACGAAGTTGGTGGCGTTGTCGGCGTACACCTTGATTGGTTGCCCTCTACTGGCGATGAACCTTTTAAACGAAAGAAATAAAGCATTTGACGTTAAATCGGAAACTAGTTCTAAGTGCACTGCCTTAGAAGTGAAACAAACAAACACTGCGATATACATTTTTATGGGTGGACGGCCACAAATTTTCAACGTCACGTTAATCGGACCGCAAAAATCTACACCACATATTTTAAATGGTCTTAAAGCTCTCACCCTATCTGCAGGCAAATTTCCCATAATTTGACTCATATGCTTTGGCTTATATTTGAAGCAATGAATGCATTTGCGAACTATGCGACTGCATTCTTCTTTAGCATTTATGAGCCAAATCTGGTCCCGAAGTAAAGCTACTAAGGCCTTTGCCCCTGCATGGCAGTTTTCAAAGTGAAGGTTGCGCAAATAAAGAGTCATAAAATAAGACTTTTTTGGCATTAACAGAGGGAATTTAGCATCGTATGATACTGGTGCATTAAGTAATCGCCCACCTACCCTTATTAAGAAAAATGAGCGATTATTTTCAGTCAACTCATGGATAAACGGATTCAGTTTTTGTAAATTCGGGGTTAACGTCTGAGATCTTTTAAGTTTCTTAATTTCGTCGGAATACGAAATTTCTTGTACGACTTCAACTATTTTCAAAAACGCCCACCGCATTTCCCTTGATGTGGGAATTATGCAATTATCCACTTCATGCTTTTGGGAAGCGTGAATGAATCGCATTATAAAGGACATTATTCGGATCAACTTATGATAAGATGAGTGCTTGTTGATCAAATCAATAATACAATTGGAAGTGCCTTCAACAAGGAGAAATACATTAGTTTTCCTTTTTTCTAATGCTTTCTGATCTTCAGTTAGAGAAAAATGCCGGTTTTTCGGCCACGTATTCATTTCCTCTCATAAATATTTTGGACCGTTAAACCAAATTGAGCTACATAATTCATCGACAGTACAACCTCGTGATACAATATCGGCTGGATTTTCCTTTGTCGAAACATGACGCCAATTAACCCCGTCTGAAAGTTCCTGAATATCTAAAACCCTATTTGACACAAATGTCGCTAATGTTGAAGAATGACTCTTGATCCAGTGAAGAGTAATTTCGGAATCAGTCCAAAAGTAAACACTTTCGAATTTACATAATAACATGGGTTTCACCTTGGCCCATAATTTGGCCAGTAACTGTGCTGCGCATAGTTCTAGTCTCGGAAGTGACTTTGACTTTAGAGGAGCGACCTTCGATTTTGCCGTCAGCAAACGGAACGATAATTTATTTGCCACTCTACTCCTTATGTATAAGCAGCAACCATATGCTCTAATAGAAGCATCCGAAAATCCATGTATTTGACAAATAGAACTTTTAGACGTTTGTACATATCTGGGAATGCGAATCATGTCGATTTAAAATAAATCTGATTTAAATTTTTCCCATGAACTATTCAGATGGGCAGGAATTGGTTCATCCCAGTCTAATTTTTGTAGCCAAAGTTCTTGCAATAAAACTTTGGTTTTAATTATCAAAGGGCACAATAATCCAAGTGAATCGAATAATCTGGCAGAAACTGATAATATATTACGTTTTGTGGCACTCAAATTCTGGAATGATTCATCCAAGTGATACTTGAATCTATCATCCTTTGGAAACCAATAGGTGCCCAGAGCTCTAGCAAAATTTTCATCGCACTGTAGAATTTTAGTTTTTGCAAAGTCATCATTTTTATCGTAATTGGAAGACCATTTTGTAAGAGTAAATCCTGCTGATTTCAAAATTTCGATAATTTGATATCGAATTGTCTCAAGCTCTTCAATTGAATCGGCTCCTGTTAACAAGTCAGCTATGTAAAAATCTCTACGTACAACTTCAGATCCAATCGGAAACTTTTCTCGAAATAAATTGCTTAAATATATAAGGCATCGAATTGCCAAAAATGGAGCAGAAGAAGTCCCATAGGTGACCGTGTTTAATTTATATATTCGAAGATCAGCTGACTCTTTAGGTCGCCATAAGATCAACTGAAAATCTCTATCAGCCTCGTCAATTAAAACTTGACGGTACATTTTTTCGATGTCAGCTGTTAATACGTATTTATGCTGGCGAAAGCGGATTAACGTTGAATACAGTTCTTCTTGAACTGTGGGGCCAATCATAAGGAGGTCGTTAAGTGAAAACTGTGTAGACGTCTTACTTGACGCGTCAAAAACTACCCTTAGTTTAGTTGATGTACTCTGAGGGGGTAATACACATTGGTGTGGTATAAAATAGTGAGGTTTATTTGGAATTTTTTCGTTTGAAATGGACATGTGTCCAAGCTCAATGTACTCTTTCATGAAGTCATTGTACATCTCCCTTAATTTAAGATCCTTTAACAATCGCCGTTCAAGCGATAAGAATCTTCTTTTAGCGATATCGAAAGAAGAACCTAGTGATTCTGGATCACCTTTAAAGGGGAGTGACACTTTAAATCGTCCAGCCGGCAAAAGTTCCACTGACTGAATAAACTTTTCCTCACATTGCTTATGTTCGATAGATAAGACTTTGTTAGTCGTTGAAATCTCTTCCAGTTCCCAGAATTTCCGCACTATTCTGTCAAGAGATGTTTCGCTTTCACTATCAATAGTTGCTTCCAAATGGCATGAACTATTAATTGGATTTTTAGACATATGGTACTTTCCCGAAACAATCCAACCTAGAAGAGTTTTTTGGAATGTTGGAAGCCTTGGGTTTTCCTTAATTTGGCCGGCACACAGCAGTTCAAAGAAAAACTCGGCGCCGATCAACATATCTATTTTCTGAGGTTTAAAGAAGTATGGATCAGCCAATTCAATATCATTTGGGATATCCCAACCAGATGTTGAAATAACCTGGTCTGGTTGATATTTGGAAATCGATCGAAGAATCCAAAATTCAGACGTAAAATCGTGCGAATTCGTTCGAGATTTCACAGTTGCTTGTACTTTAAATTTGGCAGAAGAATTGCTTTTTCCAATGCCTATGAGACTAAGATTCCCTTTTTCCTTTTGCAGTTGCAGTCGTTGTGAGAGTTCCTCAGTTACAAAATTGATTTGTGAACCAGAATCCAAAAGAGCCCGTGCCAATATATACTGGCCACATTTGTCCTTAATTTTTACTAAAGCCGTAGCCAATATCACGTTGTCATTGCAAGACGAAGAGAGTGATTTACATAGGCTGTAGAAGTCGAAGGCTGGTTCGGATCAGAACATAATGCACCTGCTGATCTATCATTAATTACGTTGCACTGATGCAACAAAGTGTTATGTGAGCGATTGCACACTCTACATTTAGATGAAGTACATTTCGTAACGGTATGACCTTTTCTTAGGCAGTTTATACATGCTGGGACACCTTTCACGAAATCAAATCGCTGTTGAACAGACATAGCTGCAAACGAAGGGCAATTTGATACGTAATGGTCAGCAGAACTACAAAAAATGCATTTAGAAACGCTTACTTTTGTCTTAGCTTGACAAGAAAATGACCTTGCCTTGTTTTTTGTGAGATTGTTAGACATAGACGTTTTTTGGACGCCAGACTTTTGCTTTAAACTACATGATTCGTCAGCTGAGATATGCTGATATCTTCTGTTCAAAGCTGTCTCGCAATCACTCCACAGGGGCAAACTCTCATAATTTAGTTGCTCTTCCCATTTAGTACGAGTGACGGCGTCAACCTTTGACATTACTAGATGTATTATTATTCCGGAGGAAAAGAAAGAATTTGAATTTCCTCACTCTTGGTTTGAGTCCAATCCAGACGAAAAACCATCATTGTTTGTAGCCAAAATAAAAGATATAGCACTGTGAGGAAGGCAGTGATTGGCACAGTAGAAGGCAAGAGTGTTCATGTTGACCATGTAGTCGGATATCTTTACAATATTCAGAAAACGCAATCTAAAGTAGCAGAAAAGGACATCACCAGCTATGGGATTAAGATTGAAACAAAGGGAACTGCTATGACGCCATTTAATCCGGTGAAGGCTGTCGACATGGAGGCATGTCCGGATGACGCTGGAGCTGAAACCGCTACAGAAAACGACGACAAATGGTTGGTTATGTGGCTACTCTCTCTCTACAGAGTGGAGAAGGCACAAGATTCATCATATCAGGATTCTCTAATCACACACATCTCAAAATTTCTGAAGTCTGCGGGGTGTCCATCGAATCCATCCTTTAAGCTGACTATTGCTAGCAATCCTGGATGGTTCAAAAATTCCAACTATCGGAAGGTGGTTGCATGTGTTGACTATTTCTACTTCCTACACGACGACTGCGCCACTCTATTATCCTTACATCACGCTTCAAGAGTCGTGGGCCTTGAGAATTGCATAGATTTGCTTGACTGGGTGGTAGATTTCCTGGGAGCGGAACTGGAGAGAATGTTGATGAATAAGCAAGAAACTGGGTCTAGTACTTCATACTTTCCGTATCAAGTGGATCTAGGTCTGGTCTCCAGAAGTGCGTATTCGTCGAAGGCGTCTCCAGCTACCCACACATTCTGTCACATAATCGGCACTCTTCACAGCAATGAAAGATCCCAAAATGCTAAATTCTTCTTGGCCGACGACGTGAAGAAGGTAATACGCAACGCTCAACGGGTGGCCTATGCATTCCATCACTCAGCCAAGCAGGAGCGTCAATTCGTCAAAATTACCGGGTCAGTCGAAGAAACAGTCAAACAGATCCAGGACTTCAAATCAAAGCAAGCAACTTCTAAAGACCTAGGAGTTCCCGACGCTGGAGAAGAACCGACTAGCCTAGATGCGGAAGACTTGTGTACGTACATGGCAATGAACGGCTGGCTATTAACACCAGCTATGGTGCGCTGGACAGAGAATGCCCGTTGTGACATAGTTAATCCCCGCGCCGGAACCATCGGAGAATTAGTAACAAAACAAATCTTCTTAGGTTCCTAGGTAGGTTACAACACGATCGGTCGGTTTCACAACACTCAAATTATAATAAAATGAAAAAAACAGCAATAACATACGAGTAGTAAGAATCATGGAATCTCAATCTAATTCTCGCATTTGTTATAAAACCGGCAAACCGATGTTTCTCACTTAAATGTTTGCTGGGTAACAGCTTGCTGAACGAGCGAATACATATAGACAAATTGAAATTAAACAAAATACAAAAGCTTTCAAATTTGTTTAGATTCGTGGTATTCAGTTTTAAATAATAAATTTTATAAATAAAGCATTCATGAATACATACATGTATAAGGGTTAACCAATTTATATTAGTTGATGAATTGTTTGTCCGATTATTGGGATAATTTTACCTCTTCTCTCTATATATTTTGTTTTTGCTATTTTGTCTGTCAATTTAGTTTTTAATTTATTCACTTTCCACTTTCTCTTCAACAGAGATATTAAATATAATGTCGTAATTAAATTTGCATTAATAATGCACTTTATAATTTTACAATCTATGCTTGTTCTTTGCTAGTTTTTACTTCTTATTAATCTTCAACAATTGCTCATCTCTTTTGTTAATATTCTTTAAATTTAATCGTATAAAAAGTGATGCCAAGCTATGTTTCTGTTTTGTAAACTCATCAAAAGTGTTGGTGAACACTTATGATTTACGAAAAGGATGGAATGAAGGATTATAAATAATTTAATAATCTACGGGAGAAGTACAATGAGCAAAAGGTAAGCAGTATTAAATTGAATAATAAAATTATTTTATGTATTCCAGGCAAACGAACTACGAGAAGAGAGAACGGACGTTAATAGAAAAACTCTGTTAGCGAATTTAACAACAAATATTCCGTGCAGGAACAAATGAATAATAACTGATGAATCCGATTTCTTTGTTTCACTTTACAGGGCTTGTATAAATTAATATGAAGTTATTAAGAATTAATAAACGAGTGTGGAAATACACAACTTTTTAATTAAAGTCTCACACAGAATGTTAATTCTTAAATACCTGATTTCTTTTGGTTTGCTGGTTAGCACTTTCCTTGCGACAAAGGCAGGAATCGCACGTCATGGGGATTAGTGGCTAATTTGGGTATTGTTGATTATGATGATGTTACGCCAAATGATGATGATTTATTGGTGATGATTATGATATGAATAATTCACTTAATGACACTTGTATCGTTAGAATAAATTTGTGCTTGCGTACTTAGTATTTAAGCTAACAAGTATTTTTTAAATATAGTTTTTAAATTGTTCAGAGTACGATTTTAGTAATAAGATTTATTAAATAAGTTAAATCGTAAGTCCCTGCTCGGGCGCCAAAATGTTTCGTCAAAGAATATATCTTCTTTTGACAATATAAAGAAAATGGGCGATTTAATTTATAATTTTTTAATAAATCTTGGTAACGAAAAGTATATGAAACCGGTAAGTATGGTGTTTAATACAAGAGTGAGATTTTATATACATTCAAAATGGTTCTTAAAAAATACAGTTTTATAAATTTCCCTAGCTAACAATTTTCAATTTTGTTCCACAGTTGATTAAATCGCTTATTATACTACACTTAGAGAAATTCTTATTAATAGAAAGATTGTAATTCAGTTCATGCTTAACGTTTAAATTATGAAATACAAATACAAGAATTCGAAGGTTATAATATTTCTATCTGTTATTATTTTTTTTTTTTTTTATAATCAAATAAAATTGAAATGGCTTAACACTCACTTTTATAAATAATTAGACTTTCCTCTTTTATTTTATGTTGTTTGCGAGCATATCTTTCTCTTTGCTTTAAATATTCTTTCACCTCATTGTACAAGTCTCTTTGGACCTTTAACTGTTACTCAATTCGATCTTGTTTTGCTGAAGCATTTTGTGCAGCCTTTTTTTAAATATTTTTTGGTGAACTTGGGACAAGTATTTCATCATTTTCATCAATTTCAACACAAGAAATATTTCCAATTTCTTTAGAAGAACTGACGATTATTTTCTCGCTATCAGGACTAATAATGCCGTTCAATTGCAATAAAGCTAAAGCAGACTCCTCTACCGGTGTCAATGTATATTGCTTGTTTAAGCCTCCACCTGTTGCGCGACATTCAGTTTTATTATGAAGAATACCCTTTTTTAAATTACTTTTGTAATCCGCCCACACTTTCATCCGTACGAGAAGGTGGTCCTAAACTGTTTAGCTTATTTGATATTTCTACCCATTCTGCTTTTGTGTCCACTTTGTGTATACCATTGTGGTACGATTACGATTATTCTGTTATTTTTAACAATAGTACTTTCTCCTTTTATGCCTTCATAACTGGAAATTTCTTTGTTCTCGAATGAAACAAAAAACATGACAAATTATCGAACTTTTGACAACAAATTGTAAATGAATTGTTATCAGAGTTGTATTTTTAAGGCTATCGAGAAACGTAGTACCAAAGTGTAAGAACGAGTACTTTAAAGCTCGAACACGAGAACAGTAATAAGGCTGAATATATTTTTATCATTAAGGTTTAAAATAAAACAATTACAACAAATGAATTAAGATTTGTTTTGGCTTATGTTCATTTTTAATAAAATTTCTAAAAATGTTTAAAAAAGAAAAAAAATTTACAAATTTATGCGGACATTTTCCATAGAAAATAAGAAAAATTAAACACCAGCAGAATATAATGCAACATTTTCTGGATCGCTACATCTATCATCAACACTTTACTTTAGGTTGTGTACAATGTAAACATCGTTTATTTATCCAAATATTTTTTAAATAATAGTACGAGGAATATCCATAATCAATCAATATTAATTTTGTTAAATGAACTGTACACACAACCTAAAGCACACATTTAAAATAATTTTTCTTTCTTAAAATTTTATAGAAATTAAAAATAAAAGTGAATATAATCCAAACACAATGTTATTTCTTAAAATAAAAAAAAAACATCTTTAACTTCAATATCTGTTTATAATATGCCGTTTAGATATAAGATGTTTAACAAACTAACTCAAGCGTTCACACTGTAATTCTAGTGCTTTAGTTTGACATGTGGTCAGGGGCTTATACAGATGGCGCATATTAAATTAAAGCATATAAATTCTAGAAAAGTGATAAAATGGAGATTTCATTAATTATGTAGAGCATACAAACAATGCAGTGATAAATATTGAAGAGTTATTTAAGCGAGAAAAAAAGACTACACATTAAAACTGCAAATAGTTTTTTTTTTATTTTAATTGCAAATACATTTTTTAGAACTATATATTTATGTATCTACTTTGTAACTTTTTGACACGACGCTTAATTTATGATTGATCATGTACGCTGAAACACAAAATACAAAAAACAACAGAACGCACTTCACGAGTAATCAAAGCCCTGAAGTTAAAATTTAACACACATCAAATTGAAGTGTTTTGCAAAACATCTCAATAACCAACTTGTTTTGTACTTAGGCACCATAAAATTGCTTAAAGACATACATATATATGTCAGTGTGTACGCCATATTTCTCTTTCCACAGAAGCATAATAAAGAACAAAACAATAAATTTAAAAAAAATAGGGAATGACGGCTCTTTTTGTATTGAATTCAAATGACTAAAAATAAAATGCAAAGGTTACATTTGTAAGTACGTTAAAAACTTTATAAAGTTTACAATACCATCGTTCTGGCTTGGTGTATGCAGCAGCGATTACAAATCTAGCAACTTTTAGTAAGAAAATAAACATCTTTGCCATAAGCGGTAAATCTGGCCAGTTTCTCTAGGAGCAAAACTTAATTAGATAAGTAAAGTTCAGAAGTCGACAATAATTTTATGAATGAATTTTAATGAATTGAGATGTCAAACTGCCAAAATTTCTCATCAAAACAAGGATTTTTTCCTGTTACACTAAATATTTTGTTTATTTATTTGCAATTAATTTTTTTTACACATTTTTGACAATTTAATTTAAGTTTTAAGGTACAAAATAATTAAACGTTAACATTGGCCATCAGAGTCCTTTTTCATCCCCGTGTAATTCTCAGTAGTGATGTTGTCTTTCATGGCATTTAAATTCAATACATTGACAAATAATGTGTGACCCCATAACAGTGTGCCTGTCAGTTTAAATGAAGTAGTTACGTGTTGCACCCTTGTAGGTTACATGTTCTGAGTAACAGCCAGACAAATAACAGAGAAGAGTATTTTTTGACCTCAGTAGTATTTACCAGTTACATCATGTGAGTTTCAGTGAAAAATATCTTACTACAGGTAATTCACATTAAAGTTTAGTCTATAGATATACCTGATTAATACACGACTTAAGTGAAAATAACAAATGAATAACTAATAGTAACAATGCAGAGTCATCGACTGACATACTTCAAATATGTAACCACGACCTAAGCTTATGTACTTGAAAACATTCATGACGACTATATAAATAGGCCAGCGCATAATAATCAATTTTTCGATAAAAGGTCGAGTAATCAGCCGAAATATTTTCAAAACCTACAAATACTGCAAAAAACTTTGATTTACAACTACGACACCAGGGATATTTATGAAGAATAAGAAAATTTAAAGGAATAAAAACAGCCCCAATCATTTCACGATTACGTTGAGAGGCAAACAGTTTCTCGTTAGAAACTGAAAACGAAGAATTCGTAGGTTCGAACAAAAATTACATTCCGGCTAGCATAGCGGGAAACACTTGGCCAAACCAAAATGGCTTCTTTTGCAAGCGAGGCGAAAATAACAAAGCCACCCATCATACAAAAGGTGTTAACCGACACACCGCGAAGACCATTTGAAAAGTTTTATATGGACATGGAAGGCCTTTTGCCAGCAACCACTGCAGGAAACAAATACATTCTCACATTTCAGTACGATTTGTCGAAATTTTTTATTTGTGCACCCATGCCGGATGCAGAGGCAGAAACGGTGGCAAGAATTTTTTACAGTGAAATCATAACCAAGTATGGTATACCGACAAAATTAATCACTGACAATAGCACGAATTTCACTTCTAAGCTTTTCGGAAGTGTGTGCAAACTTTTAAAAATAAAGAAGCAACATATCACTCCATACCACCCGGAATATCTAAGTTTTGCAAAAGAGGATGGATCGAACTGGCATCAATGGTTTCCTCCAGCGATGCATGTGCACAACCATACAGATCATGCGGCTCTATGGTTTTGACACACCTTTACCGTCAAACCTTAAAATTAGGACTCTCTTATAATCCAAAAGTCCTCAAGTACCAAATTCAGCGTGCTTACGAAATGGCACGCAAAGAACAGATCAAGGCCAAAGCACAAGCGAAAGAAAGGTATGATAGAAACGCGAAAACTAGCATAATTCACATAGGTGATCAAGTGCTGCTAAAGAATAAAACACGGACAAACAAGCTATCCCCCCTATGGGAGGGGCTTTACAAAGTGACAGGTCTGCCCTCCCCAGTTAATGTTCAGACACTAGCGAAAGGGAAACCTAAATATCTGCATCGTAATTTTGTCAAGCTTTACAAACTACATTAAACATTCAGTAACATAAAAATTTGCCTACAAGTAATATTATATAGACAACCGCCAACCGTGATACACAGTACTGTTTAAAGCCGAAATTTTAAGAGCCAGCCACATGAATTTTGATAGACATGAGGGCAAATTGGAAAAGGGGAAATGGAATGAAAAAAGACGAAGAAATAAAAAAACCTACAGGTTAAAAGTAGGCCGATCAGGAAAATCCTGCATAAAATTGTTGTGGGAATACTAAATTTTTCTGATTCTCCATCTATTTTTAATTCAGAATTTAACCAGGTATGAATATTTAAAAACAATACAATTTAAAAACTTTTTTTGTTTTTTTGTTTTAAGTTTCAGTATATTTTTGATATTTTATATGTGCCACTGGCACACGACAATGTTTAAATGTCTCACGTTTCACTTTTAACATATATTTAAACATATGTAACCACGGCGGTAAAGCGCCTTTACTTAAAAAAACGGAATAATGATATTTTCCTTAAAATGCAAAAAAAACCGCTAGTTCCCTGTACTTTTTGTGGGAATCTGATGTTGTCACGGATTTAAGTTAACATTTAGTGTCTCTCAGGTTATTTGTCATTTTGCCGGGCATGAACCGTCCGGTTCATATAGTAATGCGCAATTTGTTTGCACGCTGAATCATGCTTATATAGTAAACGTAGTTATACCAATCGAAGTCATGTCGACGTTGCTGATTGCGACTGTTTCCGCAATTACACTGTTCTTGGAACTGCTTGTGAACACACCTTACATTAGGTTCATTTCTGTGATGCTTCTCGATGGGTTCGACTCACTGAGTCGGCGACTGTGTGTGTACGATTCTTCGGACGCTTTCATCATACGAATAATATCATTGAATGTAGCATTGAATTTAAAATAAATTTAAAATAAAATCAACAAACAAAAACATACCAACACAATTACCAAAATAAAAGAATAATAACAATAATGTAAACATATCTCTATAATACATATAATTTAATAATTATATAGAATAAAAACAACATTGAAAACAGTAAAGTTTAGCACATATAAAAGTTTTTAATCTTTTTTTTAGGTAACAACAAAAAAAATATATATCTGCAATACATTAAAAACAAAGAAGTACAAATAATAACAACAACATTATCAATAAATATATTGAAACTGTAGCAGTCCTGTATTATTTTATTAAATTATTCATGCAAATTTTAACTTTGATGTTGTAGTATAAAATAACTTTATAACATACATACATATGTTAACAAATATTAAAGGTAACTTCTATGTTAAATTCAAACATAGTTATTTTAACATTCCTAAAGATCTTTATTTTAAACAACTCACACAAACATTACTGTTAATATAAACATAGTAGGCATAGCATAACAACAGCTCTTAAATGTATTAGTTAAGTTCTCACTGCACCAGTGTTGCCAACTTAGTGGTTTTCCCACTAGATTTAGTGGGAAAAATTCTTTGCAGTGGGATTTTTAGTGGTAAAATTAATTTAGTGGTTTTTTTAGTGGAAGAATTTTTTTTTAGTGGATTTTCTAGTGGTTTTTTTCTGGAAGTCAAAATAGAGTTTTTAGTATTAGTTTTTTCAACAGTTGCTTTTTATTTTAACTAATATCGTCTTTACACGATGCCATTTTTTACCCATGAAAATTGCATTTGTGGACAAGGGGTGTAGAAACGCAAGCCTTCCAATCTTGCTTCTCTACACCCCGTATCAACAAACGTAATTTACCATGGGTAAAGAATGGCATCGTGTAAAGACGGTATAAGCTGTTTGATCGTAAAACAACACTGGCATTCTGTCAAGTGTCAATCTTTTGTATAGTGCCTTTTACAACACTGGCATTCTGTCAAGTGGCAATCTTTTGTATCGCGCCTTTTTCGTTAAAAGGAAAACAAGTAGTGCTAAACAAATTAAGTGCAAAATGCCTAAAGAAATAAAACAGATTTATGCTCAAAAGTATAACAAACAGTGGGAAAGTGATGAGATATTTAAAGGTAAGTACTATTTGTGGTAATATATATTTGAATTATTTTTCACAAACAGTGGCGACTATCTTCCCTCGACAGATTATGCAGAGGAAAGTGAAAAGTGTGTTCCGTCTTAATGATCGAGTATAAAATTTTTAATTGCAATTAATTCTTACTTGCTTACTAGTGTAATTTTAGCTGCAAATTTGATAAGACAATTGGTTTTTGTTGTAATAAGTCTAAAATTTGCTTTGATTTTAATCGCCATTAATTCTTTGTCATTAATTGCTTAGTGGTGTAATTTTAGCTGCAAATTTGATTAGATAATTGGTTTTTGTTGTAATTTTAGCTGCACTTTGCTATTTTATTAAATAATTGGTATTTTTTCTTCTTATGTGGTGATGAAGGTACTAATGGTATTTTATTTAATTCAGATTGGATAGCACCTGATCCCACAGATGAAAAATTGGCTAAATGAAAATATTGCAAGACAAAAAGCACAAATCTGGATTAGAAGACCACAGCACGACTAAAAGGCACAAAATAATGTTGAAAAAGATAAAGCAGCAAAGACGTGCAGTAAGATCAGCAATGTTTTCACGCCAATTGTATCAGAAAGTACAAAAATAATGGAGCTTAAACTAGCGGCGTTCATTGCAGAACACTCATCTATTAAAACAACGGACCATTAAGTTGAGATTGTAATGAGAAATTACGACCAAGGTGGCAACACATAAATTACATGCGAACGGATACAACAGTGCACACCTGCGCAGTTGTATAAAAACATAATTTGACAAGATAAGTCAATATGGCGGGTCATTGGAAAAGAAATTTTCTTTTCCGGTTAAACGCTAGTGGTGAGCAGAGGCAGTAAAAAGAAGCGAAAGAAATTGGCGTGAAAAAAACTAGGGAACGAAACCAAGTGAGACGTTGTGAGAAAGATAGGTAGAGATATGCAGGGATTGGCCCGAGGAAGGCAGATTACAAGTTTTTGCACCACATAACTTACAAGTTTAGCCACACATCACCTATAAATCCAGCACAACATCACCCACAATTTTTGGCACAACATTATCCACAATTTTTGGCACAACATTATCCACAATTTTTGGCACAACATTATCTACAATTTTTGCAACACATCACCTATAAATCCAGCACCACATCACCTGCATCACCAAATTTAGACAGCAGATTCACCTTAATCTCAACAGCAGGTCATCTCCATCAGCAGAATCAAAGCAGATAAGTAATTTGTAGTTTTAGTTGTATCAATTACTTAAGTATCGGTAATAGTTTAATCGGGCGGTCAGGCAAAAGAAAAAAAAAAACAAATAATAGAAAATTCCAAAAAGAAAAAAAGGAAAATTAATTAACATACTTACCTGAAATAATCGTCGATATACTTACCTGAGAATTGTTAATATACTTACCGGAGAATTGGTATTATACTTACCTGAAATAATTGTTATTATACTTACCTGAAATAATTGTTATTACACTTACCTGAAATATTCGTTATTATACTTAATGAAAATTGTCGTTAATATACGCACCTGAAAATTACCAAAAATATTTAACAAGATAATTTTCTAATGATACCTATAATTTTCTAGTTACAAAAAAAAAAATATAAAAGCGCAAGTAGGTGCTCATAAATTTTTCGAGATTTAGTATTTCAGACACAATTATAGTGACACTTAAATTTTCCTGAGGGGAACTACCCTAATGTTACATTTGTCTCTAAATTATTTATCTTAAATATGATATTCTGAAATTGTAATTTGTGAGAATATTAGTGTAAGGCGAAACTTAATCTTAAGAAATTTAGCATAAGAAGCCTATGAGATTTGACCTAAAGGAAAAAGTGAAGATAAAAATAATAAAATAGAAACAAAAATAACATGAGTCGGTACATCAGAGGGTATTAACAGTCACACCGAGAATGGGGAGCCCCTAGATTAGCGCTAATTATAGGTCAGCCACTCGATAGATGTGCCCAGCGTTTAGGCGTGTTTAGTCGGAATTTTTTTTTTTGTTTGCGGTCTTTATACCCATTTTTGACAGTCGCGGGTTATAATTAGATTTTTGTTTACGCTTAATGCTAAGGTCAAGGCTCATATGTTGAAGTATAGATATAATAACCTTGTTATAAGCTTTATATATAAAAAAAAAAAAAATATTTGAACTTTGAAATACTTATTGAAATATATACTTGAAACAAATTGTATTTTGAGAAGATTTATTAAAGATGTCCGAATAAATTTAAAAAGGTAGGTGTTTGGATTGGTGAAGCAACGTATAGGGATAGCCAACAAAAATCGGTGAGGGCTACAGCGCTATCGCGGAATGGTATTGTGCTTCAATACTGAGGGAGGGCAGCCCATGAAGTCGTGTCACCTGGACTTCCAACACTGGTTTGTTTTCTGAGAGGTTTTTTTTTTTGTTCGTGTTCCCAGATTTTATTCAATTGTAAGTAGCTTGATGTATGACACTGGTACGTATTATTCTGTGTGACGCATTACTGACTGCAACGAACACCCGCCCAAACCCGACGAGCCCTAGCCGCACAAAGATCCAGTTAGATACCAGTGTGACAGTCAGTGGATGCAGGTTCTTCTTCTTTTTGGTTAGTAACCAAAAGGCGTTGAATCGTGACAGTTATTTAATAATAATGGCGCCCAACGTGGGGCCCGAACGAATAAATTATAAATCGAAGAAATCACCATTCGAGTTAAAACCTTTTAATTGTTCTTTGTAGTTTACATAAAGTGTAGAAATGGTAAAGCTATCCGGCGAGGTTCAATTAGCTTTGGCGAGTCATAGCTGATTTATAATCAGTATATTAGCAACCAAGGTGAACTTGGACAGAGTAGACCCGAAGCGGTTAGTCTCATGGGCAGGTGATAATGCTTATTGATTGCAGCCGATTTCAGGAAAACTAGCCATTGTAAAAGACAGCGTAAGTCCCGAGTGTTGTATACGACAACGCCGCGTTGCGACGCTAGCCTTTTAGCAGAAGATAGTTAGCAGACTCAAAGGATAGTTATAACTCAGCTCAGAAAGTAAACCCAGCTGTTTTTTTGTACTTCACCATCCAAATACCTTCCAAGCATCTATAATAAATTGTTTTTTTGATTGTCAGAGCCGAAGTAAACATTGTTGTTGAAACAATAGAAAATTATCTTGTGGTTTTAGAACAGTAAAAAAAATATTGGTTAGTAGTTATTGAGGCAAAATCATTAAGTGTTTTTATAAATTTCAATTCAAAAAGTCATTAATTCAGTTAATATTTATATGATTATTTTTGTTTACCCGAACATTTCTTAATCAATTTATTTAAATCTAGGTGGTAATATCTGGTATTACCAGGGTAAGAAAAAAAATTCAAAGTAAGTAAAATTTCTGCCCGTACATACCCCTAAAATATTGGGGAGCCAATTTTCATCGTTAGTGGGAAGGTTAACGTCGAAAGCTACGCTTTCGTTTAGCGGTTTGTTTGTATAGGTTATGGTAAGAACCCGAAGTGGTTTTAACACAAGTGAAAATATGGATCCGAAAGCTACCACTAGTGGGATTTCCGCTGCCACTACCGCGACTACTACGACCGCAGCAATACAATCAAGGCCATTGTCTGCGTCAGCGCCAGTAACTGTAGTTCAAGTAACAAGTAGGTCTCCAACCGATGAGGAAGGAGAGGCAGATCTAGAAGCGACGGTAGTAAGACAAAGGAGAGGAGAGGAAGCATCCGGAATTTCGGCGAATGTATCTTCGGACACTTCGTTACCATCCCCAGAATTCAGCAGTATTACAGCCAGAGGGGTGAGAAAAGATTTCAGGAATCCCAGTACCGCTGCACAGACTAGAGATGAGCAACAGGAAGCGCAGAAAGCTGCTTTAGAAGGTTTAAGACAAGTTGAAATTCGCCGGTCAGTGGATGAGCGAATTGAAGAGTTATTGCCAGGAGTAGTGGAGGCGACGATCAGATCAATATCACAGGAAAGGGGTAGCAATTATAATACAAATAATCATCATCAACCAAACGTCAGTATCCGCATGGAGCAAAATAACCCACAGGTTTCGCAGGGACGACAACAATTACCACCACTACATCCGATTAATAATGCGCAAAGAAATTCTCAACAGTATCAAGGAAATAATTATCAAAGCACTTGGCGCAGACCAATCCAAAGAGACCAAGAGTATTTTCCCTCATCTAATTATCCACCCCATCAGAGTGACAACATAGCGGGAATACAGTCGAATATCCCACCTCCACCGGAGCTCCAACAACAGTTTCCCAACGCACCACCACACTGGAGTCATCCAATAAATATGCAATGGAACCACCATAACAGAGAATCCGTCCATAGAATAGATAAATGGGGCTTAAAGTTTGATGGTACACAGAAGACACCAAGTGTAGAAGATTTCGTTTTCAGAATAGAGACCTTGCAGTCTGATTATTGTTGTCCCTGGGTAGAAGTCATACGCGGATTTCATCATTTCCTCAGTGGACCAGCGTTAGATTGGCTCTGGGAGTATAGACGTATGAACAATAACTTGAGTGACTGGCCTACTCTGAAAAAGGCTCTAATTATATATTTTCACCGTTTTGAGAGCGACTTTGACATCCAGCGCAAAATTTTAGATAGACGACAGCAGCCTCAGGAATCTTTCGACGATTTTTGCAATACCGTTATTCATCTAAGAAACCAACAAACTAACCCTATAAGAGAGCAAGATCTAGTAGAGATAATGAAAAGCAACTTAAGACCGGCCATGTCACATCTGCTATTCGCCGTAAGACTATACGGGTTAAGTCATTTCAGGACTGAAGGAAGAAGAGCAGAAAATATGCTTAACAGTCAACGGTCGGGAACACCTAGATATTCAGCAAAGCAAATTAGTGAATTAAATTTTAAACTAGAAGAACAAGGCGACGAGAAAGTAGTTGAAGCACTGATGACTGATCGTAAACTAGCGTGCTGGAATTGTAAAACGGAAGGCCACGTGTTCATGGATTGTCCCTCAGAAAGAAGAAGATTGTTTTGTTTCAAATGTGGCTACGATAACACGGTTACGCCAAAATGTCCGAACTGCCAGGGAAACAAGAAATCGAACCGCACTCAGCATGGGTTGGAGGCTCGTTCGAAGAACTCAACAACCCAACACCAACCATCGCCGCAACCATAGAGCAGACCATTAGGCTTGAAAGCACAGCACAATCAACCAAATCAGACGTCGAACCACTTCACCAAATAATGACACCAACTGTTGAGAAACAAAATAATCAAGAGGTTAAAATAATAACAAGTGAAAAATCAATCAAAAAACTGTCTACAGATTATGGAACACCAATCCGGAAACCTTATCACATACGAATACAAGAGTACGAAGAAGCAAGAAACAGGATCTTTGGAACAGCTTCACCGAAAATTCTAAAGGCACGACAACGGCATAAGGAGAGACGGCAACTACGAAAAGAGATAGCAGCCGCAAGGCTATTCGAAAATCCAGATAGCCGTATTTATACGACAATAGCAATAAATGGAATAGAGATCCAAGGCCTGATTGACAGCGGAGCAAACGTTTCATGTATAGGGGAGGGATGTTTAGAATTGGTCGAAAAGGCTAATCTTGTAATTCATAGATGTGTTTCAACAATTTCTACAGCAGATGGAAGATCAAACCAAATCATAGGTCGAGTCAGGGCATTAATAAAGTTCAATAGTTTGAGTAATCTTATGGATTTTTACTTAGTACCTACGTTGAAGCAAACATTATTCCTAGGGATTGATTTCATCAAAAAGTTTAAAGTAGGACAGGAAGTATTTCGGAGAAACTTTCAATTATCTGATTTTACGAAGCAGATCTCTGCAAAATTATGTCGAAAATTTCTGAAGTGTCGAATCGCCAGAGTAGTTGGTAACAGTTTGTATGAAATTGAGACGCTGCAAGGAAAACCCGTGGGGATTTTTCATGCCAAAGACCTTAAGGCATAAAGTGGTATATAGATATACTTTTATCATATTCGCATTTGGATGCGAATATGATAAAACGAAGACCCCGACGAAGTAATGTAGTGTAATGAATAGAGTTGGCGAGAAATTACGACCAAGGTGGCAACACATAAATTACATGCGAACGGATACAACAGTGCACACCTGCGCAGTTGTATAAAAACATAATTTGACAAGATAAGTCAATATGGCGGGTCATTGGAAAAGAAATTTTCTTTTCCGGTTAAACGCTAGTGGTGAGCAGAGGCAGTAAAAAGAAGCGAAAGAAATTGGCGTGAAAAAAACTAGGGAACGAAACCAAGTGAGACGTTGTGAGAAAGATAGGTAGAGATATGCAGGGATTGGCCCGAGGAAGGCAGATTACAAGTTTTTGCACCACATAACTTACAAGTTTAGCCACACATCACCTATAAATCCAGCACAACATCACCCACAATTTTTGGCACAACATTATCCACAATTTTTGGCACAACATTATCCACAATTTTTGGCACAACATTATCTACAATTTTTGCAACACATCACCTATAAATCCAGCACCACATCACCTATAAATTTAGACAGCAGATTCACCTTAATCTCAACAGCAGGTCATCTCCATCAGCAGAATCAAAGCAGATAAGTAATTTGTAGTTTTAGTTGTATCAATTACTTAAGTATCGGTAATAGTTTAATCGGGCGGTCAGGCAAAAGAAAAAAAAAACAAAAACAAATAATAGAAAATTCCAAAAAGGAAAAAAGGAAAATTAATTAACATACTTACCTGAAATAATCGTCGATATACTTACCTGAGAATTGTTAATATACTTACCGGAGAATTGGTATTATACTTACCTGAAATAATTGTTATTATACTTACCTGAAATAATTGTTATTACACTTACCTGAAATATTCGTTATTATACTTAATGAAAATTGTCGTTAATATACGCACCTGAAAATTACCAAAAATATTTAACAAGATAATTTTCTAATGATACCTATAATTTTCTAGTTACAAAAAAAAAATATAAAAGCGCAAGTAGGTGCTCATAAATTTTTCGAGATTTAGTATTTCAGACACAATTATAGTGACACTTAAATTTTCCTGAGGGGAACTACCCTAATGTTACATTTGTCTCTAAATTATTTATCTTAAATATGATATTCTGAAATTGTAATTTGTGAGAATATTAGTGTAAGGCGAAACTTAATCTTAAGAAATTTAGCATAAGAAGCCTATGAGATTTGACCTAAAGGAAAAAGTGAAGATAAAAATAATAAAATAGAAACAAAAATAACATGAGTCGGTACATCAGAGGGTATTAACAGTCACACCGAGAATGGGGAGCCCCTAGATTTGCGCTAATTATAGGTCAGCCACTCGATAGATGTGCCCAGCGTTTAGGCGTGTTTAGTCGGAATTTTTTTTTTGTTTGCGGTCTTTATACCCATTTTTGACAGTCGCGGGTTATAATTAGATTTTTGTTTACGCTTAATGCTAAGGTCAAGGCTCATATGTTGAAGTATAGATATAATAACCTTGTTATAAGCTTTATATATAAAAAAAAAAAATATTTGAACTTTGAAATACTTATTGAAATATATACTTGAAACAAATTGTATTTTGAGAAGATTTATTAAAGATGTCCGAATAAATTTAAAAAGGTAGGTGTTTGGATTGGTGAAGCAACGTATAGGGATAGCCAACAAAAATCGGTGAGGGCTACAGCGCTATCGCGGAATGGTATTGTGCTTCAATACTGAGGGAGGGCAGCCCATGAAGTCGTGTCACCTGGACTTCCAACACTGGTTTGTTTTCTGAGAGGTTTTTTTTGTTCGTATTCCCAGATTTTATTCAATTGTAAGTAGCTTGATGTATGACACTGGTACGTATTATTCTGTGTGACGCATTACTGACTGCAACGAACACCCGCCCAAGCCCGACGAGCCCTAGCCGCACAAAGATCCAGTTAGATACCAGTGTGATAGTCAGTGGATGCAGGTTCTTCTTCTTTTTGGTTAGTAACCAAAAGGCGTTGAATCGTGACAAGATCTTGCCAAAATTAGATGTAAAGTCGATCAACTTAAAGATGCATCGTACTAAGTACAGTATGCTTATAAAAAATGTCTTGGGTCCGATCATGTCAAAGGATTTGATCAAAGAAATTGGAGAGTCTGCTTTTTCTTTAATCGTCGATGAGAACACTGATGTCTCCACCAAAAAAATGTTGTGCATAATGATACGTTTCTTTTCTGAAAATTTAGGTAAAGTTGTCGATACGTTTTATAAACTAATCGAGCTAACAGCTTCTGATGCAAGAAGTGTGTACAATGCTTTAAAGAGCCAAATGGAAACAGATGGCCTCGTTTTTCATAATTTAGTGGGCACAGGAGTAGATGGGGCTAATGTGATGATTGGGAGACACAATTCACTGACTTGTATTTTAAAAGAAGATTTAAATGACTTAATTGTTATGTATTTGTCATTCTTTGCACTTATGTGCGGAAAATGCAACAAAATCGTTCCCGTCCGAATTAGAATTTTTAACCAGAGAAATACACAATTGGTTTTCATACAGCCCAAAAAGAATTGGGCAAAATGATGTTTTATACCGCCTCATAAATAACAACAACAAATTCAAAAAGATACAGGGTTTAAGTTGCACTCGGTGGCTTGCTCGCTTCTACGCTTTGATACTATCCTCAACCAATGGGTGGAAATAAATCTATTATTTTCCATTGCAAGTACCCAAGATAATTGCTTCATGGCTTGCCAAATAAAAGCTTAATGACGCAAAATTCATCAAAGTTATTTTTAATATTCTTAAGAAATGAGTTAAAACCCTTAAGTCAAATTAATATGCTTTTCCAAAGTAATGATGTAAACCCACATAAATTATTTGAAGATTTATTTCTTTATTACAAAAATTTGTTGAGAAGAATAGTTTTGCCTGATAAAATGAGCAATATAAGCGATTGTGAGCTCAACAATTTCGATTTTCACTGCTATTTGATGGATAAAGATAATAGGCCATAACCATAGACAAACGCTAAAGTCGGTTCTTTTTAAAAACAACTTAAATTTATCACCTGTTGTTAATTTCTTATTTATTTCTGATTTATTGAAAGTTTTTGCAATAAATCAGCAGAATTGAAGTATAGTTGTCAATGGAAAATCCGGGAAAAGTAAGTTTCATGTTCATTTTAATTATATTAGTTTTATACACTAGTGCTTTGAAATGTATTGACAGGATGAAAAGAAAAGGGAACGGGAGGCTAATTGGAGCACAAGTGAAAAAGAGCTCCTACGCGAGTGTATCAACATGCACTTAGAAATTGTAGAAAATAAAGGCAACGATGCTTCAATGATCAGCAAAAAGAAGAATGCATGGAGATCTATAAAGGAAAATATGGCTTCAGCAGGTTATTATCGCGACATAGCAAAACTTAAGTCTCAATGGGTTCGCATGAAGATGAGCGCAAGAAAAGCTGTTGCAAGTGTGAAACGTGCTACCGTTGCTACAGAAAATTCAGTAGTTGTACCAGAAATAAGTGCTGAAAATGATTTAATACAAGGTATGATTTCACGTGAATTCATAGAAGATGATATTTTAATCGACAGTAACTGTGTGGATATGTTTGATCATGTTGAAAGCCCAATATCATGTGAATTCTTAGATTGTGAATTGCTGTATGATAAAACTTGTAGCGAAGAATCACCAAAAAATGCACAAAGCCCACAAGCCTGCATTGTTAAAAATGATTTTAAAAGTAAATACCCTACTACTACACCACAGCAAAGCTCCTATGCTAAACGAAAAATTAAAACAGATTCCTCGTCTTCCGCAGTCAAACGCCTTAAGAACCTTCCGAAAACACCATCAAAGAACGATATTATTTTAGAAAGGCAGCGACAAATAACAAAAGAATCTCTATACTCTGAGGAAATTAGCAATTTAAGAAAAAAACAATTGATTGCTGAAATTGAACATATGGCACTCATGCACAAATCGCAACAAATTCAGCAAGAAAAACTTCACTCCCTTAAATTACAGCAGCTTCAAATGCAAATCAAATATGACGAAGAAATACATAAGTTAACCCTTTGCACTCGAGAGGTGAGTCTCACTCACCATGCGGTTTGATGCCACAACTCGAGAGGTGACTGTCGCTCACCGCTTCGTTTGCTGCGATTCGGTCCGCAGCGGCAACTATGTAAGTTTTCTTTCTTCGACGCGGGCTCTTACGCGGTTCCTATCCTTTCTACGTAATCCGATGATTACGTGTAAAATGATAGCCCTTAAAACGGAGATAAGATTTTCTTATCTGAATTTAGTACGCAACTACGAACCGGAATGCAATTTTCGGTCTCATTTCGAGTGTGACAGCCGTGGCAAAAAGAGTAGAAAAGTTAAAGTTTTTGACCTCCATTACCATGGATCGTAGTAGTGAAATTAGCTCGAGTGAAGACGAGTTTGATTTAGAATCGCTACACGAGGAAATTACTGCTATACACAAAGAGCTTGACGATAGAGAGAACACAAGCAGTGATGACGACAGTGATGAAATAAGAGGTGTACGAAGACGAAAAATTAGAATAATAGATAGTGAAGTTGGCAGCAGTGATAACGATGCTGCAGAGGACCAACGATCCGGCAGTCCGGAATGGATTAGTTGTGCAGAAACAGAAGAGATACCATCGAGATTACCGTTCATAGCAGGCAACACTCCTATAGGACCGTCTGTGCCCGCATACAATAAAGAACCGTTGGATTTTTTCAAATTGTTTTTCACCGACGAACTCGTGCAAGAAATAGTTAGTGAAACAAATAATTACGCCAGAAAAAAGTTAGAGAATAAAACGCTATCACAATACTCAATATGGCGAAATTGGAACAGTGTGACTACCGAAGAAATGTGGGCATTCCTCGGAGTGATTCTAAATATGGGGACAATGCCGTTGGCGAATTTGCAAGAGTACTGGTCACGTAATGATGTCAGTTACATTCCCTTTTATTCCAACATATTCACCAGAGACAGGTTCACCCAGATTTTTTGGATGTTGCATCTAAAAACAATACCAACAACAGATGCAGGTCCAAGGACACGTTTGCAGTTAGTAAGCTGTTTTCTTGAATACATCAATTCCAAATTTTTGGATTATTTTACACCGGGAGAAGAAATTTGTGTGGATGAGTCCACTGTAAAATTCAAAGGACGGATTTCTTTTATCACGTATAATCCGAAGAAACCAACGAAGTGGGGTATCAGAATTTATACAATGGCAGACGCAAATACAGGCTATATCTGCGGTATTCTTCCGTATTATGGAAGTCTTACCACGGAGAAATTGATAAGGCCCGACCTTCCGGTATCAGCAAGAATACCGCTGCACCTTTATACTATGCTCCAGAACAAAGTGCCGGGTAGTCAAGGACACCATATGTTCACCGACCGGTATTACACCAGTTTTATTTTGGCTGAAGAGCTAATCAAACTAAAATGTCATTTGACAGGAACCATCCTAACCCACAGGAAGCATTTGCCAATCCAAATAAAAAAACCCAAATTTGGCAAGAAATCAACAATAGCATTCCGCAAAGGAAATACATTAGTTTTGTCCTGGAAAGACAAGAGGGTTGTCACGTGCTTGTCGAATTGGAACAATGCGGGAATGAGTTCTGTGAAAAGAATATTACGAGGTGGAGTGGAAATTAACGTCAAGAAACCTAATGTTGTAATAAATTATATAAAACATATGGGTGGTGTCGACCGTGCAGACCAGTTAGCAGCAACGTACTGTTTCTTACGAAAATCTTTGAAATGGTGGCGTAAATTGTTTTTTTGGGGTCTAGAGATCTGCTCAATAAATTCATATATTCTTTATAAAATGACTAAACTGCAAAGGGGAGAACAACCACTTAGTCACTTGCGGTATGTGAAAACTTTAGTCCGACAATTGACGGGAGATTTTCGTCAGACACGTACTCGATCATCAACTTCGACCGCCAATTCCGAGATCATCCGCTTAAATGGAAAGATGCACATAATTCTAACAGGAGGCAGGAAAGATTGCAAAGTGTGCTCTCAAAGAACTGAACATGGAAAAAGACATCAAACAACATATTATTGCGATACTTGTCCCGAGAAGCCAGGCATACATATCGGCAATTGTTTTATAAAATATCATACAAAGCGGAATTATAAAGACTAATGCTTATAAAATTATTTTAGTAAAGTTGTACAGATTAAATTATTAAAATAAATATTAAAACAAAAGTTTTATGTGTTACTTTGTGTGTGTAATCATTTTCCGTTAGAAGTAGTAAATTCACCGAAAAGCGCTACGGAACGCCTCGAGTTGCTGGTACGCCTGCGCGGAAACAGCCTCGAGTGCAAAGGGTTAAAAGTTGAGCACTTACGAAAAAAGTGCAATGAATGAATTACACTTAATATGTGCACAGAACTACTAACCTTATTAAAAGACTGAATTTTTCCCAAAATTACAAAATTGTTTTTTTCAACCTAAAAACTTTTTAATTTTTACATAGCATATGCATAGAATATTCTTATAAAAATAAAAAAGCTGAGGTACAAATTTTTTTAGTTTTTTTTTAAAGTTTAAAAAATTGGTTTAGTTTTATAGTGAATAACATTGTTACGTTTTTATTTGTTTTTTTTTTTTAATTTTGAAAAAGTTAAAAATGAACATGTTTCGTTTTTATAGCGATTAACATTAAATATATACATACATTAAACATTAATAAGTCGTACATTCATAAAAAGAAAAATGTATTTAAATTTATTTTTATTTAGTTCGTAATTAAATTTTAAAATTAAAAATTCTTAAAAGAAAATTTAATTTTTTTTTTTAATTTTAACTTTGCCATGAAAATAATCACTTAAATAAATTCAAATAAATACACAAATATACATATCAATCAAAAATCGTTTGTTTTTATTTATGGACGAGTTTTATAATCTTGTAAAGTTTTAGTCAAATAATACACCACAAAAATAATAATAATACATTAAAATTTTATATGATACATTTAAAAATGTTTCTTGAAAATAATTTTCTACATTAATATGGTTTTGGGCAACATATTTGTGTAATTTTCTTTGTGACTGTCCCTAGAAATAAGCATTTACAAAAGCTGTTCGGAATGCATTTGCGGAATTTGTTGTTATAGCACTACCGCTGGATAAATTACTACCTGAATTCATATTGAAATTTGCTGGGCGTGGTTGAGCAGATGGACAATCATACAAAACTGAAAAAAGTAAACATTATTAGATATAGTAAATATGTACATGTGTATGTATGTATTACATTTTGAATAAGGTTTAGTAAAATTGCTGAGTAATTAAGGTAAGTAAATAAATTTATAATACGGTTAAATATGGTTAAAGAAAAGATTGTGAACAATTTTGAGTAAAGACGAACAAGGGAGCACTTCGAACAAGTGCGAAATGTACATACCGTCACCTTTTTAGTTTTTTTTTTTTTTTTTACAGGAAAAACAAGACTAGTATATTTTGTTCTAAATAGTCTTTTCATTTTCGTTAGTAAAAACGACATTTTTTAACATTTCTGATTTTCCTATACTTACATGAAGAATTCCGTTCCTTAGCTATGTTGTGAAGCACAGCCACTGCAACTACAACATTTTTGGCCGTATCCAGATCAACGCGTAGTCTTTCGAAAATGGATCGGAACTTAGATTTAAGTTGTCCATTTAAGCATTCAATTTTGCTCCTAGTTGCTATATGACATTTATTGTAGCTGTAAGTCAAATCGGAATGCATATGTATGTATGAAAAACTAAAAGGTTAAATAATATAAATTACCCACTTTTCTTCCTTGGCCGTAGAAGGATTCCTAATTGGAGTTAATAAAATCGTTGACAAGGGATACCCCGCATCACCCAAGAGCACACCGTTATGATAACGTTTGTTTAATTCCAATTTTGCTTTCAGTTTGCATTCGGACCATATTCGTGAATCGTGCTTTGAGCCACGAGATCTTGCCACTATATCTGTTATCCTGCAGTCTGCGTCGCACACAATCTTATATATAAAAATATGAGCATTTATATACATATATATGCATAGCATAGATTAAAAAAAATACTGCCGACTCACCTGGACATTTAATGAATAATAACCTTTTCTGTTGATATAATGTCCTGCCAAATCACGACCAACTTTCTTTGCCGGACACTTAATTCGTACGTGAGTACAGTCGATTGCACCAACTACGTTTGGGAATCGCGCCAACTGGTAAAATTGGGATTTCACTTCTACGATTTCAGCATTGCAGGGAAATTTTATAAAATTCGGAAGCAATAATGCGATTTGTTTCGCAACTTTTTTGATTATTCTGCCAACAGTCTGCTGAGACATCCCATGAAGATCAGCTGTAAAATATTGATTTCAAATGGGGTGTGCAGCAGAATTTTTGGTTATTTCTTGACTACATTTTTTAAGCTGGTAGCCACTACACTTACCAATGTCACTTTGGTGTGCATTTCGTCCCAGAAACCGCAATATTGTTAAAACCTGCAAATCTTTACTAATTGGCAATCCTCTATTGTTTTTGCTTTCCTCAATGTCCAACAGACTGATTAAAAATCGAGTTGCAACTTTATCCAGTCTATAGCGCGAAAAAAATTCCTCATCACTGAGTTCGAAAGGACTAAACCTTTCTTAGTACTTTTTAGGTTTTCTTTCCACCCGCAAATCATCAATTATTTGGAAATCAATAGCAATGTCTTCCATTGTACACATTTGTTTTTTATTTTTTAATTATTTAAACGCAACACAATTCACTACAAATGTTTTGTTTTGATTTTTTTCACTTTTAAATGTTTTTTTTCATTTGGCGGTAAACAGCTGATTCATTTAGAGTGATGCTAATTTATTTAAAAACAACTTTTGCTGTGTTTAACTTTAAAGCCGACTTTTGGCAGTAAAGTCGGCTTTTACTTGTTTATAGTAGACAAAAAGCTCACTTTTAATTAAAAGTGACTTTATATTTCTTAAAGCATACTTTTTTGATGACTATGGTTATGGCCCAATGTTTATTTTGGGTATGATTTTGATTTTGAAAGTACAAGTATCGACACTAAAACATTAAGGAACGTGAAAGAAAAATGTCATGAATTTTTAATTATTTTGTGCGAACAAATACAAAAAAGATTACCGGATAATTTATTTATTCTTAAATGTTTAGCTCATTTAGACCCAAAAATTGCGACATCTCAAAATAAGCCGGACTTAAATGATATTGTAAGCAAAGTTTCTCGAACACATCTTTTCGGAGTTAAGCAAGAAATTGATCGCGAATGGTTTAATCTTCCAAATAAACAACGGATTAACGTTACCAATCCCGAAGATTTTTATGCCGAAGTTTTAAAAGATACCGATGCGGCAGGTCTTCAAAGATTCCCAAATATTTCAAAATTTGCAATAGCATTGTTATCGTTACCAATTTCAAATGCGGAAGTTGAACGTGCCTTTTCGCTTTATGGAACAATAAAAAATAAACTTAGAAATAAGCTTTCATTAGAAATGCTTAATGTCTTAATGATGGTTCGGCACACTTTGAAGAGAAATGGTAATTGCATTAATTTTGAACCATCTTCAAAAATGTTGACAGCGTTCAATTATAAAATGTACGATTTTAAAACTAACGCAGAAAATGAAAAAGATTGCGAAACATTAGACGAATGTAATTTGTTTGATTATTAATATGCATTGTAAACGAAATAAATAAGAGCATTATTATATTATATAATATTAATCAATTACACTGTAAAAAGAAATACATGTAATGTACAAAAGTTATATTTGAAATAAAGATTGATCGATAATATTTAACAACATTAAATGTTTCATTAAGAATATAAAAAAAAAAAATCAAAAATTAAATTAATAATATCTTTTTCTCAGTCATATACAATTTAGTGGTAAGTTTCAAAAGTTTAGTGGTTTTTTCTTCAAATCTAGTGGTTTTTTTCAGGAGTTTAGTGGGATTTTTTTAGAAATGTTGGCATCACTGCACTGTACACATATTTTATATTTGTTTTGTTTTTGTAGCATTCGTATATTATTATACTAGACGACTTGTGTGCTTTTACTAGATCGCACCTAAGCTTAATGTGAATCTGAATTTATTCATTCTTGATGCAGCAGCCAACAAATAAAGAACAAACTTAAAACAAAAGCGGGTAAAATTTATTTAAAGCTAACACCATAAGATAATAAGTAAATAATTACTTAAACGCAGGAAGACCTTTGTGGACTACTGTGACTAGTAAAGCTGAGATCGAACACTGGCGTTTAACAGCCTTATTCGAATCAGTTATAAAATTAACAAAAACTTAATAAAGCGAAATCACTTTATTACAAAACCCAAAAAAATATACTAAAAATTATTTTTTGTATCTCTCACGCAAAATGCAAATCACAAAAACAAAATATTTAATATCTATTCTAAGTAAAAAAAAAAATAATATTAATAATAATAATTAAATAATATATGTATATATAAAAGAAATATTGAAAAAAGTAAAGTTAAGTGAATTTATAATAAAATATCTCTATATTTAGTCAAAAGAGAAGTAAAAAAATGACAAAATTTAAAACAAATAGAGCACAAATAATAACATATGTTAGGTCACCGTATAAAATTACCTTAATATTGAATTTTGTTTCTCATATTTTTTATTGTTAAAATTCAATAAATTTTTTGGCTTATTGTTACCACTGTAATTTGATGCTAATATTGTGTAAACAAACCACTGTAATAATATATGGTTATCAACCGTTAGTTTTTATATTTGTTTCTCACTTAAATTCTTTGAAGTAGTATGTTTTGTTGTTGTTAAAAAGAATGCATTTAATTAAACTGTATGCTTATATAAATATATTAATATTGTTTTTGTAATTTAAATACTAATAATAATAAGTTCAATTAGTACATTGGAAGTAAGAAACAAAATAACAACAACAACAGTGGCTCTTATTAACATATGCTTGGACTTATTTTTAAGTGTTTGAAAATAAAGAAATCATTGTTAATGTTGAAGTGAAACAAATCGGGTCTGATTTATTTTTACACGGTCGCAAATTCTTTAGAACAATTCTTAAGAACATATAAGTTTAGCAGCTTATAGATAACAACTTTAAATTACCAAGTTGCTCTATATTGCTGCCGGTAAGAAAAACGCTCCTTTTCGTACAACATTAACTGTGTGGAATAAAAATTTAATTATATAAATTATTTCAGTTGTTTTGAAAGAGGTCTGCTAAGATCCCACCCTTCACAACATTATCAGTACCCTTACACCAAATGCCTGGACTAACCGGAATACGCTGAATGTATAAATTCTTTAAATATCACGAATCGCCAGACGAAGCACCTGCTAACAAAAGTAGGTAGAGAAAAAAAACGAAATGGTCTGATAATCCCTTAAGTGCCTTGAACAAATATTCACCCTGTATTTTGAAATGACAAGTTATCAGCCATCCCATCAAAGACAACACTTTGCCTGTTAAAGTTTTTTTTTTTGCAGTTTCCTTTAAAAATAAAAGTAGCCTTGTCGAAATAAATTCTCCATGCCGTGTTTGCTTTAGCAAAACGTTAATAAGGAAAAAAATTTTCAATCCTTCACGATCACTGTTGAAAAACAATTACTTATAAGTCTGTGACAACACGACTGCGTACATTATTTTCTTAAATATAACATTAAGTATGTCTAGACTGTAAATATTAACTCTAATTATTTTTAAGAACATTTTCCTATAAATACCGAACACTAGCTTGTAAGAACTTTACTTTTTAATAAACCAGTGAAAGCGAAAGATTGTGTTTTATTTGTGTGTGCAGAAAGTTGTGGTGTTAAAGAAAAAACTCTAAAACAGGTTATGAGCCCAGAGCACAAAGTGAAAAAAGATATAGAGATTGTGTTTAAGTGTAAATAAGAAAAAGTAAAAACAGACAATATGAGTTTATATCAAATAGACAAGCTAGATGAGAAAAATTATGATTCTTGGTGCATCCATATGAAGAGTGTTTTGATCCATTCAGGTTTATGGAACTTGGTGAACGGACGTGAAACTAAAGAAAAGGCTGCAGATGGTGATAAATGGGCTGCTCAAGATGAGAAGGCTTTAGCTACAATAACGCTGTGTATAAACGCATCTCAACTGAACCATATTAAAAGTTGTACGACATCAGCAGAGGCTTGGAATACTTTGCAGAATGTATTTCGTCCAAGTGGCCCTGTTAAAAAGGTTTATCTTTATAAACAACTATTGAATGCGCGTATGTCTGAGGATGGAAGTATGTCGGAACATATTAGAAATTTCACCGACATTGTGGATAAATTAGCTGAGGTTAGCATCGAGATGAACGAGGAGTTAATCACAATTATATTATTATCAAGTTTGCCTGCGCAATATGAGCAATTTGTTGTGGCCATGGAAACGAGAGACAGTTTACCAACGCTTCAAAACTTAAAAGTAAAGCTGCTTGAGGAATTTGATAGAAAAACACAAAAAGAAGGAGAAAGGACACTACAACTAGCATTTTCTGCAAAAACAAAAAATCAAAGTAATGATCGATACAAAAAACAGATATTTCAAAAAAGAAGTGAGTCTCAAAATAGGAAAAGAAGTACAGCTTGTTTTATTTGTGGAAAACAAGGTCATTTTGCTGCTAACTGTTACTCAAAGCAAAAACATGAGAATAAAAGAGAGCACGGTCAATCACAATTCACAGTTTTAGCGGCAGCAGATTCAAACTCATTAAAAAACAATTTTTGGTGTGTGGATAGCGGCGCCACAGCACATATGTCTGGTGATATAAATTGTTTTACAACAATAAGAGAACATAGAGAACAAATAACCCTTGCTGGCAACAACTACATATACTCAAAAGGTATAGGCGACATAAATATATTAACAAGAGACGGTGATTTACTTCTTCGAGATGTTTTGTATGTACCAAATTTAATTGGGAATTTTGTGTCTGTGTGCAAAGCGGTTAATAACGGCATTAGAGTAATATTCAACAAGGGAAAAGCTGAATTCGTAGACAAAAACAACAAGATAATTTTGTGTGCAAGAAACAAAAACAATTTGTTTGTGTTTACAAATAAAAAGGTCAACAAAATATTTTTAATGAAAAACAACGACGCTATCAAATGGCACAACAGGTACGGACATTTAAATTATGAGAGTCTGCGCGAACTACAACAAAAAGAAATGGTTAATGGTATAGAAAGCGTATGTTTTAAAGATAATTTGACCTGCGTTACTTGCATGAAAGCGAAAATTCATGTGCAACCATTTAAGAAAAATACTGAAATTAAAACAAAAAATATTCTGGACTTAATTCACACTGATGTGTGTGGTCCATTTAACACACAATCACTTGGCGGTTCGAGATACTTTATTACTTTTATTGATGACTTTTCACGACGAATATATGTATATTTCCTGAAGACGAAAGATGAAGCATTTGACAAGTTTGTTCTGTTTCAAAATATGATAGAACGTCAAACTGAAAGAAAAATTAAAATACTAAGAAGTGACAATGGAGGAGAATATGTAAACAAAAGATTTAATCAACACTTAAATAGCTGCGGTATTAAAAGGCAACTTACAGTGCCATACACACCCCAACAGAACGGCGTTGCTGAGCGTGCCAATAGAACGCTTGTGGAAATGGCAAGAAGCATGTTGGCTTATTGCGGTATGAGTGAAAACCTTTGGGCTGAAGCTATTTCAACTGCAACTTATATCAGAAATAGAGCACCAACAAAATTAATAAAAAACAAAACTCCATTTGAAGTATTTACAAGCCGTAAACCTTGCGTTAGTCATCTTAGAGTTTTTGGTTCAACAGCGGTGGCTTTAGACAAAACACAAAGTAAAAAGTTTCAACCAAAAGTAAAGTGTACAAGATGGTCGGTTATTCGCTTACATCAAAAGCATACCGTTTATACGATCCCGAAACAAAGAACGTCGTGGAAAAGCGTGATGTTTATTTTCACGAAACAGAGGACAATAACGGTGTGGTTGATCTCAGCGAGCTTTTGGTCGATACATACTCAGAAAACAACTCAGCAAGCAAGTATAGAGATGACAACAGCAGCGATGAGCAAAAAGAAGACACATCCTCGCATAGTAGCGAATATGAGAGCGTTGATGAGGTACAAATTGAGGAGAAGCAACAATGGAAAATTGGGCCTGGAAGACCAAAAGTAATGCGGACTGGTAAACCTGGTAGACCAAAGAAGATTTATAATAGACTTAATACATTGCAAGATTCAGCAAACATAGATGTCCCAAATTCAGTTGCAGAGGCTATGAATAGTAAGTATAAAAGCAAATGGAAAAAAGCTATGAAAACTGAGTACGATTCTTTGATAAAAAACAAAACGTGGACGTTAGTAGATTTACCTGATAGACAAAAAGCGATAGGTTCGAAATGGGTTTTTAATGTTAAAACGAACAAAGACGGTAGCATTGAGAAGTTTAAGGCTAGGCTTGTTGCAAAAGATTGTGCTCAAAAATATGGAATAAACTTTAAAGAAACTTTTTCACCAGTGGTAAGGTATGCAACAATTCGTATGTTGTTGGCATTATCAGTAGAACATAACATGTACTTAGAACAGATGGATGTTTGTACTGCATATTTAAATAGCGATTTGCATGACACTGTGTATAATATGAGGCAGCCAGAATGTTTTGTAGATAAGGACTATCCAGAACGAGTGTTAAGATTAGACAAAGAAATTATGGACTTAAACAAGCTGGAAGAGAGTGGAACATAAAACTTGATGAGGTTCTACGTTCAATTAATTTTAAGCCGTTACAAAGCGAGAAATGTTTGTATAAATATGGTAACGGAGACAAGATTATATTTATTGCCGTATATGTAGACGATATTATTATTGCGTCAAAGTCGAAAGAAGACATAGCAAGTATAAAGAAAGAAATTTGTAAGCATTTCGATTGCATTGATAAGGGTGAACTTAATTATTTTCTAGGTATAGAAATAGAAAGAAATGGTGAATTAGGTGAAATTTCTATTGGTCAAAAAAATTACATAGAGAACTTATTAAGAGAAAATGATATGGAAAACTGTAGAAAAGTATGTACGCCGTTAGATGCAGGGTTTCAGGTAAAGTGTGAAAATTAAAGTTGCGAAAAAGTTGACACTAAAGCATATCAATCGCTTATAGGTTCGCTAATGTATTTAGCACTTTCAACTAGACCTGACATTTTACATTCAGTTTCAAAGTTAGCTCAACGCAATACAGATACCCACAAAGAGCATTTAAGTGGTGTCAAGCATGTTCTGAGGTATTTAGCATCAACTAAAGATTTGAAAATTACTTACAAGAAAACAGGACAACCAGTTGTAGAATACGTTGATTCAGACTGGGGTAGCAACACGTTAGACAGAAAGTCGTACACAGGATATGCGTTTTTCATAGGTGGTAGTGTTTTTTCATGGGAATCACGAAAACAACAAACAGTTGCACTTAGTAGTACGGAAGCTGAATATGTTGCGTTATCAACAGCGGCGAAGGAAGTTATTTATTTGCAAAAACTTATGAAAGAGATAGGTTTGACAAATAGCGATAAACCAATAGTTTTGTTTGGTGATAATTTAAGTGCACAACAATTGGCAAAGAATCATACGTACCATTCACGCACCAAACACATAGATTTTAAATACAATTTTATAAGAGATGTCATTAGGGATAATTTATTAGAAATAAAGTATGTACAAACTAATAATATGATCGCAGATATTTTAACTAAAAATTTGGCTAAGATCAGACATTGTAACTATGTAAGTAAATTAGGATTAAAATAATAATATATGAATATTATCGAAAAAATATTGGAATTTAATAACTTGTTAGATTTTGTTACTTCGCAATCGTGTTGAGGAGGAGTGTTGAAAAACAATTACTTATAAGTCTGTGACAACACGACTGCGTACATTATTTTCTTAAATATAACATTAAGTATGTCTAGACTGTAAATATTAACTCTAATTATTTTTAAGAACATTTTCCTATAAATACCGAACACTAGCTTGTAAGAACTTTACTTTTTAATAAACCAGTGAAAGCGAAAGATTGTGTTTTATTTGTGTGTGCAGAAAGTTGTGGTGTTAAAGAAAAAACTCTAAAACAATCACCACATTCAGCGATCTGCTATCGCAACAAATATATTTTCGATGAAGTGATTTAAACAAGGATTTTTAAAGCCAACCACTCCGTTGTACGAAAATATAAATTTACTTATATAACAACACGTCGTGACAAAATTTGCCGGGCAACAAAATCTTAATTATGGCCAGATCACCACAAAAAGCTCACGAGCAGAGACCAAGGCATGTCAAATACTGGAAGTTAAAAAACACTGTTATCAAAACAGCAAGGCAGGCATTAAGATGGTATTACGGCAGACAAAAATTTAATCATCTACAATTACTTACAAACATACTCTTTACTACACTACTAGCAGCAATATCGGTCAACCACTACAATCAATCTCGTAACATCTGCAGCAGCTCCAGGCATACTCATCAGAATTCAAGACTTACTCTTTTTACTGCATAACACCCGTCTACAACAAACAAACATAACTAACATCTGATAACGGCTGCAACGAGGATTCATCTTATTCTTTTCCGCTAAGGGGGGAGGGATGTTGTGACAAACCCTCGCAGAAAATATTTATTTTAGTTACAAATTGTAATTTGCTAAAAGCATTAATGCTGATGAGTAAATAAATTGTCACATTTGAGTCAGCATAATTGCTTTTGTTCAAACTTAATAGGTTATAAATTGATTAATGCTGACTGTAGCGTTTATTTATTAATAATTTAGTAAAAATAGTTGATAAGTTTTTGTTAAGATGGGAATTGTAATTGAGTCTCTCACAATAAAAAGTTATAAAAAATTTCAGAAGTAAAAGTTAATTTTTCTTTTTAATAAACAAAAACACCACAACATTTTTGGCGCAGCGAAATAAACAGAAGCGCTCAGAAGAATCGAAGTGTAGACTCCAGCCCCTTTACATTAAAAATATTACACTTTCAACAGACTGCTTTGTTTGTACAATTATTGGAGTGTTACTTTAAATTTGAGATCAAGACATATAAATTTCATTACATTTATCTTAAAACCATATAGATTAAGATTTATTTACTATTATTGTTTGTTTATACTACAATAAGATTATCTTTATAGTTCTAAGGATTATTTTAAGATTTCATAATCAAAATATAAATAACTCAAATTAAAAATGTCAGACGCTGAAGACAGCATCACTATCGACAATACCTTGAAAAGGCTGGAGAAATCATTGAATGAATTACTCAACACACTAACACCTGAACGATATCACGAATTATTTTTCGAACATGAACCACCTGCTTGCGATGACGATCTCATTTATCGAGGATTTAAAATTATATTAATTTGTAAAAATACTTCTAACATATTAACATACTAATAAAAAAAAACGTGCCCACTTAACTCTCTGTGGAATTAAATCCGCATGATTTGTTAACAACTATTTTAGCTTTAATTATAAGGATAATAAACTTATTAATTTGAATAAAATTAAAAATATTTAATAGTTAATTAACATCTGTTTGGGCGTAAAACTTTATACAGTATTTCATCTTGTGATAAGGTAAGTAGAGTAAGTAAAAGTGAGTAAGTAGAGTTGGTATGAATTTTTCTTAAGTAAAAAAAAAAGAATATAATAAAATATAAATACAGCAACAAAAAGAAACTTATATGATGCAAGAGCATGATTTTGCGTAGTGAGTAAAAGAAATCCTCTCGCCCGCACTTAGGTTATCGGTATGCCGAGTTCTTGCGGAATGTCTTCAATTTTTGAAAATCACATACACAAGTAGAGGGTAGATAAAAAAGATTTGTTATGACGACGAAAGTTTGAATAAACAATTGTTTTTTGAATCGACGGAGATATTTTATTACTTTAAGGATCTCAGTTTAGTAATTTAATATATTTGATATATTTTCTGACAACGTTATGTTGTGAACGTATTTTTAAATCGCCTCTGGATTAATATTTTTTGCTTTAAATATAACCTAGCCTACAAATTGTGACCAGTCATGGCATACTTGTGTGGTATCCGCAACTTAAATACCTCATGTTCAAAATGTATTTGTGCAAATCTTGTGACCTACGTTAAATTCTGACTGCGGAGGGTTTGCTAAAGCTCTATTTATCAACCTTGAAAAAATTCGCAATATTGCGTATACATGTAAAAATTGTGTTAAAAGGCCGCCGGATAACTTTGTCGTAGCTTTTAAATCTTAATGTAGTGTATCTTCGTAATCGGCTATGCCGCACCAGTAGAGGTTTATCATATTTACTTATTAAATATTTGTAAACCGAAACCTCTGTCTGGTATGTGTAAATATGACACACTGCACAACAATGTGTTCACACTGTGTATTCTGCCACATCAGCACCCAGCAAACTTATTAGCAAGCGTTTTTTAAATTAAGATTGCAGCAAGCTTGCATAAATAAGAGTTTTGCGAATGTCGTTGACAATTTGCTTGCTAATGCAAGTGTTTTGCAAATGTCTTTGGTAATTTGCTTGCAAATGTAAGTGTTTTGCGAATGTTTTTGGTAATTTGCTTGCAAATGTAAGTGTTTTGCGAACGTCGTTGAAAATTTGCTTGCAAATGCAAGTGTTTCATAAATTTAGGCAAAACATGTCATTCTCACCATTAAAAATTGTGTTTGAGTTGTAAAATTAAGTGCGTTTGATGCTTTAAATTATCATTTGCTATTAAAAAAGGTAACTAACTACTTATTTAATGTCTAAAGAAAAAAGGAAGAAAAGTGTTATGCGCAGCAGCACCGAAATTTTTGAGCATCTGTGGGACGGAGCGGCTGCAAGTTCTGTAAGTACCCACTGTGAATTTCTGGAACAGGAGGTTGTGCCTGAAGCACCAAATGATTTATGTTCCTTGTTGCCACACGAAGATTGTATTTCTGAACACAAAAATTATATTTCTGATGAAAGTGAGAACTCATCGGATGGCGCTGTTATTGATTTCAATAAACGTTTAGCTGCATGGTTTGTAGAGAGCAATGTGTCCAATGTGCATGCCAATAAACTATTGGACTTATTAAGCGACAAAATTGAAGGCCTACCAAAAGATATCAGAACGCTAAAACGGACGCCGACTGATGCTCCAACTGTTTCGCTAGCAGGTGGAGAATATGTCCATTATGGCTTGAGAGACTGTTTGACAGATTTTTTGCGGGAATATAAAGTGCATACAAATATTTTAGAATTGAATTTTATCATCGATGGGTTACCAATTTCGAAAAGTTCGCTGAAGAGCGTGTGGCCCATTTTAGTGAATGTAAATGGGACGGATTCAGTTTTCGTGGTTGCTATTTTTTGTGGACGGTCTCATCCCAATGATGTGAATAAGTTTCTGGCACAATTTGTCGATGAGTTGAACGATCTTCTCCAAAATGGATTCTCCTTCGAAAAAAAAACTTTTGTAATAAAATGTCGAGCATTTATTCTGGATGCACCAGCTATGGCACTTATGCTTGGAGTCAAAGGACACGCTGGCTACAGTTGCTGCACAAAGTGCATTCAGAGGGGCGAACGGAAAGAGAATCGTATGATATTCCATTATCAAAACCGTCCTTTGCGCACAAATATAAATTTTCGGCAAAGAACTGATGTCAGCCATCACAATCAGCAAAGTTCTTTGGAGATTGAAAAACTTCCAATCGACATGATCCAAGTATTCGCTCTAGATTACATGCACGTGGTGTGTTTGGGTGTAATGAAGGCTTTGCTTGGATCCTGGATAAAAGTTAAAAATCGCAATTATTCTTTGAAATAAAATGATATACGAAAACTAAGCACAGAATTTCAATCCATTGCGCGTTACATACCAAGAGACTTTTGTAGGAAACCACGGGATTTAAAAGAGATAGACCGCTTCAAAGCAACAGAATTCCATCAGCTCCTTTTGTACACAGGCCAGGTTGTGCTAAAGGACATATTGAGCGAAGAGAGATACATTCATTTTTTGCAACTTAGTCTTGCAATGCGAATTCTCCTCAATGCTGAAGATTGTGAACAAAATAACAAATGCGCAGAGGAGCTGATAAAGGATTTCTTACTCAGAGTCCCTATTTTATATGATGATTTAATGTTAACATATAATTTCCACTGTTTGAGTCATTTGGCCATAGATTCCATGCACTTTGGATCACTAGAGACAACCAGTGCTTTCAAGTTTGAAAATAAATTAGGAAAAATTAAGAAACTCGTGAAGAAAAATAATTATGTTCCGTCCCAAATTTACAACAGACTAGTTGAGCAGAGTGTGCTTGGAAATCATCATACACATATTGATTCCAAAAAATCGACAGTACATAGTGATGGCACTTACAAATTTGTTAAAACTAAGAACTTTTATTTATCATCTATTGCACCTGACAACTTTTATTTAGTACAAAAATTAATTTTCAAACTTATTTTTATATCAAGATCTGCTGATAACGCATTTATACTTCAAGGGCTAAGGGTACAAGACTTGCATAACTTATATGATAAGCCGCTTCAATCATCGCTTTTTAATATTTACCGTGCCGAAAATCTTACTTTTAACGAAACACCAGATCACCATACGCTAAACAAAGTAACATCAAAAGTTATATGCTTTCATACTAGATCGTCTTATATATTTGTGCCACTCATAGCAGATCATGTCGCACAACAATTTCAATTACGTCGCCGACCCCATTAATGATGATATCGCATCCTCACAAACCATTTATGTGATGCAACCAAGTCCAAGCACAACAACAACTTCTTTGGATAGTGCAACGTCGTGTGGTAAGATATTTATTTTTAAAGGATACTTTTGACTTAATACCGCAACACTTTTCTCATATTTCTTTTATATTTTTTTCGGCAGCAATCCAATCATTAATCAGCGACGCATGTCAAAAGGCTGTTGAAAAGGTGGAGGAAAAAAATAAGCTAATATTGCTGCGCCTAACAGAAAATATTGAGGGGATGCGAAAAGAAATCATTGAACTTAAAAAGGCGGTATCACATAATAACGCTACTATTATACCAAACAAGCCGTTTGCTAATATTGAAGACTTCCTCGATTTTGAGAAAACTATACTGGAAGATATAGATAAATTTTCCTTGCTGGTAAGAATTTAAATTTGAAATGTCCGGTCACTGTATACTGATGTCGATTTTATTTGTATTTTTAGAAGGCAGATCTAAAAAGATTGTCAACATCCACTTCGAGAAAATTTGTTACGAAAGCATAGCAGAAGATCATGACTGACAACGTTGCTGAGAGCTTTTCCTGGCGAGGAACTGCAGATAAGAAGTGCATTAGGGCATTCACTTTCGCCACTGCCATTCGTCGTAAGTGAAATACGTTTAGTAGGTTTCTAGGTACATTTTTATATTCATATTTAAATTCTATTGCAGAAATTTTCGCTGAAAATGGAGGCAAGGAAGAGGACTTTGTGTTTGCCTCTAAGTCATATTTCCAGTACGCAAAAAATCGCATTAAAATTAAAACAACAAGAAAAGTAAACTAAAGTACTAAGTAATAATGATTTTTTAAATGAAACAACAATGAAGTTCCTATTTTCAAATTTTAATTGAATATTATTCTATTTAGAAAAAAATTTAATATTAAAAATGATTTTTTTAAACGTATCAATAAAGAAACATATCCAAAACAAAGTAAATGTTTAAAACGCTTTCTATTTTCATTAAAAATATGTGTTTTTTAAGCCTTTTTAAAACGTGTTTTTTAAGCATTTAGAAAACGAGTAATTACGTTACTTAAAAAACATGTTTTGCAATCGTCTTTTTAACGCTTATAAAGTTGGGTGCTTTTCGATTACAAACTCCTTGCTTTGATGTCTTTTGTAAACGTCACAACAGCGTTTTATAAGTGTTTTGTTTACATTTGAACGCTTACAAAACGCTTATTTTTATATGTAAATGCTGGCTGGGCATATTCCCACAGTGTGAGTGTGTTTGTATTGGTAGAGCAGTTGGCTCTGCCAATACATAATTAAAGTTACATGTTTAAGAAAAATAGTTTTAAGGTTCATTTCAATAAAGTAACATAGAACAGAGCACAGAGCTTGTGATCATCAACTTTAAAGTAAGCATAAAAAATTGCTACTAAACTAAAGTGAGAATATGCTAGAAAAGAAAAAAATGCTTCTTACAATTAAATTAATAAATCCAGATTTCGGTTTTAAACTTTATAATATGCGGAGAGTTTGCTCATCTTATATGTTTCATGGATGTCTTGAAAAAGGATGAAGTTAAATTAAGATAAAGGTTGATTCTGTTGTTGGTGAGATACGTGATGAGCTTGCAATCAGCTTGACGGAAAATTAATTTAAAATGGCAAACTGCAAATTGCTTGTAAATTATAGAAACAAGTTCTACGAGCTTAAATTGCAAAATCATGCCCTACAACACCGCCTTAATAGGGCTGATAGTGTAATCACAGGTCTTCCCACTGGTAAAAATTGATTTTGTAATCAATCTTTGTGGACGCCTTGATATCAGTGATATCGTAAACATTATGTATATTAAGAAGATTATTAGATTCAACCAAATACCAAAGATAGGTAAGGCTATAGCAGTTTACTTCAAAAGCAAATAATTAAATCTGATGCAACAGGTAGTGTTGGATGAAGGCGATAAAGATATTGTACTACTTAATCCCAGGGAATTGAGATGTATGTACAGTGTTCTAGAGATGACCATGAATCAGTAGGTAGGGTACATTAATTATTTTTTCCAAATAATAAAAAATATTTTCGTTACCTTTTAGAAACATTTTAAAGAAAGAGCGCTCCACCTTATAAAAGTCCTCTTAACATCTAGATGTCAAAATGGATACATTTGTACGATTCTTAGCCACAAGGAGTTACCAGCGGACAGTGGGCAACGAAATTCTCTCTACCGCATCTACGTTATCGGTGTACCGAGTTTTTGCGGAAGGTCTTGAATTTTTTGAAAATCACAAATGTAGAAAGTAGATAAGAATGGTTCGTCCTAAAGATGAAAGTTCTAATTAGCAATTGTTCTTCGAATCGACTGGGTTTGCAATCGGCTGAGTTTTCTATTTTATTACTTTTAAGATCTCAGCTTAAAAATTTAATGTATTTGTCACAAAATTTGTCTGGGTTAACTGGGGCGCTCGTTGGCATTAATTGCTCAGGAGATAATCTTAAACACCTAGATTACAGAAAAAAGGGGTATTTAGTATAAATGTTATTATGGTAGCTTTCTTAAAAAAATTAATCTCAAACTTTCATAAGTAATAACTTTATTTGTTTCAACATAACTCCGAAAGTGCAGATTCGAAATATTTATTTCGAATTTTTATTGTGTTGCCAGACGTAACACGATACCTTAATGCCGTTGCAGCAAAATGAATTATTATTTTTTCCCACTTTATTTTAACGTGTAATTTGATTTATCTTTTGTTTTAACACGTTGACGGACAGTTGCGTCTATAGCCGTCAAATTCAAGTTCACTATGTGACATGACGGCAATAGCCGTCCAATACGAAACGGTCGTTTTTAGACACTGCGGCTGTAGCAGCACAAATGTGCATTTACCAGCGTACAAGTAGAAGCCTAGTGTCATGTTTTCGAAAAAAAATTTAGTATGCAAGGTTAACACATTGAGTATGCACGTGGTTGTGAACGGAGTAGTGCGATCTTGTTTTCTCTTCAATTTACAGTTGCTATTGATACATTTAACGATATTTTTTGTTTATACTGGTAAGTATTTGTTTATGATTGATTTTACACTTTAAATAGAAATAAAAAATTTAAATTTAGCATTTTTTGATTCATTTAGCGATATTTATAGTTATACTGTTTACTTTTTATTTTTTATGATATTACATTTGAAATATAAAAACAATAATGTAAATAATAAATGTATAAATAATATACAATAAATAATAATATAAAATAAAATTGAATGTTTTATTCAATATTTATAGAAAATGGCCAGTTGGGAAAAAGAACAGGCTAGGCTGCTGAAGCTTTTTGAGGAAACAGGTAGTGGGTCAAGCAACAGTGAATCTGAACCTGATGCTGACTGTGCTGAGAATAACAGTTCGGGTAGTGAAGAAAATGAATCAACTACAGATGAGGAATATGAAGCACCAGAAGAACCAGAAAATGATGAGACAGGGCATATCAATACAACACCTATAAAAAACTTTTCTTTTGATGCAGATGCGGCTGGGATTCTTTTGGATATAGACGAAAATGTGTCTCCAATTCAGGTTTTTGAAAAAATTTGGGATGACCAAGTAATGGAAATGATTATAAAATCTACGAATGATTACGGCCTAAAACTTTGCAATCAAACACGGCCACATACAAGGCATAGTAGGAAGGCAAATTTCAAAAATACTGATACGATTGAAATGAGAAAGTTTTTGGGTTTGTGTTTGCTTCAGTCCCAGCTAAAATTCTCCAGTATTAGAAAACTCTTTTCCATTGATGCATTACATTACCTTCCAAATATTGAGATGATTTTGTGTAGAAAAAGAAAATTCAAACGACCGTTTGAGGAAAATAAAAATATTTCTTGATTTGCTCATAAAAAAGTTTGCGAATGCATATGCACCAAATGAGGCATTATCATTAGACGAATCTTTGTTATTATTTCGAGGAAGGCTTTCTTTTCGCACGTACATGAAAGGCAAAAAGGCAAAATACGGAATTAAATTGTACGAACTTTGTTCTGCCCAAGGTTATGTTTTGAACATAGAAATATACAAAGGCCATCGAGAAAACATGACAACTATTGAAAGTCTTGTGATGCGATTGATGCAGTCATATTTAAACAAAGGGCATCATTTGTTCATGGATAACTATTACAACAGTGTACCATTGGCTAACAAATTACTGAGCAAAAAGACACATGTGACAGGAACTCTTCGTGTAAATAGGAAGGGTCTGCCGCAAGAAATAACAGGTCGTAAGCTTAGAAAAGGAGAACATGTATGGCGACGCCAAAATCAGACATACGTGTCCAAATGGAAAGATAAACGGGATGTGCTATGTCTAACAACAGCTTACCACCCAAGTATGATAAACACAGCTAACCGTCGACAACAGGAAAAGAGAAAACCAATTGAAATAGTGAATTATAATCAGAATATGTCAGGTGTCGACAGAGCAGATCAGATGATGTCCTATTATTCCCGTCCACGAAAAACAATTAAATGGTATAAAAAGATAATCTTTCATCTACTGGATGTAGCAGTGTGGAATTCTTACTACATCTTTAAAGAAAAGACAGGTTCTCAAATGAAGTTTATAGAATTCAGGGAAGCAATTATACGATCTCTAACTGGCATAGATTATAAACAGGATGGAAGGTCTTTGGTTCAATTTAAACGTGCACGAATCCAAACCAATGAAATCAACAACAATGGAACACAGCATTTTCCTGAGAAAATTTCTCCTCCTGAAAATTATCAGCGAAAAACATATTTTCAGCGTTGTAAACAATGTTATAAACAGGGAGTAAGAAAGGAAACATCATATTGCTGCAAGAATTGCATATCAAAACCTGCACTGTGTCCTGCACCATGCTTTGAAACACGGCATACCGAATGATGTATAATAATTATAAAATTATAATAAATTTATTTGTCATTTACTTATTTTTGTTTGATCATGAACTAACATTTCGTGTAAAACTTCCAAAAATACTTTGTTGCTCACAAAAAATTGCTTATTTCAGTCATTAAACCTGTCATTTACGTTTTTAAATTTTTGCTGTTATAGCCGCCATCGTCCCATTACATAGTGTCTAGAGTCCGCTGGCGCGATGACGGTTGTAGCCGCAACCTAATTAAAGGTGCTGAATTAATCAAAATTAAGTGTATTTAAGCAGAAAGAGTAAAACTATACTTCTAATATTCTAAAAATTACAAAAACATATAGTGTCAATTTTCGAATTTCACTTGTTTGTACTGTCCGTCAACGTGTTAATTCCTTAAGAATGTTCAAATTCAAATAAACCGAACAAATTTTGGAAGAAAACGACGAGGTTCAGCTTCTGTGTTTAACTGGCGCAGTCGGTCTTAAGAATAACGCATAAAACAAGTCTTACTTTAAAATATAACTTAATAGTCAAATAAATAAATAACAGTTTCATATAATTAAAAAAATTAATTTTAAAATGATTAACGCAATTAATAAGCAACTAAGTTTCTCTAAACTACGGGAAAACTTGGTCATTAACAAAAATTAAAACATCAAAGTGAATTTATAATAATAATAAAATTAAATTAAATCATAAGAAAAAAAAACAGACATAAAGAACCGAAGTTGAGGAAATAATAAATAAATAAAAGACTTCAAGATCAACTAAAAATATGGAAGCGGCAAGAGAAAGAAGGGACCGATTCCTGCAAAACATCAAATGAATGAATGAATGTTTAATGGGAATCAAGACTACTTAGCAGCCCTTAATAGACAATATCTCAGCGATTATCCCTATAAATCCAGCTACCTCGACTGAGGAAAGAAGATTGTATTTTAAAAGCATTGCAACAATCCTCAGGGGTCCAGCCTTAAATACATTAAGATGAGAGCAGCCATCAGAATGGAGAACACTACCGCGGTTGTTAGCAGAAGAATTCGGTAAGCGGACGCCTGCCACTAGGCTTATTTTAGAAAATAAGTATATTAAGTTTAATCATAGTGTTAGAGAATTTTGTGAGAAATTACGAGGGCGGTTCGGAAACTTCTTAGCCTGGCACAAAAAGCGCGGTATAAACAGAAAAAAGTTAAGTGTTTTGGAAACTTCCATTTCTGTTATGAACACGTGTTAAATTTTGTTTTGATCTGGAAACTCCTTCATATAGAAACAGGTGTTCAAAGAAGACGCATCCGTGATTTTTTTAAAATGGAAAAATTAGAAATGCGTGCTGTCATTAAATATTTACATAATAAAGGTTTATAGGGACAAGAAATTCACAATGATATGGTTAATGTGTTAGGTGAAGGTGCTCCTTCGTGTGCAACAGTAACAAAATTGGGTTGCTGAATTTAAACGTGGTCGTTCAAGCATTGAAGATGAACCACGTAGTGGACGTCCGAAAACAGCAACAACAACAGAAATTATACCCAAAGTGCATTTTATGGTATTAAATGATCGACAAATAAAAGTACGTGAAATTGCTAATATCATGGACATCTCAAATGATCGAGTCCATTTAATTTTGCATGAAGAACTACAGATGAAAAAGCTTTCTGCAAGATGAGTGCCGCATTTGTTAACAGTCGACAAAAAACGCATAAGAATGAACATTTCTCAAGCTTGTTTGGATCGTTTTAAGCGAAATAAAATGGATTTTAAGCGTCCTTTCATAACTGTTGATGAGACATGGATCCACCACTTTACTCCAAACAATGGATTGAAAGTGGAGGAAGTGCCCTAAAGAAGGCAAAAACAATTCAATCGGCTGGTGAGCTTATAGCAACGGTCTTTTTGGACTTCATAGGTATTTTATTGATTGACTATCTGCAAAAGGGTAAAACAATTACCTTTTGGATCAATTAAATGTACAAATTCGAGAAAAACGTCCTGGCTTACAACACAAAAAAATAATTTTTCATCAAGAAAACGCACTAGCGCACAAGAGTATTTTAACAATGGCTAAAATCAACGAATTAAAGTACGAGTTGCTTGACCACCCACCTTATTCTTAGCTCCCAGGGACTTTTACCTGTTCCCAAACCTAAAAAAAATCCTTGCTGGCAAGCGTTTTACCTCAAATAAAGATGCAATTACAGTTGTAAACCACTATTTTGAAGACCTTGAGGAGATTATATTGAAAAATAAATATATTTTTGAAAAACTAACTATTCTCTTTCATTGATAGGCTAAGAAGTTTCCGAACCGCCCTCGTAAGAAGTGAAATGTGTTGGATAGAAGATGCACTTAAATTAAAGGTGGAAGATATCGCAACTAAAAACATCTTAACAACAGAAATGAATTCAGCATGTTTGACACAATTGAAAAAAGAATTACTAATCCATTTGACAGTGCTAATAAACGCAAACCTAACTTCTGATCTTAAGTCGGCAAAAAAAAATCTTAGGAGAGAATAGTTAAGTAGATCCTGCACCATATAGAAATAATAATAGAAACAAAAAATTATATCCCTACCAGTTCACGTCGAACAGGGAATTTTCAAGCAGTTGCTAATACAGGTAAATTTTTGAGACACAGTCCTTCTCCACAACAATCACATCTTATTCCACAACAATATACCAACAATTATAATCCAAATATTCCTGTACCTAATCACCAAAAAGGCAAAGAGAATACAATTCAACTCAATCAAGAATTAGGCGTTATGGAGCACCAACTCCAATGGAAGTCGACGCTGAAAATGCTCATGCAATAGCCTCATTAAACAACCATACATAAAAATATTTTGCGGTCGACTTTTTAATTCTCACAAAATAAATGAAAGTAAATCTTAAACTTTGCTAATTAAGCAGTGGAATGTTTTAAAAAATTGTGTTATTCATTGTTTATAAGCAATATTAAACAAGTTAACCTCAACAAATTTTCTGTATAAGTAAACCATGTAAAAAGAAAAACATAAAATTTTGCGTGAATCTCAGCAAACCAATACATACTGTGAGCGTCAAAATAAAGTAAACACCACATAATTTTGCAAAAAAATATGCTTTTATGATATAGTTTAATAAATATGTTGCATTATTCAGTAATAACTAAAGCAAAATAGAACTTATTAAAAAAATACTGCAAAACTAAAAACCTTAAAAAATTATTGCAATTTAATATTTTTCGCATCAAAATAAAGTCAACAGTGGCATCATCCAATGCAAAAACCTTTTCATTGCAAAAGTAGTAGCTACTTTTTTTTAATTTGTTTAAAAGTTTAACACGGTGAGTCCCCTTTAAAGTAATTGCAAGTTCAAGATTATTGTTAAAAAAGCTAAAATAGCGAATTAGATTTACACAGAGAAGGTAAATCCCTGCGTAAAATAGAAGAAATCGTTGGAAGGCACCACTGTACAATTAAAAAATAATAGACAAGTATGCCAAATACAATACTGTCGAAAATTTATCCGGTGCAAGACGGCCAAAGCGCTTAACAGAAACTGAAATAAGAGATATAGTAAGGGAAGTAAAGGCAAATCCAGCTTCCAGTGCTGTAAAAATAGCTGAAAATATTACAAAAACTCTTGGAAAGCCAGTAAGCGCAAGTACTATCAGAAGATCTTTATATCAAAATTGCTTACATGGCAGAGTGCCGCGTAAAAAGCCGTTTACATTAAAGGTTAACCAAGCCAAACGTTTAACTTTCACCAAAAAATATATAAACCAGCCTCTATCTTTTTGGAATAATATTCTTTTCACTGATGAAAGAAGTTTGAGATAATTGGTATAAAAAACCACCCGAAATATGGCCAAACAAAAACAAAGCCTTCAGCAATAAGAATGTTACAAAGACGGTAAAGCACGGTGGAGGATCAGTAATGGTCTGTGGAACTATGGCGGCATCAGGCGTTGGTTATCTAGTATTTATAGAGTCTACAATGAAAAAGGAAGATTATCTAAATATTTTAAAGCAAAATATAGCTCCTAGTGTACAGAAATTAGAGCTATTTCAGAATGTTTTAACAGAACAATGATCCTAAGAATTCATCAAAAATTGTAAAAGAGTGGTTGCTTTATCATTGTCCAAAAACTCTGAATCATCCCCCACAATCTCAAGACCTTAATCCCATCGAACACTTGTGGGAATATCTCGACAAAAAAAATAAGAGACAGAAACATATCTAGCAAGGGTCAATTGAAGGCAGTTTTACAGGACGAATGGAATAAAATTTCACCTGATTTCACTAAAAAACTTGTTGATTCCATGCCTAGTAGATTATCAGCTGTGATAAAGTCAAAAGGATTACAAACAAAATATTAATTCCGATCTTTTAGGAAATTTTAATATATCTGTTGACTTTATTTTGATGCGAAAAATATGGTACATTTCCATTTAAATTGAAATAATTTTTAAGTTTTTTAGTTTTGCAGTATTTTTTAATGAATTCTATTTTGCCTTTGTTATTAATGAATTATTTGGTGTTTACTTTTTTTTGACGCTCACAGTACATACGTTCATTCTTTTACCGCAAATAACAAAAACTACGTTGTTGTTGCTGCTGTTGTACTTGCTGAGTTTGACATTTCAAAAATAAAAATAATAAAAATTGATTTAATCACTTACAAAGGCTTTATACGTAACCTTCACTATACACATTGCCTGATATTGTTGTTGCTGTTGTGCTCCAGTTGCTGAATAATGCCTCCCACTCAAGAAACTTGCTGCGCTTGTCTTCCTGTGGGCGGAATATAACGAAGTCCCAGGGAGCATCTCTTCAGATAAATTTTCCATATTTTACAAAGGAAAGGATACACTAAATTATTTATGCAATGCTTGCAAGGAATCCGGACCCCGGCGTGATTCATCCCTCTGTGATGAGCTTAGAAAGGGTCTTGCAGATATTTAAACAAATCTGATACAATTCTTTCTAAGGTGAAAATTGAACTTAATACTTAACTATCTGAACTTAAGGGGGATACGAGTATTAATAATTGCAACAAAAGAATTAATAGCGTTTATAAGTCAACCAATAATAGAATTAGGAGTCTGGAGGACCTCAACGATATTCGATATTTTGGAAAAGAGGCTGAATAGGAATGATATTGTTATCAGTCGTTGTCACTAAAATTTTTAATAGCTTAAAGGTCGACATAGATTAGCGCGATATCAACGGCTGCTTCTTTAAAAACAAAGGCAACTATGTACTTGTAAAACTTAATAATGTAAACAAACGTGACCTTATTATGCGCAATTGTTTTAAATCAAATAATCTAATGTTACCATCTATAGTTAATACTGTTATACAAAAACGTGTTTATCTGAACGATAACCACACTCCCAAAACTGAACAAATTCATTTCCTTGTCGGAAGCTAAGAAAAGAGAGTAAAATCGACAAATTCCATTAAATAAATTCTGATGCTCCTAAAGTAAAGGTAACGTTTAAAGACCAAAGCTCTAAAACATTCGATGAACATAATTTTCTGTCGTTTTTTAGAGCAACCAGCTCAGCTGCATCAGACGTTAAATCGTTGGACATAAAAATTATATAATTATATTATAACACAGTATTTCGAGGTTTCACATTGTATTCCTATGCTTATATTTTTTCTTTATTGTAACATATTGTTATAAAGATGCTTTATTAAAATCATAAAATGATGTAAAAATAATTGACGCCAAGAAAGTGAAACGAAATGACCTATTGTGTTTGTTTTCAAAGCTAGAAGTTTCTACAAAACATCTTTATTACAAAACAAAAACAACTAACACAAAGCGATAAATAAACAAACACAATACAATACAAAACTGACAATATGTCAACTTTTGGCTTATCGCCCGTCAATAACATCAGGCCTACTCATTTTACAACTACTTCATCCACACTTTTAGATGTATTCTTTGTTAGTCAAATACATAATGTAACGCACTATGAACAGCTATCTGCAACTTCTTTTTCGAAACACGATGCCATTTTTATTTCATATAACTTTGTAGTTGAAAAACCATCTCAAAACTTTACTTATCGTAATTTAAAAAATATTGGCTACCAATTCCTATATCTTGATATTGAGCATACTGATTGGGACACGATATACTATATTATTACGTAAAGACGGTAGATCATGGTTTACCAATGAGGCTAAAGTATTGATATTACAACGGGATCGAATTTATCATTTGTGAAAACGTTACAAAACTCCCGAATACTATTCTGAATTTCGCAAAGCTAGAAAAGCCGTTGTTAAAAAAAATGAAGTCGGATAAAACAGCATATTATTATAACAAATTTAATTCAGCTACTGAAAGTAAGAAAAAATGGAATTGTATTAGAGAGATTGGAATTGGAAAAACTATCAATAGACCAGTTGATGTTGATGTAAATATAATAAACGAAAGCTTTGTTAATTTATCACAACCAACAGCTGATATCAACTTTTATAATGAAAACTCCAATATTCCTGACTCCTTAATGCTATTTAATTTTCAAACGGTTCAAGTTATTGACGTTATTGAAGCCTTTTACAAAATAAAATCTAACTCGATTGGCTTAGATGGCATAGATCCACGATTTGTCAAGATTATCCAACCGTGGATAATTCAATACATAACGCATATCTTTAATTGTATTATTGTGACCGGTATATTCCCAAAAGTATGGAAACATGCCAAAATTATCCCCATCCCAAAAACTGGAAGCGAATACCGTCCAATAGCCATATTACCTTATTTTTCCAAGGCATTCGAACGTCTAATTTATAATAATATTTGCACCTTTGTAAACAGGTATAATCTTTTAACGAGTCGACAATCTGGCTTCAGACCCCTGCATAGCTGTATAACAGCACTTTCAGATGTAGTCGAGAATATCAGAGAAAATTTATATGATGGCAAACTCTTGTTTTTGGTCCTACTGGACCACTCCAAGGCGTTTGACACTGTTCACCACCCGATTCTTCTCATGAAATTACTCAATCAATTCAGGTTCTCTCCACAAGCTATAAGGCTAATTCAGTCTTATCTTGAAGGCAGAAGTCAATCTGTCGTTAACAATGATGAAATCTCTCGTTCATTGCCTGTAACTAGAGGAGTACCTCAAGGCTCCATCCTTGGACCTTTATTGTACTCACTATACGCAAATGATCTCCCACAACAACTCAGCTTTTCAAATATACAAATGTATGCCGATGATATCCAGTTATATCTCAATAGTACTAAAGACTCAATCTTTTCTAAGATAAATAAACTAAACACCGATTTAGAAAATATTTTTATCTGGGCTTCCGCCAATGGATTGAAAATTAACCCTAAAAAGTCTTGTTTTCTTATCATTTGTAAAAACTGTATTAGACCAGAAAATGATATCAATATTTCTATTGGTGGTACGAAAATGAGCAAGTAAACACAGCCAGAAACCTAGGTGTGACATTTAACAGGACCCTAACCTGGTCAGACCATATAAGTCAGGCCTGTGGTAGGGTATACAGTAAGCTACGAAGTTTGTGGCCAACACAACATTGAAAGTCTTAACAAATTTGAAATCTTTTATTCTGCTTTGATAGGTAAATTAATTAATAATTAACAATTTTCTAAACCGTTAAAACCCTTAATTAAATTTTATATATCATAATTAAGATGCTATTGCTGCATTTTCTGAAGAGCCTGACACCGCGTTGAGAAAGGCATTTCAACTGCAAAAAAAAAAGAATATTTAAATCCAATCGTTTGGAAAAGTCAAAGAAAGAAAACAATGTGGAAACTGACACTGAAAAATCGACTAAAATACAAATTTAGGGATATTATTTATATTTTGCTTGTTTTTCATGAGGTCTAGCCAGCCTTGAAAAAATGGGCCTTTACCTTACATTTTAATATTACTACAAATGTCACTGATGATGTTTTTTTAAGTTAACTAAAATAACTGAAAAATGTGTGCAAAATATTTAATTTTTAAGTTATTTCCTTTTGTATTATAAGTATTTTAATAAATAAAACCAAACAAAAAAAACTAATTTGGTTTAATAGTACTTTTCACTAGAGGAACAAGAGAGTAAATCGATGTATTATGGGAAATTTTTCTATGCAAAAAAACTAGTAACGAACTGGTTCCAAAGCACCCAATTGGGTCCATGTGTACTAGTACACGCCTAGAATCAATTGTTCTAGTAATTTTCCAAGCAAACTCAATGCTAATTTGAGCATTAAGATGATATTGAAAAGTTTACAGTTGAGAACTAGTACTGGTGATTTTTGTACTAGTTTAGTCTAGTTAGGTACTGGTACTACCTCCGGCAGGGAACTAAATAAAAATACACAACATGTATTTTTAAATAATGATTAAAGGTTCTAAAAGTAAATAACAATGCTCACTAATGTGTCTGAGATAAAAGTGGCAATGCAGCATTTTCAACTACGCAGCAGATGGCGGTAGAAATTCAAGAACGCCTAAAAATACGTGCCTATTCATTCGGATTGTGAGCGTCATCTAGTTAAGATCTTGTATAAAAAATAAAGTTGCCAGCGTGTATTATTAATCGCGAATAGTTAAATCGCAAAATAGTTGATTAAATAAAGTGTAATTTAATTAAAACTCTAAAAGTTGTGTGTGTAATTATTTTGCAAATAAAGAACTCATAAATAAAACATTTATAATTTAAATAAACGTAACAATATTTTAGTGTGTCTTACTAATCGGCTATGCCGCACCAGCACACAGTGGTCGAAATCATTGATCTGACGGCATTTAAGTCAAATTTTAAAACTTTAAAATCGATAAATGTTTGAGATTGTATCGATAACCGATACTCCACTGAGCAAATTTGCGTTTTTACATTTGTTTTGCTTTCAATATTCGCACAGCTGTTAGCTGTCAAATATAACATGAGTTGCAGCAAGTGCATTGAAAGAATTTGGCGCCAAATTGCTCAGTGCGTGGTTTTCGGCAATATTAAATCATTTGATTAATAATTTTATAAACTAAGGTTTTTATTTAAAGTACAAGGTATGTATTAACTAAAAAAAATATGTTTGTGATCTGTGATTATCTAGTTTAATAGAAATACGTTGTAGAAGTTAACATTGGTGTAGCAGATTTGAAGTGTTATATACTATAGTTTGGTGGAGTGCATCTTTTGGGATTCGATCGGATTCGGTCCAAATATGGTTTTGATTATTAATTTGGTTATTTGTTGTTGTGAAACGTCCAAAATGATCTGCCCGTTCTTGCCCGTTTATTGGTTAATTAATTTTTTAGGCATAATGAATGTTTCCAAACGCACACTTTTTTTGATTTGGCACAATGAAAACGTCCCTACTAAAAAATTTTTAGCTGTGGAGGCCCACGTGTTTAATAATATTATAGACCAATCGCACTATAATGAGGAGCAGTGCCGAGAAATAAAAAAAAAATTGAGGAGCTTCATAAGCAAAGTAGTGGAAAAGTGGAAGAACTGCAACAGAACGTTATCGAATTTTGAAAAACATAATAAAGATTGGTTGGACAGTGAAGTTTTATTAGTTGGGCCGACAACTAGTAAAAATTTTGGAAGGCCTGCAAAAGAGTTCACTGCTTGTTCATCTAAAACACAAGTCAACAAAGTTTCACAGCTTGTAGAAAAAACTACATGCGATGAACTTGTTGTAGCGACGCGTGTTAGTTTACACAAAGCAGGAAAAAGAAATGCATCAGAAGTTGTATCCATGCTACATTCTGATTCCGAGGTTGCAGCAAAAATTAAAAAAACTATTGCTTCAGAAGCCAAAAATGCTATTGCATACAGTCCTGATGAAGCTTTGGCTCTTTACGTGGATGGGGATTTTACAAAGCACTCGTACAAATTGATCCAAGCTGGTGCAAAAGTAAGAAATGCAAACATATATCCACCATATGATGCATTGCTATTAGCAAAAAAGAAATGCTACCCTGTTGGAGTCCAAATTACCGATACGTCTGCTGAAGTGTCTCTACAGAGCTTGGTTGATCAAACAGCAACAAGAATCGTCGAATCAAAGAAGGAAGTTTTCGTCAGCCTCAATGAAGATGCTATTACAGCGATATACAAATGGGGATGTGATGGCAGTAGCGGACATTCAACTTACCGCCAAAGCTTTTCTGACCCTGAATCGAACAGGATCGATGAAAACTTATTTGCCGTATGCATTGTGCCACTGCAAGTGAAAATGGGAAGTGTCATTCTGTGGGAGAATTCTCGGCCTTCTTCAACGCGATTTTGTAGACCAATAAAATTGATTTACGCAAAAGAAACTTCTGAGTTGGTTAGTGCTGAAGTTGATAAAGTGAAACAGCAAATAACTGAAATTATTCCAACACAATTCGAGTCTTTTCAAATTAATCACCAATTTTACATGACAATGATCGATGGCAAAGTTTTTAGTATAATTTCAGAATCCTCGTCACAAACATGTGGAATTTGCGGAGCCACACCAAAAATTATGAATGACTTGAATGCCATTAATAATCTGCCGGTAAATAGAAATATGTATGAGTATGGCTTGTCAACACTACACGCTTGGATAAGGTGTTTTGAGTGCATTTTACATATTGCATACAGAATCCCAATAAAAAGGTGGCAAATTCGTAGCACTGACAAATCTGTTGTACAGCAAACTAAATTAGATATACAAGAAAAGTTAAGAAATGAAATGTCTTTATTAGTTGATATTCCTAAGCCCGGATCGGGAAATACTAATAACGGAAATACGGCTAGAAGATTTTTTCAACAACCAAAATTGGCAGCACTTTTAACTGGAGTCAGTGAGGACTTAATCAGTAGATTCAGCATTATTTTACGCACTATGGCTTGCGGGTACAAAATAAATACACATGCGTTTAAAACATTTTGCTGGGAAACAGCGGAAATATTTGTAAACAAATATTCATGGTTCTATATGCCATCTTCTGTACACAAAATATTAATTCACGGTGCTGAAATCATAAATAATGTCTCTCTTCCAATTGGCATGATGTCAGAAGAAGCACAGGAATCGCGGAATAAGGATTTGAGAAATTTAAGAGAGCATCATACACGAAAAAATTCAAGAAAAAACACAATGGAGGATTTAATGCATTCACTTCTTTTCTCATCTGATCCTCTCATATCCACGCTATCCAAACGACCTTCTAGCTACTCCCGGAACAACATCGAAATTGGAAGAGATGTACAAAATTTGCTTTCAGAGCCAATTGTACATGAAGACACTGTTGGTTCTGATACTTCTGATTCAGATTAAAAACAAATATATTATCTTTAAAAAATTTGTACTAATTATATTAACAACACTTAAAATAATATATCTGTAATTTAACAGAAATATTTCTAATTTGTTGGCTAGGTATCAGCAACTTTAACAAAAAAGCTCTGAAATAAATGAAAATTGTTTAGAGTTTAGTTTATTATGCATTTCATAGTCGAAATTAAGCATCAGGCTTTGTTTTTATTCATTTTCGAATTAAATGCCGCCAGATTCGGTATATCGACCACTGTGCAGCAGAAGTTTATAATGTTTACTTATAAAATATTTATAAACTGAAACCTCCGTCTGATATGTGTAAATAAGAAACACTGCATAACAATGTATTCTAGTTGTATCAGCAAACTTTCAGGGATACAGATATAAACACACACACATAACATAAAATTATGATAAACACAACTCACACTGTGTATTCTGCCACATCAGCATTATCCCACAGTGTGAGTGTGTTTGTATTGGTAGAGCAGTTGGCCCTGGGAGTTAAGTTACTTAGTTTAGAAAAGTAGCTTTTAAGTTTAATCAATAAAGTAACGCCAAACAGAGCACAAGCTCTGTTCTTAAAACCAAAAGCATAAATTTTTAATATTAATTATTACGTGGCGATCCTGACATTAACAAATAAACATATAATTGTAGTGCCACCTCTGCACTCATCCTACTTTTATTATAAATATAATACTTTAAATTACAACTATGTATAAATTAAGATGTGTTAAGAGAGAATAATAAAATATACACACAGTTTGAGTTCAACCATTCTAAAGAACACAAGTGTTTTAATGATAATCATTAATAAAGACTTACATGGCGATCCTGCCAATACACAAAGGTACCAAGCAATTTTCGAGAATTTTATCTTATTTTACGGAAAAATGCAGGTACTGAAATCGGATTGTAGAACGGAATTCAAAAACGAGATTCTTCGTGAATTGTGTAAATTTTTGGGCATAGAAATAAAATTCTCTACCAGTTACCATCATCAAACCATAGGCACAGTAGAGCGTAATTATAGGGTTTTCAACGAGTACATACGAGCATATATAAAAGATAACTTAAATGATTGGGACACTTATATGAGATATTTAACGTTTTATCACAACACAACCTCTAACTCCGTTTTTGACAATAAGTTCACACCATTTGAAATAGTATTTGGTATTAAAGTCAATATGCCCAATGAAACAAAAAACAACTTAGATCCTGTTTATAATATTGAAAATTATGTCAAGGAAATCAAATTTCGGTTACAGAAAACAAATATACAAGCAAAAGATATGCTTAAAAAACATAAAGCAAAAAACAAACTTTTTTATGATAGAATTGCTAAGCCAATAATTTAAATTTTAATGATAAAGTTGTATTACAAAAAGAACCATACAATAAACACAAAAGTAAATACGAAGGTCCATATACAGTAACTAAGGTAGATGGAGTTAACGTAACGATTGTCGATAAAGAAACAAAGCAAAAAAAAAAACTGTTCACAAAAATCGTGTAAGAAAATCAACATAAAATTTTGTAAACTACACTTAGTAATTTTCATTTCTTTAATTATAACTAAAAATGTATAATGTATCTATATATATATCAAATATAAATACGAAACATATCTTTTAATAATTCAAATTTTAATTTCATTTTTTTACCTATATTTAATTTAAACAATATACATTTAACATAAAGGTCATGAAATGAGTAAGCCTGATCAACCTGTTCATTTCGTCAACTTTGTCTTTTCTTGTTTTTCTACCTCTTTCTATTTTAAAGGGGAGGTATCCTTATATACACAGAGGAAAAAATGAAATTAAACATAAAAAAAAAAATAATAAATAACTTGATCGATGACCAAACATATCCGAAAATCTTAGCGAAGCAAAAAATAAACATTGGTTGGGAAAAATGTCGAGTTTTTGATGGTACTGAAATATTGCAGTGTTTTAAATGTAGAGGGTTTAACCATAAATCTAAGGACTGTAAAAATAACGAAGTGTGCTTAAAATGTCATGAAAATCATGCAACACAAGACTGTATTAAAGAATATATGAATAAATGCATTAACTGTATAAATTCAAACAAAAAGCTAAATTTGGGTCTGGATGAGAACCATGATACAACAAGTAAATGGTGTCCAGTATATCAAAATAAATTACAGCAAAAAAAGAGAATCATGGGACTGGTAGATTAACAACTAAAGAACATACAAGGAGTTTACACAAATGTACAAGGATTGATTAACAATTTTAACCAAGTTGAAGCAATTGCGGATACTGACAAGCCGGATTTTATTATACTGTCTGAGACACACTTAACCGATAGAGTAAATGAATCTGAAATACAACTAGAAGGATACAATACATATGTTACATTATCCAACTCTTCAAGAACAGGTGGAATAATAGTATATTTTAATAAAAATTGGCAGGTGAATATAATATGTGAAAGGATACGAAACTTCAAATATTGGATTAGTGTTTATAATATTAAAATAAGAAATACATCAATGATAATTGCAGCTGTGTATCGATCCCCAAGCAGTCAAGACTCCGAATTTTATGAAGTTTTTGAACAAACAATTGAAGAGATTTGTGATAAAAACATAGACATAATTATTGCCGGGGATTTTAATGTTGATTGGTCGAAGGAAAGTTTTTATAAACAGAGATTGCAACAGATCATAAACGATAATGGACTTGTACAAGTTATTACCGAGTATACAAGAATTACGCAAAACTCAAAAACGATAATAGATTACATTATAACAAACAATTTCAATATAAAGGTAAATAACAGCAGAATAAATAAAATATCTGATCATGAAATAGTAGAAATTTGTATAGAAACCAAAGTGTATAATGAGCATGAAAGCAAAAAACAAGTAAATTTCTTTAAATACGAAAAACACAAATTTAAAAGAGAAATTAACGAAATATTAAAATTTGATGAAAACTTAGAGTTAAATTGTAATGTAAATAACTTTGATAAATCGATTGAAGACACAATTAAAAAACTTACCGTGAGAAAAACGATTCATGAAAAAAGCAGAGTAAATAAGTGGTTCAACAGACAATTACAAGCATTAAAAAAAGATAAAATAGTGAAGTACCATATAGCAAAATGTGAAAATACTACTGTAGCATGGAATAATTATAAAAATGCCAGAAATATATATAAAATTAAACTAGAAAATGAAAAAAATACATATATTAACAAAAAAATAGGAAATACCAAAGATCAAAAACAAATGTGGAATAATATAAAAGACTTAGTTCTAAAAAAGAATAAATCTGTGATTAAAAATGTGATATTTAATAATGTAGAATATAATAACAGCTCCGATATAGCTAACCAATTTAATGAATATTTTATAAACAGCATTAAAGAGATAAGAGAATGTATAGAAGATGTGCAATATGATAATCAAATAAACGTGAGAAACAATAGATTTATTTTTCGTACAATAACTATTTCAGAACTTAAAACAATTTGTAAAACGATAAAGAAAAAACCAGATTATAATAAAGTAAATATATGTTTAATCTTAGATAATTGGCATTTATGTGGAAATATAATGTTGAGAATAATCAATTCATCATTAGATACGGGAGTTTTTCCAGATAATTGGAAAACTTCAATGATTACACCAATTGAGAAAATAGCAAAAACAAATAAATGTGAAGAATTTCGTCCTATAAACACTTTAAAACTGTGTGAAAAAATCTTAGAGAAAATCGTAAAACAACAGCTTGAAGACTACACTAAGAGAAAAATAATTCGTTCAGGTAATGAAACGGGTTCATTAAAAGTTCTTCATTAGAAATATGACAAATTTCATTAATCCAATGAGCATTTTCATTTGTGGAATGAAATGTTTCATTATCCATTTTTTTTTTGAAAGTTTCATAATTCATTATACAGATGAAATTTATTTCATTAGATATACGAAGTTTAATTTTTTGCACATTTTGAGATAAATATGTATTATACAAATTTATTTTAATAAAATATGGCAATTAATTTAAATTATGAATATAATTATAATTTTTTTTATTAAAATAGTACTTAATTATTGGTTTTTGAATTTTCTGAAAAATCTAATGAAACCACATTCATGTGTGCAATGAATATTCTTCAATAATTTTTTTTTATACCCCCTACCCTTTTCTTTTATTAACCTCTTGTCCTTTTGTTGACAATTTTGTTTACAACTTTTAAATGTGAATGATCATGTTTCATGTGTGCAATGAAACATTCTTCATTCATTTCATAGAATTAAATATGTGTGTTTGTTGTTTTAAACGTAAAAAAATATCAAAAATCAGTTTTTAGCAAACGAAACAAAAAAAAAACACATACACACATACTTTGGATGCTAAAAAGAGCAAACATGTGTATGGACTAGTGCATGTGGATTTTTGATCTCTTCAGTGTCAACACAAACCAACAACAAATTGTCTTTGTAAAATTCTATATGATTTATACTCTTTGATTTCACACACATAGTTGTCTGTCTCACAAGTGTTTTTTACTTGTTACTGACCTAAACCAACTGTAAATATAAAAGAAAAAAATTGAAGATCTACTGAAGGTTACCAGTAGCTTTGGATGTTTGTTAACAAAGCATTAGAGTTTTTAAGTTTTTCGAAGTATTTTTTATAAATGATGTCATATTTAAAGTTATTATATAAATTGGTCACCTTTATATGTTGATGTGTTCTTTGTGCAGTGTGATGGAAGAAAATCAACCACTTTTATTTAAATATTAGAAGTCGGTGAAGAAACATTTAATGTGAGTGCGTGCAAAAATAAAAGAATAAAGTACAGTTTTTTTTAATTAGTGAAAAAAGTGAAAGTAAAGAAAAGGTTTTAAAAAACAATTACCTAATTGATATAAAAAAATAAAGGTAAAACAAAATATGAAGTGCTTTCTGTGTAAGAAATGTTTTAAAGAAAATGATGACTATTTTAAACATTTAAAAAGTTATCATTTTCTTAAACATGGTGACACTTATAGATGTTGTGGAACAATATATAAAAATGGATCTGGTTTTAAAAGGCATGTCCGGATAAAACATGCTTCAAAAACAAATATATTAAAATATGATGCGGTTTCGTCAGACGCAACTGTTTCAAAATCTAAAATTACAACTCCTTTAAAAGAATTTGTAGAAAATGAAGTAATCAGTTGCGACAGGCCGGATAGCCCCAAATATAATTTAAGTTTGATTACTGAAAACTTTTTAAAATTTCAGACTGCAATTTATGCTTGTCATAATTTCTGTAGAAGTGACGTTGAAAAGATCAACAACATGTTAATCAGTTTAATTATAGATCCACTTCTACATCTTATTCGTGTCCTTTGTGAAAAAAAAAGATCAAGATTTTTATTTAGAAATTTGTAATTTTACAGATAAGTGCAAAAATATATTCAAATCCTTAAAAACTGAACACCTTATTTCAAAAAAACTAATGGAGGACAACTTATTTGAAGACCTGGTAGAAGAGGTGGTAGCTACAAAAGGGGAGCTGACGCACAAAAGAGGTAAGCTTAAATTTTCCCAAGTTAAAAAGAAAATTGCATATATGCCTTTGAAATTCATTTTTAAAAAAGTCCTTGAGAAGAAAGATAATTTATTAGAAATGATATCATCAATTTCAAATAACTCGAAATGCGGTGCATTAGTAAACATTTGCCAAGGTAAACTTTGGCAAAAAAAATGTGAAATGTATCCTAATCGATTGCTAATTCCATACATGGTTTACTCAGATGATTTAGAAATAAATAACCCACTAGGTTCACATTCATCGAACCTAGTTTGTAATTTTTATGCAAGCTTTCCATGTCTTCCAGACGATACAAAATTGCAAAGCGTGTTTTTTATTACCGCAATTAATTCAAAAGATTTAAAAAATATTGGCAAAAAAAAGTGTTTAAAACCAATCGTCGATCAGATGATATCGTTGGAAGTGGACGGAATTTCTGTAAAATTATCTAATGGTGAAGAGTATCACCCACATTTTATTCCAATACTTATTGTTGGAGATAATCTTGGTTTAAACAGTTTACTTGGATTTTCAAAATCTTTCAATAGTACTTTTTGTCGCTTTTGTTCAACAAATAAAAAAGACAGTCAAACCGCAGTTTCCCTACTGCCAAATTTACGTCGAACATATGAAAATTATGAGCAACACTTACTCGAGAAAAACCCGAGTGTGACGGGAATTACAGAAAAGTGCTTATTTAATAGAATTCCTTCATTTCATGTTATTGATAATCTTTGCGTTGATGCTATGCATGACATATTGGAAGGAATTTGTCATTATGATGTTTGTAATGCTCTTCTGTATTTCATTATAGAAAAGAAATATTTTACACTTGAAATTTTAAATAAGCGAAAACAACTTTTCGAGTATGGCGAATTAGAAATCGGAAATTTATCCCAAGAGATATCATTGACCCATATAAAGAAAAAACATTTAAGGATGTCAGCAAGAGAAATGCTAACGTTTATTATATATTTTCCACTTATGATTGGCGATTTTGTGCCCATAGAAGACAAGGTTTGGGAATTAATCTTAACATTAATTGAAATTATAGATACTATACTATTGTTCGAAATAACTACTTTTAATATTACAGCCTTTAAAGCTAATGTTGAAAAACATAATTATATGTATTTAAATCTTTTCAATGATACCCTCAAACCGAAATTTCACATACTAATGCATTACCCAGAAATCATGGAAGCTTGCGGTCCAGTTCGAAAATTTTGGAGCTTCCACTTCGAAGCAAAACACCGTGGATTTAAGTTATATACACACTCTATAACTTCTAGAAAAAACATAAGTGTTTCTCTTGCAAAAAAATATCAATTCTATTTTGCAAATTATTTACTTGCATCAAATTGTAATAAAAATCTATTTATTTGTTCAGAAAGGGATAGGTCGAAAAGCAGTTTAATTGACATTGTTTCGAAAATACTTCAAAAACCAAATACTCAATTAGATTTTTATGACAAAGTAATTTACAATAACTTACTGTACAAAAAAGATTTTTATATTGCTACCAGAAATTGTGATTACAACATCTATAAAATCAATAACGTTGTTATTTTTGAAAACAATGTTAATCTGTTTGTACAAAAAATACGCACTGCAACATATTTGAAACACTATACAGCTTTTCAAATTGATCCTTCTGATCTCGGTAACTTTGAAGTTTTAGATATTGAACAAATTAAAATACCTCCCACTACAATTATTGGAACTGCAAAGGGAAATTTTATGCTACGTTTTAAAGAAATATAAAAAAGCACTAATAATTATTTGTTTTATTGAAGGTAAAGACAGCGAAGTACTATTGCTCGATCTATTAAAAAATTGGAATTTGGAACACTTAGTAACTTTTTTTGAAGGTAAGACATTTATTACCATATTTTTACAAAATTAATATTCAATTTACTAAATAAGGTATATTCATTTTATTTTTGTTTTAGAGGAACACATAACTATCGACGTCCTTAAAATAATGAAAACTGACGACTTAGATGAAGTAACACAAAAAATGAAAATTGGGGACCGGCTAATATTTAAATATAAATTTGAAAATTGGAAATATGAAAATAATACTCCGTTACTAGCACAGAAATATGTTAAACAGTGTTCTGATAATACCTCCTTATCGTCTTTTCTCTCATCGCAGTCATCAGATGAAATGGACTCTTTACCAACAGTAATTGAAATTTTAAAACAACATAAAGTCGGTTGTAGTATTATTGAGCAATATTGTAAATTACAATTATTAAATGAACAGAGTCGTATTATGATAATGAACATAATAGTTGAATATTTTTCTTCAAAAAACATTTGTATGACTTTACAAATCAGTTATCGATTGGAAAATGAGATTTTAAAAATATTTCCAAAAGAAAAATTGGAATATTATCGTACGGAGAGACGTGGAAGACTTTATATAAAATACCACAATAACAAAAACAAATTGAAATTGTACTAAAATGAGCCTCAATCTATCAGTAATGTCCTGGAAGCTAAAGAAACATTTGGTAATATACAATATAATAACTCACAATTATCATATTAAATTTTATTTGCATACTATTTATTTGCAGTTCCTGAAACCAACGCACAAATTTGTTTGCAAAGATTAAAGTATGATAACCTTTCTGCCGAAGATTTTAAAGCCACTTGGTCCGCATGTGCAAAACTTCGTTTAAGCCAAATACATAATGAATGCACAAATATTAATGAAGCCCTGATGCTATGGCCACAGTATAGAGGGCCAATTGGTGCACAATTGGTAAGTATATACATACATATGTATACACAAACAAAAAATAATGAAATTTACGTTAAAGTCTATTTATATGATTTTTTTTTATAGATGGACTTAGATTTTAAAGTTATCCACGAAAAGTCTTCAACAATTGTTGAATATGATGAAAAACTTAAGCAAATATACAACTATTTAAAATGTTCAACGATTCACGACACTGACATTAAAAATGTAGTCAACAGTTTGGAGTGGGATGAAATGGAAAAAGGTAACTTATTCAATATATATTCAGCCTTATTATGAGCGTCGTTTTCGTTTAACGACACTCATAATATGGCTGATTATAATGAGCCATATTATAATTAACATTATTTTACTTAAAAATTTTAATTTTATTCTTGTTTCCTCAATATTACAGATAAAAATGCGTCTTTACTGAAAGTATTGTGGAGTATTCACTACTTCTTATGTCCTACAAAGAAGTATCTTAGAAATGACATCAATGGAAAAAAAGATTTTGGAAAATTTTCAGTAAAAAATTCCCAAGAATCTTTTATATATATAAATGAGACACAGCAATCACTTCAGGATCATATTGATTTTTTAACAAACAAAGGAGAGCCAATACAACCTTTTATTTTAGGGATAGGAGAACCTAAAAAATTAAAAATTTCTAAATTTTATGTTTATTTAGATTCAGTTTTAATTGAGTTTAACGAATTTTATAGAGCCTTAGATATTTGTTTGAAAAGTTTTCATATATTTAATGTAGAATATCCACTAGCTTCATCCAATTTCTGGTGTTTCGTAGAACACTTTTTATATAACATTAATAAAACAAGTATTATTAAAAAACACAAAGTTTCACTTCTTATAAATGAAATTTGTAATATATCTCAAAATCATACATTAAAATAACTTCTTTATAAAAATACATGTATACTATAATATAAATTTTTAATCTATTTTTATTTACATATATGTATGTATATTGTAATCTAATGTATTTATACAAACTTTTAACTGATAATACTTATATTTTTTGTTTTCAACGATCTATTTGTATCAAATAATATAATGAATATATTGAATTTAAATTGTAATTATTTTTCATAATATATATTTATATAAAATATAAATATATAAAAATTAATAAAAAAAAATATTATATAATAAAAAATATATTTTTTTTACTGGCTTTGAATGAAACATTATCATTAATATAATGATAAAGTTTCATTAATATAATGATAAAATTTCATTAATATAATGATAAAGTTTCATTAACATAATGATAAAGCTTCATTAAGATAGTGATAAAGTTTCATTGGTCTAATGAAAAAAGTCATAAATCCAGTGATCTAATTTCATAAAATATGTGAAAATTGTTCATTGTACTAATGAAATAATTTCATTTTATTAATGCACCAGTCATTGGATTAATGAAACAATTACATGAAATTAATGAAGTAACATCATTGCTCCAATGAAAATGTTTTATTGCATTTATGAAATATATTCATTAGATTAATGATTAATTTCATTGGACCAATGAACTAATTTCATAATGGAGTAAAATGAAAATTCATTTAGTTAATGAAATATTCTTCATTATTCCAATGAAGCGCTTCATTAGCTCACTTTTAATGAAATATTTCATTAATCCAATGAAGAAATTCATGCCTGGAATGAAGCTTTTTCTCTTAGTGTACATGGAAAAAAATAACATAATATCGAAATATCAATCGGGTTTTCGGAAAAACTTTTCATGTGAAACAGCGGTAAATTATGTTATTAATAGATGGAAAAATATTGATAGAAATAAGAAGATAATGGCAATTTTTCTTGACTTTAAAAGAGCTTTCGAAACAATTGATAGAGATATATTATTGCGCAAGATGTATAAATATGGAGTACAAGATAAAGAATTAAATTGGTTTAAATCATATCTATCAAATAGAAAACAAATGACTAAAGTAAACGATATAATATCTAGTGCTTTAAACAATGACTACGGAGTTCCTCAAGGGTCGATTCTTGGGGCTCTTTTATTTATTATATATATAAATGATCTTCCCAATATAATAGAAAAGTGTGAAATAGTTTTATATGCAGATGATACACTTATTTTTAATGAATCTGAAACTGATGAACAGTGCCAAATAAAATTAGAACATGATATGATAATTGTGAATAATTGGTTGAAAATGAATAAACTAAAACTAAACGAAAATAAAACAAAAATATTAGAAATAAATATGAATAATGAAACAGATTTTAAAATTAATAATAAAATAATTGAGAAAGTGGAAAATATAAAATATTTGGGATTCAAAATAGATAAAAACTTGAATTTTAAAGAACATTTAAATTATATATGTAAAAAGATCGGGAAAAAAATTGGATTCTTCAAAAGAATAAGAAATAAAATATCAACAATGACTGCAATTAATATATATAACACGATCATTAAGCCACACTTTGAATTTGGTTCTACAATATTATATACATGCTGTACAAGCATGCAAATAGATAGACTACAAAAGTTACAGAACAGAGCTATGAGGTCTATAATTAAATGCAACAGGTTTACATCAATACAACTCATGCTAGATACACTGAAATGGCTCAACATTAGGCAAAGACTTCAATTAAATACGTTTACCTTTATTTACAAAATGAAAATGGGCAACACACCGGAATATCTAACGGATCAACTAAGATATGTTAACGAATGCCAACCTTACAGTCTTAGAAATGCAAACGATTTTAGGATACATCGAGCAACAAACAATGCAATGAAGAGGTGTTTACTATATAAAGGACTACAACTATTTAATCTACTACCTAGTAGAGTTAAAAACGAAAGAAACATAAATATATTTAAACGAAATTGTGTTCAATTTATAAAAAATTCTATTTATTAGAGCAATTGAAATGTTGATGATCTAATGTAATAGAGTAAATAAGAAAGTATTTAAATACTACTAAATAAATATATTAAATAAAATAAAAATAAAAATTATTAGATTATATAATTCAGATAATCAATTCATTTATTCCTATTTATTATTTTTCTAAAAAAAAGGGAGGTGTAGTGCCACCTATGCACTCATCCTACTTTTATTATAAATATAATACTTTAAATTTTAACTATGAATAAATTAAGATGTGTTAAGAGAGAATAATAAAATATACACACAGTTTGAGTTCAACCATTCTAAAGAACACAAGTGTTTTAATGATAATCATTAATAAAGACTTACATAATATTGTAAAAATAAAACAAAGTATTAAAGAAAATTTTTTAATGAATTTTAATAACAATAAAAACTACAAAAAACCAAAACAATTAAAAATAAATATAGAGAGAAAAATGAAAAATAATTATTTGTTAAATATTTTTGCATCGAACGCTAAAGTAGAGTTCAAGTGGTTCAAAGAAGATTTGTATTTTTTTTTTACAAACATTGTATTTGTTTTAAACTTTAGAAATTCATGCTAGTTATCCCGACCGTATTATTAAAATCACCGATATTGACTATTGAAGGTGAAAGCACGAGTTACGTCAGAGACACCTCCGACTCCACATAAAATAAACGTAGACTGGGAAAAGTAGCAAAGAGGTCAATTGCCAAACCAAAGTTGTGCAACTGACACACTTTGCAAATTCAGCACTTCCGCTAAAAGAACTGAATTTCTGTCAATAACCTAATTACACTTCCGTAGTTTAAGCAAATACAAATAATTAGCAATAAGAATTTTTATTTCAAGTAAATAACCTAATTACACTTCCGTAGTTTAGGCAAATACAAATAATTAGCAATAAGCATTTTTTATTAAATAAAACAAAAACAAATTAATCAGTAGAATAAGCACTTTTAAGTTTAATAGTTAATTTTAAACTTAGAGTAAAATTGTAACAACAGTCTAAACTCAAACTTAAATAAATAAAGTACAAAAAGGTCGCAAAGCAGAAGCTTTGGATTAAATTTATTTTTTTTCTAACAAAATTCATCTAAAGAATTTAACTGGCGCAGTCGAGGTAGGATCTGTTCTCAAAAAACTCCCAACAATACAACGCAAAATTAATGACAGCAAACATTTTTTTAATGAAACATTTATAAACTTCAATTGCAATGCAGCATCAAATAATAGGTGGAACGCGCAGATTTTATTAATAGAAGGAAATTCAGTATCACATGATGAAGCAATGGTGGAGTATCTTGGAAAACACGGCTGCAAGCAAGCCATTCGCAACAAACCAATCCGTTTTGGATACAAAATTTGGAACAACTGCGACTACCTGGTATAATTTCGCGATGGATTTTTTCAAGAATTTTTTTATATATGGTGTTTGACAGTTAGGCTACCGGCAAAAATCAATGAATTCGCCTTCGCTACCACCTTGTAATTGATTCGCCTTGATTTCATAGAGTTTTATTAATGTTTTTAATGTATGTATGTACATATATGTTTTTTTTTAGAAACTAATTCGTTACTTATTAGACCAATCTAGTGCTGGCAGTGGTGCTGCCAATGTTGCTGGCAGAGGTACTGGCAGAGGGGCTAGCAGAGGTGGGGCAAGGGGTGGCCGTAGAGACCGTGGGCGCGGTAGATACGACAGGAATGCGCACCAGGTCTTTTACATGGTAAGATTTCTTTATATTTTTATTTCAAAATTTGTTTTTAACAATTGTACATTTCCAGAATCCACAAATTCCTATGGGATACATCATGCAGGAAATTATTTATCCCACATCTCTGGTGGTAGAACCGATTCACACCACAGGCCACCAAGTCCGCCTAGGTACTAGGCAACCAGTAGTTGCTACTAGGAGTTCAGTAGTGACTACTGCTCGTAAAGTTGCTGCTGGCCTTCCAGTAGTCGCAACTGATCGAGTAGTTGGTGGTAATGAACACCCAGCAGCAACTACTGAATATCCTGTGCTGGATGCTGAAGTTCCTATGGATACAGGACGTCCTGTGGTGTCAGCTGAATGTCCTAGTGCCGAATCAAATGTTGATGTAATTTAATGTATATAGCCAAACTATTGAACAGTTTTAGACGGTTAAATTTTACAAGAAACCAGCATAGCTAAGCCCTCTAAACAACAAGTATAAAGTTTGTGGTTAATTTTATTTACTTGTTATTTTTCAATTAAAAAATGCGAAATAAACAACACAATTCAGTTCGAATTTATTTATTAAAATGTGTTTTGATTTCTTTGGCACCTTTTCATTTATCGGTTTTAGGAATGGAAATATAAGTTATGGTAAACAATAATTAAAAATAATATAATTAATATTGCAATGTTTGCCAAATCAAAAAGCAGGAAATTGATAAATAAAAAATATTGTAACTTTTTTCACATTGTTAAAATTATTAAGAAAAGGGCAATAGCCAGACAAACTGCAACTTTGCGACTTTTACTAAGTCAACACAAGCAACATAAAATTATTGGGAATTTTAATTGGATCAACTAAATAAATATTATTTGTAAATTTTGCGATTGCAAAATTATCAGGAAATCCAAATCACGCCACATTTAGAAGTAAGTTAAGAATAGGGTATAAGTAAAGCTAATTTTAAGTAATCATTGTCAATTATTTACCATAATTACCAATAAACGCGTCGGTAGCGGCGCAATAAAAATTTATTTTTTTATTTTCTGTAAAAAGAAAATATTAAGTGGCGCCCGAGCAAATTTAAACGCGTATCTTTCATTATGAAAAGCCCTGAAGTAGTGCGGTAACGAAAGTAAAAATTATCCTCGCGTATCCTTGTGGTGTAAAGCAAAGACGAAGATAAAAATCAATCGCGTATCCTTTATTACAATAAGCCCTGAAGTAGTGCGGTAATAAAAGGAAAATTATATCCTCGAGTATCGGAAAGTGATCAGTAGTGAAAAAAAGAAAAATCTAGTAAAAAGGCTCCTGAGTAGCTTAGCAAAAAGGGAGGTATTACAGATATACGAAAGTACAAGGGGTACACCAAGGTATTATGGCATTTTGAATACGGTCAGAAACAAGATAGTGGGAGACGCGGACATAGTCCTCGAATCTTATAATACGCCCCTGGACTGGGTGGCAATTTCAAAATGTTTAGCAACACATTATGCGGACAAGAGAGATCTTGCGATTCCGAATGCAATCCCCTCCACTACCACCTCGCAGCCGGCCAGGATTTCAGCAACCCCATTATAACAGAAATTCACAAATACCATCTCGTTCCCAACCAATGGCATTTTATCCCCAGCTAGCTCATGTACCACGAAGATCCCAGGAGCAATTCAGATCTTCCAACCATAAGGATCTTAGTTTTGGCAAATCTTTCGGCCACCAGCCACAGGCCCCACCTAGACCTCTAGTTCCGAAACCACAACCTAGAGCAGAACCGATGGAGATTGACGAATCTATGAATAGCAGGAGAATCAATTATATGAATAGACCGAAGCCAGGTTATACCTTTGACAGGCCACCGGCATCAGTTAATCAACCTCAACGTAAAATCGCACGGAATTTTCACATAAATTCTGAGTCTTCACAATATGACGCAAACGCAAATCAAGGAAGAAATCAAGAGGAGGAAACTTTTGAGGATTACTTGGCTTCCACGTAAGAACCGACAATGCTTGAAAGCCAGCAATTAGAATTTAGTGCTATACATTTTTTAGGATAACAAGCCCCTCGTTGCCCTATATAGAGTGTAAAACGAGGAGCGGTGACATTTTGAAAATTCTTATTGATACAGGGTCGACAAAGAACTACATACAACCACAATTTGTTGAAAAACCCCTAGCGAATAAAGAACTCTTTTATGCAAAATCAGTGGCAGGTGATGTAGAAATCAGGAAACACACTTTTGCTAATTTGTTTAACTTAAATGATAAAATAAAATTTTATTTAATGCCTACATTGAAATCTTTTGATGGCATAATAGGGAATGAAACATTACAAGAACTTGGGGCAGTCATTCATACCAGTAAAAACTTCTTACAAGTTAAGGACGGCGTTAGAATCAAAATCAAACAACTAAGGTCCCACTCTCCTATTAACTCAATAGAAATTCATGACGATAACACAGGCCAACGATGAAAAAACTTTTTTAATGAAAATACCTTATTCTTTTGTTGTTTAGGTTGCTGAATCCAAATATGATGCTTAAAAAGTTGTATCACCCACCATTTATTCACATTTTATAGTTAAATTCATGAAATAAAGAAATATTTTTAGAATTTAACAACTTTTTCATAGTTAAGATAACATGAAAAAATAGGTCTAATGAACAAAGATGATGTTGGCAGCACTGCTGAAACACATGCTAAACAGCTGATGTTTTGTTTATTTTCAACATAACCTCACTTTTACGTTTCCTGTACATGTGCTCAGTGCAATGTCTCATCGCGGCTGTAAAAACTCTGCTGACAGTTTTTGTTATATTTGTGGTGAGTTTGTTATTAAAAAGCACCAAAGAAACATTACAGACTTTGTGAAAAAGGTTTATCTAGCATACTTTGGAACCAAACTTGGAGACCAGGATAAACCTTGGGCACCGCATAAGGTATGTTATGTATGTGTTGAAGACCTCAGGAAATGGTCAAAAAAAGAGAAAAAACACTTTAAATTTGCTGTTCCCATGATATGGAGGGAACCAAAAAATCATTCCGATGACTGTTACTTTTGCAGTGTAGATATTACTGGTCATAACTCTAAGAACAAGAAGGTAATAAGCTACCCTAACCTTCCGTCCGCCATCCGACCAGTAGGGCACGGTGTAGATTTGCCAATCCCGGAACCACCAGAGGACTTAAATTCTATTGAAATAGAAGTATTTTCTGATGTACAGTCGGAGTTAGATGAACACGATGAAGAATTCCAATGTGTTACAGAAAATGTAGAGCCTAAATTGTTCACTCAGGTCGAGCTTAATGACTTAGTTAGGGATCTGGGCTTAACAAAAGAAAAAGCTGAACTGCTTGGCTCTAGGCTAAAAGAAAAGAACTTGCTGGCGGCTGGAACCAGCATTCATGTGTATAGGAAGAGAGAACAACAATTTTCGAAGTATTTTGAACAAGCGGGTGATTTGGTGTACTGCTCAGACATTCATGGTTTAATGAATGAGTTTGGAATTGAATACAAAACAGAAGATTGGAGGTTGTTTATTGATTCATCCAAAAATAGTTTGAAGGCAGTTTTACTACACAACGGTAACATGTATGCCTCTGTACCTGTCGGTCATTCTGTACATATGAAAGAGAGTTACGAAAATCTAGAAATAGTGTTAAATAAAATAGGTTATTCTGCACACGGTTGGATGATATGTGGTGATTTGAAAGTTACGTGCATGCTCCTTGGTCAGCATGGGGGTTTAACCAAATTTCCATGTTTCTTGTGTGAATGGGACAGTAGAGCTCGGACAGAACATTTTACGCAAAAACCTTGTAGATCCAAAAAACGTGCTCCTACCACCACTACATATTAAGTTAGGTCTCATGAAACAGTTTGTAAAGGCTTTGCCTAAAGATGGGCTTTGTTTCAAATATCTCTGTCAGAAGTTTCCACACCTTTCAGAAGCTAAACTGAAAGAAGGCGTCTTTACCGGGCCTGATATTAGAAAAATGATGTTTGACGTTAACTTTGAATCCACAATGACCTCAAATGAAAAGGAAGCATGGGTTTCATTCAAGCAAGTTGTCACCAAGTTTTTGGGAAATGAAAAAGACCCAGAATATAAGGCTATTGTTGCTAACATGTTAAAAAAATTTGAACAGTTAGGATGTTTGATGAGCCTGAAAGTTCACTTTTTGAGCAGCCACCTCGATTACTTCCCGGAAAATTTAGGAGATGTTAGTGAGGAGCAAGGTGAGCGTTTTCACCAGGACGTTAAAGTGATGGAAAAACGTTACCAGGGCCGCTGAAATACCAACATGATGGGGGATTACTGTTGGTCACTTCACCGGGAAGTTCAGCAAGCTATTCATCGCAGGAAAAGCTACACAAGAAGCTTCAAGGAAAAAAGGGAAAGAAAATATAAACCAATTCCAGTTGAAAAGTGAACCTTGTATCATCACATAAAATTACTATTCCAAGTATTTTACTGTAAATACAAACCATTTTTACGATTCTACAGTGTTTCATTGATTTCCCTATATACTGTAAATGGGTATTAGACTATATAATAAAATACATTTTGCTTGGAAACTAAGGGTGATACATAAAAACTACGAGCAGATTTGGATTCAGCACATAAAAATCTATCAAGATCAGCTATTAAAATTAAAAAAGTTTTCAAAAAGGTTTTTTTTGTTGGCCTGTGTAATCTAACCCCATTGCAGAAAGAAAAACTAAAATATATAGCCGGGAAGCTCCCTAAACTTTTCGCGGACCCGGACGAAAGCCTGACATTTACAAAGAAGGTAGTCGGTGAAATACGCACTAATACGGACACCCCTGTCTACACCAGACTTTACCCTTATCCGGCATCGTTGAAAACCGAGATTGAAAAACAAGTTGATAAACTGCTACATGATGGCATCATTAAGCCCTCACGCTCTCCATACAACTCTCCAGTGTAGATAGTCGGCAAGAAGCCTGACTCGGAAGGCAACAAACAGTACAGAATGGTAATAGATTACAGGAAACTCAATTCTGTAACTATTCCAGACCGTTACCCAATACCCGAAATAAATATTGTAACATCTCAGCTAGGTGAGAATTCTTTCTTTTCTGTAATCGATTTAAAAAGTGGCTTTCATCAGATACCACTGAAACCAAGCGATCGCGAAAAAACAGCGTTTTCCATTTGAAATGGCAAATTTAAATTTACTCGCCTTCCCTTTGTCCTTAAGAACGCGCCGTCAATTTTCCAACGAGCCCTTGACGATATTTTACATGAGTATATAGCAAAAATTTGCTATGTATACATTGATGATATAATCATCTTTAGCAAAACAGAGAGCGAACACTTCGATAACATAGAGAAAATTTTCAAAACCTTAGAGGAAGCAAACCTAAAGGTTCAGCTGGACAAATGTAAGTTCCTGCAGAAGGAAGTTGAGTTTTTGGGTCATATTATCTCTGAGAAAGGTATACGTACAAACCCCGCTAAAGTCAAGGCGATATCAGACTTTCCCGAACCTAAAACTCTGAAGGAACTTCGATCCTTCCTAGGACTATCGGGGTATTATAGGAAATTCGTAAGAAATTACGCTAAGTTAGCCAAGCCCCTAACGTTGCTTTTAAGAGGGGAAGAAGGGCGAATATCGAAAAGAAAATCCTCTCAAGTACCGATAGAATTAGACTTTGAAGCCAAAGAAGCATTTAGGAAAATAAAACATTCCTTGGTTTCGGATGATATAGTATTGGCATATTCCGATTTTACAAAGGATTCGGAACTCACAACCGATGCGTCCAAATTCGCGTTAGGCGCCGTTTTGTCACAAAACGACAAACCTATCGCATTTATCTCCAGAACTTTGCAAAAGGCGGAAGAGCACTATGCTGCCAACGAAAAGGAGCTCCTTGCTATTATTTGGGCACTTAACTCGTTTCGAAATTACCTTTATGGCTCTGTAAAAGTAAAAATATACACAGATCATCAGCCGCTGATCTATGCCTTAAGTAATAAAAACAATAATAGCAAGATGAAGCGGTGGAAAGCGATACTGGAGGAGTATGATTATGAGCTCTTATACAAGCCAGGCAAAG